>OZ017739.1:266656828-267124328 GCA_963969285.1 Odontomyia ornata
GGCAAAACGAGGGTTTTGAAATTGTTCGAGAAACAAAATTTAATTAGCTAAACTTTTTAATTGGATCATTTCACCCTTTTCACATCAACTTAATGTAAATCTATACGACAAATTTGCTCTACATTTGAAGCTTGTCTAACGTTGCGCGGATATCGATCACTCTTTCGGATGGCTCCGATAGCTTTTCAAATTACTTTTTTATGGAATTGTTTGCAGCTACATATAAATGAGTTGCATATTTTTGAATAATAATTTTTCTGAAAAATTATTAGAGAAGGAAAATGTTAGAAGCAGGTGGTTTCGACGTGTGCACTAATTCTCCTCAGGCCATCACTCTTAGATACACACCGGTGATGACGACCACCATGCTCAGAGGTGAGGGAGTTAATTTTTAATTTTTCTACCAATGCAAACTCAATATGTTTTTGTATCTGCAAGTTATATTCAAGGTAAATTTCTCTTGTAAGTACTTGTATTAGCTAAACTTTTCAATTGGAATCATTTCTCTCTCTAATAATTTTTCAGAAAAATTATTATTCAAAAATATGCAACTCATTTATATGTAGCTGCAAACAATTCCATAAGAAAGTAATTTAAAATTTAATCAATTGTGCTGAAGTTTTTAAAGATAGTAACTCTACTCCAGAAGTTATAATCACTAATGAAATTCGCTTTCTTCTTTCTATGTACGGGGCTCCAAAAAAAGTTACCTGCTTGGATAAACTCCGATACTTATCTTTTGCAAAAAAAACTTATAACAAAAAACAAGTGCAATTAGTTTGTCTTCCCCGAACCTCTGCTGCTGCTCAACAACATCTATTCCGGGTATATTATCAAGTTCATGTGTGGCTTGGTAATAAAATTGATCCTGAAGACTGGGGTTGGAAGTTAGTTGACAATGCATTGGTACCAATTCATACGTTATTCCCACCTGCACCAAAGGTTGGACGGTTTTGTTCTTTAGCATGTACCAATTGTCAAGGACAGTCGTGCTCTAATGTTGAATCGATACTAGATGAGGTTAATTACGATATCATTGATGAGACATATGATGCATCACTTTTAGAACATGTTTGTATCCAGCAGGAAGATGAAGAAAAAGAAGAAGAAAACGAAGACAGTACACTAGAAGTTCCATTGGATTTTTATGAATCCGACGAATAATTTTTCCAAACTATTTTTTCATTTATATATTACATAACTTACACAGCTTTCCTTATTTTCAATACTCAATTTGAATTCAATAGGATCACAATAGATCGTGGAATAGGCCTACTGGGAAAACCACGTTAAAAAAAGCGCGAAGCACACTGCCTCAAAGGTGGTGTGGAAACGTGTGCATATTACGAATCAAATATTTTTTTCAATTCTTTCAACCGCTATATCACGGAAATGGCAATACTTACGAAAAAAAGTGTGGAAACATTTTTTTGTAGAAAATCGAATGATCTACATTTCTTGTCTGAACTATTTTTGCTGTAAAACTCATCGTTTAGCTGAAAAACGCGAAAAACCTGTTTTTGTAAACTTTCACCATCAACAAAATTTATAATAGTATTCTGAACATTCATACCAATTTTTAACTCTATGGGAATTTTAGTAACCTTACTTCTATTTGAAGGACTAATTTGACTGGGCTAATATGCACTTTTTACCGACTCAGACGCTACAGGTTTGTTAGGATTTGCATGAAAGCTTCAGGAATGATAGCTATAATGAATATCTTTGAGAATCGGTTCGGATAGTGGTATCAGTAATCGCAAAACAAAATAGTGGCTGGTTTAAATGCGAAGATTAAATAATTATGAGATATTTTTTCCCAACTTCAACGTTTAAGGTGCATGCTTTCTTTCTCTGAGCAAATCAGGGCAACGGCTGAGAAGGCTGCTTCGGGAATATCGGCCCTGAGTCGACTTATGGCCAACGTAGGGGGACCCAGCCCATCAAGAAGACGCCTCTTGATGAGTGCTGTAGGGTCAGTGCTAATGTACGGAGCAGAGGTATGGGGCGACGCTCTCAGCAAGGAGGTATACCGAAAACGATTGGCAGAGGTACAGAGAAGAGGAGCACTGAGAATTGCATCTTCGTATCCAACAGTCTCCGACTCGGCGGTGAGAGTGATTGCAGGCGTGATACCTGTCGCCCTCCTTGCTAGAGAGCGCCGCGCTATTTACCTGCGCCGAAACGAGGATGCGAGGGAGATGGTTGTCCGCGAGGAGAGGCAACGCTCGCTCAACGATTGGCAGCAGTCTTGGAGGAATTGCACGAAGGGAAGGTGGACTGCGCGCCTCATCCCAGATGTGAGACCGTGGCTAAATCGAAGGCATGGTGAGACTGACTTCTATCTGACCCAGCTTTTGAGCGGGCACGGGTGTTTTCAGTCTTACCTGCACAAGATCGGCAAGTCTCCCGATTGTCGGTTTTGCCCAGGAGAGGAGGACGATGCCTGTCACACATTTTTTGCGTGTACCAAATGGGCCAGGCTGTGAAGGGAACTCTACAGGGAGACGGGAGAGCTCACCCCGGATAATATAGTTGCGGTGATGCTCGAATCGGTTGACAAATGGAACCAGGTGGCACATTATGCTCGGGCAGTCCTAAAATATAAAAGGGACTCACAGCAGCCAGAGGCACTGGGGCTGGGGGATCGCTCTTCTGGCAATTCCTCTTCCCCTCTCCCCTCCCGCTAGGAAAGGGACTCCCCAGCTTGAAGGCGCCCCACGGCGTAACAAAACGAGACCTGGCCCGAAGTAATGTGTCAAACGGTTCCAGGCTAGGTTCTCAGATTGACAGGGGAGGTGTTTAGTGGGTAGTCCAAGGGTATCCTCCATGGGAGTCCCACATTGCCAGACTTGGCGGGCATAAATGCCTTCACCTCCCTACCACAAAAAAAAAAAAAAAGTGCATGCTTTTAACACTTGTTTCAATTCAATGAATGACTGAAGATCAGTACCTACAATTAATACTCATAGGTGAAACAAGTCGAGGAAGTAGGAGAGAGCTCCTAACAGAAAGGCTTTGTAACCGTTCTAGGGTTCGAACAAAAAATCGGATGCCATGAATCGATGATTACAGTACGGAGTGTTGCTCCTGAAAAAGAAATTCAATCAAACATAGCCGATATGACGATCAAATGAAAGGTCTAAATGAGAGCTTTTCAAAACAGTCCTTAAACTAACAGTTATTGCTTCATTGGGGGCACGAAAAATGTATTTCCCCCTCGCGATTGGAAACTTGTGATCTAAAATATCTAAAAAAAAATTATTAAGTGAGATATTTATGAATACAACAATAACAAATGTCTCAGAAGCCAAAATTCGTTTAACTTTGTTAATAATCGTATGATCTTTGAATTTCGCACTATTCCAATAAAATCGTATGGATGCCTTTAAACCCAACCTTGCACAAGATCCCAATACTCTGTAAGTTTGATGAAATTCGTACCATATTCACGGCAGTTATATCCATTTGAAATTTCTCCAATTACAACAAATATAATACACATTTTTGGCATTTTATGTACTTTCCATCGAACTAGACCCCTCAGTTTTGATTTGACCTTCTTAAAATTTTCAGATAAGATTGATGACATAAATGATTTTGAGAATTCATGATTTGAGTGATTTTTATTAGTTGATCTCTTTGACGTGTTTTTAGGTCTTTGTAAAAATATTTTTTACAAAGACCTACTAGAGTCGCGACCTGTCTGTCCGTCTGTCCGTCCGTCTGTCCGTCCGTCCGTCTGTCCGTCTGTCCGTCTGTTCGTCTGTCCGTCTGTCCGTGCGTCACAGCTGATTTCCTCAGAAACTATAGAAGCTAGAATGCTCAAACTTTGTGAAAAGGTCAAATGTGATAGTTTCTCAAAATTCAAGGCCTCAACAAGAATTTAAAAAATGTTTAAGGGGGGTCCCCCCTAGTAACGAATTGGCCCTTAAAAATTTTTTTTCCTCAAAGGTAGTCAAGTGGGATATCAAATGAAAGGTCTTGGTTAGAGCTTTTAGAATCTGAAATAAAAAAATCATTTCATGAATTAGGGGGCCAGGGGAAGGAAAAATGTACCCAAAATTTGTGTCCCCCCTCGCGACTGGACACCTTTCAGCCGAAAAATCTGAAAATTATCACGAACGTGGACCTTTATGAGTACAAGGGCAACAAATACCTTAGAAATCTAAATTCACTCAACTTTGTTAATAATAGTATGATTTGTAGATTTTACATTTTTGCCCATAAAATCAAAATGGTACCTTCAAACTTCTTGAAATTTCGCAATTATATAGACTAACATAAGATATATATGTTCACAAAATTTAATTGAGATCGAATCATAATCAAGTGAGTTATAGCCATTTCAATTATATGGAATTACACCAACAATAACACGTGTTTATGGTTGATATAGGGTTTTCCAATAAGAGGTGTTATTTTGATATTAAAAGAAAAATGCAATTTTTAATACAAATGATCGAATGTTTATTTCATTATAAAGAAGAAGATATGCCGTTAATAGCAATAATTAACATTGAGCAAATAACCACTACGACACGCTTACAGGACCATATACTTTTCATGAAATTTTCCATAACCAAATCGCAAAGTGGCTGCCCTATGTCCTCGATAGCCTCACGAATTTCATCTTTGAGATCTTGAATTGACGCTGGGCTATCGGCATAGGCCTTCTCTATCACGTGGCTCCAAAGGAAGAAGTCGCTAGGTGTTAAATCCGAAGATCTATTCAAAATAACACCTCTTATTGGAAAACCCTATATATATTTAAAATTGACTTAGGCACTTTTATTTTCTTTCAATTTTCATGAAAATTTAAGGAATAGTGTTTAACTTGAACATGTTCAATCGGCCGAGCATTCAGAAAAATCATTTAAGCTAGATCGAAATGGCGGCTGCACTGTGCTTATGAAAGAAACTGTGCATCTTTTGTATAAATTTGAACGATTTCATATCTAAGTATTGGATGAATAACTCAAGTTATCGATTCACGCCATTAGAAAACTTGTTTCTAACCCTAGGATGTTTACAAAGACCTTCTGGTAGGAGCACTCTCCTGCTTACTCAACTTGTTTTATATTATTCTTTGCTAGTGATTGCATTTTGTAAGTTGAGTACAAAACCCTTCTGACATGAGCATAGGTCTGTCTACACAACTTGTTTTAAATTTTTTGTGCACTAGAATACATGATGACGCCTAAAATTAGCAAAATCAGTACGGAGGAGAGGAAAATTATGTTGAAACTTAAGAGTGAAGGGAAAAATTGCCACAAAATTGGTCAAATAGTAGGAAGAAGTCACTCCTCTGTCCAGTATGTGGTGAAAACATTTAATACAACTGGTTTCACACTGACTGAACGCGAAAAAAGAAACGTTTTGCAGACAGTTAAAATGAATTCTCGAGTAACTGCTTCCCAAATTGTTGCAAATATAAAAGACTCTTTTGGCAAGGTTTTCCACGAAGATAACATACCAAAAATACTAAAGAGATGGATATCGCTTACGCATAGCACGTAAGAAGCCATACATTTTGGAAGTGAACAGGAAAAAATGTGTAGATTTCGCAAAAAAGTATAAAAACAAGCCACCATAGTTTTCGGAACAGGTCCTATTCTCTGACAAAAGCAAATTTTGCATATTTGGCATTAAGTGTGGCGGAAAAGCGGTACTGCCCTCGAAAAAGAAAATCTCGTACCAACTATGAAACATGGTGGAGGCGGTATGATGGTCTGGGGGTGTATGGTGGCAGAAGGAGTTGGTCAACTTGTGTTTATTGAATCACAAATGAATAAATTTTGTTGCATAAATATTTAAATGTAGCAACTTTCTTTAGCATGAATTTCCTAATATGATGCTTTCTTTTGATGTTGTACGGATAATTTTCCTGGCAAGCGTATGTGCCAAGAAAACACGGAGAGCTAGTTATAGCCGACGTGTAGCCGGAAAAAACCATATTGGGGAAGAATAGGAAGCAGCACTTAATATTTGTAAAAGAATACTTTATCAAGGTTGTGACGTTTTGAAATAACGTTATTTTTGTAGATGAGTTCAAATTTAATATATTTAGCCAATATGGGCACAAGATTATTTGGAGAAAATCAAACGCAGAGCTTCACAAGCAAAATCTGCGCGCCTTCATAAAACATGGCGGTAGTTCTGGCTTAGTTTGGGATTGTATGTCGGCACAGGGTGTTAGAAATATGCATATAATCAATGGATGAGATAGTTTACCTCAACATGTTAAAACAATATTTAAAGGAAAGTGCTACCAAAATGAGTTTAAGTGATGGTTTTAAATTTTATCAGGTGAACAACCTCAAACATAAATCAAACATTGTCTGAGAGTAACGTTTTATATTTGTGAAACACTCATAGGAACTCCAACACAATCACCTTATCTTAATCTGATCGAGAATGATTGGAGTGAACTTCATAAACGCACTCGAAAACATACAATTACTAATAAAGAAGTTCTTATAAGTAAGTTGAAATACAAGTACAAATGGCCTAATATTTCTGTTGAATACACCAAAAAGCTGATGGATTCTGTTCCCAAGAAACTTAAAGCGTTATAAAGAAAAATTCGCTTCAAACCAAATAGTAAATATTTCTTAGAGTTATTATTCTTCTCTAGCGCTTAATTTTGTACGAATTTCAAATTGACGTAAATTCCTGAAGCCATTTATTTAGTTTTATAATATAAAAATTAATAAGAAAATTGCAAATTTTTTTTTGTGCTGCACATATAATATTTTTTTTCAAAAATTAACATACTCCTATATATATACATGTAAAGATTGGTTTATAGATTAATTCAAATTCACTTTATTTTAGTAATTAAATTATTGCGAAAAATATTCACAATAGATGTAAGATGTGAAAGGTTAAACCACATCCACGCTCTACGGAGGTTGGATACCAACATCCCGGTTCGTAGTATCTCGTTTGACAGTCGTATTTCATTCCACACTCGGTCATCTATATTACTCGTCTGCCTCAGGCGAGTCATCTGCGTCTTGTGGTGGAACGGTGAGGCCGTCATTGTCGTCGATTCGGCCCATAGTTTCATCCTATCTGCGCTCGTATTGGTAACCTTTGGGCCTTCGTGTTCGCCAACCTTCTGCACGCCATAACGATCGAACACTTGATTGAAACAACCCGATAGGTGCCAAGAAACTTTGGTCTGATCTTCAATCCCGTACCAAACCGCACTCGCTCTATCGCAACCAGGTCCCCAACTTTGTAGAAGGTAGCTTTCTTTCGGTTCTTGTTGAAATTTCTCGAATTTACATCCTGCATCTTCGCAATAGCCTCTTTCGCCTGCTTGCGTTATTCTTCTCGAGCTTCGTCATACGGTTGGGGTATAACTTCCTCTAAAATCTCCATAAGCCGAATGTCCTTTCCAGAATTCATGTTAGTACCGACCATTAATTGAAATGGTGACATTCTTATCGATCGATGATACGTAGAGTTAATAGCTCTCTGAATATTTTTTACATTTTTGAACCATTCATCAGGTGTGTCAATAGAATACTTCGTATGTGCCGATATGACAACCGCATGAAGACGCTCGATCTGCCCGTTTCCCCTAGGCACGCCGGTAGTCACAAGATGCAACTCAATATTGTGGTTGGTGCAATACTTCTTGAAGTTTTGCGTTACAAATACTCCTCTTCGGTTGGAAATTAAATGAAGAGGATAACCAAACGATTCAGCAATTACCTCCATCTTCTGCAGGACTTCATCGCACGCAAGTGTTTTTGTCGGGAAAAGCCAACAAAATTTTGTGAATCCATCGATAACAGCCAAAATATAACGATAACCTTTCTTCGTGTCTTGCATAGGGCCTAGATGATCGACATGGAACGCAGCGAGGGGGACATCGCCTTTTGGAATCGAGTACAATCCATCTGCTTTGCCTCGTATTCTATCGGATAAGATGCATCTCACACAACTGGAAATGCAACGTTGAATGCGACGATCCAGATCGGGGATATAAAACTCTTGCAGCATATACTTCATTTTCTGCAAATGAAAATGCCCTTTTTCGTGGAATTCCCGAACTAATGCAGATTTCATTAATTCTGGAACGACAAACAAACCATTATTATTTGAAATTTTACATAAAATACCATGATGCATCGTATAATTTTTGTAAGGCTTATCTCTCAGTGTTTTGGTGATAGGTAGCAACGCCTCGTCACTATGTTGTGCTTTGCTCAACCGTTTTAGAAAGTCGTCAATGTAAATTATTACAAAGTTTTCGCGAATCAGATCTCAGAATGTATAGTTTATGAACTTTTGAAATACGCTAGGCGAATTGCATAATCCAAATGGCGCCTTCGTGAACTCATATTGTCCAGTTTGAGTGACAAACGATGTAAATTTGCGACTCTTTTCATCCACCGTCACATGGAAAAAACCATTTTCAAGATCGAGGGTACTAAAAATGCTGCATCTCCAATTTTGTCGATTTGGTCTTCGATCACCGGTAGCGGGTATCGATCTTTGTAAATTTTCTTATTGATGGCTCGGTAGTCGATACACAATCTGTGCTTGCCGTCCCTTTTCCTTACCAGAACCACTTGACTTGCATAAGACACTTTCGCGTACAACTCCGTTTTTCAACCAAGACTCCACTTGTTCGTCGATTATCTTTCGTTCGGGTGGCGAAAATCTTCTTGGTGGACGATAGACCGGTTCGTTATCAATTACAGCAATTTTCATTTTTATCGGCGATTCTTTCGGTTGTGTTGGTGAATATATCGAGATAATATTTTAACTTCAGAACAAACCTTCATGTTGCAAACGTCTGCACCAAGCTCATCTTCGTTCAACGCTTCCGTGTTTATTTGCGCGAGAAAACATTCAATTGGGTTGCATGCTTCATCCATCGTTTCTTTACTATCAGGCTCCACATCGACTTTCGTAATTGTCATTTTACCATTGCGAATTTCCACTATGGCGCTAGCGAGTAGATTCATTCCTATGATGACGTCGGGATTAACACTCATGTTGTCTACTATGTTGAACTCGATATTTTCGAATAAGATACCGTTAATTTTCACATTGACAGTACACGGCCCATACGTAATGATACTGGAACCGAGACCCGTTAACGTACAACGCGAAGATTCAGATACGCCTCGTGGCTTTATTTTACTGAGGCATGACTTCTTCATAATGCACACGTCGCTTCTAGTATCGATAAGACCGGAAAAAGCCACCTCGTTAATTAATACAGAACCATATGATGGTCCAGATTTTCGTATGCAATTGGTTGCCTTTCCATTTGGGCAATCAGTGCGTTTGTGACCAAATAGATTGCACCCGAAACACATGCCATTCGTGGTCAGACGATCCGCAATTGTAACAGTATCGTGATTTCTGCATTGCTTCGTTTTTTCCCGATTTTGGTTTCTTTACGTTGAGGCCACTTGGAATTTCGGGATCGCTTTTCATTTGTTCGTAGGTTAAGAGTTTTTCTTTGAATTCCGCTGTCGTTTTCGCGCCGTATAAAATAGTCTTATTCACTTTCGAGTCTTTAATGCCATTGATCACATACCGAAACACCGAGACATCTTCCACCTGTGCATGACTGCCTATTTCAAGCATTCGGTACAAATATTCACGGTACAATTTATTGTTCCGTTTTTTCTCTTCTCGAAGCCTCTGGTGAACATCGCAGCTAGCTATCTATGCTTTAAACTCTTTGATTAGGGCACTTTTTAGTTGGAAATAGGACACCGGTTTTGCTTCGCAGTCTACGAACATTCGTGCCGCGCCCCAAAGCGATTTTTTAAGGAATACGAATTTCTGAATTTCCGTTCATCTGAACGCGGTTGCATATGCTTCAAATTCGTTCAGATATGCTACCACGTTCATATTATCGCCATGTAATTTGCAAACCACGCTTTCCACATCATGCATGTTAAAATTTGATGCGCGATCGTCACCGCCTCTCATCGTTTCCAACACGTCCACGCTTGCGTCACTGCGTTGCAGTAACCTACGACGCCGCGCACTCATTTCGGTTATAGCAAAAGCGAAATGTTCGATCACCGTTATCTCTAACTGCTTTGTTCTTCTGTCCGATTCTCTTTATTTCGCACGGCACACGCGTATTCAATTACTATTTATTTATCGGTAGCTCTGTTCACAATCCATGTTGAGCCCCATGTAAAGATTGGTTTATAGATTAATTCAAATTCACTTTATTTTAGTAATTAAATTATTGCGAAAAAGATTTACAATAGATGTAAGATGTGAAAGGTTAAACCACGTCCACGCTCTACGGAGGTTTGGTACCAACTGACCGGTTCGTAGTATCTCGTTTGACAGTCGTATTTCATTCCACATATATATATATATATATATATATATATATATATATATATATATATATATATATATATATATATATATACATATATATATATATATATATATATATATATATTTATATATATATAAATATATATATATATATATATATATATATATATATTTATATATATATATATATATATATATATATTTATATATATATATACATATATATATATATATATATATATATATATATATATATATATATATATATATATATATATATATATTGCACATATATATTCATATATTATATATATATATATCTATATATATATATATATATATATATATATATATATATATATGTATATATATACATATATATATATGTATATATATACACACACATATATATATATATATATATATATATATATATATATATATATATATATATATATATATGTTCATATATATATATATATATATATATATATATATATATATATATATATATATATATATATATATATATATGTTCATATATATATATATATATATATATATATATATATATATATATATATATATATATATATATATATACTCGTATATGTATATATATATATATATATATATATATATGTTTGTATATATTATACCTGTATTTTGGTTTGGTTCCACCAGCTGTATCGGCCGGGTCAAAACAAATGGCGGCCATTTCAGAACAAAAATTGTGATTTCTATTCTGACCCAAGCATATTTCCACTTTGGACGATATTTCGTATAGAGGTTCATTGATCTAAGTGATGAATCTCACAAGAAAAATTCAAAGCCGAACCATCTGAAACGAAATGGCGCCCGTTCATAGGCTGAAAAATGTGCAAAAATTTGTTCCTGTGGTTGTGCCCAAACCTTTCAACCGATGTTACTGAAATTCGTCAGTTTGGTAAAGACTATAAGTACCTCAAGAACTATGTGAAGAAACAAAAATCGAAAAGGCAGCTAGTTGAAGCTCGAAATCACAAGGCTGATTTAGAAATGCGATGTTTTCGTTTTTTGTGGCTTCTTAAAACCGAATATTTTTAGCTGCCAATTTTACTAAAAATTGAATACTTTTGCTCTGTGTAGAGTAAAACTCCGATTCAAACAAGATTTGGCGAATAGATTAGTGAAATCCTAATATACAAGTACTTGAAAAAATCAAATGCATGCATTCAAAATGGCAGCCTCCAATAATAATTTGGAAGTATTTATACAACAGACAATTTTTAGGGTATTGTATATTTTTACATAACCCTACTAAAATTGCGACCTGTCTATCCGTCTGTCCGTTTGTAATTCCGTGCGTCACAGCAAGTTTTCTCGCAAACCACATCAGCTATAGTGATGAAATTTTTTAACGTAGGTCAAAGGTGGTGCCCTCTGAAAAGTTGCAGTATACGAGTAAAAAAATATTTTAATGTATTTAAGAAGGGTCTCCCTACACAGATGTGTGACTCTTAAACATGTTTTTACCAAAGGTATCCAATCGGGGTGTCAAATAAAAGTTTATGGTGAAAACTTTTCAAAACAGGTCCTAAACAAGAAGCATTTGCAAGGAGGGGTGCAGGGAGAGGGGAATGTACAAAAAAAAATTTGTCCCACGTCCCTTGCGATTGGACATCTTTGGACAGAATAACCAGAAAAAAGTTATGAATGTACGTTTTTATGAGTACAAGGCCAACAAATACCTCAGAAGCTAAAATTTGATCAACTTTGCTAATACTAGTACATTTTCTGAATACTACAATTTCATCTATAAAATCGAAGAATGACCCTTAAAGTTTTCTGGTATAGAACGCATGTTTTCTGATAGTTCCATAAAAATCGAGAGGTAAACAGCGAAGTTATACACGATTGAATGTTTATCATTAACAACAACAACTACACGTGATACGGTCAAAATACACGTTCACAAACGACCCAAACACTAGAGAAGGGTTTTGATGAGAATTCTTGAAGTATTTTAAAACATTGATATGTTATCATGAATACTCAAGCATTGAGATCAACAAACTGAATATATGTGTTAGAGAGTTTTTGATACTCCGAAGGCGTTGTTTGATTTACTTATAATTTTACAATACCCTTCTGGTAGGAGGGCTCTCCTGCCATTTTAACTTGTCCTTAAATAGTGTTTGAGGTTCAAAGTGGGGAACAATAAAATTATTTTTTGCTTTTAAAAATAAGGGTACCCATGAGAAATTTGCCTTCCTGTCTGGTGGTACGAACGGGATTTTTTATTTTTCTGCAGAAATGAGTTTCTGGAATGAGCATAATATCTGTGTTATTATTAAAAACAAATTTCTCTAATTCATTCCTAGATTGATTGAGATTTGGATGTAAGCTTTTGCCTAATTGGTGGGTGATTGGCTTCATTTGGTTCTTCTGCTGGGATATCGCATGTTTTACTGGATGTGCATCCTATTACAGTCACTCTGGACGTTATGTTGGCTTTGTTTCTGTTGCAGATAACTGTCGAATGGATGCTTCTACAAGTTTGCATATATCTATATGCTGGTTAGCCTGCAGCATGTGTATTTTTCTTGTGTTATGTTACATTTTAGTCTTTTGCTTGTAACGAGGTACTCTCCATGCTCACAAGTGGTTAGTTAAGCTTCCACTTTTAATAATTTGGATGTCTCGTTCGATACCCGTTTGAGTACATTTCTTGAAGGCGATGCTCCTTCCACTAGAGCCAACCTCATGTCATTTACAGGAGTTCAACTCTGCATTCATAGCTTGTGCTAAGAGAATTTTATGTTTATTGCCTTAGAAACCACTTTTGCTAATTTTGCAAGAGTTATTTCTATAATATCCAATTAGGGTCGATTCACTACACTTTTGACTTTGCACTGTTGAATTGTACAAATGATCGGCAATAACTGTAGCTCGTACGTTGCATTCTTAAATAATATTGAGCAAGCCCGACAAATTTGCTTCGGCACGCATCGACTGGAACACATATACTGCATATAAAATTTAGTTGAAAATATAATTTTGACGATTGATAAAGCACTATCGTACGTTAAATAAATTTTGCACAAAAAATTTACAAGTCAATGGATGAATCCTTGTCAGACGATTTGCTAAGATGGTTTGTGAATCTTGGATTAAATGTATAACATTTCTAACTTGTTTGACACTTTTTTTATAGACACTTGCATCCATGAATGAAATTTTCACCAAAAACAACAAATTATCATTCTAGCTAACTTAAATGAACGATTTTATCAAATAAGACTATGTCACCATTCCAGCCAACGTTTCAGTTCATTCATAAAAGCTTTCGAATGCGTTTTTATAGATATATTACGCTATGTTGTTGGATTGACAATTAATGAGTCTTTTGTCGAGTATTTTAATTGCTTATGTTGTTTGTCATTCAAAAATTCATCCTTAAAATCTGTGCGGCAACCCATAAAATTTTTGTACTACTTTTAATCATCCTTTGTATTGTTTATTCGTTAATCCTTTTCTTTTTATAGTGAATCAAAAAAAATTAACTAAGAATATTCCCGTCAAGATAACCTTATAGTGTGAAGTGAAAAAAGTTTAAAATCATAAAGCTTCCAAATTAGTCTGTGTTGAAAAACGTCATGCAAACTCGTAAATTTTACCGAGTAAAATTATCACAATTCTAGTGTTACCCACCGCCATAAAGCTGTCCATTAAAATGAACTAATAGCTTTAATTCTTTCTGAAGAAAAAATATTCCACCCAGTTTCCACACATTCTACTTCGTACATACTCATGGCCACTAGAATGAGATTGTCCTTGGGGTGATTTGGGTTAACCTATTATGTGGGTGGCATTTCATTTGGAATCATTGGAACATAAATTTCTTCTTGTTCAACAGAATTTCATTCAGAATTTATGCTAGGCTGCCCTTTACTATATCTGTACTCATATTTTACGCTGCTTTCCCTCTCTCATCTCCTTCAACTTTTGTTACCGGCAAAAAGAAAATTTCGGAAATGGAGAGCATAAAACAATGAAGGCAAACTAGACCGTTCTCGCTCTCATGGTACTTATAATGATTTTGATAGTCGTTTATTCCAAACACAGTTTAATATTCGTGAAGAATGAATTATGAGATGGTGCTAAAGCTTAAGTTGATGTTTTCTGCGGCAATATAAAGTAGTTATGGTCAGTTCAGTTTCACGTTGTGCATGGCGGCAAGCATACCCGCAAAACCGAGAATTGGAAAGCAAACCTAGTTCCTCAGTACATTCAATTAAAAACTTTGGCTATCGATGGAAAAAAACAGCATTTTTAAATCTCGACCTGACAAAATCACTCACAATTATTTCTGCTTAAAATTTTCCAGTTTTTTCCTCATACACTTTAAAACCCATAAATCTCCGTTGTACGTGTATTGTTCTTGTTTGTCCGAGAACAGCAAAGTAAACTGTTTAAAATTCCGATGCCTTCACAAACACTATCCATTATCATTGGTAAACGCGCCTGATCCTTTTTTTCGATTTCCATGTTTCCCAACATCCTTTCTATCTTTTCTCGCCAACCATATTTCATCCCACTGTATCTGGACCGGCAAAGGAATAATTTCCAGGCGGAGTATACGGTTATTGAGGCGGAGAGGCGTTTAAAAAGTCCAGCAGTGTTTTGTAGCCTGCGGACTGTTTTAATCCATCCATTGGCAAACACGAACAAAATCTCAACCTTCCGCCGTTCTAGGACATTCCTCACAAATACTTTATCGATTTATGTCAGTGCCAATAGAAGACTGCTATTGCTGCTGCAAGAGACGGCTCTGAGCAGTAAAGCTGTTTAGTATTCTTTAACGCGTATTTTGTTGCCTTTGTGTCGGAAACATGGCGTGGTGAACAAGAAGCGTCCGGAAATTCAGATGACTTTTATTCTTCAATAAGCAATTCATTGGTTATAAATTGATAATTAAATGATTTGAAGGGACTTCTTCCTACTGACCACTTTTGAATGGTAGAGGGCTTTTATTTTCGTTAAAAAAGATATAAATTTTATATATAAGCCTAAAAAATTTTATGCAAATTGAAGAATGTTTGAAACTTCATCTTTCAACTATCTTGGATGAAGTTTGTACACGAGAGTTTTATTAAAGTTTGTGTAGGATTTTCCATTAAGGACATAACAATGAATCTCAAAAAATCGGTTGTGAGGCGTGCTGTGTGGCTAGTAGCACTGTCTTGTTGAAACCACATATCGTTGATGTCAAGTTCATGCAATTCTGGTCACAAATAATCTTCCAACATCACACGATAGCGCTCTCCATTGACGGTAACATGACGATCGGCTCATTCACGAAAAAATATGACCCAATCACACCCCGGCATGAAAACCGCACCAAATAGTAATTTTTGCGGATGCAACGGTATCACAAGAAGCGCATGTGGGTTTGTTGCCGACAAATAACGCATATTTCGCTCATTAACAAAGCCATTGAGCTAGAAATGTGCTTCATCACTGAAGATGATTTTTCGATGAAACTCTTCATTTGTAACTTTTAATAATTTCCAAACGTTGCTGTTTCGTGAACTTTACCACGATAGAAATGTCAACTTTAAATAAACGTTTGACAGTTTATTAACAACATTTAAGGGTGCATTCATATAAAGACGAAAATTGGTTATCTCCGCAATGCAAAGCACTATATATATATATATATATATATATATATATATATATATATATATATATATATATATATATATACATTGTCGCGTGTTATGGTTCGCAGCAAATAATTTTAATGTTCCGGAAAAGTGAAAACGCACTGTCTTTTAAATTAAGTTAAAAGAGTTTATTTACTAAAAATGCACAATCATTAATTCAACTATTTTATTTATTTTTTTATATTACTTTTGATTGAACTGTGTTAACTACCACTAATATCGCCTTTAATTTGCACTCCACACTTATCGCAGTTCTTACTATCGTGGTTTTTACTAATATACATCGGTTTTCCTATCGCGGTTGTAATAATCCCTCCATTCATTCACGTCGCCTCTATATAGGGTCTCTAGACATTCAATCCAGTTCTCGTACATTAGTGAATGTTCTGACGAGAGCTACCTGAAATATTCGAGCAATTGAATGACGTCACTTTCAAATGTTTATCATGCTAGGTGAATTCTTGTGCTTTCGAGTACGTTCATTTGTTGATCATGATGTAGCAAAAAGAATTGCGACAGTAGCTCATAGAATTATTTGCACATGTAACACTGCCCCCACTGCAGTTCTTTTCGCCCCGAAAAGATGTGTCACCAGAAGTAGTCAAGTCTCCCTGGATGTAATATTGGGCAAGACGATCCAGGTGCACGGTTTTCATTTTGGCTCTCGGCTTACAGTGTTTCTGTATGCGGTATACGACGTCGCTGATTCACTGTGTAGCTCGGTATTGTCCCTCTCAATTATGCTGCAACTTTGGAGACCTACCTTTCCGCAGTTGTGGGTTGTATAGCCACGCTAAGTCATCTTGCTGGAAGCCAGTAGAATTTGCCTTCAGACCATACCTGGTCTTCATGTCTGATGTATCTGGTTCAACCGTCGCCTTAGCTCACCTGCGTACTCCGAGATCGTTTGGAGTTTTTCAGGGGGTGTTCCGAACTTTGTATCAGCTGGCGTCGAGGAAAAGGTTGACCAGGTCGGGGAAAAGGAGGCGGCGAAAAATGTGACTCGTACCCTGCCCGGTTTGCGAGGTATTGGCAGACGAGTGCAGGTGTGAGCGCGCGGAAATTGAGTGAGAGTCGCAGGTAAATGGTGTGCCTAGATGCTTAAATCGGGGAGAGAAGGGGCACCTGCAAAGAGACTGCAAGAAGCGAAGAAAACCGAGCTATTGTGCAGAGTGTGCAGCTAGGAGAAGATCTAGACCGAGTCAGGAGCCCAGAATTAGAAACCCTTCAAACTGAGGGGTCGGGAAACATGTAAGAGCCAACTTCGTGGGGCAGAGGTTGGATGGGAGGATTCACGTCCCCAGCACCACCATCACCGTGTCAAGACTATATCGTGGAGAAGCAGACTTATGCCTTCCGGGTCAAGTTTTCGGAGAACATGGCACCATAACAAGCGACACTGGTACAACCCGATCGATCATCCGACCAGCCCATGTGAGGCAACAACTACTTCACAAGGGCAGAATTTTCTCACTACGGAAAGCTACGGGAGAAACTGCACCTGTCCATGGAGAGGTCTACCTCCAGATACAGCTAGGGGGCCTTGCAGCCCGACATAATTTTCTGATCGCGAACATTATGTATGACTGCATTCTCGCATATTGAAATGGCAGAATGTCGAAGTATTGATGGAGGATCCCAGCGTCCAAATTCCCAATATGAATGTGATAGTATGTTCAGACACTGATGTACCGAATTTTTCCGAGAGCATTGTATGGGCCAAGCTTGATAGTGATTCTGGAGATCACCAATCTTATCGGATAGAGCCACCGAAGACGTCCGCATTGCGCAGTTTGATTATAGGACGAAGCCTTGTAAGATCTTTAAGGAACGGATACGTGCCGGTTAGAGTCCTTAACACCGCAGACTCAACCACGAGCATCATAACGGGAGAAGTCATCGGCAGCTGCCAGCCTGTTTCCACATTCACCTCTTTGAAAGCCACTCACGACCATCATGGAGTAAGGAGGCAAGACGCAGACAAAGCCCGGGAATCCACGTCTGCAATATAGAAGCAGGTCAAATTGCCAGCGCAGCTATTTAGGAGAGCCTCTGATCTAGTCACCAAGTACAGTGATATCTTCTTAACAATCCCGGATGACCAAGGCCGAACGAGTATGGTAACTCACGTCAGAGATACACAGGGAGCCAAGCCTATTCGACAAGCACCGAGAAGTCTTCAAACAAAGAGAAGTGAGTGCACTGATCTCAGACATAGAAAAACAAGGCGTTACCGAACCTCCTGTCAGTCCATGGGCCACGCCAGTAGCTCTAGTAAAGAAAGAGGATGGTAGCACTCGTTTTTGTGCCGACTATAGGCAGCTTAACGACGTCACTAAGAAAGATAGCTACCTACTTCCACGCATCGATGACACAGTGGACACTTTAGCCGACGCAAAATGATTTTCTACACTCGATCTCAAGAGTGGCTACTGGTAGGTAGAAACTGACAAGAAGGACCGAGAGAAGACCGCATTTTCAGTTGGGACCGGATTGTGGTAATTCGTGGTGATGCCATTTGGGCTTTGCAATGCTCCAGCCACTTTCGAACGCCTGATGGAATACGTGCTAAGAAGCCTAACATGGAAAACCTGCTTGGTGTACCTAGATGACATCATTGTTATCGGGAGAACGTCCAAAGAGCATGTGCGGAACCTAGAAGAGGTTTTCTCCCGATTGCGATTGGCAAATTTGAAACTCAGTTGAGACAAGTGTACCCTTTTTGCAGCTGAAGTAAAATATCTGGGACACGTCGTATCAGCAGAAGGGGTCAAAACAGGCCCTGGGAAAATTGAAGCCATGAAAAGCTGGCCAAAACCAAACAAAAAGCGCCAACTGCGAAGTTTTCTGGGTCTGGCAACTTACTATTGAAGACTCGTCAAAGACTTTTCCAAAATAGCTGAGTGTCTTCACCAGCTAACCGAGAAAAATCATCCGTATGCCTGGAATGAACAATGCCAGGTAGCCTTTGAGACCTTGTAGGAGAAGCTGTGTGAATCACCTGTGCTGGCATATTCAAAACCCGGAAAAACGTTATTAGTTGACACCGATGCGAGAAACGGCGGGATTGGAGCTGATCGATGCTGAAGAAGGAGTCCTCTCGTATTACAGTCGAGTTCTCTTAAAAAGTGGGAGGAACTACTGCGTAACCAGGAATATTGGCTATAATAGAGGCCACAAAGCAGTTCCACAAGTACCTATATGGCCAGAAATTTGTTCTTCAAACGGACCATGCATCGCTGAGATGGCTGCTCAATTTCAAAAACCCCGAGGGACAAGTTGCGAGATGGATCGAAAGATTGCAATCATACGACTACGAAATTGTTCATCGGAAGGACGGAGTTCATGGAAATGCTGACGCCCTATCTCGTCGTCCAAGTCCAGCTAACTGCAAGCCTTGCCGACGGATTGAAGAAAAGGAGCCGACCGTTGATCTGCGAGTGATAACGGCCGAATTTGATGACGGTTGTTCATCGGAGGAGATTCAAAATGCCCAGTTAGCCGATGAAGTGTTAAATTGGGTCAGTAGGTACGACGTACCTTGTGAACTACATTCAGATCAAGGCCGAAACTTTGAATCACTGGTTTTTTGCGAAATGTGTGAGCTGCTGGGAATACGGAAAACGAGGACAACACCACTGGATGGAATGGTCGAAAGTTTCAACGGTACACTCAATAAACACCTGGCCAAGATGGTTGACGAGAACCAAAGGGACTGGGACCGACATATCCCACTATTTTTGATGGCGTACAGAGCTGCCAAATATGCATCGATAGGCCAAGCCCCAGCCAAAGTCATTTTTGGAAAGAATATTCGTCTGCCAGCTGATACAAAGTTCGGAACAGCCCCTGAGAAGCCCCAAACGATTTCAGAGTACGCAAGTGATTCAGGTATATCGGACAGTGCGAAAACACCTCGAGTCGGCTACTGACCGCATGAAGACCAGGTATGACTTAAAGGCAAATCCTACTGGCTTCCAACAAGCCACACCAAGTGTGGCTATATAACCCACAACGGCGGAAGAATAGGTCTCCAAAATTGCAGCATCATTGGGAGGCACCATACCGAGTTACAAAGCGAATCAACGACATCGTACATCGTATACAAGAACACCGCAAGCCGAGAGCCAAAATGAAAATGATGCACCTAGACTGTTTTGCCCCATATTACATCGGCGACACATCTTTTCGGGGAAAAAAGAACTGAGGTGGGGGCAGTGTTACATGTACAAATAATTCTGCGAGCTACTGTCGCAATTGTTTTCACAACCATTTAGAGTTCATAATTAACAGACGAATTTACTCGAAAACCCACCAAACATGATCACCATCTGGAAGTGACGTCTCTGCGCTATTCAGTGTTGCTCGAATACTCCAGGTATTTCGCCAATGTACGAGAACTGGATTGAATGACTAGAGACCCTATATAAAGCCAAGCTGAATGAATGGGGGGATTTTTACAACCGCGATAGTAAAACTGCAATAGTAAAACCGCGATAGTAAAACTGTGATATAGTGGAGTGCGATGTAAAGGCGATATTCACTAATAGTGAAGTGATATAGACAGTTGATTTAAAAAATTTATAGACTAATTGAAAAGTGAAATAGTGAAATTAAGGATTGTGCATTTTTAGTAAATAAACTCTTTTAATTTAATTTAAAAGACATTGCGTTTTCACTTGGCCGCGAACCATAACACGCGACAATATATACATATATATATATATATATATATATATATATATATATATATATATATATATATATATAGATATATATATATTATATATATATATAAATATATATATATATATATATATATATATATATATATATTTATTTATTTAATTCATCTCTTTTTACAGAAATTGGGTTTACAACCAATTATAAAATAGAAATAAAAATACGTGTGCAAAAAAAGAAGTTAAAATATGAATATCAAGTAAGAATTAATCTAAATTTAATATTTTACTCACTGCAGAGTCAAATTAATGAGAAAAGAAATTATTGCTCGTAGAATACTCTCCAGAGCATGTTTTTAAATGAACCAAATGAGTCAGAAGGAGGACCAAGCTGGAGATTAGGATGGTCTCTTACCATACGAACCATCGGTGAGTGACTGTAAGATACGGTTCTGGCAAACGGTACAGCGTAGGGTTTTAATGATCTAGTGCGAGAAAGAGGACTTATGCTAATCGCGTTGTATAATTTCAAAGGATAACATGCCTTTCGTTAGTTAAAATAGAAAGCATTGATCCTTACCGGTAGCCATGGTAGACCGAGGAAATTCAGGCAACTGCCATAAAGGCGATACGGGATGTTATATTTGTAGAAAAGTGTGCGAGAGACCCTATGCTGCATAGATCCAACCGCCACCATGGGATGATTAAGATGCGGGAACCATATCTGGCATGCATATTTAAGAATTGGACGACCAGTATGATGAGTAGCTGAGCACAGTTTTGAAAGTTGAAACATCTGTCAGAGCAACTTAAGACAAAGCCCGTGACCCGAGAAGCTTTCTTGATTATTTCAAAAACGCGAAGATTGAATTTTAAATGGGAATCAAATGTCACACCTAAAACGAAAACTGAGCTTTCGATAGAGAACGAAAATTGAAAGGCGTAAGTTTTATTGGTTAAGGAAAGACATTAAGAGATGTCCGCTTGAAGTCTATTTCGATGACACTAAAAGGACAAAAGATTTAAGTCATCCTGAAGTGCTCGGCAATCCTGTATTGAAATAATGACTCGAAATATCTTCAGGTCATCAGCATATAGAAGGGGGTTGTATGCGAAGATAGCTAAGAGGTCATTAATAAAGGGGTTGAACTTAAAATTGATCCCTGTGGAACACCGGAAGTTGGGACGAAAGGGTGAGACGCAGATCCATCATAGATAACCGTGCAGGAACGATGAAAAAGAAAGGAGTAATTCAAGAAGAGAATAGATCGCTGAATGACGAAATGACGGAGCTTGTCGGTCAGGATATTGTGGTCCACACCATTGAATGCTTTCACGAAATGACGGCAAATCACATCAGCTTGACTTTCTGCATCAAGGGCGATTGCAACCGTGTTGAAAAATTCACCTACGTTACTAACGGTAGAACGTTCCTTTACACACCGATATTGATTTTCGGATAGGTTTGGGTACAAAAAATTGCAAAGTTTACAATTGACAATGCATTCCAGGATTTTTCCAAAGCACAATAGGAGTAAAATGGGCCTGCAATTAGACGCCTTGGAGCGGTCACCCGCTTTATGGCTGGAGAAGATATTTGCACATTTCTAAATGAGGAATACATAAGGATGAAGAGAGGGATTTAATCAAAATATTAAGGATTCCAACAAGGCCGACTACGCTGCTAGAAATCAGTGACTGAATTACCTTTGCGATCTCTAAGGGGTTAGTGTATAAATCAACTAATAAATCTGGAGCGGATTGAGGGTTTTTTTCGGTAATTGTGTAAAATAAGAGTCTATATTGGCCTTTTTTAGTTAACTTGTTTAAAATCATCTCTAGTTCACAAATTTTAGGCATATGTTTTATTCTGTTTTTGTTTTAACACTAAAGCCTCTTTTGGACCTTTGTTTAGGGATCGTTAGAGAATCTCATTATCTTGATAACAACATATGTATCACCACTCGAGAAGATAATATGGTCCACCCAGCTACGATAAATTCTAATTTTAAATCAGTACGTATCAAAACTTAACGGGCTTATAGTCCCTCCAAAGAATCACTAAAAAAATCTCATTGTCACTAATGGAATTCAAAACAGAGACCTTTGACTTACGAAGCAAGTACTTCAACAATTACTCTACGTGGACTACAATCTTATGTTATGTGCACTTTAATTATGATATCGTATTCTGGTTCCGACTTCCTACTCCAATCAATTTCAATTCTTTTCCTAAGCATAAGCATGAACAGCCTAACAATTATCTCTGATTCGACGAAGTGTATTTATTTATTATTCTATCAACAACACACACATCAACCAAAGAATCCTTCTTCAAGTTCCGCGTGCACTTTAATTCTGAGCTAATTACAGCTGTTACTTTATGTGAATTGTGCCTCAGAATGCCTAATACTGAGAAGGATATTTGAATTTTCTTGAATAATTCCATTAATTATAAAGAAGACATGTGCAACGGTAGAATATGTCGTATAAGGCTGAAAGTCAGAATTAATTAGGTGTCAGCGACTTAAGTTTGACGGTGAGGTCGAGTCAAGGAGACGCCGAAGATAGCTTCGAGTATAATTAGTGATCTTTAGAAGTCTGATACGCAAATGGTAAATTTTCACATGATATGGTATTAGGGTTTTCTTTACTGAATAAAAGTTTCTATGAAAGTTAAACATGATGTGTTAATGAGGAATTAACTTGCCGAGCTTCTCTGAATGAACATTACAGCTACGAAGCTGAGCTGGATTAAGCCTTTCAATGAACTTTTGTTGTGTGGCAATAATTGCAGACCAGAGCTCTTTGTCAATAAGTAAAGTATTGGGTCTTTGTTATTTGAAGATGTTTAATTAACTTCATAGTCTTTTAATCAAACCAATGAATTTATGTTTTTAAAGACATTTGGGGGGCTTTGTACTCAATCAAACGATAGAAAAATGTGATCTGCTTTCTAGGCATGTATTTAATGCTGTCAATGATTAACAACAATTTTGCTAATATTTACCTCAATGTAAATACCGTGACGGAAAAAAGTCTACGACAATTCCTTATATTCAGTTACCAGTTAATTGGAAGCCTTAATCAAAAATCCATTGAAGTGCACTTTTCAGTAACATAAATATATTTATAAAAAACAAAGATGAAAACTTTTCATAGCAGAATTAAGGAGAAAGTCCTTAAAAACATAAAAAATTAAAGGGACAAAAGTCGACGATAGTCAGTTTTGACTCAGTTATACACAAAAAATTTCCAACTAAACGTAACGGAATGTCATCAATATTTGTTTACTTGGTATTGTTATCATTCCGTACATGTGCTGCTGCAATTCTGTTTTAGTTTTTTCGCTAGTATCTAACTGTAAGGACCGCAAAATGACATCGCGAAAAGAAATTTCTAGTGATATCCAAAATTTGGCCGTACAGTATAAAAAAGACAATAAATCGTGCTCGGAATTCACGAAATCACTGTAACTTAAACGAATTTCTGTGTACACAATCATCAAAAACTTTGAAAACAGTGTTTCCATTGTAAATAAGTCGCGAACTGGGATTAGTTTTGTTCTAAAAGAAGTGAACAGTAATCCAAAAATAAGTGCTCCAGATTTTGCGAAACAAGTAGCTACGGAAAGGGAAAACGATGTCCGTGCAAGAACCATCACAAGAACGTTAAATATTGATTGGTTTCAAAGTAGAACTCTACGTAAAAAGCCATTAATATCCGCCAAAAGCTGTCTTCTGCCCCTACAGTTCGCCAAAGCCCATATTGACAAGGACAATGATTTTTGGAATCGCATCCTTTTCACAGTTGAGTCCGAATTCAACATTTTTGGAAGTGATGGTCGCAGTAAAGTATGGAGGAAAAAAACACGGCTTTAGAGATCAACATTTTGATTCCTACTGTCAAGCACGGTGGAGGTAATGTGATGATTCAGGGAGCCATCGCTGCATCTAGGGTTGGCGAATTGGCTTTTGTTGATACTATGATCGACCGTTATGTTTACAAGAACCTGTTAGAACAACATTTGAAGCCATCAGTAGAGAAGTTGGGTCTTGGAGAGAAATGGATTTTCCAACAAGACAATGATCCAAAACATACAGCAATTTTCGTCGTACAACGCTCCCAGGCAACTTAAAACGCTTCCGCAAAGTCCAGATTTAAACTCAATGAAGCATGTAAGGGAGCTTTTGGAACGGAAAATTCGAAAAAAAACCACATTAAAAATAAAATTTTTTTGAAGGAAGCGCTTCTTACAGAATGGGAAAAAATCAAATCAGTAGAAGCTGCTAATTTAGTTGCCTCTATGCTCTGAAGAATGCAAGCAGTAATTGATGCCAAAGGGGGTCCAACCAAAAGCAAAAAGTTTTAAAATTTCCAATACGTTTAGTTGAAAATATTTTGTGTACAAGTCAGCCAGCACTGACTGTTGTAGATTTTTGTCTATTCATTTTTTTATGTTTTTAACGAATATCTCCTTAAGTTTGTTATGAATGTTTTTGTCTTTGTTTTTTAGGTCTTTGTAAAAATACTTTTACAAAGACCTACTAGTTTCGCGACCTATCTGTCCGTCTGTCCGTGCGTCACAGATAGTTTCCTCAGAAACTATAGAAGCTAGAATAGTCAAACTTTGTGAAAAGGTCAGAAGTGATGGTCTCTCAAAAATTTAAAAATTTTTCAAGGGGGGTCCCCCCTAATAACGACTTAGTTCCTTTTTTTTTACTCAAAAGTAGTCAAGTGGGGTATCAAATGAAAGGTCTTGATTAGAGCTTTCAGAATCTGAAATAAAAAAAAAACAATTTTATGAATTAGGGGGCTTAGGAGAAGGCAAAATGTACCAAAAATTTGTGTCCCCCCCTCGCGATTGGATATCTTTGAGCCGAAAAATCTGAAAATTATTAGAAATGTGGGCCTTTATGATTACAAGGGCAACAAATACCTTAGAAATCGAAATTCACTCAACTTTGTTAATAATAGTATGATTTGTAGATTTTACATTTTCGCCCATAAAATCAAAGTTGTAGCTTTAAACTTTAATTATATAGAATATGTTCAATCGGCCGAGCATTCAGAAAAATCATTTAAGCTAGATCAAAATGGCTGTACTGTGCTGACGAAAGAAACTGTGCATCTTTTGTATAAAGTTAAACGATTTCATATCTAAATATTGGATAAATAATTCAAGTTATCGATTCACGCTATAAGAAAAGTTGTTTCTAACACTAGGATGTTTACAAAGACCTTCTGGTAGGAGCACTCTCCTGCGTAATCAACTTGTTTTTTATTGTTATTTTGCAAATAATATAGTTTGAATTCAACTTTGTGGTTAATAAAACGGCCATAATTTATTGAAATTATTAATTTTTCGTTTCTTAGGATGACCTCCTCCTCTCCCGTCCGTTTCCTTTTGTGTTAGTTTTTATGTATAGGGTGGCTCAGCTCGAGCAGAGGGTGTCTCGGAGAACCCGTGATACGACTGAGAGCTAGCCGGCCTCAGAATGCCACCCCGGGCTACGCACCCCTCTACTAAAACTTAATGTCTTCAATTACGTGTGACGTCCGCGGTTCGCTACAATTCCCATATCGGCTACCCTTGATCAGCTTTTTTTAAAGGCCACTCCCCCTTACATACCTCATAAAATTTTTTGTAGTTGAATTTTGAAGAGGGAACCACTTTATACCTTTGTACAAAATTTTATGCTTCTAGCTTATATGGTTTGCAAGAAAAACTGTAGCGACACACGGAAGGTTAGGCGGACAGACAGGTCACAATTTTAGTATGGAAAAATAGAAAATCTCTCGATTTCACATGAGGCCGTTTTGGCTATCTCAAAATTTGGGCACTCCAGTCAAAAACGGATACTTTTAAATTATTTTCCTACCCCAAAACGTTCCTTTGCTTGAAGTTTCTTATAACTATCACCATTTTGTAAATTCCCCTTCGTATATGAGCTAGAGAATTTCAAAGCTAGGAAACAACTTTAAGCGGTCAGGGTTAAAATTGAAAAATCAAACTTTCAATAAGGAAGCTGGTAGAACTTTGACTTTATTACCCTAGTACACACATAGACCTACATCTGTGATTTTTCTCACATTTTCTAGTCTATTGAAGTCACGTAGAGGCAGACAATTTTATACGTTTGGCCCTTTGCCTGGAACCCTCTTGAATAAAATTAATGACATGGTATTGGAAGATGTCACCATGACCTTTCAATTGGCACCCAACTTGATCATCACTTAATATTGGATGCTTTGAAAATATTTTCAACACTGAAACTTTTAAAAGGACATCTTTTCTGACCTTTCCACAAAGTTTGATTACCATAAATTTCATAGTTCTTGAGAAAATTACGGAATACTTTTTAATGCCGGTCATTTTTAGAGTGTTGTACCAACATACAAAACCCTATTGCAATCACGACTTGTGTCCATCTGTCCATCCCTCTGTAGGTCACAGCAATTTTTTCCAAAACTATACTGCTATAGCCATGAAAATTTGAGGAGAGGTCAGAAATGATGATCTTTTTCAGAGGATTTTAAGGGATCTTCCCATATGGGGAGGCGACCCTTAAAAAAAAAATTTTCTCCATTGGTAGTTGAGTAAGGTATCATTGGAAAGATTTGTTGTGGTAATCCGATATAAGCTCTAGACATAACGCTTGGCATTACTAACGCTTCGCACGTTGGTTCTCGTAAGTACACAGCACTATGCCGAAAAACTTAAGAAGTAAGTGTTCGTGTTTGTCCAGTTCGCTTTGCATTGACCAACCCATAAATCTGGGGTAAATCGAAAGGGTACATATATAAAATTAATTCTCAAAAAGCCTACAGTATTGCGACCGGAAACCAAGCAACCCGCACGCATAGTTAGCAGCCACACGACCGGGATACATAAACAGCGACTAGACTACTGCTAACCACCACCGGCGGCCTGTGATGTAATCACAACCCCGTCCAACTCTCGCGGAAGCAATCGCTACGACGCTCAGATCGGGTCCAAAACCAATCTCCAGCAGCTTAATACGCCCATGGTTGAGCTGGAACAGAAGCGGCAAAGAGGTCAGCGCGTTGTCAAGTACCGCCACAAAAGCCCATCTTGCTGTAAAAAAAGCTGAGCGGGAGTGGTTCACCAAGCAGTTCAAAGCACTAGCACTAGGGACGCTGTTGTGATGTTCACAGAAAGACTGGTTGCACTTGAATAATTTTTTATTCGCACCAATTTGTTTTTATAATAAATTCTTACATACTAAACAAAAATCGCAGAAAATATTTTTGCTTACACAATTACTCGTAGTTCATTGAACATATCAAAACATAAACAGAGTTCAA
Source organism: Odontomyia ornata (assembly GCA_963969285.1). NCBI lineage: Eukaryota > Metazoa > Arthropoda > Insecta > Diptera > Stratiomyidae > Odontomyia > Odontomyia ornata. The sequence goes on from OZ017739.1 coordinate 266,684,889, forward strand.
TTCGAAGAAATGGAAGTAATAGGTTTTATGTTATTGAACTTGAATGGAATGTGATATGAAATTTGCTTACAATATGAAGTTGCATAAATTATGAAATGTTAATGTTATGAATTTAATTCGAATGTTCATTACGAAAGACATTTTGCAATATTTCTAATTTAATAAAACTAGGTGAAAGGTAATTAGCCATTGAGTTTAAAGAATTGTAAAGAATTTTAAGTAATTGTTTGCAGCTACATATAAATGAGTTGCATATTTTGAATAATAATTTTTCTGAAAAATTATTAGAGAAGAAAAATGTTAGAAGAAGGTGGTTTGGACGTGTGCACTAATTCTCCTCAGGCCATCACACTTAGATACACACCGGTGATGGCGACCACCATGCTCAGAGGTGAGGGAGTATAAAGCTTCAAATGTAGAGCAAATTTGTCGTATAGATTTACAATAAATTGATGTGAAAGGGGTGAAATGATCCAATTAAAAAGTTTAGCTAATACAAGTACTTATAAGAGAAATTTACCTTGAATATAACTTGCAGATACAAAAACATATTGAGTTTGCATTAGTAGAAAAGTTAAAATTTACTCCCTCACCTCTGAGCATGGTGGTCGCCATCACCGGTGTGTATCTAAGTGTGATGGCCTGAGGAGAATTAGTGCACACGTCGAAACCACCTTCTTCTAACATTTTTCTTCTCTAATAATTTTTCAGAAAAATTATTATTCAAAATATGCAACTCATTTATATGTAGCTGCAAACAATTCCATAAAAAGTAATTTAAAAAAGCTATCGGAGCCATCCGAAAGAGTGATCGATATCCGCGCGACGTTATATAAAGCTTCAAATGTAGAGCAAATTTGTCGTATAGATTTACATTAAATTGATGTCAAAAGGGTGAAATGATCCAATTAAAAAGTTTAGCTAATTTTAAGTAATTAGTTCACTGATATGAACTTGTAAGTTCATTGACATGAACATTGCCGCCTCCCCTGGGATGGTGTTCTATAGCTGATGTTCGCTGTATAAATTAGCGGAAGCTGTGGTGTTCCCAATTTTGGTGGCGTTAGTTGATCGCTTACGTACTATAGATGGTATATCATTAACGCGATGCCTACTAAGATGCATGTGATTGCAATAGTTGTCGCGGTGGTTGTCCCGTGGTGTTGAATAGATTTCCAGTGAGAGGTTTCCATGGATGAGAGGATGTCTTCTTGTTCATCGACGTGTGCGGAAAATTCGTTGTTGTTTGGGATGATCGATGAAACGTTTAAGTGAAATTTGACTATCGAAGGTTCGGTTACATTACGTGTAGCGATGAGCGGAGTGACGTAAATTGGAAATTGAAATTCTTCTTCTGTGGAGTGAAGATATATTCAGCTGTTGATATGGTACAATCTGGCGTGACTCGCAAAATCCCGGTTCCGTTTAACATGAGGGTTGTTCTTGTTACGTGACATACACTTTGGGCTGGTGTTGGTTGGGGTGTTACAAACAACCATGAGTTGGAACTCGTAAGCTCTTTCCAAACAGGTTTGAGCAACTTGAATGTCTTAGTTGGACATCTAGTGCCTGTGTATGAATTATATACCTCTCCTGTGATACAACTTGGTTTGATTTTAATGTTTATATGTGTTGACGTAGACAAAAGGTATTGATCATTATTAATTGTTTGAGGCTGAAATACAGCTTCTTCAGTAGTCTCAAAGTATAGCCCGTCATCATAGTAGTAAGTTGGAAGTTATAAGATCGTACTTGCGGTTGTCAATTATAGGAAGTTGTCTGGTAATTAATAAATGTTCTCCAGCGTAGCTAATGGAAACCTTTGATGTGGTAGCGTGCAATATTTCAAGATGTGCAGTTAGAAGGGGTTGAAGATTGTAAATTGCCTTTTCCAAATCTGCCAGTTTTACGCATTCCTAAACGCCTTGTTTCGTGTAAATAGTTTGTAATATGCTGTCATATTTATGAAACACATCATCGACATAGGTTTAAGCATATTGATATAGTGCGAGAAAGTGAATATTTAGTTGATTGTGATCAATTTCGGTGAAGTACTCTTTAGATTTATTGATTTTTCTTAAGCTTTTCTGTAGCTGCTCCAAAAATCGTGTAAGTTTATTTTTGATCTTTGAAGTTGTTGAATTTAATGTACTGGCCAATTTTAACACGATTGTGCCTTGTTTTAATACCAACTGCTTCAATTTGTCCTGGTTGCCGCTTAAATGATCAATATCCACCATTACTTTGTCATTTACTCCAAACAGAGACGTTAACATTTGACTAAGCAGTCCGCGTGGCTTTCGTGAATGTAAAAAGCGAATAGTGTTGATTCGATCAATGGACTCTTGCCATAGCTAGGTTAAATGTTGTGAGGTATCCCAACAATGAATCTAGTTATTTGTCTGCTTCGCCGATGTACACATTGTTGGAATGCTGTGATTCATTCTCTTGATATTTTCTTCATCGAATTTGAGCTCAACAAGAGGTATTTTGAAGTTTAATTTTAGTGCTCCTCGAAGAAGATTGCTCACTCCAATGTGTTCGACGTATAATCCTCCTCGCGAGGGAGAAATATTATCTGCAGACAATGGGGGAGAGATGCAAGTTCCTAAAACTAACATTGTTGAAATCAAAACAGTAGACATTGTTATCGGTCTTGCTTTCTTTCGTTTTAATCCGGTTCAATTTTCGTGGGGTATTTGCCGTTTAGTTGAAGGCGAAGATTTTTTTCCTGGACATTTAGCAGCTGTCGGTTGAGATGATGAAACTGGTTCGGGTGAAGTTTCGTTTGGTATTTCGTGGCATTCATTGTTGAAAGAAAGACTACAAACTTTCGTTGTCGCTCATTTGATAAATTTCCTGACGACTCGAACTAAACCATTGTTGCCTGGATGAGTAGTGACTCTTTTTGCGAGGGGCTATTTCATGGATGGTATGTTGGCAGCTTTTACTAAAATGATGTCTCCTTCCTTAATATTTACTCGTGGAGTCAACCACTTAGGTCTTTGTTGTAATCGGTTTAAATAATCACGTGACTTCCAACTTTTCAAGAGCGTGATGTTGCTCTCACTTGGGTTACCTTTTATTTGAAACAGGTTGCTGGCAGTGAGAAAATGGCCTGGTGTCAACGTACTTGCGTCTGATGGATCGCAACTTACCGCAGTTAAGGGCCTAGAACTCAAACATGCTTCTATTTGTGCTAGAAGTGTGTTGAATTCTTCGAAGTCTACAATCTGCTGGCCAATTGTTTTGTATAAGTGCCATTTTATTGGCTTTCCAAAGTCCACCGAAGTGTGGGAGGGATGAACTTTCCATTCTATTTGTTCTTGTGCCAATTCCGATGCAGCTTTCTCTGTCACCTCTCTGTTTTCTTTTTGTAGAATTTTTTGTGCGCCTTGGAAATTTGTGCCACAGTCACTGTAAATTGCCTGACATTTCCCTCTTCGAGCGATACATCGTTGAATTGCTGCTAAACAAGTTGGTCTCGATAAGTCGGGTGCTAGTTCGAGCTGGAAAGCCTTGGTAGCCATGCAGAAGAAAATAGCTACATATGCCTTCGTAGTATTGAGCCACGTCCTGAACTCCAACGTATTTTTATTGGACCTGCGTAATCCACACCAGTTTCCAAGAATGGTTTTTCAAAGCGGACTTAGCGTCAATTGGACTCCTCCATGTAGTGTTTGTTGATGAGCGCGTCTGATAAGAAGCTTTGCTAATGATCCTTTTGTAATTATGGCTGGATGTTTCGTTTCTACTCCTACGTGTGCATGGTAGATTCGTCTACCTACTCGCATTACACAGTCTGTGTTAAGCCACGGGGCTAGTGGTGGTAACATATTTGTGTTGGATACAGAGTTTGAACGTATGAGCTGTTTAATTTCGGAGTGGAAGGAGAGTACTTGCGCGAGACGAATGCAGAGTGCTTCTAAGTTGCTTAATTCTTTGGCAGTAAGATAGCCTAGTTGCTTACATGATGGCTTTCTAGCGTTGTGTCCAGTAAGTGACGACTCTTTTGAGTTTCTTGATGAATGAAAATCGTTGCAGTATCTCTGGCTCTTGTTCATATGGTTCATGTGCAAAGGTCGCGTGATGAATAGCAAAGATCTCTTCTATATCCTTTTTAATACCGAAAGGAATTGAGACAGTTTTAAGCCACTTTGGGCCATTCCACCATTAGGTTAAGTCCAAAAACTCTTTTGCAAAAACTCCGCGAGAATCATAATCTGCTCAGTTGTTTTTGGTTGCGACATGGTGCCATTGACTAGGACTGCTTTTTTGTTGAATGATACCCACACGATTTGCAATAAAAACGTTCAATTTTGACGCAGGGCTTTGAATCGAATCCAAAACAATTGATAAGTCAGTCCAATAGAAAGTTGGAACGTGTTTCCAACCATGTGCAATAACAACTTGTTTCATAAACTCTACGAGCAGTTCGGCACCGCATAATTCCGGGCGAGGAATAGACAGAGTTTTACAGGCGCTACTTTGGCCTTTGAAGTAAGCAATGTGATTTTCCTAGTGGTAGAAGCTATAGCCTTGAAATAAATCCCAGCAGCGTAAGCCTTTGAATAAGCGTCGCAAAAATCATGTAATTCAATTTGCCTTTCGGTAGTAAATCCAATCCAGCGAGGAATCTTCAACTTGTTCAATGCTGGAAGCTATCTATAAACAGTGAACCAATCGTTAACATCCTCTTCTTGTAGCGTGTCGTCCCAATTGCATTTCATAAGCCATAAGTTTAGGATAGTAGTTTTTCCGATGATGACGCAAGGCTGTATCCATCCTAAGGGATCAAACAATTTGAAAACTTCAGACAGGATGTTCCGTTTTGTTGATAGAAAATGTAAAATGATCGGTTCCTGGATGCCATTGTAATCCAAGTGTTTTTACAGCTCCCTTGATACTGATGTCAAATGACATTTGTGACTCTCTATCTTCGATAGGAATGTGTGTTAAAAGATTGGGATGATTCGCTGTCCATTTTCGAACGTGAAAACCTCCATTTCCCAATATTCGACGCAAATCAGCTTGAAGTTGCATAAATGTGTCCAAATTTTCACTCCCTGTAAGCAAGTCGTCTACGTAAAAGTCTTTTAACACAGCTTCAGCTGCCTCAGAATATGCAGATTGTTCGTCTTTTGCCAATTTTTAAAGAGTCCTAATGGCCAGATAAGGCGCACATGATGTTCCATATGTGACGGTTTGCAACTGAAAATGTTGAATTGGCTCTTCAGTGTTAAGACGTCAGAGTATCCGTTGCCAATCTAAGTCTTCCTCTATAATCCAAATTCGGCGGTACATTTTCTTGATGTCCGCTGCTATAACATAACGATGTTGCCTCCACCGCATCAGTGAATGTAAAATATGTTGTTGAATAGATGGTCCTGTTAACAAAATGTCATTTAGTGCTTCCTTTTGGGATGCATTGAAAACGAATTGCAGCTTGGTTGTATAACTGTTAGGCTTAATGACTGCATGGTGAGGAATGTAATAATTAGGCTTCGCATTAATGCTTTTGGATGGAACTAACTGCATATATCCTAGATTAAGGTATTCTCTCATGAATTCCTTACATTGGACGTACAAATCGGGATTATAAATAAGAGCCTATTCAAGTCATCGAAATTGCATGTAGGCAATTTTATACGTTTCAAATTAAGGCAACTTTTCCCAGGCCTTAAATGGAAGGCTCACAACATATTTACCAATCTCTGTTCGCTGCGTGTTCTCTGCGAAGTGTTTTTCTGCACATTATTCGTCAGTTGTTAATGATTTCTCCTGGCTAACATCTTCAATCTTCCGAAATTGCTTCAAGTGCTCATCAAACCCCTCAAATGAAACGAATGCGTTAATTGATGAAGTTTGGGTTGGGTCACTAGTCGGACCAAAAAGTATCTATCCAAATTTAGTTTTCTGTGCACTGGGAGTCCCAGGTAAAAACCCGGATAACAAAATGTGGCCGTACATATCTGTTCCAATCAGCATATCGATTTCAGATGGAACATTGAACGTTGAATCCACCAGATCTGATAAACTTATCCTATCTGAAAGTTTAGATGCCACTTGGACGGAAGGTATTGCAGCTGTTATCTTGTCTAGTACCAACGGCTTGAACGATATGTTTTCAGTTAACCCCTCTTCATTTACTTCTAGTGCAATGATTGATGCAATTCCCTTGGCACTGAATTTGTGAGTTCCTCCAACACCTTGAATGGAATCAATGGCATTCTTGAGTTGAAGCCCAAGATATCGTACTGCAGAGCTAGTGAGGGGTTTGGAGAAGGGGAAATGTACAAAACTTTCGCATACTTCCCCTCACGGTTGCAGACCTTTTATCCGGAAAATCTTAAAAAATCATAAATGTAGCCCTTTATGAGTACAACAACAACAAAAGCATCAAAAGTCAAAAAGTGATCAACTTTGATTTATCTATTTTACATTTTCTTGAATAAAACCGCAATAGTATGCATAAATACAATAAAAGCTGATACACAAATTGCTTTTTATAAGGTTAACACATCTTGAAAGTTTCAAAAAGATCGAATATAGTTATAGAGGTTTGAATTTTCCTGCATTACTATGCAACAATATGCGCTACTATTGAACCATATGGGTATGGAACTACATGCGCTTTTTACCGAATCAGACACTACAGGTTTGCTAGGATTTGCATGGAAATTTCAGAGATGATAGGAATCATGAATATCTTCGTGGGTTAGTTCTACTAGTGACATCAGTAATCGTAAAACAAAATGGCGGCTGTTTCAAATGTAATTTTCCCTCAAATTTAACGTTTAAGATACATGCTATCAATGTTTGATTGAATTTATGAATGAATGGCTGAAGATAAGCACTACAATTTAGAGACGAAAAAAATATTTCAAGTAGGAGAGTGCTCGTACCAGAAGAGCTTTGTAACATCCATGGGTTTGAAACAAGTCCAAAAAGTTTCAGCTTTCTAGCTACTATAGTTTCTGTGATCGTGTACGTGTTGGAAGTTTTTATATTAAAATGAAGAAATTAGTTTTGCCCTACTTCCAAAAAATCCATTTTATCCTTTTAAGTGCACTCTGAAGTTGGTTTTCTTTTTTCAAACGTTTTTCTTATTCTACTCTTTTTAGTGGCAAACTTTCTCATTTGAAATCTATTAAAATTCAGTATCTTGAATACATTGTATTTTACTATGCATATTAAAATTTAATTTATCTACTACAATGCAAAATGCACAACTGCTCAAATTCGCAGGGTCCATAGGATTTTAAATCTGTTCTGAGACATTTTTGTCCAAGATATCATCAACATCCACCTTGATTTTAGAGGCTTCGTAAAAATTCAACAAAAATTATATCTTTAAGAAGCTTTCCAAGTTAGAAGCATTACATAGCTGCAATTTTGGATATTCTGCACTGACTTCAACGTTTTTTTATTATTCACTAGACATTTACAGTCTCTGCCATATTGCCAAGTTTACTGAATTCAAAGGTTCATTCACAATAACAGTAATTATAACAGGTCATTCAATAAGTCCGTAGTATAAGTAAGAAAAAAAACAAAATTCTTGCCTTCGAGGGCAATACAACGAGTATAGCGATTTTATGACTTTTTGATGCCGTTTTTACAGTACGATTTCTCTTTCTCGTCAAAACATGCCTCAGTTTCAGTGATTACTTCATAATTGGACATACATTTCTCTGCAGCAAGCATTCTTTTGAGATCTGAAAACAGGAAAAAGTCGCTGGAGACATGCATTCAATTTTGCCATCGTTTTCATCGATTCGTGACACGATTCATTATCTTGGTGAAACAACACTTTTTTTTCCTTTGCAAATACGGCTGTTTCTTTGCAATTTCAGCCATAAATTGGATCAAAAGTGCACAATAATAGTCGCTGTTGATGGTGGTTCCTTTTTGGGGGTAGTTGATGAATATTATATAAAGATACCATTACCTTACTGGCCGACTGTTGCATCTTTGCTCGCTTTGGATTCACTGCTGTCCGCTCAGCTGGCTGTCTTTTGGATTCTGGTGTGTAATAGTGATGTCATGTTTCGTTCATTGTCACATATTGACAATAGAATTCGATTTTATTGCGGTTTAACACTCGTCTGAAGCATCAATACGTTGTTAATTTTGGTCGATTGTGAGCTCACGCGGTCTCCACATTGCACAGAGCTTCCGCATACCCAAATATTCGTGTAAAATGGTAAAATACTACCATCAGATATCTTTACAATGTCAGGTAGCTCTTGCACCTTCAATTTGCGATTGTTCATAACCGTTGGATTTTTTTTATGTTTTCTGGAATAACAGCCTCATTTGGGCGTCCACTGGGCTCTGCATCATTTGTGCTGGTACGGACACATTTAAATTCAGCAACTCACGTCTCTACCATTTGCCTTGATAGAACAGAGTCGGGATAATGTTTATCAAGCTATTGTTAGGTTTCCGCTGTATTTTTTCATCAAAAATCAATGCTTTATCAAACCTTGAAATTTACTTTTTTCCATTTTTTTTCAATAACAAAATTTGCATCGCACAAAATGCTATCACTCACGAATCAATAGTCTAATTACTGCCAAATACATACACGTATCATTTGAAGGTTATTACTAATAAAAAATAGTGATACAATCTATGTATCATCCTACGGACTTATTGAATGTTATAATGTACATTTTTTCAACATTTAAGAGACCGCCATTTTGTTTGAGATGGCTTGACTTTTGACTTTTTTAGTATGAGCTTCATTACTCAGTTAATTAATCTTCATACTGATTTTTGTTTAAATCGGAGTCATAATTTGTCAGATATTTATGTTAATATACAAAGTGAACTCTTTCTTAACCGTAGCACTTGCCCACATACATTCGATGCCCATTGCCTTAGTTTTCTGTAAACTATGGCACATAATTCTCATGAAACCGTCATAAAAATGATATCCTATAGTTCAATACAAACTCAACTATTCATTTTCATGGTCATCTTTAAAGTTATGATCGGTTATACGAGTAGAAGGAAAAGTATTGTCTTTTTAGGCTGCGATCTCTGCAGAATATCACTAATTTTAGATTTCCGGTCATAATACATAATATTAGCTAGAAAGTAACGTATCAATTTTCAAATAGCGATTGACTCTATGATGTTGTGTCACTCAATTCTTGTTATTTCTTGGGGAGTTCGTAATGATTTTTACACTTCACTTCGCTCGAACGAAATCGGAACCGGCCTCTCATCGTTTCTCGACGTGAAGTCTTGGGGTGGGACAACCGACTGTACCCTACAGGTCAACAAGTCCGGACACACTTAGTCTACTCCGAGGTGGCTGCTGGCTAGCTAGCTAGTTCGAAGAGAAGTTCGGTTGCGGGTCTTGCGCGAGCAGACTAAGTCCAGAATACAAAAATTCAGCCACCGGTTCACATGTCCGTCTTAATAACGCGTCGAAGACATTAACATATGAAAGAGAAATCTATCCTTACTTTATTCCGTATTTCTTAAACTCATCCAGACAACAAACAAAAATGTTAATATTCCCGCGTTCCCGAGTATCACCGACGCGGCACCGAAAAATATCCTACTTTAACACGAATCTGAAAAACCCTGCTCTAATTAAAACGCAACACAACTTATGGTACCGCGTACGAGGTACCATAAGTTGTGTTGCCGAGGTACCATAAGTTGTGTTGCCGCGAAACCGGCCATCCCCGGATTCCTAGAACCCTACCCTTGTAACGGCATACTTACCGCTCGCTGCTATTCCTGCTGGAAGAGAAGGGCCTGCTGGAAAGAAAGTCGTAGTTTATTTAGCAATTCATGTTATATTTTGTATTTCAAATTTAATTATTTAAACTATAAGTTTATATTGTGTTTATATTGAATTATATTTAAAATTTCTCAAAAGGATCATATAATTAAATTTTCTTTTGCACTTTAGAAAGACTCATTTGGTTTTTACTGTTACTTCAAGCGTATGAAAAACTACAAGTTTGTCACTTGGTTTATGAATGGACATTAAAAATATATCTTGCATGAAATTCTACATTACTACACATATAAATTATGTTCTGAGTTGAAAAGTTAACATAAATCTACAAAATCATTCATCACACAAAGTCAATTTCAATTATGTGTCGAAGTTACAATCTATTTTCAGTATAATATACCCGTGTTAAAATACTAAATCGAACGGCCCTTCAAATGCTACTTATTTCCGTACATGAAGAATACTTTTCGTATTTCTCTTTCGCTATTATGTTGTACGATTACAATTAAGAATAGGGTATTAATTTATATTAAATTATTATGTGTACGATTGAAACTAAAAATAGCGTATTAATTTTCATGAAAATGAAATCAGCTAAAATAAAATTATCAAGCAGCTACGCAAAGTTATCATCGAAAAAAAACTCTCTAATTACAGGTCTTTCTTTTCGTTCTGAGACTAATTTAGAAAATTCTGGAAGTGGGCATGATCATTTAATTAACTGTTACTACTGCACTGATTGTGAAAGTTATGTCTTCCGATAGCAAATATCTTACAAATGCTTTGTTTTAAAGTTTCTTTTTCCTTTATTTTATTAGTTTGTAATATCTAACAACATTATTTCTAAAATAATTTTCTCTTATTTTTATTTCAATTAAATTAATATGCCTCTATGAAACCTAATGGTGTAAGATATTAAACAAAAAAACTTGCAAGGAAAGGTGAATTAAATATTTCCTTCTATGTTATGTGCCGTTACTTTATATGAGAGTTAACATGCGAATCCAATGCAATAATTCGTGAAAAATTTTCAATTTATGATTATTTTTAGAGAGGATCAGCAAACTTTTAACTCAGAGACCATAAAGAATAGATTTACAATAGATTAGTTTATGGAAGTATAGTTGTTGCCTGATAGTCGGCTTGTTTCGTTAATTGGTCTTGAAAACATCTAAAAATGTTTAAAAAAATACTGTGCCCTTTTATGTGAGGATTAATACATACATGCTAACTAAGGCCATTTCATATTGCAAATAATAAGCAGTTTTTAAGACGAATTATGCAAAACTGATGTAGACGAGGATTGCTTTAAATGTTGTCATTTAGAAGTTATTCAGGGAATAGATTAATAATTTTAATTTAAATATTTTAAGGATTAGTAAGCGTTTGCAAATGCAATATTTGGTAAACATCATATAGTAAAAAGTTAATAAGACTTTCAGATACTCATTTGATCTCACACTGGCTTTATCAAACGGTTATAGTTGCTAAGCAAATCATCATATAAGCGCTCGGCAAATGGATTTGCTTCATATGTTTTTGTTGCAAAACGAAATTTCGAGCAATTTTTTTAAGTTAATTCCGCAACATTGCAGTTAATGTCTTTAACGTGTGCCCGCAAATTGTTTTGACTTGATACTTTCCCCGCCCAAAAAAGTTCAAAGCATCAAAAAGGATACCCAATATAACTTTATGTCCATCAAACTATTTTTCGAAAATAGGAGTTGGAACATACAATTGTAGCTCGAAGTAGTATATAGCACGCATCTGATATATATTGTACTTTAAGCTTCCATCTAACTAAGTAAGCCTAAAATATTCTTCCTAACTGAATATTACTTCGAGACCTTAATCGTCTGCACCCATTGTAAGCACATCGTTAGAAATTGATTTGTTGAATTCTGGCTAGTAACTATGACCTCTTCGACGATTTCAACGTTTTCAACGGAAGCACAGCTTCGTTGGTTAGCCACTGATGATTTGTAAATACTATACATCTAAGGTCTTCTACGAGATAACAACTCTTCACCACCTCTTTTCATGATCACAATTATTAATTAGATTGAGATTCGGAATAGTCACTTTGCGTAAGCTACGGAATTCCGATAATTTTGTCAATATATCGTTTGTCGCTTCCTTGTCGTAACAGAAATTACTAGCTATTTAAAGAGTTCAAGACCATTCTGATGATGATGCACTAATTCATTGGTTAATAAGTTGTTTACTACATTCCCAAATTTCTATTTTCCATAACCTCTTCAGACGGCCCACTACCTCCAAATTATTCCAAGCATAATTATTATTAATTAGTAGTTCTTCTAAATCAATTTGAGCTCGACAAAGAGTTTCTAATGCTTGATCACCCAGTAAACGGCACCCAGCCAAATTAAGTTTTTTTAATTTCACCACTTCGCACAGACGGATAGAATATTCCGATTGCTCTACTAAATTTACCCAATTCCTTATTCCTTTAATATCACAATCTAATAGTCCTAATGATCTTAGTGAACACGTATGACGAGACAAATCGTCAAGATTGTCATTCACCTTTTGTAAACTATAACTTTTCGGATCCCTTTGCTCAAAGTCTCACATATTTCTAAATACGTCAGGAAATTAGGGTTTCGTAGATAACAAACTCCAATTTCCTCGATGTTATGACAATAACAAGAAACTAAATGAAAATGTTCATTGCACTGAATTTCGTCTATTGGATCAGGCCAAGGACCAACACGCTTGATTTGCTCACTACAACGTTTCAATATTTCTTCAACTTTGGCTAATGTGAAGTTTTGAGATAGTTCATCTTCTTTTAAACAGTATTTAACACCATCACGTGCGATTTGTGATGTTGAGCAGCTATCATCTACCCTCACTTCTGGAAACCGCTTACTAAACATATATTGCTCCGAGACTTATTCCGTTAACTTAATCGGCACTGCCGATATTTCATCGTAAAACTTACTTGCTAACCTCCAAATATCCTCTATAACCTTATCCATCACTATGTCGACTTCCTCGGCAAGGCGTTCTTGGATGCCCGATGCGCCATGACCACCGCAAGTTGATCTGCACTGAGAAACAAAAAAATGTGGTTAGGTACTCCCTTTAGGTTTGTACTTGAGATCTCACAATTTACTCACTTTGAGGTTAGGTGCTTCACCCTTTGTCCGGAATCTCCATTCCCCTGATCTTTTCTCCAAGATCCGAGGTACGTACAAACGACTCAGTTGTCACCACACTTTTCAAAACGATGCTAGCAGTAGTGCGGCTTGCGTTACGGAATTTAGTTCTTGGGGAAATATTTAATTTTTTTTTTAACGTCGCGGATACTGTTGCGAATTCTGGCGTACCAACTTCCTCCCATTCACAACTTCAAATTGCCGCCGTAACATCTCCATCTTCCTTCGGGCATTTATACCTTTTTCCCTGGTCTTTATTTCATTTTATTAGCATTTTTCCAATTTCCCTATGACTTTTACCTCCCCATCATCACAATCCAACCCTTTTCCCTTATTTCTTACTAAAATAATATAATATATACTAATAATTTCAATTTTCCCACTAACAACATTCCATTCATTAATTCCCACTAACAAAACTTCATTCAAAACCCTTTCCCTAACAAAACCTAATTCCTTTCTTCATACTAACTAATTCTATTCACTAGTTCCCACTAACAAATTTTATTTTTTATACTAGCATAAATTAATTCACGTTCCCCTACTAACAAAATTCAATTTCATACCCAAATGCATTGTTGAAGTTGCTTATGAGATGAATGGGAGATCGACAATCTATGGCACCATTGGCTGCGTCGCGAGTTCTCAACCGGGGGACTGTTGGAACCCTGGGTTCAAGTTCCCCCGGGTGCAGGGAAGCACTCTCTTTGGGGTATCGGCGAAATCAATAGTTTCCATAATGTATATGTGACACTTTGCATTCAATCAAGCGATTCTTGGATGATTTAAATTGCCATATACGCAAATCAACGGATACTATTGTGTTTGTCGATACGGGACAAACAAAATAGTATCATAATAGTGGGTAGCGGAATCGAAGTGTAATGAACTTTGATTACGTTACCCAAAGGTGACAGCGGTAATTGAAAACGAAAAAGAGATTACGGAATCGGATTGGATGGGAGGGAAAAATGCGGGATTAAATTGTTGGGATGGGGGCAGTCAGTTGTTGGCTTTTGTAGGAGTGAATTTCGTTGGCGGTTTTGGAGTAAATTTTTTTTTGGTAAACTTGGGGAATAAAAGGTGGTTGAAGTCAAGGTGTGAATTTTAATGTATTGATTAAATGCAGTGGAATTTTTGAGAGTTAAATAAGGAAACAGTTGAGTGAAGAAAAGATTTTGTAGCAGAACGGTTTCTTCCTAGTGGTTGTGATACGGATGAAAAAGTAATTAGTGGATACAAGTAGTGGAAAGAAAAACTCAAAACAACAAAGAAAAAAAGGAAACGAGAACTAGATAGTGTGAATTGTGATAAGTGATAGATTTGATCACCTTGTGATCCTAAAGTGAAGTTAGGAATTGTAATTTTCTCGTGGGCAATACAAATTTGTATAAAAATAAAACGGTTTACGTATGCAATAAGTGTGAATTACCTGTGGGGGTTGAATTTCCCAGCAAACGGAAATATGGACTAACTTATGCGAATTACTAGATGAAGTTACGATAAATTAAGACAGTATTAACGGGAAATCACGGGCGAGTTGAAAATTATGATGAAGTGGCCGCTTATCAGCATTTAATGCGTTTGAAATTAGAGTCAATTAAACCCCACCTCTTCATTTTTTCCTTGTTTCTTTTTTTTGATATCCTTTTATTTATTACGTACCTTTTTCCAGCTTATTGAAATTGGCTAGTTTTTTTTTCTTTTGATTAATATCGTATTTAATTTGTTTTACATTCCAAAAAAATATTGAGGGGTTTGTTTGTTTTTGTTTTGATTGCTATCTTTCTTTTTGTTGAGTTTGTAAGTTTCTTTTTTTGAATTAAATAAACGGACATGTTTTACTAGGCTTTTAATTTTTTATTTCTCAAAATGACCTCCCCCTTTCCCGTCCTTTTCCCTTTGTGCTAGTTCTTATGTAAGGTGGCTCAGCACGAGCAGAGGGTGTCCCGAAAGTCCCACGACACGACTGAGCGCTAGCCGGCCTCAGTATGCCACCCCGGGCAACACATCCCTCTGCCAAAACTTAATGTCTGCAACTGCGGTGACTTCCGTGGTTGCAACAATACTTTTACTTTTAATTCGATTTCGGTGACCGATAAAAGAGTCCGCATTGCTATCCTGCCATCTGGCCCGTGCCTTCCGCTTTTTGAAGTTCACTCACACACAAAACTGACGTAAGGTGGGAAGTCATATGGTAGCAATTTGCATATGTAATAAGGCAGCCTACTATGGACAAGCTTCTGTGAGCTGCCATCCAACTGCGGCATTAGCAAATGCTTATATTGCGGAATACATACTATTTTCTAAATGAAAACGTACGAAATGCATTTCGTGTATGTGATAAATTCACCTCGTACTGTCCACTGTACTCCTAAACTTTTCACGACGAGCGAATGAAGCACATGTTTTGCACCTTCCACTGATAACTCAGCGTTGAGATGTAAACAAACTCCTATTCATTCACTTTGGAAGGCGATAAAAATTAAACGGAAATAAGTTTCACTTCACTAGGAGCGCTGTATTGTTCTCCGCGGGCCATCTGGATTTCACGGTAGAAATCCGTCTCAAAACCGAACAAAACCTCGAATTTTTGTTGGCACCTCCAGAATTCTTCATATCCCGCCATGTAGTTGGCCAACAAAGTCGCCTACTAATGGTCATTGTGTGGCTGTAAAGTCGGCTGCCATATGGCTTCCTATCCAATGTCAGTTTGCAGACACACGTTCACCTTCCTCTCAGCTGACAAAAAGCGATTCAGGAACAGCGAGAGGTTAGAGGGTGCGTTCCGAACCTTCGACGTCAATAACGACTGACTAATTCTCGGCAATAGCGTGGGGCCGATTCATTACAAGTTTTTGAAAATCCTACATGTCAAACCCTCGTTTAGGGATGTGGGGGAATCTTTTAATAAGTTCATCAACAGGCAAAGGAAGAATGCGGTAGAGAAAAACAATCATAAAATTTACCCCAATGATATTACTCTAAATCATCTTGTATTGTCGCAATTATGCTGGATTTAGAATTAATTCATTGGTTATTCCAATAGAAACGATAGAGTGAAATGTATCGTCTATTGAGAAAATTAAAAATACTGATTATTTCTATCATACATGACCAACATATTCTGAGCACTCTATTAAATCCTTGAAAAGTCGCAAAATAATGGGCATACGAGTATGTCCTTTGACCTTATAGAAAGTAAGTTGTATCATTTGCTGAAAACAGAACCGTTCTGTCTATTCCCGTTGAAAAGTTGTGCATGAACATGTATAAAAAAGCAACAAAAAACGATGTGTCCAACTGATAAACTTCATTTCTTTGCAAGTCGGTTCAAAAATTAAATATTGACCAATAAAAAAGAAAAAAATAAGATAAAACTGTGCTTAAATAACGAAATACAAATAAAAAATCAAATATTTTCCAGTTCTTTTAAAAATCAGTTGGCACACTACTTTTTGCAGTATTAACGGCGTTATAGTATTGAAAAGAACTTTAACATAGTATATCTATAGAAAAATGTCCATTTCAAAACAGAAACTTTGTTGCTACAGCCGGTCCAGTTGTTAAAGCAGAACATTGGCGTCCGAATTCTTGAATGTTTTAGAAAGGCAGATACCTTGGATGAAATACGAGTACTTGTACATAGTCAATATGTGTTCCTAATATTTCAACCTGCGAATGACTAATTCCACACAAAACTTTTCTCACATCAAAATATTTGAAATAATAATACCGTCGACAAATTTTAGGTAATTCTTTGCCCGCCTTAAAATCTCCATGAAAGTGAATAAATAAATCATTTTAAATCGAAGCACAAAAAAAGTCGTCTCATCTATCATCGTACAGATTCGAAGAAAGGCAAAGAAAAATTATCCCGGCAAATGAGAGCTTCGAAGGCTAAAAATATCCTTTTCAGCGTCTTCTCTGCTTGTTTTTTATTCTGGAATATTCTGAGTACATTCAACGTAGAAACTTCTTCAGCAACTTGAATGTTTCGTATCCCGTTCGCTTCAGCTGCTTTTAGTCCCAAAAAGGGTTACGCCTGAAAGCGGCATCTCGTTTATTATTTCATTGGATTTAAGTACTTTTGAAAGTGTTGGGATTGGCAGGGAAGGACTACGTTGCGTACTGCGAAATTTCTCTAGCAAAGGTCAAATAAATCAATCAATATCAGATGTTGGGTGCCTGTTCCTCTTCCTATCAATTTTCATGTTAAAAGCGAGTGAGTTTTCTAGTAAAGATAAACTTGCGGCTAATTTTACCTTTAAATAAAGTTTGCATTCTCATGACACGCAAACATCTGGGATGAATTATTTTTGTTATCGCTTACTGCTTTTCTTGTGAAAGAGAAAGGGAATCAAAATAAAAATAGAAACAAACCGAAGTAGCAAGAAACTGCTCCTGCCAGAAGGGATTGATACCAAATTTAGCAAAGTAAATAATTACCTTGGAATTATAACATATTGGCTCATAGTAAGCAAGCATTTAATGTTGTTCTTGTATATTTAAAGTTGTTTTCATTTTGTATACGCTTTGCTGAATTTATTGATTATTTAGTCATGACAGTATAGTAGAGATAATAGACGACCACCATCGAAATATTCATAATGGGTAACCTCACCCGAACTCAAATATTGCGTTTGTGACGTGATGGAGATGTATAAATTTAAAGGCTGGTTCTTCTTAATTTTAATGAATTTATACAGCAGGGTGAACGGATATCAAATGAAAGGTTTTGCTGAGAATATTGCAAAACAGGTCTCAAACTAGGGGTGCAGAGTGAAGGGAACTGCACAAAAAATGTGTCTATCCCCTCATCAACATCTTTGGACAGAAAAACTGAAAAATTAAAGAAAGTAGTTGTTTATAAGTTCCAGGCCAACAAATATCTCAGAAGTCAAAACTCCGTCACATTTGTTAATAATAGTAAATTTTACAAATTTTAATTTTTATTGAAAGGTGAGCCATAAATTTCCAACAAATGTAATGTAAAACCCAAACACAACATATATGTGAGGATTTTGATGAAACGTTTCCAAATATTTTGCAACATTGACATGTTATGATGACCACTTGAACATTGGGTTCAACACACTGAAAATAAAAGGGTGGCACATTAAAAATCATAATATTAATATATTAGTTTTCTGAACTCTATTCATAGAATATATTTATGAGTCAAGCTTTAACATTATGAAGATGTTGTATGATTTCCTAATTATTTTACAATACCCTTCTTGCAGGAAGACTCTATCGCTACTTTTCCTTGTCCGATTTTCAGCTCATTATTGCAAAATTTAGTGCTAGTATTTTATGGTTTATGTTAATAGTTTTTTTTCAAAAATTTTGAGGCAGGCGTAATACGTTCATTTTGATTAATTTAAAATGTAAATTTATTTTTAACAATTTATTGGTCATCGTAATAATCAAACATTATACATATCACAAACACTTGTCGCTCATACATTCACTACACACATACATGATATACATTCATTTACGATACTTTACAATTTGACACACACATAAATAGGAGGCATAGGAGAGAAAAATAAATTTTTTTGAGAAAATTGAGAGGGAGCTTAGTTAGTTTAAGATTTTTGAACACAAAGCTGTAAACAAGAATAGCGTCACTTCACGATTTTTAAACGAAAGGTGAAGTACGTCAACTAAATTTGAAGCTTATTCGGCAAATTCTATTTGCGTGTCCTGTATAAATTATTCAAGAAGATGATTGCAAGGGAACAATTGCTATACAAGGGGAGTTTTGTCTGAAAACAGACAAATTGATAAGTAAATACTGAATGGTTTTGATAAGAAAACAATAATTAATATAATTAACATAAAAAAGTGAAACTTCGTAAGAAACGAACTTTCTACTTTATTTGAAGCAAATAAAAAGAAAACAAACGAGCGAAAATATAAATAAGTCCTCCATTTTTGGATTTGTTCAAAGATATCAAAAGGCAACTAGGTAAATATTATGCCGAAGCAGTGGTGACCAGCAAAAGTACAAAGTTAAAGTCAATTCTATCTAGTGAAAAAGATAAAACATTTTATTCGTATACTAAAATAACGTATCTGGTATGCTGCAAAATTTATACAAGGCAAAGGAAAAAGTTAACAACAGTTAGGTTCGATGAGCACATGAGGCAAGTGAAAACCTATCTTAAATATAAGATAACAAGGATCAATTCAGCAGTGGTACGACATGCAACTGACGAGAACCAAAAGATTATCTTAGATAAGTTGGAGTTATTAAAAATATATATACATATTTGATCCTGGAATGTCAGATCACTCAATTGTCCTGACGCTGTTAAGGATTTTTTACAATAGGCTAGTCAATATAAATCAAAAATACTGGCAATCCAAGAATGAACTGGAAATGATATTCAAGGCATGAGATCGCACGCAATATTAAAAAGTGGGAAGGCTACTACAAAACAAGAATTCGAAGTGGCCTTTCTTGTAGATAGGGAGTTCACAGCGCACGTTGTTGACTTCAAGGCAATAAACGAACGGTTGTGTGGGATCCGCATAAAAATGAAATTCTTCAAAATCTGGCTGATCAATGTTCACGCCCGACCGCAGAATAGAACGACAAAATAAAGGAAATGTTCTACAGTCACCTGGAAAGACTAGTCAACTCATTGCCTACAAATGGCACGAAAATAATTCTGGGTGATTTCATCGCTAAGGTTTGCAAAGAGATATTTCATCGGCAAACGACTGGGAGATATAGCCTCCACGATAAAACAAATGACAACGGCAAGCGCCTGATCAACTTTGCTTGTAGCAAAAATCTAGTCACATGTTCGACTTGCTTTCCACATCAACGCGTTCATAAAATGACCTGGGTATCACCAGATGGCAACACACCAAACCAGATCAATTATATTCTGATCCAACAATGTTGAACCTAAAGTATACTTGACGTCCGTATATACCGAGGAGCCAATCGTAGATACCTCAGATCATTACTTGATCAAATCAAACTATACATGGAAGTAAAAGCGGCTATTAAGACCGTGGCAGAACAGACGATCGGACTTCAAGCCCAGCGCAAGAGAAATGATTGGTTTGATGATGAGTGCCAGAATGCGTTAGACAAAAAGTATCAGGCGTAAGAAGAAAACGTAGGTGGGAAAGCCAGGACGAAGAGAGAACACTACGAAAATCTCAGAAGAGTAGCAAATAAGATAATTAGCATTCAGAAAAGAAGATGCTATGACCACCATTTGAGAAGTATGGATGTAAGCTTAGCGAACAACAACTCAGGACAAGCATACAAAGTAGTGAATAGCCTGAAATGTAATTATCAGCCCAAAACCATGCTCCGTCGTGATGACATCGGCAATATCATCACTGATGTATCAAAGATTAAGGAAATATGGGCATCATATTTGAAGAAGCTCCTTAATCGTCCATGCAGCTGCAGAACATTGGATTCTATAGTTGTTTGCGGAGAGCGTTCATCGGTTCCACTAACTCTGGATGAAGTTTGTTCTATCATCAAGGCCCAAAAGATTAACACAGCGCTGGAATTCGAGTGGACCTCATCAAATATGGTGGCAGTATATTTCATAAAGCGATTCACAATGTCATCCAGCACATTTGGCAACAAGAACATATGCCAAAAGAGTGGAATCACTCAATATTATTCCATATCCACAAAAAAAGGTGAAAACTTACAGTGCGAAACTTATAGAGGCATATCACCACTTTGTATGGCGTACTAAATATTTTCAAAAATCTTACAAAATAAAACCAGATCATACACCAACAATATTATTGAGTAGTGTCAAGGTGGTTTTATAGCAGGTAGATTGAAAATAGACCAATTATTCACTATCAAGCAGGTATTTAAAAAATGCTGGGAGTTCAACATAGGTGTGCGCCGAATTTCCATTGACTTTGGCATCCTAGCCAAGTGAGTCTGTCCTATTAAAATGACAATGATGTCAACGACCTCCCAAGTCTGCATCAAAAGCCAATTCACCGATGCCTTTGACACAAATATTGGAATAAAGCAGGGAGATGGGCTGGCCCCATTGCTATTCAATTTGGCTCTGGAGCTTTGCATAAGAAGCTACCTGTTGATAACGAGGCACATTACTATTTAAGTCGAGCCAAGTAGTAGCCTATGCGGACGACATCAACATTTTGTCCCAGTTATTAACAACAGCCAAAGAACTCCTCCTGATATCACACTTGGCGAATATAGTATCGAAAATTTTAGTAAGTTTGTATATTTACGTGCTAAAATAACGAAAACGGGCCATAGAGAAGATGAAATATGCCGAAAAAATCTGCTTGCAAGTAAAGTATTTTATTCAGTTTTGACGATCCTGAAGACCAGCTGCATACACAGAAAAACAAAGCTTCAAGTATAGAAATCTGTGATAAGACCTGTGTTATGCTATGGGTGTGAAACATGGACTCTACCCCAAGCATCCGCAAACATTTTGAACCGCTTTGAGAGACGGTTCCTGTTGCAAATAATCAGAGTGAAGCTCGACAGGAGCCAATAGCCAATTCAATACAACCAAGCTGCAATGGGCTGGCCGCATGAATCGTATGGACGAGCAATGGATACCCAAAAAGGTATTCGTTGGGAGAGATGAAGGCCGGAGACCAGTGGTGGACCGAGGAAACACTGGTCTGACTTGGTCAACGGAGACAGTGCACCGGTGCTCGGATTTCGAAATTAGAGGACGCGGTCAATGTACCGAGAAAGTTGGAGGCGCTATTAGCAGGAAGCAAAGGCCCGGGAGGGGTTTTAGTGCTAAGAAGAAGAAGATTTGAAAAAGGTTTGCGATGACTAGTAATTAAAGTCTCGGGAGAGAGCTCGCCACACGATGAAAATTCCATTTTTTTTTTTTGGTTGTTTCGAAAGGTTTAATTAAAGTTCCAGGAGGCCAGTATTCTGGGTGAAGAATAATGCTGCTGTTTGATGGTACCGTTAGCTTTTAAGAAGCTATAACTCTTGTGATGATATTCATCGAATGTCCAAATTTCGTTGACACGTAATCACAGATGTCATTCGTCGATATCTCGTAAGCTAGACGAGGTATAAATATTTGATTCGGTGGGGCACGGTATGAAGAGGTGGACCTATTTGTGGTGCTGGTAAAATTTGAATGGAATTAGAAACATCCGCTACTGAAGCTGGTTGAATATTTGTAAAGTTTGAAGTTTCCGTTACTAGAGTGTTCGATGATGGAGGTCCATCTCTTTATATAGTACCTTGACGAATCATTGCTGGTCAACAGTTTATCGCTGTTTTTTGTTGCAGGCTTAGCTTGCGACTTACTTTTCGTTATTATTGCAGGAGTTGTATCCAATGTTATTTTAGTATTCTCACCCGATGAAGGAAGATCTGATTGATTGATTTGTATGATTACCAATTATCGTAGTTTTAGTTGGTGCTCCTCCCGGCGATCGAAATTCTCCATTGAAATTCTGGAGCATCTATCGAGTTAGCTTTGTGAGAATAACCAGTGTTCTTATTGTTTCCAATATAGTTACAGCACTTCTCATGCGTTCTTTTGCAGTCTTTTAGCTCATGCTTCCCTCCATGTTTCCCACAGATTAGCTCCCCTTAACATTTTTATGATTTTAAGTTGTATTTTCGGCATTTAAAACACGACGTTACGTTATAGTCTTCCTTCACAAAGTATGCTCAATAATCTATGATGACGTATCTACTTGTATTTATATACTCCCATTTATCCTACATGATGTGCAACAATCTTTCAGTTTTTGCCCACCTAGCATGTACGAGTTTTATTTCATCCCAATCCTCCACGTTGAGATTTAATTATTGGATTTCATTTCTTAGTTCCTCATTTTTAAATTGGGTTTCTAAACCATTAATGATAAGTCTAAGTTGCAGCAGTCTAGTTTCAGTGGTATCATACTTATCTTTCATTGATGGATGCTTTAATAATCGTCTTATCATTGCAAATAGGCTGCATTGGTTAAAGAGGAGTCTTCCATTTTGATGTTCCGATGTTCCATCGGAGGAGAGTGAGAATTTTTAATAACTTATCCATACGAAGGTTTGCACGCGGGTGTAGATTTATCAATCAAGATGGAGACATTATTTTCAGATCTGATAATGCAATTCAATCATTTGCTTGAAGCATTGATCATCTTTTGATTTTTTGGTGTTCAATTCTTTCTTTCTTCCGACATTTTCATGCACTTCAAGTCAAACCATTTGAGCCAGATCCTATTTCCGCATGACTTTCTTCCATGCGTATATATATATATATATATATATATATATATATATATATATATATATATATATATATATATATATATATATATATATATTTTTATATATATAGATATATATATATATATATATATATATATATATATATATATATATAAATATATATATATATATATACATATATATATATATATATATATATATATATATATATATATATATATATATATATATATATACATACTCGTATATATATATATATATATATATATATATATATATATATATATATATATATATATATATATATATTAGGTTTCATGATTTTTCGAGCTTTTCAATTTCTCGGGTCTTGAGAATTCTCGAGGCTTCTGGGGCTGTCGAGAAATTTACATTTACGTACGTTTTCTCATTTTATTTGGCTCCAATAACGTCAACAAATTCAGTGGTTTTCCTGTCAAATAAAAGTATCAAATTAATTATAAAACTTTTATTGATTATATTCAAAAAAATTAATCTTATGAATAACCTAAATAACTTAAAAAAATACAGAAATAATCTAATTCAGACTCATAATTATAATGACAGCACCAGAAAAAAAATCAACCTAAAACTTGTAAATAAAAATAGCTTCTATAAAACAAAAAAAAATAACATGAAAAAAAAAAAACGTTAATATCTCAAATTCAGGTAGAAAATAAATGTAAATTGTAATTAAAACACAGGGTGCGTACGGTGTTTGAGGACAACCTGAGGGTAAAATTAAGTAGCCTTTTTTTAAACAAAATTTAATGAAATTTTTGTACAGCGTTAAATTAATATATGGCTTTAAAGTTATTAAATAAAATCGCCATCAGCAGCAATAACCTCTTCGATCCGGGTTCAGAAACAAATACATGCCCAAATCAAATGCTCCTTGTTCATATGGAATACAACGGCATTAATAGCAGTCTTCAGCAAAGAAGTGGTATTATGAGGACGCTTATTGGTCTCACGCTCAACTGCGTCCCATACGTAATAATCTGAAGGATTAAGCTCAGGGGGGCTAGGTGGCCAAAGGTTCGGTGTTATGTGGTCATGAAAATTTTCGGCCATCCAATCTTGTGTCGCTATCGCTTGATGTGAAGGAGCAGAGTCTTGTTGAAAAATGTATGGTCTGCCTCCGCTTACATTGTCTATCCAGGGTTTCACTACCGTCTCCAAAACCTCGATGTATGCAGTAGATTTCACACGAAGTCCTTGAGTAAACAATTGTGGTGGCATAACTTGTCCTTCGTTGCTGACAACACCTAAAACCATAACAGTTTTGTGTGCATAACAACAGGAACCTCCGTAGGATTTGAACATAGCCATCTGTCATTTCTGCGATTCGTTCCTCTGCACATCACGTAAGACTTATACCGAAGGTCTTCGTGGAAAACTTTACGAATAAGGTGCTCAGAAACATGAAACTCACTCGCAAGGACGGATCGAACAGTGTCAGAACGTTGTTTGTGCTTTTTGCGTTTTGCAACCGAATCTGTATTGCCTGCTGATGCTTCCGACTCACGGCGAACCTTATGCACGAATGAACGGGTGCAATTAAGAAAATTAGAGATCTCTAAATCTGTATGGTTCGCACATATAGCGACGATGACAGCATGTCTCTTCATTTCTTGAGTGATGTTGTGGTCCGCTTTTTCTAATCTGAAAAGGAAAAAAAATAAAGAAAGAAATTTGCGAAATTATCAAATCAAATCAAATACCGTACGCACCGTGTACAATCACAGTACTATTTATGGTATGTTAATTAGAATAAAAACAAATGAAAACTTTGCAAGATCAATGGAACGTCTCACGCTGAGGAGCTGAACATACAGACAGACATATACATAACAATCAGCACAGCTTACTCTGTCTGATGAAATTTGCCTTTAGAAAAACTAAAGCATTTATAGCTTTATCAGACAGCCGGTTTCTTATTTTATTAACTATATTTCCTGAAATTAAAAGCATTCTTTCATTTTCAGTTGAAGTCGGCTTAACTGAAAGCAATGCTTTGTACATCGATTCTAAATTTGGTGACCTCTTTCCAGTCTGTTCAAAAAGTAAGAACTCTTTCTTTACCATAGATTTTCACAGTGCCACTGCACTTGCCTCCTCATTTATTGAAATGCCTTTAATTGCTTTTTCTAATTGAATTTTGAAGCTTTCGGGTTCAGGTTCGGTCAAAGTTATGATGGCAGGGTATAAATGGTTGTACGAGTATTCTCTTCCAGCATATTCGATCAAAAATGTTTTTTTGTTATCAATAAAGTAGTTACTTTTATTGTGCATGAAATTGTCACGGCTGTTCAAGTGTTTTAGCAGTGATATTAGAGGCGTATTACGGCGCTCTGATATTTTCAACTTGAGTGAATGTACTAATTTGAGGGCCATAGGATCATTGATACTTTCTAATTTTTTTAGCAATACGCCTATTATAGTCTCTGCAGTCAATTAATTGGCATCTTGCCCGCTCAACGCCTCTACTGCAAGTTTTCTTTGTGTTAATATCATCTGCAGTTTTTGTAGCACAGTAATATTATCTTCATTCCATTTTTGTGAGCTATCTAAATCTATCAATGCCTTTTTGATTGCATTTTTTAATTTCAAGAATCGGTCAATCATTGTCAGCATTGAATTCCATCTAGTTCTGACATAGAGTAACAAAACTAGTTCTACTCCAAATTCGGCTACTACATGTTTCTACAGTGTTACTGATTCTAGAGGACTCTTTCTGAAAAATCTTATAATCGATCGGGTCTCAGTCATTACATTGTTTATGTCATCAATTATTTGCGGTCTAGGTTCTTCATTAGATACATAAGATTCATCATCGTTATCAGTGCTGCTGGTTTCATCGGAGCTGCTGTGTTCATAGGAGCTGCTGTATTCATTAGAGCTGCTGTATTCGTCATTGTTATGCAAGGCATTCCTAGCAGCTGTAACTTTTGACTGTTTTTTTGCAAAATGTGTCAAGAATAGCTGAATGGATGGCATGATTTACACATAGAACCATTTCACAGGGGCTTTCTCTGCCAATTTTTAGGGTTTTGTAAAATAATTTTACAAAACCCTACTAGTTTCGCGACTAGTCTGTCCGTCTGTCCGTCCGTTCGTCCGTCCGTCCGTCCGTCCGTCCGTGTGTCGCAGCACTTTCTCTCGCAAACTACTTAAGCTAGGAAAATCAAATTTTGTGTGTAAAGTGGTGATCTCTTCAAAGTTCAACTACAAAAAAATTTTATAAGGTATTTAAGGGGGGTCTCCCCATATAGGAGAGTGAACCCCCGAAAAAAAAATTTCATTGAACGTAGCCGATATGGGTATCAAAGGAAAGGCCTTGATGAGAACTTTTCAAAACAGGTCTTAGTTAGGCAAAGTTTGCTTCGAGGGGCGTACACGGAGGGGAAATACACGAAAAATTTATGTCCCTCCCCCCTCGCGATTGGACACCTGTGATCTGAAAAATCTGAAAAAAATCAGGAATGTAGGCCTTGGTGAGTACAACAACAACAAATACGTTAGAAGTCGTAATACACTCAACTTTGTTAGTAATAGTTTGATTTATCAATTTTATGTTTTCTTGAATAAAATCTTAACGGCACCCTTAGATTCAATGAAATTCAGTATGTAGATGTCTATTTATAAGATTGATCTATCCTAAAAGTTTCATAAAGATTGAACTATATTTAGCAAAGTTATAGCGGTTTGAATTTTCCTGTATTACTATGGAACAATATGCGCTGCATTTATTACTATGGCAACATATGGCTATGGAACAACATGCGCTTTTTACCGACTCAGACACTATAGTTTTGCTAGGATTTGTATGAACATTTCAGGAATGATAGGTGTCATGTATATCTTTGAGAATCGGTTCAGTTAGTGGTATCAGTAATCGTAAAACTAAATAGTGGCTGTTTTAAATGCGAAGATTGAATAATTTTGTGTTATTTTTTCCCAACTTCAACGTTTAAGGTGCATGCTTTGAACACTTGATTCAATTTAATGAATGACTGAAGATGAGTGCCTACAATTAATGCTCATAAGTGAAACAAGTCAAGGAGGTGGGAGAGAGCTCCTAGCGAAAGGGTTTTGTAACCATTCTAAGATTCGAAAAAATTGGCCATTAATCGATGATAACAGTACAGGAGTGTGGCCCCTGAAAAAAAAATATTCATCAAACGTAGCCGATATGGTTATGAAATAAAAGTTTTCATGGGAGCTTTTCAAAACAGTTGTTAAACTGTCAGTTTTTGCTTCAGTGGAGGCGCAGGGGGGAAATACATGAAAAATGTGTTTCCTCCGTCGCGGATGGACATCGGTAATAATTATCAAGGGAGATATTTATGAATATAACAATACCAAAAACCTCAGAAGTCGAAATTCGTTCAACTTTGTTATTAAAAGCATGATATTCGTATTTCATATTTTCTCCAATAAAATCGTCTTTGACATGTTTCTTGATTTGATTCGATCTGGTGACTGCATTTTGTAAATTGAATACAAAACCCTTCTGACATGAGCGTAGGTCTGTTTACCCAACTTGTTTTCATTATGTTTGGCCCATCGCTTGTGACGGCAACAACATCGCTCTCAAATTTCACTATCAAATGTTTCAAGCGTTCCTCCACTATTTGTCTTACTTCTACGGCCCCACATTTACCTCAAATTTAATGTATTGTTTCTGTAGTATGCCAAATAACACTAAAATAGCGTTTTTTTATGTATGCTTGTCCACTCGTCAATACTCACACTTAGCCAGTTACCTGAAGAACAAATATCTGAAAGTTCTTTTATCATTTCTTTTCCTTATCTTCATAGTATTTTAGTATTAGATTCATAACATCATTAACATACATGGGCAGTTTATATGCTTTAGCAGAAAGTGAATCACGAATAAATTCACTTTTTGTGATTCCATTTGTGGTGTTTTGTGATTCCATTTGTGGTGAAGCCGTCTTTTGCAGCCAGTCTCACCAATATTTCACCCAATGATTGTATCGATGGAGTTTTGAAGTTTAGTTTCTGTTGCTGCATGCTTTCATAGCCAGGCCTGCTTGTTTCGGTGCACTCACACCTGATTCCTCTTGGGTCCCACATTTAGTAATATTGATTTTATGCGCATGTGCTAAATGTCTCACCAACCCGCTAGTATTTGAACCTTTGCAAGCAATGGTGTTTGGGCACTTTGGGCTTGCGCATTAGCAGATTCTTTATTTTTTTTTTTTTAAATATTTCCATACTTTTGATGCTTCCATTTTTAACTGCTATAGTGACGTTAGAAATCTATAACAAACATAATTCAAATAAATAATAGGCCCTTTTATTAATATGTGATACACACAACTGGCAATTGTCGTCCACAAATTTAAAATGACATGATAATTAATTTCAAATTGCTTACATAAGAAAAACATATCAGAATAATTAAAAACTGAGCTTGAGTGTTGTTGTTTTACAAAAAAAGGAAATATAATTGGACTAAGTAGGATAGTTAATGTATCGTTAGTTATTTTATGTATTAAAGTTTAACTAAAAAGTAACAAAAAAGAACAGATAGGTAAATTTAAGATCATATTTAGATTATATTATTGATAAAAATAATATGAATTATAAAGCCATGATGTGTCAATAAAAGTGAAAAGACTTACCTGTTTGATTTCAATTTATCACGTAATCTGTGAAACATTCACTACATAAACTATACTTGGCTAAGGTCGGAACATGAATAAACGTGTAAAAACGACGCCGCAGAGCGCTTGCAGCAAGATCAAAAGGCATCGCTGTGCTTTGGCCCGCGCCGCCACGCAACACAACAAACGGTGATTTAATTTCTATATAGATACATCATTTCTTGAGTTCTCGACTTTTCTCGAGCTTGATTTGATGAACCCTAATATACATATATATATATATATATATATATATATATATATATATATATATATATATATATATATATATATATATACATATATATATATATATATATATATATATATATATATATATATATATATATATATATATATACATATTGTTACATGTACAAATAATTCTGCGAGCTACTGTCGCAATTGTTTTCACAACAATTAAGAACATCAACAAAATGAATTTACTCGAAACCACGAGAACCCAGCAAGCATCAACATCTGAAAGTGAGTCACTGCTCCATTCATTCACGCTGCTCGAATGTTCCCGCTAATTCGCCAATGTACGAGAACTGGGTTGAATGACTACAGACCCTATATAAAGGCGAGCTGAATGAATGGGGGAATCATTCATCCGACCGCGATAAGAACTGCGATAGTGTCTGGGAGGCGATATTGTTCGAGTAATAGAAAAGGGTTTTTCGTGATTGTGAAGTAATTTCAGAAGACAATTCCGGTAGAAATTTATGGACAAGTGAAAGTTAGATTCTAGTTGAAATTGTGAAATAGTAAAATAAGTGATTGTGCATTTGTAATTTAATTAAATAAACTCTTCTAATTTAATTTAAAAGACATTGCGTTTTCACTTTCCCGGAACATTAAAATTATTGGCCGCGAACCATAACACGCGACAATGGTGTCAGAAGTGGGATAGAAAATTTTGGAAGTGAAAACATTTAAACATAAAAAAAAGAAAAATGCACAATAGTGAAGTCTAACGTGGAAACTGGTGGAAAAATAGCCGAAAAAATAAAAATGCCTAACGTACATCTAAACATTAACCAATTGAGCATATCGGAGCTCAAAGAGGAGTTGGAACAGCGAAATCTGGCCACGCAAGGTACAAAGGCCATACTGATTGCACGCTTGCGTGACGCGATCGAGTCGGAAGGCGGAAATCTGGATTTGGGTGAGCCCTTAGATGCAGAAAATGGTGCAGAAGATGGTGAAGCAGAAACACCAAAACCAAGGGAACCAGAAAATGTGCTGATGCAAATGTTGATGCTGATGCAGCAAGAGCAGTGACAACAGTCATCCAATTTAACTACGAAGTTTAATGAACAATCAGCGAAGTTAAATGAACAATCAGTGAAGCTGGACCAACAAGCGATCGAAATCAAGGAAGTGCAAAAACAGTCAACCAAAATAAAAGTGCAGCTCAGTAGCCTGAACAATCAAATTTAATTCGTCGAGGAAAAGGTTTACCAGGTCGAGGAGAAAATCAACTATGAGATCAGCCAGGTCGAAGAGAGAATCAACCATGAGATGGAAAAAGTGAAAATGAATTGGAAGCAGCGAAGGCAGTAGTAACCACCTCACCAGCCCTGCTTAGAACCGTAGCGCAAAGCACATCCAGAAATGTGCAAGCACCAATATTCGATGGGCAAACGGTCTGGAGCATTTACAAGACCCAATTTGAAACTGCCGCAGGGGCAAATCACTGGAATGAGCAGGAACGAGCAACTGCACTGATTCTTGCTCTAAGAGGCCCAGCTGTCGAGCTTTTGCAGACGATCCCCGTTGATTTACACTCAAACCCGGCTGCTATATTGAATGTGCTCGACATGCGTTATGGAGACGACCATCTGAAGCAGATTTATTGGGCATAGCAACCGAATCGTATGCAGAAATCTGGCGAAACCTTACAGCAGCTAGCCCAAGACATTGCGCGACTGGCACTTGTGGCTTATCCAGCGTACGACCCAGAATATCGAGATGACGTAGCAACAGAAGCATTCATCAGCGCACTAAAGGACCAGGAATTGCAACAAGCCGTGCGATTAGCCCAAAAGCAAAAGGTTAGGACGCATTGGTTTATAGTCTGGACTATGAGGCAGCGAAAAATGCGACTCGTAGCACAGCCTGGCTCCGCGAGGTAATGGCAAACGAGTGCAGGTGTGAGCCCGTAGAAAATGAGCGAGAGTGGCAGGTAAATGGTGTGCCTAGATGCTGGGATTGCGGTGAGAAGGGGCACCTGCAAATGGACTGCAAGAAGCGAAGAAAACGGAGGGTTTGTCCAGGATGGTGAAAATCCAGACCGAGACAGGAGCCTAGAATGTAAGCCCATCAAACTGGAAGGGCTAACTTCGTCGGGCGGACGTTGGCTAGAAGGACCGAAATCCCAAGCACCTCCATCGTCGTGTCAAGGCAACATCTTGGAGAAGCAGACTTATGCCTTCTGGGTCAAGTTGATGAAGAACATTGCACCATAACAAACGACACTGGTGCAACCCGAACGACTATCCGACCAGGCCTAGTGAGGCCCCAACTTCTTCATCAGGGCGGAGTTCATGGAAATGCTGACGCCCTATCCCGCCGTCCATGTCCAGCTAACTGCAAGCATTGCCGACGGATTGAGGAAAAGGAACCGCCCGTTGATCTGCGATTGATAATGGCCGAATTCGATGAAGGTTGATCATCGGAGGAGATTCGAAATGCCCAATCAGCCGATGAAGACATCAGACCATTGCTCGTATGGAAGGAGACGACTAAGCGACCTCAGTGGAAGGACGTTTCAACGCATAGCGCAACCCTGAAAAGCTATTGGGCACAATGGAACTCCCTTCAGGTGGAGGGTCGCGTACTCAAGCGGAAATGGGAAACGGCGGATGGCAGCTCCTATAGGATGCAAACTATACTACCCAAAAGCCGAATCCACGATGTGGTTAAGGAAATGCATGAAGGATCCTCGGGAGGCCACCTTGGTGTTAACAAGACCTTAGCGAAATTGCGGGAAAGATTCTACTGGCTCCTTGCTCGAGAAAACGTAGAGGACTGGTGTCGCAAATGCACAATTTGCGCTTCCGTCAAAGGTCCAAAGCGACGACTGAGAGGACAAATGCAAACTTATAACGTGGGGGTACCATTTGAAAGGATTGCTGTTGACATTGCAGGACCCTTTCCTGAATCTGAATGGGGAAATCGATATACGCTGGTTGTAGCCGATTATTTCAGCAAGTGGCCCGAGGTCTACCCCATTCCCAACCAGGAAGCAACTACTGTAGCCAAACAGCTAGTGTTTAATTGGGTCAGTAGGTACGGCGTACCTTGCGAACTACATTCGAATCAAGGCCGAAACTTTGAGTCACTAGTTTTTAGTGAAATGTGCGAGCTGCTGGGAATACGGAAAATGAGGACAACACCGCTGCATCCCCAATCCGATGGAATGATCGAACGTTTCAACGGCACTCTCAATAAACACCTGGGGCCGACACATTCCACTATTTTTGATGGTGTACCGAGCTGCCGAACATGCATCGACGGGCAAAGCCCCAGCCAAAGTCATTTTTGGAAAGAATATTCTTCTGCCAGCCGATATAAAGTTCGGGACACCTCCCGAGAAACCCCAAGCTATCTCGGAGTACGCAAGTGAGCTAAGGCAACGGTTGAACCAGATACATCGGACAGTGCGAAAACACCTCGAGTCGGCTACTGACCGCATGAAGACCAGGTATGATCTAAAGGCAAATTCTACTTTCTTCCAGCAAGATGACTTGGTGTGGCTTTATAACCCGCAACGGCGAAAGGGTAGGTCTCCAAAGTTGCAACATAGTTGGGAGGGACCATACCGAGTTACAAAGCGAATCAATGACGTCGTATACCGAATACAGGAGCATCGTAAGCCGAGAGCCAAAATGAAAATCGTGCACCTGGACCGTCTTGCCCCATATTACACCCAGGGAGAATTGACTGAAAATGGCGACACATCTTTTCGGGGCGAAAAGAACTGAGGTGGGGGCAGTGTTACATGTACAAATAATTCTGTGAGGTACTGTCGCAATCGTTTTCACAACAATTAAGAACATCAACAAAATGAATTTACTCGAAACCACGAGAACCCAGCAAGCATCAACATCTGAAAGTGAGTCACTGCTTCATTCATGCACGCTGCTCGAATGTTCCCGCTAATTCACCAATGTACGAGAACTGGGTTGAATGACTACAGACCCTATATAAAGGCGAGCTGAATGAATGGGGGAATCATTCATCCGACCGCGATAAGAACTGCGATAGTGTGTGGGAAGCGATATTGTTCGAGTAATAGAAAAGGGTTTTTCGTGATTGTGAAGTAATTTCAGAAGACAATTCCGGTAGAAATTTATGGACAAGTGAAAGTTAGATTCTAGTTGAAATTGCGAAATAGTAAAATAAGTGATTGTGCATTTGTAATTTAATTAAATAAACTCTTTTAATTTAATTTAAAAGACATTGCGTTTTCACTTTCCCGGAACATTAAAATTATTGGCCGCGAACCATAACACGCGACTATATATATATATATATATATATATATATATATATATATATATATATATATATATATATATATACATATGTGTGTGTGTGTGTGTGTATACCTGTGTATATATATTTGCATATATATATATATATATATATATATATATATATATATATATATATATACATATATATATATATATATATATATATATATATATATATATATATACATATATATATATATATATATATATATATATATATATATATATATATATATATATATATATATATATATATATGTAATCCTAGATAACAACGAGCAATTGAAGAAGATGTAAAGATTACAACACAAATTGGCTTTGAAACAACAGAGAAATGATAATCGAAATTTTAAGGCATGGAATACTCAGAAGCAAGTAGAGTCCCTACGAATGCTTACAAGCACTGAAAAATTCTGAAAAGGAATACGTTTGACTTATATGTCTCCTTAAAAGTCCAAATCTCTTCGTAACTTCCAACAGAAAAACAAAATTTAACATTTTCATTTAAATTAATTTTCGTTTAAATGGTTTGCACGAAAATATTTTTAGCTTTGAACCAAACACATTGAATATCTTCAAATGAGAATATTGTGTTTGTACTTTGGAAAAACTTGACGTTCATAAAGCCAGATATATAAATGATTACGCAGAAATTTTGAACAGAGCGTGATCATCTTAACCATTTGTCCTCAATATTACAACCCTATATAAGAGAATGGAGGTTTTTGAATAATTTTCAGCATGTTTTTTCTTCTCGACGGTTACGAAAATATTAAGTGCCTATTTGAAAAACGATGCATCAAAGCATGAATGATTCAGTGACATTAAGTGCTGTTCATTAACATGTGGACTCATCCAATAGCCTGAGTGAGAGCATAATTCACTAACAGCCTCAAGCAGAAACCTTTGGGCGCTCATTCACCATCATCACTCTTGTTAATATTCTACGCCCTTAATATCCTCTGGGTGTCGATACAAGTAGGAAGTAACGATTCAATAGAAAGGGATTTGCAATAAAATTAAATTTAAATTGCTAGGAAATAAAGACCGGAGATGATTTCCCTTGTGGTTAAGGCCACCTCTTGCTCTCATTCCAACCATGTGATCGGATGAAAAAGTTTATCTAATCCTCAATACTTCTTATTCCCCTTATCGACATTCAATTTGTTAAACTTGAGGCAAAGCCATGAGCGGTTAGCATCGAATGATGAAAGAAAGAGCTAAATGGCGGCAACAACGTATACTCGTATATCTACATGAACACAATCATAGCTGTGGGTGAGTTCTTTCAAAGTCGCACAGCCGGAAGCAATCAGAACAGCTAGCTCCCAGCTTCATTGCTCCCAATCTTCTGACCCTAGCTTCTCCCCCGTTTGTACGGGTCTTACAGTCAGACGGCAAAACTCAAAATGAAGTGAATTCTCCATTAAGTGTACTGGAAAAGTTTTTGCAGCAAGTATTAAACGCGAAACAAATTGGGAACTCCCCCATTAATTGAAACATCTAAAAAGCTTGCCACAAATCGCCTTTACTGCTTCACGTTTCATTGAAGAATTGTTGGGAGACTTATGCAATTTCTTTGACAAAGTTGTAGTTCATTTGCTCGTATTTCTTCACTATTTGCCGAAAAAGAAAAATAAATTGAAAACAAAACGACCAAACTTGGAGCACTACAAATCGATAACATTGCACACATTTAGTTTTATACTTTTATTCAGAAAAGCTAGTTTAATTCCTTACCATTCTCTTCACAACTCAGGTAATGGCTCATACTCGCATTTTCAGCCACATGTGTTTATGCATCCTGAATATTTAACTCAAAGCAAAGAACAAGCGGAATCGACTGGTGTATCCAAAGACCCTTAGCGATTCAAAAATAGTCTTTTATTCAGTTCCGAGCTAATAATCGTTCTTTACTTTTCACATTTCCCCGAGATTAATGCAAAGTCGTACCAATTTATTTAATACACCTTAGACGGGCATAGCCATTCCCACGAGTTCTTCCTGCTTGTCCCTATTATCTCAAATGCTCAAAATGGAGTTCAAGTGACAAGCAAATTTATATTTGTGCTGTTTACTGCACACGGGCTTTGGCTGTTGGGTGTGTAACGCGCTGCTGTTTATCTGTTGGTTAAATTATTCCAAGGCAATTTCATACATCCGGTACCAGCAAGATTATCCTTTGTGGAGCAACTCATGTGTGGCGCTCGTATATGATATTTCGTTCGAAATGACATTCAAGCAAATAAGAGATTCAAGGAAATAATTGTAGGAGATGTAGCTCTAATTGCTTTTTCACGTATTGGGGAAATGTACGATGCTAAAGCAGGAACAACTTTTGCAAATTCCAAAATGAGCTTAGCTTTTGTTTTAGTGTTTTCAACGCATTTTGAGTGCTCCTATTCTGGTTTCAAGTTTAGCATTCAAATATTAATAATTTATATGATTTTTTTAATCAAAGTTAATCAGCAAATATGATTTTTCTTAGAAATTGTTTTCAATGTTCGATCTGACTCCTCTGCAAAGATATTCATAAACCCAAAACTATCAGCCTAAGTACAAACAGATTTTTGTTCAGCTAAGACTGTAAAATATAAAAAAAAAGAAAACCGACTTCAAAATGCCATCAAACAGATGAAATAAATTTTACGGAAACGTTGCCATATCAGTTTTCTCTGTTTCTTTTGTGATGGTGCGCAAGTTGGAAGTTTTTATGTTGAAACGGA
This sequence comes from Odontomyia ornata, assembly GCA_963969285.1. Lineage (NCBI taxonomy): Eukaryota > Metazoa > Arthropoda > Insecta > Diptera > Stratiomyidae > Odontomyia > Odontomyia ornata. The sequence continues at coordinate 266,721,049 of OZ017739.1, forward strand.
ATCATTTATTTATTTCATTCTTTTTAGAGTGTGTTAAACTCGATTTTCTTTTTTCCAAACGTTTTTTATTTGTCTATTAAAATTTAATTTCTTAACTGCAATGCAAAACTTACTACTGCGAAAAACTGCAGCGTTCATAGGAACCGGATTTCGTTCTGGTACATTTTAGTCCAATATCTCATTAACTTCTACCTTCATTATAGGTTTCATAAAAATTTAATATAAATTGTTCCTTTAAGAAGCTTTCAGAATTCGAACTTTGCCTAGCTACCATTTTGATATTCTGAACCGACCTGAAGTTATTTTTTATTGCGCCCTAGACGTTCACGGTTTCTACCACATTGCAGAATTTCACCAACATAGGTTCGAAGGTTTATTCAAATCGACATTGACAAAATTTCGTACGTTTTCCGACGTTTGAGCGGTCACCATTTTGTTCCAGATGGTTCGACTTTGGATTTTTTATTGTAAGCTTTATCACACACTTGAATGAAAGAATGAATGTACCAATTTTGGTGCAAATCAGAGCTATACTTTGATCAGAACAGAAATCACGGACTTTCATCTACAACACCCGCCATTTTGTTTTCACTAAGCCAATTTGAATTATTACCTAAATTAGTCAAAAACAAGTTGGGTAGACAGACCTAAGCTCATGTCAGAAGGGTTTTGTATTCAATTTACAAAATGCAGCCAGCAGATCGAATCAAATCAAGAAACATGTCAAAGACGATTTTATTGGAGAAAATATGAAATACGAATATCATGCTTTTAATAACAAAGTTGAACGAATTTCGACTTCTGAGGTTTTTGGTATTGTTATATTCATAAATATCTCCCTTGATAATTATTACAGATGTCCATCCGCGACGGAGGAAACACATTTTTCATGTATATCCCCCCTGTGTCCCCACTGAAGCATAAACTGTCAGTTTAAGAACTGTTTTGAAAAGCTCCCATGAAAATTTTCATTTCATACTCATATCGACTACCTTTGATGAATTTTTTTTAGGGGCCACTCTCCTGTACTGTTATCATCGATTAATGGCCATTTTTTTCGAATCCTAGAATGGTTACAAAGCCATTTTGCTAGGAGCTCTCTCCCGTCTCCTCGACTTGTTTCACCTATGAGTCTTAGTTGTAGGTACTCACCTTTTTTTTTTTGGTTGGGAGGTGAAGGCATTTACGCCCGCTGAGTCTGGCAGTGTGGAACTCCCATGGAGGATACCCTTGGACTACCCACTAAACACCTCCCCTGTCAATCTGAGAACCTAGCCTGGAACCGTTTGACACATTACTTCGGGCTAAGCCTCATTTCTCTACGCGTTTAGGCGCCACCGGGCTACAGGGATCCCTTTTCCAGCGGGAGGAGGGGAAGGGAGAGGAATTTCTAGAAAAGAGACCCCTCCGCCCTGAACGCCTCCAGGTGCTCAAATATGTCCCTTTTTATCTTAAGGACTGCCCGAGCGTAATGTGCCACACAGTTCCATTTGTCAACGGATGTGAGCATCTCTCCAGTGAGTTTATCCGGAGAGAGATCTCCCATTTCTTCAATGAGGTCACCGCGCTGCCTTTCCCACCTCTTGCATACAATAAATGTGTGGTAGGCATCATCGACCTCTTCAGCACAGAATATGCAGTCAGGAGACCGTGACTTACCAATCTTGTGCTGGTAAGATCGAAAGTATCCATGTCCATTCAGTAGCTGAGTTAGATAGAAGTCAGTCTCACCATGCCTTCAATTGAGCCACGGCCTCAGGTCACCAATAAGGCGTGCGGTCCACCTACCTTTTGTATCGCTCACCCAGGACTGTTGCCAATCACTGAGTGAGCGTTCTCGTTCTTCGTGGGTGACAGCATCTCTGTCGCACTCGTTCCTCCGCAGGTAGATTCTGCGGCACTCCTTGGATAGGAGGGCAATGGGTATCACTCCTGCGATGACCAGCACTGCCGACTCCGAGACAGTCCGATATGCAGATGCAATCCGCAGCGCTCCTCGTCGCTGCACCTGTACCAAGCGCTTTCGATGCAGCTCCTTGTTGAGAGCCTCACACCATATTTCCGATCCGTACAACAGCACATATAGTACTGTACTCATCAGAAGTCCCCTTCTTGATGAGGTGGGACCCCCTATGTTGGCCATTAGTCGGCTGAGAGCCGAAACACTCGATGCAGCCTTGTCAGCTATTGCCCTGATTTGCTTGGAGAAACGCATCTTCGAGTCGATCAAAATGCCCAGGTACTTCACTGCTAGTTTAGTCTCAACGAGAGCTTCACCAATGTTGATCATCCTTACTCTAGGGATTCTCTTCTTTGACAAGATGACTACTTCGGTTTTCTCCAAAGCTAAGCTGAACCCGATAGCAGTCTGAGTTGCGCTTGTTCAACAGTGCGTCCCGCAACTAGTGCCGCGACATCATCTGCATAGCCGTTCAAGCGAAATATGTCGTGGCCACCGAACTACATAAAAAAATAAAGTTCCTAAAAAATTCCACTGGAACTTTAACTGTTTCAAGGAAAACACGGATTTTATATTTTTAAAGCAAGTTATTTATTTTCATGGACTTATGCGGATAATTACTATAAAAGTTCTTGTCTGATTCGAGTTAAACGCGCAACTGGGTGAGAAGTTCATAAATTTGGAACCTCATGACTTCGTTAGTGCTGACACAGCGTCTGGCTTTTTCGCGTTTTCGAGAAACGTTTGCAATGTTTCCCAGACGGTGTCAGTTTTACCCGGTTCTTGAATTTCTGCATCTTACGAGAAAGATGCAGGCGCGTGGGAATGTTTTTTATTAGTTGCTTCTGCTGACGCATACATAACTTCTCCCCCCTTTGACGTTGAATTCTCCTGAATTCGATTTTTAATTTCAATTTTGATTTTTTTCTGTTTCCTAAAGTAAAAAATTAATGACAAAATTATTGCTAATACTATTATAATTAAACTAATATCGATGCCCAAATTTCTTGTGTTATGAAACCTTAATTCTTCAATTTTCTGCGAACTTTTAATATTTTTCATAATAATTTCATCCAAAGTTAATTTCGAGGTAAAATTTACACTATCTGTATTTGGGTGGTAAAATCTATCATTTATTTTCTGTTGTATATTTGAAAAATAGTGATTCAGAACCAATATTGTACAGTTGTTGAAATGGATTAAAAAGTTACCAGTTACAGTTACATTTCTTTTATCACATGTATGATTTAAAATTAGATTTAGGGCATTTTTAATGACAATTGTTTCTTGATCGATCTCTAAAATTTCTGTGTTAAGGTTTTCGATTAACTTACAATTTTTTTTTATAAATACAATGTTTTGTAATTTTGAGTTCATTAAAAACTTTTCATATGTGTATACTGAATTTTCCATAGTAAAAACTATTTCGTTTGGAGAATCAATTTCTTTAAATTTGTTATTCGTTACAGGTAATATTATATGAAGTTGGATTTTTATGAATTCATTTGGTATTTTTATTGCAAAAATTAAACAATTGTTGTCTGATTTACGAAGTCCAACTTTTACAAATTGCAATTTATGTATGTCGATATTGTACATTTCTATTTCTTTATCCGAGAGAATGTTTGGGTGTAACATGCCATATCTCGCGGATGCAATGTTTTTTTTTGAATGTGGTCAATCCCGGTTTTTAGAACTTGGATTTTGATTGATTGGTCGAAATAAAGGTTATTGAAATAAGAGGTGTTTGCGATACTGTTCATTTGACTCGTGATTGTAGGTCGGTCTGTTGTGATAATGTCTCCTAATGTTCTCATTGTCTCGGTAATATTTTTATTAATTTCTATCTGTTGATTGGCGTTTGTAATCAGGTTATGGCTGTTAATGTCAATAGTCTTAAGATGTTCGTCTATATTCCGTCTGTCTTGGTCATCCATTGTTCCAAAGAGCCAGTTTTGTGCGTTACCTCCTAAATTAATGAGTCCTCTTCTATGTCATTTCATGTCTTATGGGGTAAATGTCTTGACTTTATAAGTTGAATGGTCCAGTTCTGTTAGTATAAGGTCCTTATGTTGCCCGTTTAGATGTTCGGCGTTCATTTCAAATTCATTAATTATGCTTAGAATTTCCGCTGGATTTATTATGTGTAGGACGATATTGGATTTTGTGGGAATTTCGACTTCATTCAAATGTATTTGTGTGTATCCTGAAGTATCCTCAATTTTGTGTAGAGTCAAGTGTCCGTTTGTTATCTATAGATTCTTGTTTTAAGAAATCTTCCAAAGTATTTACAATTTGTGGATTTGGTACGCCTAAAAAGTCATAATATTTTATGGTTGGAATCAATAAAATATCTAAATTAAAAATGTTTATGTTTCGCGTCCATCTTTTAATTGCCTGGTATCCTGCGCTCAAAAGACGTGTTGTAAAAAAGGTGTTCATGGCATATACTTTAGGCAAATTTTGCGAAACATCCTGATTGCTACGATCGACTATTAGATTTAAGTGAAACTCTATGATTTTATCATTCAGCCATTTATTAGTTTTAAATGTTTTTATATCCCGTCGGGTAATATCTAGGCGGAATTTAGATGTTAAAACATCCTCGTCTGAGCCTTCATTGATTGCATTATGAACTATTGATAGTTTCTCTTCTGTGAGATTTGGAAAATCTGATTTATTATCAATCAATCCTCCCTCGTTTGGAAATAGGTTATGTTTTAAGGGCTTTTTAATATTGCTTGGATGGATGTTTTGGAGTTTACTTTTTATAAACCTTGGTTATTGTTTAAGCCTTGCTGCTTTATAATTTTTGATAAAACCTGTTGTCCTAGTTTCTTCATAATCTTCACGTTTTTCATTTGCTCTTTTAATCCATTTTTCTTTGGCTTTATTTAAGTTCTTTGTGATTTCCTCAAAGTTTACCTTGTGGAATTGGACGTCATTGGGTGTACATTTAATGGTGGAATGATACCTACCGTTATAGTTTCTCACAGCTTGTTGCATCATTCTCCTTGTTGAAATTTTACGTTTTTGATACGTGAGAACTCTAAATTTTTCTAATATTGTTCCATGGAATCTCTCTACATCTGCGATTCCGGTACTATTGTGTGGTTTAGTTAAATGTAGTTCTACATTTTCGTTGTCCAAGAATTCCTTCATGAGAACACCATTGAATTCATTTCCTGCGACAATTTTTTCTGGTTTACCAACTCTGGCAAAATGTTCTTCAAGGATATCGATTGAAGTTACATGGATTTCTGTCAGTTAGAAAGTATGCAGAACCAAATTTTGAGAATTTGTCGATGATTGTGAGGAATGACTGCTTCATAATAGTGAAAAGGTCGATTTGAATTATTTGGTTAACATTATTCGCTGTTTCGGAAAGTTTAAATTTATTTTTAATTGGCTTTCGATCGCATTTTACTGCTTGACACACGTCACATTGGTTGATAACAACGTGAATAAGATCAAATAGTTTTGGGTAATATATTTTAAATTTTATTTTGTTGAATGTTTCTTGGATTCCGGAGTGTAAACTTTCTTGAACACGGTAAAGTGCAATTTGTCTAACAGCTTCTACTTCTGTTTCGACATCTTTTGCCCTAAATGAACACTTTATGAATTTTATTTGTCTGTCATTAGAGAATAGTTCGCGAAGTTTTTCCTGAACAATGTTATACTTGTGGTCAGGTAACTCAGAATATATTCCAATTGTTCCTTTTGTTATATACCTCCTTAATATGTCACTGAGGTTATCAAAGTCATATTCCGCAATATAAATAACGCGTTTTTTGTGAACAAAATCAATTTCACAAATTTTATTATTTGTAAGGATGATTTGGGTATTGTATTTCTTAACGATTTCTTCCTTGATCAGTATGTGATCAAGGAGTTCTTCGTCAGCTGAGTGTATGGTCGCCATGGTGGCGTCATCGTTATCATTTTCAATATTAAGAAGGACTCCTAGTTCTGAGAATGTGTTGTTTTATCTGATTTTGGGGTTTCTGATTTGATTTCTTCCAGGGGTTCCAGTCTACTCAAAAAATCTGCCACCTTCTTTTCCTTCCCTTTTATGTACTCGATTTCGAATTGGTACTCGCCAAGTTTTAAAAGCCATCTTTGATGTCTTGGAGAAAGATCTTTTCCTCTATATTTAGCCTGTAAATATTTGATGGGTTGGTGATCTGTAAAAATTTTAAATTTATTTCCATATAAATATGGTCGAAAATATCCCACAGACCATATAATGGCTAAAAATTCTTTGTCAGTAGCAGAATAATTGCGTTCGCGACAATTAAGTGTTCTGGATGCAAAGCAGACAGGATGGCCTTCTTGAGAAAGAACGGCGCCTATTGCATAGTTTGAGGCATCCGTGGTGAGGTGAAAGGGTTTGCTGAAATTTTAGAAACGCAAAATAGGGTGGGAACTGACAAGAGTTTTTAATTTTTCGAAGGCTTCAATGTAATGGGGATCTTTTGTATTGACTTCACAATCTTTTCTTAAGAATTTCATCATAGGCTGCGCTACTTTTGCATAATCTCGTATAAATTTACGATAGTAGCCAGTGAGTCATTAAAAGCTTTTAATTTGATTTTCCGTTCGAGGTAATTTTAGGTCTTCAATAATTTTTATTTTCTCCGGATTCGGCTTTAGTCCTTCTTTGGTAATTATGTGACCTTAAAAAACTAGTTTCCCTTTGCATGAAGTTACATTTATCGATTTGGACCTTCAAATGATTTTCCTCCAATGCTTTGAAAATTTCAGTGATAGACGTGATATGCTCTTGTAGTGATATACTAAATATAAGGACATCATCCAGATAAACGACACAAGTTTTGTTGGTAAATTTCCTAAGTACGTCATTCATGAGTCTCTGGAATGTCGCCGGCGCATTTTTTAAGCCAAACGTCATTCTCACGAACTCGTAAAGACCGTGGGGTGTCACAAATGCGGTCTTATGTCTATCTTCTTCTTTTACTAATATTTGATGATAGCCTTTCGCAAGGTCTATCGTCGAAAAATATTGGGCTCTGCTAAGCTTATCCAATAATGACTCGATGTTTGGCAATGGATATTTATCGTCTATTGTAACTTCGTTGAGTTTACGGTAATCGATCACGAGTCGAAATTTTTTATTTCCCGAATTATCACTTTTTTTCGGAACAATAATTAATGGGCTTGAATATTTAGAACAGCTTTTCCGAATTATTCCCTGAGATTCCAAATCAGCAATTTGTCGACGAACCTCCTCCTCGTGTTTTGGTGGATACCTGTATAATTTTGAGTTTATTTGTGCGTCCGTTATTGTTGTAATTTCATGTTGAATAGACGGGGTACTAGTCAATTTATCTCCGTCTTTGTAAAATATTTTATTGAACTTATTGATCACTTTAGAAATTTCTCAGTTTTCTTCCTCGTTTAAGTGATCTAATTTTAGTCTCCTTATAAAGTTATGCTCAACACTTTCTAACGAGCAAATTTCTTTAAAGGTAAATGGGGTGTTAGTGAACTTTATCACTTGTCCATTTAAAGAGATTGTTTTCTCTTCTATATCGATAAGAGTATAGAGGGTATTGAGGAGATCCATACCAATTATAAATTGGTATTTTCTCCTTTGAAGGGCTTTAACCTTCCATCTGATTCTCGCCGCCGAAGGTAATTTGAATTCCTTCGGAGCGACAGTATGCACTTCATACTTAATCACATCTTAATTTGTAATTGTACTAAATACAATAGGATTTATTGGCACTTTTTTAAAACAATTAATAGATTCGTCGATTATGGAAAAAGATGATCCGGTATCGACGAGAGCAACATATTTTATATTATTTATTGTAAAATTAATCATTGGCAACACATCCGAGGCTAATTTTGAAAAAACATGGCCTCTTCACCAATATAATTTATTTCTACGGGATCAAGACTAGCATCACATGATACTGAGTTATCATTTTCTTCGATAAGCTCATTGGAAAAATTTCGTGATGAATCTCTCGATCTAATTCTTTCAACATTTTCGATTTCCATAGGTTCCGGCCTATGCAAATCGACGCATTCATTTTTTTCAAGCCTTTTTTGACCTGATTGGCGACGCTGGCCAGAATTTCGATTAAATTTAGGGTTTGGATATCGAGGGTTATTTTGTGACCTGAATTGACCAGAATTTGAGTTAAATTGATTGTTAGGTTGGTTATTAGACTGATTATTATATTGATAATTATGTTGGTTATAATTTTGATTATGTGTCTGATTTATGTCACGGTTCTGTTGTCTGTTTTCATTAACTTTACGTCTGAATTGTCCCGAATTGACTGTCTGTACTGGGTCATTATCGCAATTTTGATTATTTGTATTTAAATTCAATTTTTGACGCTCACTCCCGAACACTCTCTTCACATTTTCACTTTTCTTTTTGTCACTTTTATATTCATATCTAATGCACGCATTTTCAAATCTTCTACTATTCATAATATCTATAATATCATCAATATCGTGCATTTCAAGTATCTTGTCTAAAAGTATTCCTTGTGTCATTTCTTTGGCAGTGTTAACCAGGATTGCGTCAACATTGCTAAGATCCACGAACAAGGAATTCTCATAGTAGATGCACAATTCATCTTTTTTACATTTTATTCTTTGTAAGGCTAAAGCTAAATCACTTACAGTATTACTCCTAAGGCTGCGTATCATCCTATATATTTCGTAGGGCTCGGTGTCTGGTTTGTACCGCAATTGAAGAGCTCGTTTTATTGCTTCCCAGTCATCCGGTTCCCGAACGTTGATGACCACATCTTTTGCCGCTCCTTGAATTTTCTCGAAGAAGATGTGCCTGGTTGCAGTCCTTTTCATATTTGGGTCCTCGATACTATCCAAGTAGAACTCAGTACTGCAAATAAACGAATTAATTGACACTTCACCTGATCCTGTGAAGGTATTCATATGTCGAATTTCCTTCAAGATTTTCTGAGATTGATCCATTGCGTTGTTCTGATGTATGCCTATCCTGCTCAACGTTTCTGCTAAACGATTTATTTGATCATGATTGTTTTGATTCGCAATCAATTGGTTGACCGCTGCTGCGAGTTGCGCGTATTCCGCTTCCTTCGCTTGGAGCTTTTGCTCTAGCTCAATAATTCTTGCTTCCATAATTACTTTTCTGCAATTACTATGAAGAGCGTATCGCTTCTCCTTTCTGTCAATGTCACTTTTGTTATCAATCTTTATTTTCTCACTGAATGTTTATTAAAATGGCAAGATATCCGGCAGCCTCACCGGAGAATTTTAACAGCTTAAAGGCCTTACCTACGCTGTTCTTGCCAACACTCGCGAGTTGTTAGAATTGATTATTAATTAAGTGAGTGAATTTACTGAAATCACTTCGCGATTTCACTAGCCGATTCGTTGGTTTTTCTGCACTTTGATCGACCGTATTTGTTTGCGATTTAATTTCGCGTAACTTTTTGAGTGTTTACCGACTGCGCCAAATATGTCGTGGCCACCAAACGACATAAAAAAATAAAGTTCCTAAAAAATTCCACTGGAACTTTAACTGTTTCAAGGAAAACACGGATTTTATATTTTTAAAGCAGGTTATTTATTTTCATGGACTTATACGGATAATTATTATAAAAGTTCTTGTCTGATTCGAGTTAAACGTGCAACTGGGCGAGAAGTTCATAAATTTGGAATCTCATGACATCGTTAGTGCTGACACAGCGTCTGGCTTTTTCGCGCTTTCGAGAAACGTTTGCAATGTTTCCCAGACGGTGTCAGTTTTACGCGGTTCTTGAATTTCTGCATCTTGCGAAAAAGGTGCAGGCGCGGGGGAATCTTTTTTATTAGTTGATTCTGCTGACGCATACATAACTAGCGCGACTCATCCGGCAGCTCGATTCTCAGTAGCCCGTCGCACGAGATGTTCCACAGGCCTGGGCCAAGGATGGAGCCTTGTGCAACACCCGATGTAACTTCCATCCTCCGCCGACCCTCCTTCGTCTCATAGAGCAGGCTCTGGTCTGTCAGGTAGTTCTTCAAAATCCGCATCAGATATTCTGGAACTTGAAAAGAGTTTTCCAGTGCTTCCAGAATATCCGTCCATCTAGCGGAATTGAAGGCGTTTCTGACGTCAAGCATCACGAGCAACACAACCCTTTTGTTTGACTGGCAGTGAGCCTCCGCTCTTTGGACCGCGCTCACTACTTCCGCTATCGCGTCAATAGTGGAGCGACCTGCTCTTAAGCCATACTGCCGTGGAGATAGGTCCCAGGCAGAACGGACCGCGTCAGTGAGTCTTCCCTTGATGAGTTTCTCGAGCACTTTCCCAGCCGTGTCTAGCATACATAACGGGTGGTATGCAGACGCCAACTTGGAATTACCCTTCCCCTTGCTGATCGGTACGAGCCTCGCCACTTTCCAGCGTTCCGGAAATACACCTTCGTAAAGGCAAGCGTTGAACAAACTGAGCAACAAGTCAGGACAAAGCTTGTAGACAAGCTGCAAAACCTCAGCAGGAACGCCATCTTGTCCCGGTGCCTTCCTTGCTTTCATGGATAGAATTGCCGGCTCCAGTTCCATCATTGTGAAAGGTGAGCATTCTAATGGTGTTTGTGCATGAGCTGAATCGACACGGACAGGGTGCGTGGGGAATAGTGCCCTTACGATTTCGTCCATCTTCTCTGCTTCATGTAAGCAGGGCTTCCGTTGGGCACCAAGTTTTCGCATGACCAGCTTGTAACCTAGGCCCCACAGATCCCTATTTACATCGTCCACGAGGTCTTGCCAGCATCAGGCCTTGCTCTTGTTAATAAGCCTGCGAAGATATTTCCTGCTGGACCTGTATGCTGCTAGCCTAGTGCCTGCCTCCTCCCGTGTTCGCGCCCGCTGGGCCTCTCACCGAATTTTGTGACAGTCGTTTCTTTGTTCGGTGATCTCGTTTGACCACCAGCATACTGGAGGCTTACCGTGTCGGGATCTCCGACGGGGTATGGAAGACTCGCAAGCAGTTATGATGGTACTCATAGTTGAGTTCACCAAGTCCTTGGCTGCAGGCCCTCCACTCCCTGGTTGAGCTCTCAGCAACGGTGCGCCTGCCGTAAGCGCGTCAGCGAACCTCTCAACGTCCATCCTCCCAGTCCTCCATCCGAGGATTGAAGTTTGAGCATATGCACGCAGAGTGGCCTTTAGTACTCGCCAGTTGTGTACTCTAGGTACCAGGGACTCCAAAGCGAGTGTCACATCGGGTATGGTTCCTACGCAACCCCAGCGGCGGAAAGTAGGGGTGTTACCAGTATTTAGAACAAAAAGCGCTGTTCTGGTCGCCATGTCCAAGATTTGCTTTCCTCTTGGGTCGGATTGTGGCATACCCCATTCAATGGCTCTAGCGTTGAAGACTCCCCCGACTAGCGTGTGGCCCTCTGTGTTCGAGACAGCGTCCTCCAGGGCATCGAGTTTGGTTCAAAAAGATGGCATTGCCTCGTTAGGCGTCAGATAAACACTGAAATATATTATCCCTGAACACCGCACCCACATAAAACCATCCCCGCGTCCATGGCCCTGCACCTGAAGGCGGGCGCTGTCTCGAACCCAGATGGCCGAGGTGCTGGATTCGTCAGGGTACCACGCTTGCGAGTCCTTGTTATGATGTTGCTCGCTCAGCAGCAGGAGGTCAGCTTTCTTATCCCTCGCAAACTGCTCAAGTAGGTCCTGGGCGTTTGTGCTTCGGTGCAAATTGACCTGCAGGATACGGATCATTTGAGTATCGATTTGGCTTTAGTTAGGGCCTCCTTGAAAACCCAGCATCTCCCTGTCGCCGGCTCATGTTTGAGGTCGCCGGGTGCTAGCTTAGCATCCTTGCAAAGAATGCATTTTGCCTCGTTCGTGCACTCCTTCCTTTTGTGCCCCGTTTCACCACATTTGTAGCACAGAGATCTCCTGTCGGGTCCCCTACAGCCATACGCGGTGTGCCCGTATTCGAGGCATCTGAAGCAGCGGATAGGGATCGCTCTTCTCCGTATCCTGCAGATCACCCAACCTATCTTAATTTTGCCCTTCGCCAGGATTTGCTGGGCGTCTTTATCAGCTAGTTCGACAATAGCCATGCGTTGCCCCCTTGTGTTTTCACGTGTCAATCTTGCCTTGACTTCACTTAAGCTGGGGAACTCCCTGCTAATGGCATCCTCTACTTCAGCTTTGTCCGTGACGCAGTCGAGGTCCCTGATTTCCACGGTGGCCATTGGTTCGAGCGAGGCAACCGTTGCCGCATCTCCAAGAACCTTTTGAACCGCGTCACGGAATGCATCTTTGTTTGTGGCCTCTGACCCGGATTCCACCAGCAGGCCACCGGTCCGGGTTAGTCGAACTACTTTGATGGCAGTTTTGGTGTCGTCTGGCTTGACCGCTCCTTTAATTTCACGGAGGATATCTGCGTAGGTTCGGCCCTTAGTGGGTTTAATAAGCAGTGCCTCTCGCAAGGGTTTGCGCCGCGGTTTGCTTTTTGTTTTCTGCGGTATATCGGGGGGTTCTTTGTTCTTCTTTTTGTGGTTGAGCTCTTTGTTTTTTTTTAGGAGTAGCTATTTGGCCGCTTTTTTCGCTGCCTTGTTTTGCACCACATGAAACTCCTCGCCTGGAGTGACAACTTCGTGTATGGTATCGTCCTTCCTCCTTTCCTCACGGTCGCCTTCAATTGGGCTACCTGCCATTCTTTTGCTGCTGCTAGGACCCACTGATGCATCGAGGGAGAGCGTGTCTTTTTGGTGCTTTTCGGTTGCAAGCCACCTGCGCCTGTAGTGCGTCATGCGGCCAAAAAGTTCCTCCAGTTCAAGAATGCCATTCCTGACACTCTTCCCTATGTTACTCTGCACTTTGCAGGCAGCCATCAGTTGTTTGACGATAGTCCCCGCTTTCCGAGTAAGCCGCTCCTCTTCGGCACGGTCAAGGGCGATTGTGTTATTTGTCGCCACCTCTTGGGAGAGGCCTTCGTTTCCTAGCCCTTTTGCTTCTATCGCTTGGGTGACGTTTGAAGTGGCGTCGGCCAACGGCAAAACTTCTCCCTCCCCCAGTCTTACACTGACCTCTGTTGGTGTCGCAGCTTGATCCGGATTGTGTACGCCTTGCACTGGACGCTCCGGGGTGCGCATAGTCCTTCTACTGTGCCCAAAGGCCGCAATTATGCTGGGTTGCGTAACGCACTCTGCCTTTTTCGTTCGTTAGTCCGTCTGTCGTGTGTCTCCGATGATTTAACCTGTGATGTTGACTTTGACAGTGTTTCCGGGGTTTGCTGCCTGCCCCCGCAATTGGTGACTTGTTTTATCGGTGTTCTTGCCAACAGCGGTTTTTGCCTGAAAGGGTTCTCCGTGCTAGCGTCCTCTTTGCTTGTAGTTATATCTGTTACAGAAGCCAAGTTCACCACTTCTATAACATTGCAGTCGCTGGATGACGACGCCCGGGAGCCTGCTCGCTCACTACCCTCTGCCACCGGTACTGGGGATCCGACCCCCTGCACCGTAATTTGGTTCCCCTTGTGGACCTGCATGGTTTAGTTTTCTGTCTGGGTTTCCGTTCCCATAGCATTTTACCTACTGCCAGGATATATGAATAATTGATGACATCATATATTTCGTCATGTCACAGTGAAGATCATTGACACTCAGGTATTTGTCCTGACACTCTCCCTTCACTGCCGACCATTGTCCGCGGCTGCTTATTGGTTATTCACAGCAAACCTTTCGAGAAAGGTCTGCCCCTATCCGCAACCCTGGGGACGCGTTTGGTTCCCCGGTCTGAGGGCACTATCGATAAATAGATAACCAAAAAAGCATGCAGCTTAAACGTTGAAGTTGGGACAAAATAACTCAAAATTACTCATTCGTCGCATTTCAAACAGCCACTATTTTATTTTACGATTACTGATACCACTAGCTGAACCGGTTCTCAAAGATATTCATTGTACCTATCATTCCTGAAATTTTCATGCAAATCCTAGCAAAACTGTAGTGTCTCATTCGGTAAAAAGCGCATGTTGTTCCATAACCATATATTACCATAGTAATTCATGCAGCGCATATTGTTCCATAGTAATACAGGAAAATTCAAACTGCTATAACTTCGCTAACTATGGTGTTACACCCGCTTTTTTATTCCACGGGAGCCACTATGGCCCCCAGGGAAATTGGGGTGCTCCGGCGGGGCTTACAGACCCGGTTTAGCTCGTCCGGAGACGGACGTGGGACGCCACTCGCTTGTCCCTCAAGGCCCTAATAAGCCGCAAAGCGAGAATGCGACTTGCCGGAATAACCAACGTCACGATTTGCCCGAACCCTACCTACCGAGCACACACTGGCTACCACTCAACCTTTACACTTGCACAACCTTGCCGCCCTTATGCAACCCTCCTACACTCTTCTCTAACACTAACCCTAGCCAGGATCACGACACCAACCCCGAACACTTTGATATATCAATTCTTTCACTTCGACTTGTCACTCAAGCCGCACCCGTCACAATCTGTAATATGGGAAATTGTTTACCTTTCTTCTCACTTTTCCTCTAAAAACGTAAATTTTATCAATCAAATACGGTTGGGTAAAATTTCAAATCATATAATAAAATTTCCAAACCTTATGCAAGCAAACATCTGGTTTAGGTCAAACTAAAAGGAACTTACTTCTAAATAGTACCTACAAGGGCCCCTTCGCTATTTGCATCCGTTGGTGCACTTTCATATTCCTTCGACATCTGGGCTCTGCTTGTCGCTTCGCATTTAATATTTTCTTCGTACTTGCCCCTTCTCGTCACTTCGCACTTGGTTCTTAGTAATTATCTCCGCACTTGCCGCTTCTCGTCGCTTCGCACTTGGTACTTAGAATTTTCTTCGCACTTTCCGCTTCCCAGCACATCTGTTTCGCCACACCCGAGAAGAAAGAAAAAGAGGAGGCTCCTCCTCCTAACGGCCAATGTCCCGCTCTTCGACCGAATACCATTGTCTCCTGTCATCCACCTCTTCAGCGTGGTAGTTTCTTTCTGCCGCCACTTGATTTCCGCTCCGCTCTGGTGGTGATCACTCCAAGTGCGGCTGAATTGGCTGAACATAATTCACTGACAGTTTAGCATGTCTGTGGTGTTTATTTACTTTTATTTTGAGGAGGAACTTTTATTTTGAGCTTTTATTTCGGGAAATCGTGTCGCGGTTGTGTTCTATAATTCTTTCCGAAATCCGCCCCAAATTAGTGCTTTTCGTGTGTTACAAAGGTTTCTCGGTTTTCTGCCATTTTCCCGGGGAATAGTCTTCAGGTGCGTATGTTTATATTTAAGGTGTTTTGCAATAATTTTATTTTCTTTTTGCAACGTCGGTGCTCGATGGTTTGGGAATTAATTCAGGTAGATTTTGTGAGTTTATCTTCGTAAATGAAAGAAACAGGATTGAAAATGATTAATGTCGCTCCCACAATTAATGATTTGCCTGGAATAATTAAAGATGTTTCGCCTTGGTATAAAAAAACAGTCTCGGTTATGGCAACGAAAATGATGGCTCATCCCGCGTATGGGAAACCGTATGAAGCACTTCGTACTGATTTTGATATAAATTTACAAAGCTTACTCGGCGAATTTGTCAATTCGGTCAATTTACTATCAGTTAAACGTGCTGATTTGATCGTGTTATTCCTTCTGAGTTTGTTCTTGAAACGAGCAGTCGGTATGCCCGAAGTGGCTTTGAGCACAGTTGATTTGCCGTGCGCCCGATAGTGCCAATATTGATGGTTGCCTGGCGGGAAATTACCTCGGCGAAAGTGCCGTCGACTTTGTGATTTCCAGCTGTGATATATCCTGCTTTTGCTTATTCGAATTAGCGATAATCTGCCCTTCGCCCGATGACAATTCTGTTTGTTTAAAATTACAAATATTCGTACTTAAACTACTGTTGTGAGTACAATTTGGAGTGGCAAACAAACCCTAATCGAGTTCGGCTTAGCTTTCTGGATCTACCGAGTTACGCGAATGCTACGATAGTGTTCGGGATGAGGGAATGATGATGCCCTTCTGTTTTATCCGTAACAATGGTTTAATCTTTATGAAACTTTCAGGATAGATCAATCTTATAAAAAGTCATCTGTGTACTGTATTTTATTTAATTTAAGGGTACCGTTAAGAAAACATAAAATCGATAAATCATACTATTATTAACAAAGTTGAGCGAATTTCGACTTCTTACGTATTTTTTGTTGTTGTACTCATCAAGGCCTACATTCTTGATTTTTTCAGATTTTTCGGATTGCAGGTGTCCAATCGGGAGGGGGGGGACACAAATTTTTCGTGTAGTCCCCCTCGCTGTGCGCCCCTCGAAGCAAACTTTGCCAAACTAAGACCTCTTTTGAAAAGCTCTCATCAAGACCTTTCATTTGATACCCATACCGGCTACCTTTAATGAAATTTTTTTTCAGGGGGTCAACGCAATATAAAGTTGTCTTGTTGTGTTTCGAGAATAAATATTATAACGTTTGCATTGAAATAGTGTCTTTTATCAACATACAAAAGTGTCATCATAACCTTAATATTACATGATCCAAAATGGGAACTCATAGTAACAGCTTAAATTTCAAAATAAAATATGTTGAAGGATATAATGAATTTTCCAAATCTGTGCTCAATCAGTTTTTTCATGTAGAAGCTATAGTTACTTGCAACGCTGAATGATGAAAGTGAATTTTTGTGATACTTCGGATAATTTATTTTATACTTTTTAACGCATCCACTATTTCAGCGAAAATATTAATTGAATATAAATAGATTTTCATACTTATGTATGCATACTCGTATATTGCGGAAAGACTAAATATTTTTATCGCACCGCATAATAATGCGTGATTTTTCTTCTTTCAGCTATCTGTGGCGTAAATATCGACCAGGGCCAAGTGTCGGTGGTCTAATGGGTGACAACAGCACAGATCCACTAGCCGCAAAGTCGATGACCATGTCCCAAGATGAGGTGAGCTCGAAATCAGTTCATATAGACCGCACTCACCATATTGTTATGTATTCTGCACAATAATTGATGTTTCATCGTATTCATATAATACTTATATTATTGTGACCTTTTGCCTGATGTGTGGTGATATGTAAACATTACAAGATGTTTGTGTATATTTGTCGAATAATTTATTAGGATGTTAATGCCTGGCCCTTCGTGAAGTAAAATAATATACATACCAGTGTTAGCTCTCATACTTACACTTGCTAAATGAAGAATTAAAAATTTAAAGTAGATTTTAACAGTTAAAAAGTTCGCGATATAAGCACAGTATTTACTTAAATGTCGAATGGTAGCCACATCAAAAATCTTAAACCTGCGTCAGGCGCGTCTCAAAAGCTCTCTCTTCAGGCGCGGTGTGCCTAAGAGATTGACTTTTCAACAATGTCATTGAACTTTATTCCAAATTATTCAACTCAACAAAATGAAATGTCAGCGTTTATGTAAATGTACTCAAGAGAAAATAGCACGGAATAAATTTTTTAATTTTTTTTATTCAATAAAATAAGCCGAAATCAAAAGTATTTAATCACTGCAAAGTATGCCTTACATCTTCATGACAAAACATGAATTTTACATTACAACGTTAATAAAATGCTAATGGCAAGCATTTATTCTTAATCGAGATCCAATTCCCTAAGCTGAGTTAAATGAGCTCAATCATAAACTGATAAACAACACAGAGCATGTTGGCATAGCACAGACAAAGGCCTTCGTTAGACTTTTCTACATGCGTAATTGGATAGTCTATTGACACCGGGCTCTGAAGCAAAGGTGGCACATTTTCTTCTTCTTTTTTGCAGCGCTGCAGCCCCCCTCAAGCCTTCACTTCTTGCAACAAGCGGCTCAAACTGTCTCCAATTTTCAAATTCGAGCAGCGATGAACTGTCCTCGTCGACCTAGTCAGACAAGGGTTTCCTCAGTTTCGCCACTTTGTCTTTCGAAGATGTCCAATACATTTGCAGACGTTTGGATTAGAGTCCATGTTTCAGATTAATTGCATGACACAGGTTTATCAAAGATTTTGTATACTTGGAGCCTTGTTTTTCTGAGTATGCAGCTGGTTTTCAAGATCGTCAAAACTGAATAAAATAATTATTTCGCAAGCTGTATTCCTTGGCATATTTCATCTCTTTTATTACCGGTGCTTGGGTTAGAGTCCATGTTTCACACTCATAGCATAACACAGGTCTTATTACAGATTTTGTATACTTGAAGCATTGTTTTCCGATGTATGCAGCTGGACTTCAAGATCGTTAATACTGAATAAAATATTTTATTTGCGAGCTGTATTCTTCAGCGCACTCCTTCTCTTTCATTACTGGTGCTCATTATTTTGGTGCCTAAGTACAAAAGTTTGTCCTCATTTTGGATACTGTATTGAACAAATGTGATATTTTGTGTATTTGAGGTATTTTTCCTTGACTGCATCGTGAGTTTTGTTTCATTTTCATTGATTTGTAGCTCTACTAGTTTTGCTTCGCTGTCTAGTTTCTCAAACAGTTCTGTGTCAGTTGCTATGGCTTGGCTCGATTTGTATAGTAATATACCTCGAGTATCGATAGGTAGCTTCCTTATGACGTGCTCCAGACCCAAATTGAATAGCAATGGGTCCAGCCCATCTCCTTGCTTTAGTCCGATATTTGTGTCAAAGGTTTCGATGAGTTAGCCATTGATGTGAATCTGGGAGGTCATCGGCTTCATTGTCATTTTGGTAAGACGGACTTATTTAGTTGGGATGCGTAAGCAACACGTCATTTGGTACAGTCCGTTGCGATCAATACTGTCGTATCCTTACTTAAAGTCAACGGAAATCAGGTGTACGTCTATGCTGAACTTCAAATATTTTTCAAGTACAAGCTTGACTGTGAACATTTGCTCTGTTGTCGATCTACCTGTTCTAAGACTACCTTGATACATTTCAATAATACTGTTGGCGTATGACCCAATTTTATTTTCTAAGGTTTTTGAAAATATTATGTACAGCACATAAAGCGGTGATATACCTCAATAATTTTCGCATAGTAAGATATCACCTTTTTTGTGGATAGGGAATATAATTGATTGGCTCCACTCTTTTGGCATATGTTCTTGTTGCCAAATGTGCTGGATGGCTTTGTGAATAATTTTATGTACACTGCTGCTACCACATTTGATGAGCTCTACTAGAATCTAATCGATGCCCCGCGCTCTATTATTCTTTAAGGCTTTGATGATGGAACAAAATTCATCCAGACTTGGTGGGGCCAATGTAAGCTCTCCGCAAACATCTATAGGATCCAATATTCTGGAGCCGTTCGGAGGATTAAGGAGTTTCTTGAAATATGATGCCCATCTTTCCTTAATTTTGGATTCATCAGCGATGATATTGCCGATATCATCACGACAGAGCGTGATTTTGGGTGGATAATCACGTTTCAAGATTTTCACTACTTTGTATGCTTGTTTTGTGTTGTTGCTCAATAAACTTACATCTATACTTCTCAACTGGTCGTCATAGTATTTTCTTATCTTAGTTGTAATGATCACATTCGCTATTCTTCTGAGATTTTCATATTATTCTCTATTCGTCCTGGTTTTTCTATCTGCGGAATTCTCTTGCGCCGGGCTTGATGTCCGATCGTCTATTCTGCCACGGTTTTAATAGCAGCTTTCAATTCCATCTAAGGCTCGTTGCTTGCCTTTAACGATGCGTCTGATAAAATGGGATCCAGCTGATTGTCGTGGGTCTTCGTGAAATGTTTGGCTACAGATGCCGTTTGGAGCCTTTTGATGTCAAATTTTTGTAGCGGTGGGGTCTTCGCCAAATATGCCATTAATATACAACATCGATAGCTTGATTTCATCAAGTAGTGATATGAATTACAATTGAGTCCCCGGTATGTACGAATGTCAACTATGCTCAGGGTCCAACGTGTTAGAATCAGAACATGATCGATCTGGTTTTGTGTGTTGCCTTCCGGTGATACACAAGTCATTTTATCAATGCGTCGATGTGGAAAGCAATTCGAACTTATAACTAGATTTTTGCTACATGCAAAGTCGATCAGGCGCTGGGTATTGACATTTCATTCCCTATCCACAATAAAGGCATTCCAAATTCTCGTTTTCCAGTACGCTTCCCACTTTTGTATATTGTGTGCGATTTTATGTCTTGAATATCATATCCAGTCCAGTTCGTTTCTTGGATTGCTAGTGTTTTTAATTTATATTAACTGACTTGTTGTAAAAGGCCCTTAATAGTGCCAGTGTAATTGAGTGATCCAACATTCCAGGATCCAATGCCATATTCTTTTTTTCGATTTCAAGGTCATTGCCGTGACTCCAATCCATGGCAACGTCCGTCTGTATGTTTCGAATCATTTAAGGGTTTTACAGGGCCAGGGAGAGAGTCCGTTGCCCAACCTCCATTCCAGTGGCATGGTTATTACTTCGATTCCTTTATTAGACAAGAAAAGTTGTGTGTAAGTAGGATTTAGTAGTAGTATTTACAGTTATTTGTATATCTCGTCATTTAATGACCCATTATTGGGGAAACAGTAAACCCAATGTGCGACCCCGAGAAAATTTGCTATCATTTAATTAGAGGGTTTTGGATGAGGAACCATGGAAGCTGTGGGTTGGTGAAACAAGGAGGTTCCCTTCGCCTTTCTCAAACGGAGTTCGGACCGTCTAAGGCGGAGTTCGATATTGTAATCGTCAAGTGTAATATTTTGGGCACGTAAGGTATTTGTCTGTGACTGCATCATGAGCTTTGTTTTATTTTCATTGATTTGTCGCCCTATTAGTTTTGCTTCACTGTCGAATTTGAGGCAAAGTTCTTTGGCGATTGTTAACGAACGTAACAAAATATTGATAATATATTCCAGAGCCAAATTGAATAGCAGCTAGCCCATCTCCCTGTTTTAGTCCGATATTTGTGTCAAAGGCATCGCTTAGTTCGTTATTGATGCGGACTTGGGTGCTTGTCGACGTCATTGTCATTTTCATAGGACGGAATAATTTGCCTGGGATACCAAACCAAAGCATTATTTGGCACAGCACGTTACGATCAATACTGTCGTATGCTTGCTTAAAATTAACGAAAATTTGGTATACGTCTATGTTGAACTCCCAGCATTTCTTAAGTGCCTGCTTGAGAGTGAATGAGTGATCTTTTGTTGATCTACCTGCTCCTAAGTCACCTTGATACTCCCTAATAGTACTGTTGGCATATGATCCGATGTTATTGTCTACGATCTTTGACAATATTTTTTATGCCACACAAAGCAGTGATATGCCTCTATAGTTTTCTGTTTTGTGGATAGGGAATATAATTGATTGGCTTCGCTTTTTCGGCATATACTCTGGTTACTAAATGTGCTGAATGATTTTATGGATAGCTTTTTGAACACTGTTGCCACCATATTTGATGAGCTGCACTGGGAGCGCATCGATGCCTGGCATTTTATTATTCTTTTGGGCTTTGATGGTGGAACGAACTTCATCCAGAGTACTTGGGGCCAATGGATGTTCTCCGAAAATATCTATAAGCTCCTATGGTCTGAAACTGGGTGGAGAATGAAGAAGGTTCTTGAAATTTGAACCCAAGCTGACCTTAATCTTGTTGTCAGCAGCGATGACACTGCCGATGTCATCACGGCAGAGGGTGGTCTTGGGCTGATTGCCACTTTTCAGGGTTTTCACTACTTTGTATGCTTATTTTGTGTTGTTGCTCGCTAGACTTACATCAGTACTTCTAAATTGGTCATCACAGTATTTTCTTTTCTTAATTCTAATCATGTTATTCGCTACTTTTCTGAGATTTTTATAATATTCTCTGTTCGTCCTGGTTTTCCTTGGTAAATATTTTTTTGTACGCCTGATTCTTTTTGTTTAATGCGTTTTGGTACTTATCATGGAACCAACCATTTCTTTTGAGCCAGGCTTGATATCTGATCGTCTTTTTTGCTGCGGTCTTAATTGTCGATTTCACTTCCCCTATAGCTCGTTGCTGTTTTTTAGCTATGTATCAGATAGTATGTGAGCTAGCTGGTTGTCGAGGGTCTCCGTGAAATTATTTCCCACGGACGCCGTTTGCAGCCTTTTGATGTCAAATTTCTGTACAGGGCTGGTCTTTGCTGAATATCCCTTTGACAAACGAAATTGATAAGTTAATTTGTTCAAGTAATAATCCGAGTTACAATTGGCTTGATGTTCCGAGGCAAGCGCTTTATGCTTCAATTTACGCTAAATGTAGCACATATTTGACCATCTCACTTTTTGTTGCATTTTAATTAAAAGTCCATCTCTGGTTTCTTCCTTTCTACGATTCTCGAATGAATGGTATCAAAATGAAGTGAAAATACAAGACCTACGTTTTTTGGTTAATGTCGGATGTATGAAGCTAGAACTTCTCCTCATTGAACCCAAAAAAACTACTATAGGAGGCTTAATCTTTTACATTAACAAAAGCGTAAGACAACTTCCATTTATTTTTCCTGAAAATACCCACATACAATAGTTTTCTCGATTTTAACTCATCAATGTGATTAAAATCATTTCACCAGTTGGCAGCAGTGATGTTTCTGCTAGAGCAAAATATCGGGTTCGCCAATCTCATCACCACGTCAGTAGACTTATTGCTTACACAGAATCGACCTCTTGGTTGTTTTCCATAGTATATCTCAATATCAAACGTGTATGTCATTTTCGAAACGACTAAAGCACAAAGTTTTATAGGATACTTCAATGGTTTTGTATGTATATATTGCCCAAAAGGGCATTTTTGGTAGAATCCAGTTCACATTTTATCTATGTTGACATTTTTGCTAAGACAATAGTACCTCTGGCAGATTGCAATAAATTTTTCAAAGACTTCTCTGCTTTTCATTCATTTCTTTGTTATTTCTTTAAACCGAAGGACTCGCACCAAGGTTTTGCACCTTTTTATACCCATAACCAGACCAAGTTATTCAACTCCATCTCCACCTTTCCCTCAGAATTCATCTAGTAGCTAATGATTTGATTTACAAGCGCCTACGAGGTACCAAAGTCCAATAAAAGCCGTCATTTTAATTAGGTCTGTGTGTCTGATCTACCTTTCCCTAGCGAATTTATGCTTAGTAGTATCGATGTATTGACTTGAAAATTTCAAAATTATCTCAAAAATTTTATCCAACACTCGATAGAACATTTAACTATTTTAGTAATTCCAATTACTCCAAGAAAGGGTATCATAATATTTTGAGCACTGTTACGTCATTTTTCTCGAAGGTGGCAATTTATACGACTTGTTTTTAATCTCGTGCTTATTAAAATTGTTCACTTGTTTCTCCTAGCACCTCTTCATCAGATCGCAACTCATC
Organism: Odontomyia ornata; assembly: GCA_963969285.1. Lineage (NCBI taxonomy): Eukaryota > Metazoa > Arthropoda > Insecta > Diptera > Stratiomyidae > Odontomyia > Odontomyia ornata. The sequence continues at coordinate 266,744,381 of OZ017739.1, forward strand.
TTGCTCGGTATGTAAGTCTCTTTCACGCTCCTTGAATTCATCATGAGAAACGATATCACTTTCCCTCCAAGATCTTCATTTTGTGCAGGGCTTCATCTTCTTCCGTGAAAAGTCCTCTTATTGCCTAGAGATAAATCAGATTGGACAAATGTTACCTTTCACCGTCCATTTTGGCTGAAAATCATCAAAAAAGGAGGAAAAGACCATAACACACGGTTAAAATCGAGATCACGTGTAATGAGCTTGAAGGGCATGCCTACTATAAAATAACCTTACATACTAAGTAACTAACATCTGATAGATTAATAAAGTTGTATTTTTAGGCTAAAATGAGTGAATTGAACAAATAATAAGAAAATACTCACCTAAAAAACATATACTTTTAGGTGCCGGGAGCCGGGCAAGTAAAATGCTACTTGTGCACATTCGAGAAAAACAGTTGAAGTAGGAATAGGAAAACCGGAACCGGTTTAACCGAAAACCGGTGTTTCTCGTTCGAAAATCCGTTTTTTCTGAAGATTAATTTCTCACGTTGTAAACCGAAGTTATCTTTCAAATTCAAGAACTGGATAAAAAATTGAATACAGACGAATACAAAAAACTGGAACACATTATTTTGCCATCTCTACTTAATGACCGCAGTCACCAGAGCCAAGCGAATTTATGTGTTGTTTGCTTCGTTTTAATGCGCAGAAATTTACTCGGGGCGCGAAGTGAAGCTAGTATGAGGATTGAACTGAAAGATCTTTCATCCTTATGCTGTAAATGAATGACTTAGCTTAACAGTAAGCTGTCGGCTTGGATTTCAAAACGTTAATCTCTTATTTTTAACAGAAAAACATAATATCCTTTAAGTCATTTTGATTTAAACAATTTTGTGAGTAAAAGTCAAATAACTATTCAGACCTTAATCAGTCGACATAAAAATAAACATTTAATTGTGATTAAAGTTTTATCATTTAAAAATTTTGTTAAAAAAACAAAAACCGGTTCTTCCAGAGTCTACTTTTTGGCTGTAAAAAACCGCTTGGTAAACCAAAAATTTAAAAAAAACCGGAAAATCGAAAAACCGATTTTTTTACCAAAAACCTCCATCCCTAATTGAAAGACTAATGACTTGGACACGTTCATCGTATAAAGTTAGGGAACTAATTCAAAGAAGTGGTTTGTACACCAAAAGCGAAAATAAAAGCAAAACAAAATGTGAGTTTTATGCCTATTACAGCAGTGACACGTTCCATTAAACGGTTATTTAATGGAACTTGTCACTGCAGGGAAATGAATTCATTTTCAATTTCTGTCCCGTTTCTAAACAAATGACGAAAAGAGCGTTAGCAAAGTACTAATTAACAGCTTTATAATTTTAGAGGTATTGGAAGATAATTTTACAATATACTACTACCTGTCTGTCCACCGGTCCATCCGTCCGTACGTGCATCACAGCAAGTGTTCTCGCAAAGTTCATAAGCTAGAGTGATGAAATTTTTTACGCAGGTTAAAAACCCTCTTAAAATTACAGTACAAGACAAAGTTTAATAGGGGTTTAGGGTGGTTTCCCAGTGTAACAGGGGGACTCTTAAACATAATTTTTTAATAAATGCAGCCAATATGGGTATCAAATGAAAGTTCTTGATGAGAAACTACCAAGATAAGTATTAAACTAGTGACACTTGCATGGAGGGCTGCAAGGTAAACGAAAACGTACGAAAAATGTGTATCATTCTCTCGATCCGACATCTTTTGACCGGAATTTAAAAAAAAAATATACCCACAGGTCTCCATTAGTACAAGGTCAATAAATACCTCAGAAATCAAAACTCAGCCAACTTTATTAGTAATAATAAACTTAAGAATCATCTGTTAAATCAAAATTTGAACCTTAAATTAGCAAAAAACTCGTATCTAAAGTTTTGTTGTTAAGAGCACGTTTGCTGAAAATTTCGTAGAAATTGAGCCATAAATAGCTAAGTTATAGAAGATTGAAAACAACAATTGATACTCGTACTGTTTAAATACACGTTGGCAAAGGACCCAAACACCATAGATGAGTAACGATTTTGAAGACGATTTTAGAAATATTTTGAAGCGTTGATATGCTCTCGTGACTACCCAAACAATGGAGTAAACAGACCCAAAATAAAATGGCGGTAAATTAAAATACATGATTGCCATACAAAAGTTTTCCAAGTTCAATCCGGAATATGTTTATGAGCCAAATTTGGATGTTTAGAAGACGTTGTTTAAGTTACTAGTTATTTTATAAAATTCTTCTGACAGGAGCACTCGACTTGTCATTTTTGAATTTTGTTACATGGAACGATAAAACGCGTTCAGAGTTTGGTCGATTTACAAAACAATTGATCTTCTGTAGCATCTTTACATGACAAATATCAACTGAAATATATCAGTTGGCATCTAAGTACAAGACCAATGAAATAATGTGATGAAGGGTTTTAAATACTAAAACCACAACTGCCTCTTAGCAACACCTTATTCTTCCAAATGCTACACTGTAATACTGAGGACGCAAATATTGCAAGTACGAGTATATTGAGATTACAGAATATTCTAATAAAAATAGTTGGGGGATCCAGTAGTCACTTCCCAAACAGTAATTATCAGGAAATCAAATTAACTTCACGGTCATCTCTTACCCAATGTCTTCAATTCTGTCAAATATAAGGACCATCATTCGATAAAATACTATTCCCTAGTCAAATTGTTTGGTGTCATACGATTATAATATATACGTGCTGTGTTCCAAAAGTAAGGTGGCTTAGTATTTTTAGGAAAAAAACATTTATTTATTGGTCAATATTTATAACATCCCATTCAATGTAATCAATAAACTTGTGCCAACACTCTTCCAGTGATGCAGTTTTCATCTCCTTAATTGTTGCAAATATCCGTCTTTTTACAGGTCTCTTCAGTTTTGGGAACAAGAAAAAGTTACATGGGGTAAAATCCGGTAAATATGGTGGCTGAGGCATGATTGTGGTGCTGTTTTTGGCCAAACAACTTTGAACCTTTGATCCATTTTTTTGATAGCAAAAAATCACCGAGCAGGCAAAACACTTCTAACCGTTATGCCTCTCACAAACAAACTAAACATATTATATAGCTGAAACTGTACATATATACTTGGGACGAGCGTACCAGCATTAGCCAATGTACATTGCCCGCGAAATATCTCGTAATATTTTTCAACATAGATGTTGCAACTTTTCATTTTTTCTCCGTTATGAAAGAGTGATGGAAAATGAATGAAATTATAAATTTTATGAATACTATATATTGTTTTATGGGTGCTTTGAAAGTGAAGTTTGTATACTCTCAGTCCATTATTTTGACATTTTCTAAACAACCTTTTTGAACTAATTCCATTTTTGAACTAATTTCTATAAAAATTAAGCTTGACGATTTACCTGATCAAAACCCAATAGCTACAGTGTGAAAATTGCAGAGTTATATCACTACTTTGTATGGCGTACAAAATATTTTCAAAAATCTTAGCAAATAAAATTGGATCATAGTATCAATGTGTTCTTAGCGCAGGGAGATCAATGATAGACCAATTGTAAACTGTTAAGCAGGTACTTGAGAAATTCTGGGTGTTCAATACAGACGTATACCAAATTATTGATCGTAATGAACTGTACCAAATAATGCTTTGCTTTGACATCCCAGCCAAGTCCATCTTACATTATGACAATTACGGTGACGACCTCCCAAGTCTGCATCAATAACCAACTCACCTATGCCTTCGACACAAAGATTGAACTAAAGCAGGGAGATAGGCTGGCTCCATTGCTATTTAATTTGGCTTTGGAATGATTCACAAGGAAGCTACCCGTCGATACACAAGGTACATTTGCGAAAAAGTTGAGCAAAATATTAGCCCATGCGAACAACACCAAGATTTTGTCATTTCATTAACAACTGCAAAAGAACTCTTTCTAAAACTCCACAGCGAAGTAAAACTAGCAGCGCTATAAATCAATGAAAATGAAATAAAGCTCATGATGCAATCGAGAAAGAATACGTCAAATACCCAGAATATCACACTAGGTGAATACAATATAAAAAATGTGGGCAGATTTGTGTATTTAGGTGCCAAAATAACTAGGAATGCTAATAAAAGAGACGAAATAAACTAAAGAGTACAGCTCGCAAATAAAATATTTTATTCAGTTTTGACGATCTTGAAGACCAGCTGAATGCACTGGAAAACAAAGTTTCAAGAAAAGAAATCTCTGATAGGACCTTGCTATGTTATGGGTGTGAAACACGGCCCCTAACCCAAGCGTCAGCAACTATATTGAACGCTTTCGAATGATGGATCCTGGGGCGAATAATCGGAATGAAGTTAGACGGGGACCAATAGCGAAGTCGATACAACCATGAGGTGTATGAATTACTTGATGAGCAGGAGGCCTCAACAGTTATAAGACTGCGGGAATTGCAATGGGCTGGTCATGTGAGTCATGTGGATAAACAATGGATTCCCAAGCAGGTATTCGTTGGGAGAAGTGAAAGCCGGAGGTCAGTGGGGGGACCTTTAAACGCCGGTCTGACCCGGCCGACGAAAACAATTCATCGCTGCTTTTATTTTGAAATTGAAGGATGCGGTCAATATACCGAGATAGTTTGAGGCGCAATCTGCAGAAGACGAAGGCCTGAGAAGGGCTGTAGTACTACGAAGAAATGGAAAATAATTCACCCAAAATCTGGTAGAAAAATGGCAAAAGTAAAACTTGTTTTACATAAATGAATCGAAATAGCACGAAAATGTTACAGATTGCTCGGGACTGAGAAGTGGTGATCTGCTAGGGGGGCATTAAGTGCTGAGGTGCTGGAACACATACATTCAGACGCGTATTCAATTGCACGATGACTCGAAGTACTTTGTGACTTTCATAGATGATAAAAGAAAACAGTGCGAAGTATACTTTATGGACCAAAAATGTCAACTCTCAGTTTCCAAGTTTCATAAAGTGAGACGTTACTAACCATGAACTAACCGTCGAAAAAAACCCTTAGCCAAGTGGAACCGCTGAGCAAAAAAAAACTACATGCTAGTTGAAAATGCATGCCGCATGATACTTCAAAGTGGATTAGTTGCAAATTTTTGAGCAGAAGATATTCTAACAGCAAAGTATGCTCTATCATCTTTAGGCGAAGAAGAAGCTAGATGTCAGTTGCCTACATAAATTTGGCGCAGTGGTATATATGCTGGCTAAAACTCCTGGAAAAAGTAAATAAAAAAAATGTATTTTTAATTGATAGGAGCCGCAATTCAAGGCATATAAGCTTTGGAGTCTAGCCGACAAAAGTGGAGATGTGGAGTTTTCTGACAAATTCCAGCACAATGATCAGATCAATGACTTTATAGGCAAGAATATCTGCGAAGAATCCAATCAAGAAATAAAGATTAAACTTCCAAAGAAGTTAAGGAAAAGAAAATCACTGTCAGATATCATTAAACAAGAAAATGCCAAGAAGACAATCAAGGAAATCAATGAAACTCCTCGAATTCCTAAGCAAACGGATTGAGACTTTGCAAAACCCATCGAATAAATGATGAAAATAACACTCCAGAAGCTGAAACAAGCAAGCACATAGCAAACCTAATCGAACAACACGATCCGCAGATCACTGAAGCTGTGCTCGGTTATCCCAAATGGGAAGAATGAAAGGCTAAAATGTTATCAAATTGTAAAGCACTCAAGAAAAACAGCTCGTGGGTCCTAGCAGATCGATTACAAAACAAGGAAGTCATCTTGGCTAAGCGGGTTTTATACAAAAAGCCAAATGCCAATGAATCGAACAAAAAGAGTCAGGCAAGATTCGTTGCAAAAAGTTTTGTTCAGTCGCCAGAAGTATGATAGACTGAAAAATTTGCACCTGGAGCACGTATAAACTCCACTGGGATGCTCACAGCCATATTTGCAGGATTGAAAATGGAGACTCATCAACTCAACTTCATTAAAGCATACTTGAACGGCGGAATAAACAAAGACATCTGCACTAAAACACCCAAAGAATCCCGTGAAATTTGAAACAAAACGAATGAAAGCCGTATACACTTGTAAAGGTGTTCAAAATTCAAAAAGTACACTACAGCTTAAAACAATCAGGCACGCCGTGGTATTGAAAGTTGGAAGAGAAGCTGCGCGATTTAGGTCTACGACCTGTCAACGCTGATTCTTAGGTATATACGAGGTGTGTTCAAAAAATATCGCGAATTTTGTTTTCTTTTCAAAAATTATTTATTTATTCATGAATATCTATTTGGTCCCCTTCAAAGTAATCCCCATGCAATATTATACACTTGTGCCAACGTTTTTTCCAATCTTCGAAGCACTTCAAAAAATCATTTTTTTTAATCTTGTTCAGCTCCTCCTTCGATGCCGTCTTTATCTCGTCAAGCGTAGCGTAACGTCGTCCTTTCTTGGGCCTCTTCAGTTTAGGAAACAGGAAAAAGTCACAGGGGGCCAGATCTTGGGAATACGGTGGCTGCGGCATCATTAGTGTGTTGTTTTTGGCCAAAAAGTCGCGCACAAGCAACGATGTGTGAGCAGGGGCGTTATCGTGGTGCAAAAGCCAATTTTTGTTCTCCCACAAATCCGGGCGTTTCTGGCGGATTGCTTCGCGCAAATTGCGCATAACTTGCAGGTAATATTTCTTATTGACCGTTCTTCCCTGTGGCAAGAACTCATGATGCAACACGCCCCTGCAATCGGAGAAAACTGTCAGCAAAACTTTCGCATTCGACCGAACTTGGCGCGCTTTTTCGGTCTTGGTTCATGCGGCAGCTTCCATTGAGATGATTGAGCTCTGGTTTCCACGTCATAACCATAAACCCACGATTCGTCACCAGTTATGACCCTCTGGAGCAAATTTGGTTCGTCGCGGACAGAGTTTAACATCTCATTAGCAATGTTCATGCGTTGCTGTTTTTGGTCGCAACTGAGCAATTTTGGTACGAATTTCGCGGCGATCCGTCTCATGCCCAAATCGTTGATAAAAATCGAATGGCACGAGCCAATCGATATGTTTAGGTCCTCAGCAACTTCTCTAACGGTGATTCGACGATTGGCCAATACCATTTTCTCCACTTCATTAATTTTTTCGTCTGTTGTTGAAGTGCTCGGGCGTCCGGCACGCTCTTCATCGTTCACATCTTCTCGGCCTTCTAAAAACATTTTGTACCACCGATAAACGTTACTTTGGTCCAAGGTAGCTTCTTCGTATGCCACAGTCAACATTCGGAATGCATCCGCGCACTTAATCTCGTTTTTCACACAAAATTTGATACACGTTCTTTGATCCATTTTTTTGAATAAGTAAAAATCGAAGACGATTGAAAACACGTGCAAGTAAAGCAGCTATCACCAATTAAGTGAACATTTGAAATGGCCGAGCTTGTCGGCATAAGTGACAGACATGAGTACCAACATAACGCCACAAAAAAATCGAAATTCGAATATACGTAACCCGCGAAAATTCAAAATACGCAATACTTTTTGAACACACCTCGTACCGTGACGGACAAAAGTCTACGACAATTCCTTATATTGAGATACCGGTTAATTGGAAGCCTTAATCAAAAATCCATTGAAGTGCATTTCTTAGTAACTTAAATATATTTATAAAAAACTAAAGATAAAAACATTTCATACCAGAATCAAGGAAAAAGTCCTAAAAACATAAAAAATTGAATGGACAAAAGTCTGCTACAGTCAGTTTTGAATCAGTTATACACAAAAAATTTCCATCTAAACGTAACGGAATGTCATCAATATTTGTTTACTTGGTATTTTTATCATTTCGTATATGTGCTGCTGCAATTCTGTTTTACTTTTATCGCTAGTATCTAACTGTAAGCACCGCAAAATGACATCATCTGGTTGTACAGCATAAAAAAGACATTAAATCATGCCAGAAATTGCAAAATCACTGAAACTTAAACAAATTTCTGTGTATACAATCATCAAAAACTTTGAAAACAGTGATTCTATTGGAAATAAGCCGCGAACTGGCCGACTGAAAAAGTTGTCGCGCATAGACATTAGTTTAATTCTGAAAGAAGTGAACAGTAATCCAAAAATAAGTGCTCCAGATTTGGCGAAATAAGTAGCCACGGAAAGATAAAAGGATGTCCATGCAAGAACCGTCACGAGAGCATTAATTCTTAATGGGTTTCACGGTAGAACTCTACATAAAAAGCCATTAATACCCGCCAAAAACCGACTTCTGCGTCTATAGTTTGCCGATGCCCATATTGACAAGGACAATAATTTTTGGAATCGCGTCCTTTTCACAAAGCGGTCCAAATTCAACATTTTCGGAAGTGATGGTCGCAATAAACTATGGAGGAAAAGAGATGCAATTTCTAACGAGACAACGATCAAGAACTAGTTGATGTACTATGCTACGCGAAGTCCAGATTTAAACCCAATAGAGCATGTATGGAAGCTTTTGGAACGTAAAATTCGAAAACATCACATTAAAAATAAAAATTTGTTGAAGGAAGCGCTTGTTACAGAATGGGAGAAAATCACATCTGTAGAAACTGCTAATTTAGTTGCATCTATGCCCCGAAGACTGCAAGCAATAATTGATGCGAAAAGAGGTCCCACCAAATATTAAGCCAGCAAACATTTAGTTGAAAATATTTTGTGTACAAGTCAGCCAGCACTAACTGTCGTGACTTTTGTCCATTCATTTTTTTATGTTTTTACGAATTTCTCTTTAAGTTTGTTATGAAATGTTTTTGTCTTTATTTTTTGATAAATATATTTACGTTACTGAAAAATGCACATCAATGGATTTTTGTTTAAAGCTTCCAATTAACCAGAATCTCAATATAAGGAGTTGTCGTAGACTTTTGTCCACCACTGTATGTAAAATACGCAGCAATTAAACATTTATGGTAGTTTTAATCTACGTAAATAATTTAACTCAAAACTGAGCTCGCCAAGATTTTTGATATGAAAGAAATGGGTCGATTAATATACTGTCTTGGAATTGAATTTGAGCAGAATTCTTAAAGGCATAAAATTAAGTTGTATCAACATAAATACAAGAGCGAAGTAATTAAATGCTTTGGTATACGATATGCCTAAGCAGTGTTAATGCCAGTCGTCAGCCTAGTTTGGCAGGATGCAAATGCTTGTACGACGTTACATATGTTAAGTTTCACACGAAAAATTTACAAACCACATTCCTTGCATGCTTCAAATTCACTTTACGGTGTCCACCGTACATCTGCAATTTTCAGAACAGCTAAATGAAACACATGTTCAATTCCTACCACTGACAGTTAGCTTGAGAAGGTTAAAAAATTCTTAATCTTTTAACTTTGAATCTCAATAAAATATGAGAGGATGTATGAACTGAAACTAAGTTCACTTCATAAAGAGCGCTACAATGTTCTTGATTTCACTATTGAAACTTGCTCCAAAATGGTACAAAACCTCGATTTTCGTCTACACTTCCACTTTTCCTCACATAACACCATTTAATTTGGCTAGAAAAGGCAGCCTACATGCGGTCATTTATGTGGTACTAGGGCTTTCAGGTACATTGCTTATTACGCTGTAGTAAAGCTTTGATTGTAGGCTTAGAACTGAATAAATGAAAATAATAAAAGATTTTCGTTTGAAAATGATTAATGCAAATATAGAATATTTAAATGATATACCTTTGAATTACAAGGACGCAATTTATCCCATTATTTGGAATGTAAAATAAGTCAACATAAAATTTGAGGGGAAGTGTTGAAATTTAACAAACTTCATGTGACTACCCCTGTAATTCTTTGTAACAAAATTTCTTTAGTTAGTTCATTCTGTACTATCAAAAAGAACGCTTGTTCATCTAATAAAAGTTATAGACAAATATACAGTAACAAAAGTCAATCACAACATGAATTCCTAAAACTGTTTATTTTGTTCATTCCGTCTGAAAGTTTTCAGCAGATCAAATCAGAACTGCATTGTTTGATTCGATGTTAAGTCCATTGAATACCAAAATTTTGCAGAGCTGTTGTTAAAATCAGATGAATTTAAAATAACCTTAAATATGATTGGATTTCTCTCAAACTTACAGAGTATTCGGATTAATTTAAATATCGAATTTCTTTGAGTTTAAGAGTGCCCATATGATTCTATTGGGAAAAACGAGAAGTTTGAATATCTTAACGTTCTTAACAAAGTTGAGCGAATTTGTCATCTAAGGTATTTGCATTCATATAGAGTGACCTTTACAATTTTTTCCAAACCTTTCGAACACAAAAAATGTTCGTATACTTTCTCTCACCTTGGGCTCCGTGAAACTGGTAATGCTGTTCAAAAACTTTTGTGCAAAGTTCTCATCGATGCCTTTTTTTTATACCCCCTTTGCTCACCTTCGGTAAAAAAAACGTTTGCGGCTCCCTTTCAATATGGAGACCCCCCTTAAAACAGTTGAAAAGTTTATTGATACGCAAAGTTTTGAGGAGTTATCAATTCAAATCTACTTACAAAGTTTGGTGTCTGTTTATACTACAGTTTCGGGAAAAAAACCGTTGTGACACACAGACAGACGGACTGATGAAAGTGATTTCAATACGGGTTTTTAAGTAGTACGAAAACCTAAAACAAGCAAATTGGAAATATTTGCTTTCAAAACGGATAACCTGCTTTATATAGTTTATTTATTTACGCGACTCCCATACTTGCAAGAAGGTGTCTGAAATACCCAGTAAACACCTCCCTTGTTAACCTGAAAACCCAATATGGAACCATTTGACACTTACTTTGGGCCAGGTCTCATTTTTTTACGCTAAGAGGCGTCTTCAAGATATGGAATCACTCTTCTAGAGGGAGGAGAGATGGAAAGAGGAATGACCAGATAAGTGATCCTCCAGCCCCAATGCCCCCGGCTGCTGTGAGTCCCTTTTATCTTTCATGACTGCCCCAGCATAATATGCCACCTGGTTCCATTTGTCAACGGATTCGAGCATCACCGCGACTATATTATCCGGGGTGAGCTCTCCAGTCTCCCTGTAGAAGTCCTTTGCAGCCTGTCCCATTTTATGCCCGCAAAAAATCTGTGGCAGGCATTGCCTATCCCTCCTGGGCAAAACCGATAATCGGAGGACCGTGACTTACCAATCTTGTGCAGGGAAAACTGAAAACAGCGATGCCCACTCAAAAGCTAGGACGGATAGAAATCAGTCTCACTATGCCTTCGATTTAACCATGGTCTCACATCCGGGACGAGGCACGCAGTCCACTTAGCTTCGTGCAATTTTCCAAGACTCTTGCAAATCGTTGAGTGAGCGCTGTGTCTCCATACGGATAGCTATCTCCCTTGCGTCCTCGTATCGACGCAGGTAAATATCAGGACACTCTCTTGCGAGGAGGGCAACAGTTATCACGCTCGCAATAACTCTCACTACCGAATCAGAGACGGTCAGGATGCAATCCTCGATGCTCCTTTTCTCAGTACCTATGCCAAGCGTTTTCGGTATACCTCCTTACTGAGAGCGTTATCCCATATCTCTGCTCCATACAGTAGCTGGTCCTACAGCACTCATCAGGAGGCGTCTTCTGGATGGGTTGGGCCCCCCTGTGTTGGCCATATGTCGACACAAATCCGATACTCCCGAAGCAGCCTTCTCAGCTGTTGCTCTAATTTGCTCAGAGAAACTTATCTTCGAGTCGATCAGCAGCCCCAGTCACGTCAGGGCTGGCTACGATTCGATTAGTATGTCTCCAATACTGATCATCCTTACTCTAGGGATTCTCTTTTTTGTTAAGACGACCTCTTGGGTTTTCTCTAGTGCTAAACTGAGCCCGCGAGCAGTCATCCAGTCCCTCAGTCGGTGCATTAGCATACCTAGCCTGTTGCGCTTATTCAATGGTGCGTCCAGCAACCAGAGCTGCAACATCATTCGCATTGCTGATCAAGCGTGACTCATCCGGAATCTCCAGTCTCAGTAGACTGTCGTAAGATACGTTCCACTGGTCTGGACTAAGGAAAGATCCCTGGGCAAAACCCGATGTAACTTTCATCCTTCGTTGGCCCTGTGTCGTGCCTTATTTTAGAGGTCAGTTGAAACTAATCTACGTGAAATGAAAACTTTATACTGACTCAAAATCCAAACAACGTAACCCTCTAGTGTTGAATTAGAAAATGTGAAAAATGCATTAAAATGGACAAATCTATTGGGTATTCAATTCCTCATGTCTCCTTACATCAAGCAATTTAATTCACAAATGACAGCGTTGAGTGCATTTACGATGCAAACATACTTTCAAGCATTTTTTATTCAAACCTTGTATACATACTTCAGCTGCAATGCATTCCTTTCCTGGTAAAGTTGACTCCTACTGAAAATGGCTTTTCTTCGTTATCAGTTTCATTTCCTCTGCAGACACAGCAATCTTTTCAACGTCATTAGGAGCTGCTTTTGCATGTATTCTACGAATACGTGGAGAAAATGGAAGGAAATGCATTCACTTTTCCTTTGTCGCAGGTGTCATGAAGTGGAAATATTTAAGGAGTTTCATTGTTGATTTATGTGAATATTATATGCAAGACAGTTTGACATGGTCTTATGGCCTTACATGTAACAAAAAGATGTTTTCCAAAAATATTTTGTTTCCGTCACATCTATGAAGAATTTTTATTTTCAGAATTTTAAATAAATCGTTTGATAATGTTAAAGAATTTTGACATACGAGTGTACTATAGTGATAGTAGTTATAACGTTCAAAGCATTTTTATTCGAATGCTTACGAGTAGATATACTGCACAAACTAAACTAAAGTTTGGTTGGGTCCCATGCACATTCAGTCTGCATTCGTTCACTATACATTAAGTAACTTTGCATCCATATGAAACTCATGACATTTCCAGGAATAATAACCTCTTCGTTACCACAAAACAAACAAATCATCTTTTAACCCCTGAAAAGCGCACATTTTTTTACAGAATACATCGTCTAAGTTTTAAAATACTTACAAATACCAAGAAAAAATTTTCCGATTTTCTAGAGAGTGTCGCAATCAGAGTAAGAAACTTTCAATTTGCATATGAGTTTCCTCACGTTCAATCCCGACAAAAATGTGATTTGCCCTACTGTAAAGGTTCCATTTACTTGATTACTTCTTTTTGAAGCCTCTAGTGCTTCATTATTCCCCTTTTTCATCGAAAATTCAGGAGTATACTCTTACTAGAAGAGCCTTGTACTCCACCTTTAATAAGAGCACACCACTAATAAATAAAGTCAAGAAGATCTGTGTATCGAAAATTCGGTTAAAAAAACCACCGTAATTTCAATTTAGCGGCCGTCATTTATTGCACCGTTATTTTATTATAATATTATTGACTGAATCAAAACTTAATTATACTATATTTATACTAGCCGGAGTACGCGGCTTTGTTCAGAGAGTTGATAAAATATAAGAGGTACCAAATTCTATCGAAAGGATATTCTAATTTTTTACAATACTTGTTTATAAGGAACATTTTTCATTTTGTTATCTAGGAAATATATGTAAAAATTTTTCAAGTTTCTTACTCAAAAGCAAGCTACAAATAGTGGACTGTGAGAGAAGCAGGAGTCTTTGAGCTTGATGCCACAATGTTTTAAAGTTTTTCCTTGCGCTTTGTTAATTTAAAACTATGGGCTGATATGTTTGGAAATTGTTGTTGTTTTATTTGAGTGGAAATTCAATAAAAATTAATGGTATTCTAAGGATACGTATTGTGTGTCCTTTATCCTTTCTACTCATAAGCACGGCTTTGTTAGTGTTACTCGATAGCTGTTTGATCCTTGTTTCATAACATAGTTCTCGTGAGTTGACATTTCTGAGTAGTATGATCGGAGGCCCCATTCTTAGTCCAAGGCAGTGTAATGGCATTCCTAGCTTTTACACTGAGTATAAAAATTCTGAAGTGGATACTGTCTTCAATCAATCGCACAAATTTTATGGATTTCTATTTCACTAGGAATTTTTTTTTTGAATATTAAAGTTGATTCTGTCGACAATACTATTTTTAGTTGTCAAAATTGTCCGTTGAAATAGTCGCTCTAGTTTGGTATAGTTGTGAGCAATGTTTGGATGAATTTAATCTTTGAGTTCAGCTTCAGTAGGAGATATAATGCAGAAATGACTGTTGAGCTCAATGAAGCCTGTCGTCTGCTCAGTAAGAAATGTGCTTTTGCATATTTGTAAAAGTTTCTTAGCGAAATATGTTGTTCTCATCTTTCGATAATTCAACTCTCTCTCTCTCTTTCTCTTTCTCAACTCTCTAGTTTTGTTAAAGGTCAATTTCCTTCGATAAATTTAATAGATTTTTCCACTGCAATTGCTGAGGCCTTGGAAAATCAACTTTAGGCGGAAGCACTTTACCGTGGTTTTTCTGGGCATCTGATTTAGTTAACCATCATATTCCGCTAAGGAAGCTTCAAGCTTTTGGCCTAAATGGTCATCTAGTTCAGTGGCTTTCCTGCTGTCTTTGATATCGGCTATGTCAATTTATATACAATGATTTTACCTTTCATCTATTCACCCCGCCTAGTGACGTCACTGAAGGATCGATTCTTAGTCCTCTTCTATTTGTAATCTGTATTAATGACCTAACTTCATTAAATCTCCCTGCTTTCTTTATGCTGATGATGTCAAAGTGAAGTGTTTGCTTTTATCTGTCTTCACTAAACCTAATCCTTTTGCTTACCAATTATTTATAAATAACCAACGTCTTAGCACTTTGTCTTATGTGAAAAATCTGGGACTCGAGACTAAAATTTGACCTCCACAACTATGACATTGTTTCCAGAACATCACGAATTCCTGGCATTATTTAATGCCACTCCCCCTTTTGAGGGGTTTTGTATAATAATTTTACAAAACCCTACTAGTTTCGCGACCAGTTTGTCCGTCTGTCCGTCCGTCCGTCCGTGTGTCACAGCAGTTTTTCTCGGAAACTACTTAAGCTATAAACATCAAATTTTGTGTGTAGGTGTAAAGTGGTGCTCTCTTCAAAGTTCAACTACAAAAAATTTTATAAGGTATTTAAGGGGGGTCTCCCCATATGGGAGAGTGACCCCCCGAAAAAAAAAAATTCATTGAAGGTAGCCGATATGGATACCAAATGAAAGGTCTTGATGAGAACTTTTCAAAACAGGTCTTAGTTTGGCAAAATTTGCTTTGACGGGCGCACAGGGAGGGGAAATACACGAAAAATTTGTGTCCCCCCCCCCTCGCGATTGGACACCTGTGATCCGAAAAACCTGAAAAAAATCAGAAATGTAGGCCTTGGTGAGTACAACAACAACAAATACGTTAGAAGTCGCAATTCACTCAACTTTGTTAGTAATAGTATGATTTCTCGATTTTATGTTTTCTTGAATAACATCTTAACGGTACCCTTAAATTCAATGAAATTCAGTACGTGGATGTCTATTTATAGGATTGATCTATCTTGAATGTTTCATAAAGATTGAATCATATTTAGCGATGTTATAGCGGTTTGAATTTTCCTGTATTACTATGGAACAATATGCGCTGCATTTATTACTATGACAACATATGGCTATGGAACAACATGCGCTTTTGACCGACTCAAACACTACAGTTTTGCTAGGATTTGCATGAAAATTTCAGGAATGATAGGTGTCATGTATATCTTTGAGAATCGGCTCAGCTAGTGGTATCAGTAATCGTAAAACGAAATAGTGGCTGTTTTAAATGCGAAGATTGAATAATTTTGAGTTATTTTTTCCCAACTTCAACGTTTAAGGTGCATGCTTTGAACACTTGATTCAATTTAATGAATGACTGAAGATGAGTACCTACAATTAATGCTCATAAGTGAAACAAGTCAAGGAGGTGGGAGAGAGCTCCTTGCAAAAGGGTTTTGTAACCATTCTAGGATTCCCCAAAATTGCCAATTAATCGATGATAACAGTACAGGAGAGTGGCCCCTGAAAAAAAGAATTCATCAAACGTAGCCGATATGAGTATGAAATGAAATTGTTCATGGGAGCTTTTGAAAACAGTTGTTAAACTGTCAGTTTTTGCTTCAGTGGGGCACAGGGGGAAAATACATGAAAAATGTGTTTCCTCCGTCGCGGATGGACATCTGTAATAATTATCAAGGGAGATATTTATGAGTATAACAATACCAAAAACCTCAGAAGTCGAAATTCGTTCAACTTTGTTTATAATAGTATGATCTTCAAATTTCATATTTTCTCGAATAAAATCGTCTTAGACATTTTTCTTGATTTGATTCGATCTGGTGAATGCATTTTGTAAATTGAATACAAAACCCTTCTGACATGAGCGTAGGTCTGTTTACCCAACTTGTTTCAGATCTGCCCTCTCATGTTTTTTTTTTTTTTTCATAGTTTCCTAGACACGTAGTTTTTATCAAATAGCCAAATTGAAAGGTTTAGTTACAACCACAATAGCAATTTTTTTACTTTTGAGCGGCCGCCATTTTCTTTCAGAAAAATAGACATTGGATTTTTTATTGTAAGACTCATCACATAGTTCAATGATGCTATGTACCAAATTTCATCAAAATTTTAGGTACATTTTGATCAGAACAGAATTCACGATTTTTCGTCTATAATGGCCACCATTTTTTTTGCTCGGGCGATTCAACTGGATGAGATATTTATTCAATACATTTTTCCTGGAAATGCAGTGAAAATTGAAGCGAAATGGCAACCTCTGTTAAGATCACAAATTTCGTTCCGTTTCCGTTATACATATATATACATATACATATGTATATACATATACATATATATATATATATATATATATATATATATATATATATATATATTTATACATATATACATATATATATATATATATATATATATATATATATATATATATATATATATACATATTGTCGCGTGTTTTCGTTCGCGGCCAATAATTTTAATGTCTTTTAATTTAAGTTAAAAGAGTTTATTTAATTAACTAAAATGCACAATAATCCGTTAACACTTTCGCTAATTTTAATTTTCACTATTAAAATTAAAATCTAACACTTGTCCATAAATTTTTTATCGCAATTGTCTATTACGAAACACACTTTGCACTCAAACAATCAATTGTCTTTACTTCGCGTTCCACTATATCGCAGATTTCTTATCGCGGTCGAATGAATGATCATCCCCCCATTCATTCAGCTCGCCTTTATATAGGGTCTCTACCTATTCACCCATTTCTCGTTTATTGGCGAATGTTCTACCGAGAGGTAGCTGGTAGATTCGAGAAAATTTAATGAATGGAGTGACGTCACTTGCAGATGTTGATCATGCTTGTTGGGTTCTCGTGGCTTCGAGTGGATTCGTGTTCTTCATTGTTGTGAAAACAATTGCGACAGTAGCTCGCAAAATTATTTGTACATGTAACACTATATATATATATATATATATATATATATATATACATATACATATATATATACATATATATATATATATATATATATATATATATATACATATATATATATATATATATATATATATATATATATATATATATATATGTATATATATACATATATATATGTATATATATATATATATATATATATATATATATATATATATATATGCATATATAAATAAATAAATTTCTCTCGAGAAATTTACTTAAAAATGTTGGCGAATTGAAATATTGCTCACCATATTTTAGTTTCCGGATGTCAATTTACGGAAATCGTTGATATTTATTTAATTTACTAATTAGTTCACAAAATTATTCTAGCCGGAGCACTCTCTTGCTGTTTCGTCGGTGTTTTTTGAGCTAAAATAACTATGAATAGTTCGGCTAAACGGATGATTAGTCTCAACAGGAAATATATTAATGCCCACACCATGAGTAAATAAATCCTTGTTACATACTTCACGCTCATTCGCAATGTCCAGTCTAACCATGGCCCTAGTGGTGTCTCCCATTTTGAGATAATTAAAGGCTTGTGCTCATGTTTCATTCAACGTTACATGCTAGGAAACTCATTTCCTTGACTCAACTAATACTCGTATGGACATAATGGGTTCTCAAGTTATTAACGTTATTCTACGAAATCACTTGATAAGGATAAATGTTCGATAGGATCCAAATTGGATTCAAAAAGTTTTATTAGCTGCTTAAGCAGCATTGTTGCTGAATTGTGTGCTACTATATCGTCTGTAGGAGTTCCGTATAATACGCATATAGAACGAAGGATTTGAGATGGGATCTGATTGTGCTTCGTCTTGTTTTATGTAGATTTGGATGTCAAGTATGATTTTGACTAATGATCAAATCATGATGAAGCTGAACAATTCTTCATTTCATTGATTTCCATAACGATGCTCATTCTCGTATGGTAAAGTTTTCTAACTCATATAACAATATTTTCACATTGACTGTTTACAAGCTTATTTAATTTACGTGCGTAGTATTTTCGCAGATGGGTTTGTTTGTTCCAACGTATCCGTAATTGAATTTTCGAATCAAAAGTGAACACGACTAGATTTCACTCTCTAGTGCAAAACAATAGCGAAAAAATTCTCTGAACATTTTTGCTTTGCGAAATTGGATTCATTATTTATGTCTGTTGAATGATAACTTTTTATTTCGAAATTCAGCACATCATTAAAATATATTGCGACTGAATTGAGTCTCCGCGAAGCTCAGTTTGAGGTTAGAATCATGGCCAGGATATTTCAATAAGACCTTTTCAGACTAGCCACTCATCGGAAACTTTGATTTAATTTCTCGTTGTAAAGAAAATATTCAAACGATCAAAACTTAACTTTAAATACAATTTTATTGTACATGACAACCCTAGTATGCATAAAGTGGGCCATTTCGACCCACCACCCACTCTATTTTCCCATATTTTGACAGCATTTTTTATTCAACTTTCGCCCCAATGACATATTTTAATATGTCCTTACTTATATCTCAATATACATATCTCTATATATCTGTACATATTTATATATATATATATATATATATATATATATATATATATATATATATATACATATAAATAAATATATATACATATATATATATATATATATATATATATATATATATATATATATTTATATATATATATATATCTATACATATAAATATATATACATATATATATATATATATATATATATATATATATATATACATATAAATAAATATATATACATATATATATATATATATATATATATATATATATATATATATATATATATACATATAAATAAATATATATACATATATATACATATATATATATATATATATATATATATATATATATATATATATATATATATAGATATATATAAATATATATATATATATATATGTATATATATATATATATATATATATATATATATATATATATATAAATGTATATATATATATATATATATATATATATATATATATATATATATATATATATATATATATATATATATATATAGATATATATATATATATATATATATATATATATATATATATATATATATATATATATATATATATATATATACAGTGCCGAGAAAAAGTAATGCAAAAACCAATATTTGAAGAAAATTTTGGAATCAGCTCTTTTTATTGGTAAAACTAGTGAATGGAAATCCCGCCGATTTTCATTTTTAGGGTTTTGTACTAAAATACGAAACCCTATTGCAATCACGACCTGTGTCCGTCTGTCCGTCCGTCCGTCCGTCTGTATGTCACAGCACTTTTTCTCCGAAACTATAGAGGCTACAGCCATGAAACTTTGTGGAAAGGTCAGAAGTGGTGACTTCTTGAAAGTTCAAGGGTGAAAAAATTTTTCAAAGGGGTTTAAGGAGGGTCTCCCCATATAGGGAGTTGACCCCTCAATAAAAAATTTTCACCATTGGTAGTCGAGTAGGGTGTCATTGGAAAGGTCTCAATGAGATCTTAAAATTGCCTTATGAGTACCGAGGGGGGAAGGGGAAGGGGAAATGTACGAACTTTTCGCGTACCCCCCCCCCCTCGCGATTGGACACCTTCCATCCGAAAAATCTGAAAAAATTATGAATGTAGGCCTTAATGAGTACAACAACAACAAATACATGAGAAGTCGAAGTTCACTCAACTTTGTTAGTAATAGTATGATTTATCGATTTTATGTTTTCTCGAATAAAATCTAAATGGTACCCTTAAATTCAATAAAATTTAGCAAAAAATGACCATTTATAAGATTGATCTTTTCTGAAAGTTTCATAAAGATCGAATAGTATTTAACGAAGTTATAGCGATTTGAATTTTCCCGTATTACTATGGAACAATGTGCCCTGTATTACTATGGAAACATACGGCTATGGAGCCATAGCGCTTTTTACCGACTTAGACACTACAGCTTTGCTAGGATTTGCATGAAAATTTCAGGAATGATAGATATCATGAGGATGACTACATACAATTGAAACAAGTCGAAGAGGCAGGAGAGAGCTCCTAGCAAAAGGGCTTTGTAGCCATTCTAGGATTCCTAAAAGTAGGGCATGAATCGATGCTTACAGTACAAAGGAGTGGCCCATGAAAAAAATTTCATGAAAGGTAGCCGATATGAGTATCAAATGAAAGTTCTCTATGAGAGCTTTTCAAAACAGTTCTTAAACTGTCAGTTTTTGCTTCAGTGGGGGTACAGAGAGGGGGGGAAATACATGAAAAATGTGTTTTCTCCCTCGCGAATGGACACCCGTGATCTAAAAAAATCTAAAAAAATCATCAAGCGAAATATTTATGGGTATAATTTTAACAAATACCTCAGAATTAAAAAAATTCTTTCAACTTAGTTAATAATAGTATGATCCTCGAACATGACATGTTTCTTAATTTTATTCGTTGCTGGTTACGGCATTTTGTAAGTTGAGTACAAAACCCTTCTGACATGAGCATAGGTCTGTCTACCCAACTTGTTAGTATTAATATATTTCTAATAATTGATTCGCAAAAAAAATAAAACAACAATTAACTCTTCTATAAGAAAAAAATAAAAAAGGCATTTCAATTAATTTATGGCTACCGAGAAAAAGTGATGCAAAAAATTAAACCGTGCTCATCTTTGAACATTTGTTGTTGGTATACGAATACAATTGATGGTTTTTAATATTTGGTAGGGTTTCCTTTCCTATCTATGGCCGCTTGCAGTCTTCTGGTCATAGAAGAAACCAAATTCACGCAATATTCTTGGGTGATGTTGCTCCACTCTTCTTTTCTTGTACTGCGGATATTATGAGCTGCTAGTCGACGTGAAAACTCTTCCCAAACATGCTCAATCGGATTGAGATCAGGTGATTGGGGAGGCCATTTTAAACAGTCCATATTCGAGTTTGGTGGGCAGTATGCTTGGGATCGTTGTCTTGCATGAAGATGTAGTTTGACCCTAAGTTCAACTTTTCCACACTGGGTGCAAGTCTATTCTTTAATATATCTATGTAGACTTTGTGATCCATTGTTTTTTCTTCTATAATATGAAGTTCGCCAAATCCATTGAAAGCCATACATCCCCACACTTAAATAGAACCACCACCATGTTTTATAGTTCCTATCATATTTTTCGTGTCTAGCTCCGTACGCGGCTTTCTACGCACTTTTGCTCGTCCATAGTGAGAAATCACATTGAATTTGCTTTCATCCGTAAATAAGACGCGTTTCCAAAATTCTACATCCTTATTCAAATGTTCTTTCGCAAAATCCAATCTTTTTTCACGATTTACCGCACTAACAAAAAATTTCTTTCGTGGAACACAACACCGGTGATCCGATTTTCTTAAATAATTTCGCACTGTATGAACGCCAACATCGTTTTTGTAAACAGACTTTAATGTTGCGTTGATTTTCGTTGCCGGTATGAAAGGATATTTCTTGATTTCACGTTCGATTACTCTCATATCACGTTCTGATAATATTTTCTTCCTTCCACAGCGCGTTTTGTTTTCTAAGCTTTTATTTTTGCAGAACCTGTCAATAATCCTCCAAACTGTTGAAATTGGTCTGTTGACAATAGACGCAATCTCCTTGTATGCAACGGTCTGTTTATGGAGTCTCAAAATGATTTTTCTTTCCTCCAAAGTTGTCTTTTTCTCATGTTGACGGGCTGAAAATTGATCAAATAATAATATTCATGGAAAACTATATCAAAATATTCATATACTTCTTTTATTTATGAATGTTTTCTTCTTATCACCTCAAAAATTTATTTATATCTACATGCACTACTCAACACAGACTGCGTTTGCCAGTGAAATGACGCATTTACAGTAAAAACGAATTATTGCATCCCTTTTTCTCGGTTTAGTTTGCGTCAGAAATTCATCTGGCAGTGCATACAAACTTTTAAAAACAGTTTTTTTAGGAAAACCATGTTGCAGTATTGTCTTGGAAACATAGGACTATGTTATGAACTATCAAATTTGCCGATATTACTTTTGAGAGGTTCAAAATAAGATATTAAAGTTGAAAGTTTGTGCATTTTCATCTTTTTGCATCATTTTTTCTCGGCACTGTATATATATATATATATATATATATATATATATATATATATATATATATAAATATATCTATGTATATATAAATATACATATATGCATATCTATATATATAAATATATATATATATATATATATATATATATATATATATATATATATATATATATAAATATATATATATATGTATATATATATATATATATATATATATATATATATATATATATATATATATATATATATATATATATACGAGTATATATATATATATATATATATATACATATATATATATATATATATATATATATATATATATATATATATATATATATATACTCGTATACATACATATTGGGTTGTTCGATAACTAATGTGGTTTTTTCATGTTTTTCCAAGTAAATTTATTTATATTAATAACAAACACTAATCAATAACAAGTTGGGTAGACAGACCTATGCTCATGTCAGAAGGGTTTTGTACTCAACTTACAAAATGCAGTAACCAGTAACGAATAAAATCAAGAAACATGTCATGTTCGAGGATCATACTATTATTAGCAAAGTTGAAAGAATTTTGACTTCTGAGGTATTTGTTATTGTTATACCCACAAATATCTCTCTTTATAATTATTTCAGATTTTTTAAGATCACAGGTGTCCATTCGCAAGGGAGGAAACACATTTTTCATGTATTTCCACAACCCCCCTCCCCCCGCCCCCACTGAAGCAAAAACTGTCAGATTAAGAACTGTTCTGAAAAGCTTTCATAGAGAACCTTCAGTTGATACTCATATCGGCTACCTTTCATGAAATTTTTTTTCAGGGGCCACTCCTCTGTACTGTAATCATCGACTCATGGCCTGTTTTTTCGAATCTTAGAATGGTTACAAAGCCCTTTTGCTAGGAGCTGTCTCCTGCCTTTTCGACTTGTTTCAATTGTATGTACTCATTTTCATGATACCTTTCGTTCCTGAAATTTTCATGCAAATCCTAGCAAAGCTGTAGTGTCTAAGTCGGTAAAAAGCGCATATGGCTCCGAAGCCATATGTTTCCATAGTAATACAAGGCACATTGTTCCATAGTAATGCAGGAAAATTCAAATCGCTATAACTTCGTTAAATACTATTCGATCTTTATGAAACTTTCAGGAAAGATTAATCTTATATAAAGTCATCTGTTTGCTAAATTACCGTTTAGATTTTATTCAAGAAAACGTAAAATCGATAAATCATACTATTACTAACAAAGTTGAGTGAATTTCGACTTCTCATGTATTTGTTGTTTTGAACTCACAAAGGCCTACATCCATGATTTTTTTCAGATTTTTCGGATGGAAGGTGTCCCATCGCGAGGGGGGGGTACGTGAAAAGTTCGTACATTTCCCCTTCCCCTGCCCCCCTCGGTACTCATAAGGCAATTTTAAGACTTGTTTTGAAAAGATCTCGTTGAGACCTTTCCAATGACACCTTAATCGACTACCAATGGTGAAAATTTTTTTTTGAGTGGTCACCTCCCTATATGGGGAGACCCCTCTTAAGCCCCTTTGAAAATTTTTTCCAGCATTGAATTTCAAGAAGTCACCACTTCTGACCTTTCCACAAAGTTTCATGGTTGTAGCTTCTATAGTTTCGGAGAAAAAGTGCTGTGACATACAGACGGACGGACGGACGGATGGACAGACGGACACAGATCGTGATTGCAATAGGGTTTTGTATTTTAGTACAAAACCCTAATATATTGACCATTTTGTTGGATAATCTTTCACCATCTTTCGGTAAGTTGAAAAATCCCACTTTCGAAAAAGCCTTGGTTGTCAAGAGCGAAGAAATGGTCTAACTCATTTTTGACAGCCTGATCGGAATCGAAAGTTTTCCATTCAAATGTTTTTGAAGAGAGCGAAACAAATGATAGTCTGACGGCGCTTAGCTAGGTCTTTAGGGTAGATAAAGCATCAGTTTCAAATTGAGCTCCATTTATTTTTGACGGGTTATCAACAAGGTGTTGGATCTAGCGTTATCATGATAGAACATCATGCCTTTGCAGTTGTCCTGGGCGGGTAAGTTTCGATTAACGCCTTAAGGTTGCCCTCATCAGTAGTGATTGTCTGACCAGTATGTGGTGCTTCTTACACATTGCAATTCCCAGTACGAAAGCCAGTAAACCAGCGCTGAAACTGGCGTTCAGTAGGGCAGTTTTCATCATAAACATCACACAATTTCTTTCGCGCTTCCACTGCATTTTTGCTCTTCGGAAGTAAAAAAATAAAATATGCCGATAACGCTCTCTTTGATTGTCTATTTCCAAGTTTATTTTTAAACAACTTATTGCTTACTAATGACGCTCAGACTGAAGGTAGTCTAAAGTTAAATTTTTAAAACAGTATTGAATAATATCGGTTGATCCATTGTGAGGTTTGGTTTTTAATCCCGAATAAAAGGCATAAAGTAGAATTCTTTCGCTAAAAATTTTATTGTGAGTCAAAAGAACAATCTATGAAATATACTTCTTAAAGATTATCGTGTTTGAATGCTACCCAAAACTACACCGTAAATGCTCCATCCAGAGGATCTAATTTTGAATGATGCATTCGATTCGTCACGGTATTTGGCCACACTCTCAGCTACAGTCGCTACACTCTCTTTACTACATGCTGGATGTGGTCTAATTGGTCGAGTATATCAAATAATTTATGCTGAGTTTCAAATTTGCGGAGGGTATTCGTTATATGACTTGCTGTACGTCAGCGATGCACACCATAAGTTGCTCTAAGAGCACGAATTTCTCACAGAATTCTGTTTTTCGTAATACAGCTGACGATTTGGAAACATTGTTGTATTGTAAAAATTAAATAACAGATTGACAGGATTTTCACGTGATCTGTCAAAAAAGCCGATTGAAAACGAATGCTCATAATGCATCACCTTTTATAAGCCACGCGATCACTACTACATGAAATATGCAGTTCAGGTCATGTATGAGAAAAAACGAAAAACATCATGAATTATCGAAGAACCTTATATATAAATATATTTTCATATTTATAAATATATATTGTGTATATATATATACATATATATATATATATATATATATATATATATATATATTTATATATATATATATAGAGTTATATATATATATATATACGAGTATATATATATATATATATATATATATATATATATATATATATATATATATAGTATACATGTATATTTATGTATATAGGGTGCGTGCGGTATTTGAGGACATGCATAAATGTAACTATAACTTCGCGTTTTTTTTTTTAATTTTTTTCCTTTTCAGATAAGAAATGGCGGACTACAACATTACTCAAGAAATCAAAAGACATGCTGTCATCGTTGCTATATGTGCGAACCATATCGGTTTAGAGATCTCTAATTTTCTTGATTGCGCCCGTTCATTCAAGCATAAGGTTCACCGTGAATTGGAAGCATCAGGAGGTGATACAGAATCGGTTGCAAAACGCAGAAAGCACGAACAACGTTCTCACACTGTCCGATCTGCAGACTTTTTAGAGAAAGTGCAAGCGATCATAGACGAGGACCCTTCAAAATCAATGAAGGTCCTTGCGAGTGAGCTTCATGTTTCTGAAAACCTTATTTGTAGAGTTGTCCACGAACACCTTCGGTATAAGTCTTTCGTGATGCGCAGAGGACAGTGCAAAGGCAACTCAAATTATTCAAACATTTCCATCAATTTTGGAAGCCATAAATCACAGAAATTCATTTAAATTCCTAACCCACACCAGGGCTTACGTACATAAATTTTCAGCAAATCTCCTGAAACCACTGTCTGAGCGTTGAGTAGGCACTCTTAAACTAGTAGAACATCAGAGTTCTCTATCTAGTACACTCCAAACAATCCAAGCATCCACCTTCAGTGAAGAGCTGAAGCAGTTAAAGAAGAGGATTTTGCGTCAAGGAAATTCATTAAACGCTCTAAAACCTTTTCTTGATGAAAACTGTCTTATCTGAGTTGGTGGAAGAATTGACAAGGCAAACGTAGACTAAGATGCAAAAATCTAAAAAAATCATCAAGCGAAATATTTATGGGTATAATTTTAACAAATACCTCAGAATTAAAAAAATTCTTTCAACTTAGTTAATAATAGTATGATCCTCGAACATGACATGTTTCTTAATTTTATTCGTTGCTGGTTACGGCATTTTGTAAGTTGAGTACAAAACCCTTCTGACATGAGCATAGGTCTGTCTACCCAACTTGTTAGTATTAATATATTTCTAATAATTGATTCGCAAAAAAAATAAAACAACAATTAACTCTTCTATAAGAAAAAAATAAAAAAGGCATTTCAATTAATTTATGGCTACCGAGAAAAAGTGATGCAAAAAATTAAACCGTGCTCATCTTTGAACATTTGTTGTTGGTATACGAATACAATTGATGGTTTTTAATATTTGGTAGGGTTTCCTTTCCTATCTATGGCCGCTTGCAGTCTTCTGGTCATAGAAGAAACCAAATTCACGCAATATTCTTGGGTGATGTTGCTCCACTCTTCTTTTCTTGTACTGCGGATATTATGAGCTGCTAGTCGACGTGAAAACTCTTCCCAAACATGCTCAATCGGATTGAGATCAGGTGATTGGGGAGGCCATTTTAAACAGTCCATATTCGAGTTTGGTGGGCAGTATGCTTGGGATCGTTGTCTTGCATGAAGATGTAGTTTGACCCTAAGTTCAACTTTTCCACACTGGGTGCAAGTCTATTCTTTAATATATCTATGTAGACTTTGTGATCCATTGTTTTTTCTTCTATAATATGAAGTTCGCCAAATCCATTGAAAGCCATACATCCCCACACTTAAATAGAACCACCACCATGTTTTATAGTTCCTATCATATTTTTCGTGTCTAGCTCCGTACGCGGCTTTCTACGCACTTTTGCTCGTCCATAGTGAGAAATCACATTGAATTTGCTTTCATCCGTAAATAAGACGCGTTTCCAAAATTCTACATCCTTATTCAAATGTTCTTTCGCAAAATCCAATCTTTTTTCACGATTTACCGCACTAACAAAAAATTTCTTTCGTGGAACACAACACCGGTGATCCGATTTTCTTAAATAATTTCGCACTGTATGAACGCCAACATCGTTTTTGTAAACAGACTTTAATGTTGCGTTGATTTTCGTTGCCGGTATGAAAGGATATTTCTTGATTTCACGTTCGATTACTCTCATATCACGTTCTGATAATATTTTCTTCCTTCCACAGCGCGTTTTGTTTTCTAAGCTTTTATTTTTGCAGAACCTGTCAATAATCCTCCAAACTGTTGAAATTGGTCTGTTGACAATAGACGCAATCTCCTTGTATGCAACGGTCTGTTTATGGAGTCTCAAAATGATTTTTCTTTCCTCCAAAGTTGTCTTTTTCTCATGTTGACGGGCTGAAAATTGATCAAATAATAATATTCATGGAAAACTATATCAAAATATTCATATACTTCTTTTATTTATGAATGTTTTCTTCTTATCACCTCAAAAATTTATTTATATCTACATGCACTACTCAACACAGACTGCGTTTGCCAGTGAAATGACGCATTTACAGTAAAAACGAATTATTGCATCCCTTTTTCTCGGTTTAGTTTGCGTCAGAAATTCATCTGGCAGTGCATACAAACTTTTAAAAACAGTTTTTTTAGGAAAACCATGTTGCAGTATTGTCTTGGAAACATAGGACTATGTTATGAACTATCAAATTTGCCGATATTACTTTTGAGAGGTTCAAAATAAGATATTAAAGTTGAAAGTTTGTGCATTTTCATCTTTTTGCATCATTTTTTCTCGGCACTGTATATATATATATATATATATATATATATATATATATATATATATATATATATATATATATATATATATAAATATATCTATGTATATATAAATATACATATATGCATATCTATATATATAAATATATATATATATATATATATATATATATATATATATATATATATATATATATATAAATATATATATGTATATATATATATATATATATATATATATATATATATATATATATATATATATATACGAGTATATATATATATATATATATATATATACATATATATATATATATATATATATATATATATATATATATATATATATATATATATATATATATATACTCGTATACATACATATTGGGTTGTTCGATAACTAATGTGGTTTTTTCATGTTTTTCCAAGTAAATTTATTTATATTAATAACAAACACTAATCAATAACAAGTTGGGTAGACAGACCTATGCTCATGTCAGAAGGGTTTTGTACTCAACTTACAAAATGCAGTAACCAGTAACGAATAAAATCAAGAAACATGTCATGTTCGAGGATCATACTATTATTAGCAAAGTTGAAAGAATTTTGACTTCTGAGGTATTTGTTATTGTTATACCCACAAATATCTCTCTTTATAATTATTTCAGATTTTTTAAGATCCCAGGTGTCCATTCGCAAGGGAGGAAACACATTTTTCATGTATTTCCACAACCCCCCTCCCCCCGCCCCCACTGAAGCAAAAACTGTCAGATTAAGAACTGTTCTGAAAAGCTTTCATAGAGAACCTTCAGTTGATACTCATATCGGCTACCTTTCATGAAATTTTTTTTCAGGGGCCACTCCTCTGTACTGTAATCATCGACTCATGGCCTGTTTTTTCGAATCTTAGAATGGTTACAAAGCCCTTTTGCTAGGAGCTGTCTCCTGCCTTTTCGACTTGTTTCAATTGTATGTACTCATTTTCATGATACCTTTCGTTCCTGAAATTTTCATGCAAATCCTAGCAAAGCTGTAGTGTCTAAGTCGGTAAAAAGCGCATATGGCTCCGAAGCCATATGTTTCCATAGTAATACAAGGCACATTGTTCCATAGTAATGCAGGAAAATTCAAATCGCTATAACTTCGTTAAATACTATTCGATCTTTATGAAACTTTCAGGAAAGATTAATCTTATATAAAGTCATCTGTTTGCTAAATTACCGTTTAGATTTTATTCAAGAAAACGTAAAATCGATAAATCATACTATTACTAACAAAGTTGAGTGAATTTCGACTTCTCATGTATTTGTTGTTTTGAACTCACAAAGGCCTACATCCATGATTTTTTTCAGATTTTTCGGATGGAAGGTGTCCCATCGCGAGGGGGGGGTACGTGAAAAGTTCGTACATTTCCCCTTCCCCTGCCCCCCTCGGTACTCATAAGGCAATTTTAAGACTTGTTTTGAAAAGATCTCGTTGAGACCTTTCCAATGACACCTTAATCGACTACCAATGGTGAAAATTTTTTTTTGAGTGGTCACCTCCCTATATGGGGAGACCCCTCTTAAGCCCCTTTGAAAATTTTTTCCAGCATTGAATTTCAAGAAGTCACCACTTCTGACCTTTCCACAAAGTTTCATGGTTGTAGCTTCTATAGTTTCGGAGAAAAAGTGCTGTGACATACAGACGGACGGACGGACGGATGGACAGACGGACACAGATCGTGATTGCAATAGGGTTTTGTATTTTAGTACAAAACCCTAATATATTGACCATTTTGTTGGATAATCTTTCACCATCTTTCGGTAAGTTGAAAAATCCCACTTTCGAAAAAGCCTTGGTTGTCAAGAGCGAAGAAATGGTCTAACTCATTTTTGACAGCCTGATCGGAATCGAAAGTTTTCCATTCAAATGTTTTTGAAGAGAGCGAAACAAATGATAGTCTGACGGCGCTTAGCTAGGTCTTTAGGGTAGATAAAGCATCAGTTTCAAATTGAGCTCCATTTATTTTTGACGGGTTATCAACAAGGTGTTGGATCTAGCGTTATCATGATAGAACATCATGCCTTTGCAGTTGTCCTGGGCGGGTAAGTTTCGATTAACGCCTTAAGGTTGCCCTCATCAGTAGTGATTGTCTGACCAGTATGTGGTGCTTCTTACACATTGCAATTCCCAGTACGAAAGCCAGTAAACCAGCGCTGAAACTGGCGTTCAGTAGGGCAGTTTTCATCATAAACATCACACAATTTCTTTCGCGCTTCCACTGCATTTTTGCTCTTCGGAAGTAAAAAAATAAAATATGCCGATAACGCTCTCTTTGATTGTCTATTTCCAAGTTTATTTTTAAACAACTTATTGCTTACTAATGACGCTCAGACTGAAGGTAGTCTAAAGTTAAATTTTTAAAACAGTATTGAATAATATCGGTTGATCCATTGTGAGGTTTGGTTTTTAATCCCGAATAAAAGGCATAAAGTAGAATTCTTTCGCTAAAAATTTTATTGTGAGTCAAAAGAACAATCTATGAAATATACTTCTTAAAGATTATCGTGTTTGAATGCTACCCAAAACTACACCGTAAATGCTCCATCCAGAGGATCTAATTTTGAATGATGCATTCGATTCGTCACGGTATTTGGCCACACTCTCAGCTACAGTCGCTACACTCTCTTTACTACATGCTGGATGTGGTCTAATTGGTCGAGTATATCAAATAATTTATGCTGAGTTTCAAATTTGCGGAGGGTATTCGTTATATGACTTGCTGTACGTCAGCGATGCACACCATAAGTTGCTCTAAGAGCACGAATTTCTCACAGAATTCTGTTTTTCGTAATACAGCTGACGATTTGGAAACATTGTTGTATTGTAAAAATTAAATAACAGATTGACAGGATTTTCACGTGATCTGTCAAAAAAGCCGATTGAAAACGAATGCTCATAATGCATCACCTTTTATAAGCCACGCGATCACTACTACATGAAATATGCAGTTCAGGTCATGTATGAGAAAAAACGAAAAACATCATGAATTATCGAAGAACCTTATATATAAATATATTTTCATATTTATAAATATATATTGTGTATATATATATACATATATATATATATATATATATATATATATATATATATATATATATTTATATATATATATATAGAGTTATATATATATATATATACGAGTATATATATATATATATATATATATATATATATATATATATATATATATATATAGTATACATGTATATTTATGTATATAGGGTGCGTGCGGTATTTGAGGACATGCATAAATGTAACTATAACTTCGCGTTTTTTTTTTTAATTTTTTTCCTTTTCAGATAAGAAATGGCGGACTACAACATTACTCAAGAAATCAAAAGACATGCTGTCATCGTTGCTATATGTGCGAACCATATCGGTTTAGAGATCTCTAATTTTCTTGATTGCGCCCGTTCATTCAAGCATAAGGTTCACCGTGATTTGGAAGCATCAGGAGGTGATACAGAATCGGTTGCAAAACGCAGAAAGCACGAACAACGTTCTCACACTGTCCGATCTGCAGACTTTTTAGAGAAAGTGCAAGCGATCATAGACGAGGACCCTTCAAAATCAATGAAGGTCCTTGCGAGTGAGCTTCATGTTTCTGAAAACCTTATTTGTAGAGTTGTCCACGAACACCTTCGGTATAAGTCTTTCGTGATGCGCAGAGGACAGTGCAAAGGCAACTCAAATTATTCAAACATTTCCATCAATTTTGGAAGCCATAAATCACAGAAATTCATTTAAATTCCTAACCCACACCAGGGCTTACGTACATAAATTTTCAGCAAATCTCCTGAAACCACTGTCTGAGCGTTGAGTAGGCACTCTTAAACTAGTAGAACATCAGAGTTCTCTATCTAGTACACTCCAAACAATCCAAGCATCCACCTTCAGTGAAGAGCTGAAGCAGTTAAAGAAGAGGATTTTGCGTCAAGGAAATTCATTAAACGCTCTAAAACCTTTTCTTGATGAAAACTGTCTTATCTGAGTTGGTGGAAGAATTGACAAGGCAAACGTAGACTAAGATGCAAAACATCAAATCTGACCTACATGAAAAATACTTACATGTTGGCCCTCAAGAGCTTTTGGCTATTGTACGACAACGATTTTGGCCTCTCAAAGGTGGGCAATTAGCCACAAGTATTATACACAAATGTATTCAGTGTTATAAGACAAATCCAAAGTTTATGGAACAAGTTATGGGTAATCTTCCAGCGGAACGCATCCAACCATCTTGTCCATTCAAAAATGTTGGTATTGACTTTTGCGGTCCTACCTTCATTCACTACAGAATCTGCAGGAAGAAGTGTACTAAAACTTGTATATCTGTTTACATACACTTACAACTAGTCTCGGGCTTAACGAAAAATGCATTCCTAGGTGCTCTGAAAAGGTTTATTGCCAGAAAAGGCAAACCAACAAAAATATTTTGCGACAATACCACCAACTTTATTGGCACGAACAATGAATTGCGTGAGCTTCACATGCTCTTCCCCAATACAAACATCCAATTAGATATTATTCAATATTGCACGGATGAGCAAATCGAATGGTGTTTTATTCCACCCAGATCCCCTCACTTTGGTGGACTTTGGGAGGCAGCAGTGAAAGCAGCAAAATATCATTTGAAGAGAATGATTGGTAGCATATCGCTAACGTACGAGGAATTAAACACCATAATAACCGAAGTAGAGGCAATCCTAAGCTCCAGACCACTCACTCCATTATCTAACGATCCTAACGACCTTCAAGCCTTAACACCAGGTCATTTTCTGATAGGAGAGCCTCTAATAACTATTCTAAACCCATCTCTTTACCAATAAAACGTCTTACTTTTGAAAAGAAGAGAGTTAATCGAAGCCTGCCAAATAGAATTTTGGAATCGGCGGAGCAAAGAATATCTGCAGCACTTGCAGATAACATTCAAATGGAGAAGTTCTTTATCTTGGCTCTCACCCAGAACTTTATTTTTACAACACTCTCCCTCTGAATGGCCTTTAGGCAGAGTTACCACGGTTCATAAAGGCTCTGATGGTCGCATTAGAATTGTCGACGTTAAGACTGGAAATGGCATTTTTTCGAAGAGCTATTCAAAATCTTTGTCCTCTACCATAAGATAACAACAACCCAAAGTAAAAATCAAACGAACCGAAACCCTCATCAAGCCTCCAACCGACAACTATCAGTACTACCTCATCAGTGTTATTTGCAAGCACTACTCTAACATAAAGGATTAGGAAACGAAAAATACAGCCAATGAACACAAAATTGCTTTTCAGTCCAGCTCTATATAACCATGAAATTCATCCAGAACCACCCCGAGAACCTAATTCCCTTCCAAAATCCGAGCCAAAGAAAGCCAAAGGAAGTTCATTGCCCTCGGTATCTCATATTGGAATGGCATTACTCGTATTATTTATTCCATCCATCACGGGAGCATCAACCTTGCACACTACAGATGATGCTTTCAAAATTACTCAACCATAAATGTGATTTCACGAAACAGAGATTTTTTTAATAAACAACTACGAACAATTAACGATTCCTTAGAGCACTTCAGTCAAGAAGTTAACTCCACGAACAGGATTTGAACGGAACAAAATCTTCTTTCAACATTTAATACATTAGCTTTACATCTCCTCACCATCATCCAAACATCCAACAGTCGGAATGGAAAGGTGAACCCTTCGATCCTGTCACCAAACCAGCTAATGAATGAAATACGAACCATCAGGGAACACAACCTACCTCCTTGACCATCCCCGGACAATCCACACCTAAGGGTTTCATTCTACTCTACATATTGATGAGCATCGAAGCTAGGATATCGACTGAAACAATAATTTTCAAGATTGCGGTTCCACTAATAAAGGTAGAAGTATTTCAACAAATTAAAATAATTCCAATCACCTTCAAATTATACTAAAAATTTGTTCAAATTCAATCAAAATCGAAGTTTTTGGCGTTAACCCTTCACAGAGACTACTACTACCAGCTGTCACAAGAAGACATAAGTCGATGTTCTCTCGACTACGAAGGAAACTACATTTGCAATCAAAAACATGCACTGTACACTAAGGAAGCCGGTCCAGCACAATGTGAACTACAGCTAATGAACCAAGTGGTCATAATTCCCGAGCCCTGCAAGCTGGATACCGTAACCTTAACTGAAACATGGATTCAACTACACAACTCTAACTCCTGGCTTTATAAACACAAAGATAATACACAAGTCACGATTGTTGGTGATACCCAAATGTACCAGATAAAACTTTTGCAAACAGGACTACTCCAGTTTCTAGAGGATTGTACTCTGAAGGACAGACCATGCACAATCACAGCACATCATCATTACCAAAATAGAATAAACTCAGCATACAACCCTCAATAACACTTAACATGACGACCATCAAAGACAAATTATCACACCACACTCTACTTGAACTACAACTAATATTGACACTGAGCAACTCTGACGTCATTCTTAGACTAAAATACGATCTGCAGAACATCAAAGCCCAACCAACCTTTCAATCAATTAAACCACATTGCATGATTACTGACACTTTTCCTCATTTTTCATAATTTTGATCATCGGTACTATCCAGTATTTCAAACGACATTCCTGGCTCATCACAACCAAAACTTCTGAGTCTTAATCAGATCCAAGGCATCATAACAACTTCCAACTACGACCTCGAAGAAGTAGATCATGCTGCAACAATTGTTTCAAAGGCCGGGAACATGTACATACCTACCAATGATCAATCAATTCATTTACTTAAATCATCAATTGCAATATTTTTATTCATTCACTAAATTGTAGCATCCATAGGCTTTTGCTTGAGTAGCATAAATACAATTCCTCATTTTCCAGGCACTGACCTATGGATCATTTTCGTCCGGTGCATAGATCATGTTATTGCTTAGGTAATGTAACATGCGTAGGTACTTGCCGGTAATAATGCACAACCAAACATTTCCGGTAACGGGCTACGCATGATAACGTTGATTTACTTGCATAGGCAAGAAAATGGTATAAATTTTAATCAGAACATAATAAAATTGTCAATTTATCAAGTGCAGTTACAGTATTTAATTTTATCCACGCGAGTTTTAAGTTCTTTAAGTGAACAACTGTGATCAAGTACTGTATATATTGGACAAACAAGACGAACGGTCAAAATAAGATTCGAGGAGCACGCAAAGGAGGCACAATTGGCGATGAGTCGAGAAAACATGAGCAACGTTAAATCTTCAGTAGCTAAACATATATGCAAAGGACATAAAATTGAATGAGAAGATCTCACGGTATTGAAGGAAGTAAGGAACACCCAAAAACTTGATGTGTACGAATCTTTGTAGAATGAAGCAGCAAACCGAAACAAGACTCAACGATGACCTAGGCAATGGATACTCTGGCCTCCGGAAGTTAATGAAATACTTGTATTTGTGGGTTTTCCCTTTATTTTTTTCTTTCTTTTTGTACGATTGCACTTAATAAAAATAAAATAAAATACAAATATTAATAATAACAGTAATAATAGAAATAATAATAATTAAAACAATACTATAATAATTTTTAAAAAACCATTAGGCCCTAAGTAATTAGAGGCTAAGCAATAAGATCCAATGAAAATAAGCAAAATAATATTAGGACATGTAGGCATGTAACAAATTCTATAACAATTAAAACTCAAGCAATTAGACTTCAGGCAATTAGAACTTGGTTTGCCTTATTGTAAATATTCATGAAAAGCCCTTGTAACATCAAAAGAGAACTGACAACGAAGAAGAGAGCAACTTGCTTCGGAAATATATATATGTTAAAAGGAAAAACAAATAAAGTTTTGATGGAAATAAAAAAAAAAAAGGTGAAATCTAAAAGCTAAAGCTTGTTCAACATAAACCAAACATATTTTGACCTCTAAAGTAATTTTTTGGAAGATACCACTTACTTGCTACATTCAAGACTTTTCGTTTTTATTGTTATCAATAGGAACCGGGAAGCGAAGTGAAAACGCGCAATTCTTAGCTTGTGTTTATCAATCATAATCTCATGTTTTGGTAATAGTTCGTTAAATTTATTTTGATATTGTATCCATTTTAACTTTATTATCATTTTTATAAATAATACCATGACTTTTTCAGAAAATAACAAAAAACATTTTTTCGAAAAAGAAACAGTTTTTCAGAAGTTTTCTTCGAATGAATCTAAGATTCATTATGTATCGACTCTGACAACAATGATCACAGCTCGTGAGCATAGCATCACATTCAGAACAATCTGCAAAGGGAAAATGTACTGAGACCTTGTAATCCGTTACGAAATATACCATGCGAGTAACCTTTGTAAGAAAATACAAAATGGTTCAGTTAACTTTCTTCTTCTTAGCACTACAGCCCCTCTCGGGCCTTCGCTTCCTGCAAATAGCGCCTCCAACTGTCTCGGTCCATTGACCGCGTCCTCCAATTTTGAAATCCGAGCAGCGATGAACTGTCTTCGTCGACCGAGTCAGACCAGCGTTTCCTCGGTTTCCCCACTGGCCGCCGGCCTTCAGTTCTCCCAACGAATACCTTTTTGGGTATCCGTTGTTCGTCCATACGATTCACGTGGCCAGCCCATTGCAGCTTTCGCAGTCTTATAATCGTTGAGACCTCAGGATCGTCAAAAATTTCATACAGCTCATGGTTGTATTGAATTCACCATTGGTCCCCGTCTAGCTTCGCTCCGATTATTCCCCCCAGGACCCGTCACTCAAAGGTGTTCAATATATTTGCGGATGCTTGTGTTAGGGCCATGTTTCACACCCATAGCATAACTCAGGTCTTATCACAGATTTCTATACTTGGAGCTTTGTTCTCCTGTGTATGCAGCTGGTCTTCAAAATTATATACAGTCTTCCACAAAAGTCAAGGTACAGTGATAAATATCATGAAAATTGTTTGATATTTTTATTTAAAAAACCTATAGTGATAAAATTTTTTTTGGTATTACTTCAACTATAATCAT
Organism: Odontomyia ornata; assembly: GCA_963969285.1. NCBI lineage: Eukaryota > Metazoa > Arthropoda > Insecta > Diptera > Stratiomyidae > Odontomyia > Odontomyia ornata. The sequence goes on from OZ017739.1 coordinate 266,781,829, forward strand.
TACACTTTAAATTCATGTAAAACAAAACGAAAATTCCGTCGTATTAATATATTATTACATATGATGTGTTGGAAAGTCAATGAATGAAGTCCACAAAAGTCATGGTACACCTAAAGAAAAATGATACAAATTGTAATTATAGTCTTGCATAGTTATTTGAATTATACTTTTCTTAATATTTTGTCGGATATCCTTTCATCTGAATTACTGATTTCAGTCTTTTAGGCATAGAATATACCAATTTTTTAGTAAATTCGCTGCTGATTCTGGCCCACTCCTCCAATATAACATCCTTAAGCTGCGCCTTGCTTGATATCACTCTTTTTCGGATTTTTGTCTCAAGCTCATTCCAAAGATGCTCTATAGGGTTCAAATCAGGGCTTTGAGGCGGTGTAGCAAGCATGCGAGTATTGTACAATAGCCACATTCGATCTTTATGCGCAGTGTGCTTAGGGTCATTGTCCTGTTGAAACAAGAAATCTTCTCGCATACCTAATATGGGCTGCACTTTGTTTCATGTTGTTTCGTAGAATCTCTAAATAAGAGTTCTGATCCATAGTATTTTCGATGAATGTCAGATTTCCAACTCCAGCAGCAGCCATGCAACCCCAAACCATAACACCACCGCCTCCATGTTTTACTGTTTTAATAGTGTTCTCGGGATTAAATGCTTCTCCTACTTTTCGCCAGACCCTCTTATGCCCATTTACACCAAATATACAAAATTTAGACTCATCCGAAAATAAAACATTATCCCAAAACGTTATTGGTTTGTCAATATATGCTTTTGCAAATGTTATTCTTTTTTGTTTGTTTATGGAACTTACAAGAGGTTTTCTTCTAGGCGTACGAGATGAAAATCCAGCTTCTACGACAGCTCTACGCACAGTTTCTGCGCTAACCTCCTTCTTATCATTAATTCCAAGAACATCGCAGATTTTTCTACAGCTTAGAAATGGATCTTGTTTTACCATTCGCGAAATTTTTCTCTTGTCCTTTGCACTTAGTTTAGATGGACGACATGTTCGGGGCACATTTTCCACTCTATTTTCCTTCTTAAATCGATTTATCACTTTTTGAATAGTTCAGCTATTTCAGAATATGATTTGCTCTGATTTGAATGCAGATTAATAATTATTTCACGCTCCTTAATACTCAACTCCTTTCGACTCATTTTTTAAAAATTTTATTAAATAAAAGATACACCACGAATACGGACGCGATATTAAAGACAGCGGCCTACGGTTGTTAACTCACTCTGATAATATGTACTTGGGGGATTCCCCTTTTTACAAATAACAGGGCATTTTCTGCAACTGTACCAAGACTTTTGTGGAGTAGAAAAGAGACATTGCCAACAAAAATTATTGTCTTCAATGATCATTATTGCCGAATCCCTTTAAATTTATGAAAACTTAAATTCAACAGAACTCGTATTATTACCATTTCATAACTTTTGGTTTTCAAATAAAAATATTGATTCAGTAATACAATTTTCAGTTACCGATTCTCTGTACCTTGACTTTTGTGGAAGACTGTATTTTATTTGCGAGCTGTATTCTTCGGCGTATTTCGTGTCTTTTATTGCCCGTTTTCGTTATTTTGGCGCCTAAATACACAAATTCGCTATCATTTTCGATACTATATTCACCAAGTGCTATGTTTTTTGTACTTGAGGTATTTTTCCTCGACTGTGTCATGAGATTTGTAGCCCTACTAGTTTTAGGAATAGTTCTTTGCGAGTTGTTAACGACCGTGACAAAATGTTTATGTCGTCCGCATAGGCTACTACTTGTCTCGACTTGAATCGTAATGTACCTAACGTATCGACAGGTAGTCCAGAGCCAAATTGAATAGCAATGGGCCAGCCCATCTCCCTGCTTTAGTCCGATATTTGTGTCAACGCTTAGAAATTATAATATATTGAAACATTAAATTTTAGAGGTTTCTCATTAAAACCTTTTTTAAACAACTTGCGTCACTTTCGAGCTTTAAATAAATGCAATTTGAGTGGCTGCACTAACGAATGATATAATTGAAGGTACTAAGTTTCTTAAATTATTTTATTCTTTATCGCAACCACTCAGGTTGCAGTCTTTGGAGTAATATTCAACTCGATATTCGTTGGGGAAAACAATCTAAATGTGCCATAAAAAGAAGTAGAGTTTTCCTTTAAGAAATGAACTTTCAGCATTTTTGTACGAAATTTTCATTTTCATCTTCTGATCGAACTATCTGAATTCTAACGCACAATGGGCTCTTTCAGACACTCTGATTTTGGATCAATCGTCAGCTCACCACAACTATTTCCATTCATGGAACAAGAAGACAGAGAACTTTCCAAGATTTGTGCACTGAGACTTCACTTTACTAGCTATGATAATTTCCTCTAGAAGTTTGCCTTCGCAATGAGAGAGCTACCATTAGCAGCTCTTGTTTTTAATCGTAAAAATTTTCCACAATTAGAGCTGATAACTTTCTGATAGATAGTAAAATCACCAGAATCAAAGCACCCTGACTAAAGAGCTAAAAACCCTTTAGTTAGAAAGCCGACATCGAAATGGAAACCACGCATTGGCCTCAAAGTAGTAATTTTCAATTGGATGACGGGCACAACTGCTTTTATATCAATGAATGTGGTTATATATGCAAGAATAAATGTAAACTTGATGTCGGTCCAATACCTACTTAGTAGGTAATTCTATTGCATGACAACAGACTATGACGCCGCGGTTGCCTTGTTGCATATCTAATTATCTTGGAGCTCATTTCACGAACAACTTTGAACCCTTTCTGCCTTAACTAATTATTCCACAAAATATAGGCACTTGCCCGTAAACGATGCTACGAAATGGCAATTTTATACATAATAGGAAACAAGGTGAAAAGCGCAACGTGCAACAGGAACTCGCTCTGCAATGAAATAGTTTGGGGCTTTTTTGAAACACATTCTTTTCGGCCACCAAAGGGCGAGAGGAGAAGAATGAATTGCTCCGAAATTACCCATGATGACTTCCTGCACTTGCACGGTATCATCGTGAAACCTACCTTCAGCCGCTTTACGAACCAGATTGCATGGTTCCACGGTCCCAATTTGTAACTTTCTTCAGTTACTATGGTAGAAATTCTTGCAAGTGCTTCAGGAATGAACATATTTATGAAGCCGAGGAAAATCGATGTATGTATAGTAAATTTGAATGGAAACTAATTTTGGTGCTGAATATAATTAGAACTAGAGACAAGAAGAAGAGAATGTTATAATGTGTTTAAAAATGTTTGAATACAAATTATACATTTTGCTAGAACTCTGCTAGTAAAACGAAGATATGCGAACGACCATAATTTGGTCCAAATTGTTATTTTAAGTGCCTTTGTAATAACAATTCATATTAAATTGGTATGTATTTTTGTTCCAGTTTTTCCTAATATCAAGAAAACTCAGGGGTACCTCATTTTTTTAGGGTTTTGTAAAAATAATTTCTCCGTCCGTGTGTCACAGCACGTTTTCTCGCAAACTACCCGAGCTAGAAACTACAACTACAAAAAAATTTTATAAGGCATTTAAGGGGGGTCTCCCCATAGAGGGAAGTGGCCTCCGAAAAAAATTAATCAAAGCTAGCCAATATGGGTATCAAATGAAAGGTCTTGATGAGAACTTTTCAAAACAGGTCATAACTTGACACTTTTTGCGCACAGGGAGGGAAAATGCACGAAAAATTTGTGCCCCTCCCCCCCCCCCTCTCGCGGTTGGACACCTGTGATCCGAAAAATTTGAAAAAATATGGAGGTAGGTGCTTATGAGTACAACCACAGCAAATACCTTACAAGTCAAAATTCGATCAACTTTGTTAATAATAGTATGATCTTCGAATTTTACATTTTCCCCAATAAAATCGTATAGGTACCCTTTATTTATTTAAATAGTCCTGCAAAAGCTCCTTAAACCATATAAGTTTGATGAAAATCGAATGATACACACTGAAGTTATAGCCATTTGCAATTTCTCCAATTACAACAACAATAACACATGATTTTGGTATGTTATAGACTTTCCATCAAATCAGACCCTGTAGTTTTGATTTGATCTTCTTGGAATTTTCAAATCAATTCAATAACATTAATACTTTTGGGAATTCATGACTCGAGCGATTTTTGTTGGTTAGCAACAAAATGGTGACCGTTGAAAATAGAAAAACAATGGGTTTTCTTTTAAGCGTACACATCTCTTTAACATATTTCTTGACTTTATTCGTTGCTGGTGACTGCATTTCTGAGAAGTTGAGTATAAAACCCTTCTGACATTAGCGTAGGTCTGTCTACCCAACTTGAATACAATATTTTTAGAAAAATACTATTAGAAAAAAGATAACCAACTCTAATAAAAGTATCAAATACATTTTGCGAAAGCGTTGCCAAATCAATTCTTCACTTCATTCACGGTGTTTATGATCTTTTTAACTCCATCATGCTGATAAGAGGAAATTGATTTGGCCCCCTTCCAAAAATTTTATTTTATTTTTTGTAGGGCAAATTGAGGTTGATTTTCTTTTTTCCAAAAGTGTTTTTTATTTCGCGATTCATACAAGCTTAATATTTACTCTAGCTGATAAGTAATGAGTTGTTTGTAGGTTGCAGATAAAGTTTTACATTTGTGATATTGAACTTAATCTTAGACAGGATAAAATTCTCGCATTTTCGCCATAGTGCTTGAACCGATTAATGGAATTATGGCTCTAAATTCTCGTTTAAATTTTATGCCAATTAAAAATAAATAAATTTTTAAAATAATCTCATTTATAAGCGTTATAAAATAGCCGTTTTAGAATAATTATTGTATAATTGCTTTGAATTATGCATAACAATTTTGCCAGTTATAATAGTTTAGGCATTCAACGTTATTTCTGGCTGAAAGTTTAGACCAAACATTTCAACTACAAAAAATTAAAAAAAAAAAATACTATAATGTACATAAAAAGGGGACAAGCTGAGGTTAGAAAATTATAGAAGCATTGCTCTGCTGTATATGTCTAATATAATGCTCTCCAAAATCATAGAAAGAAAAAAGCTGTACTATGAAAATATTATAGGAGAGTATCCGGGAGATTTTCGAAGTAAACGATCTACAATAGACCAAATATTCTCAGCAAAGCAGGTGCTTGAAACGTGCTGTAAATATAGCATATATATGCACCACCTCTTTGTAGACTTCAAGCAAGCATACAACAGTGTCGACAGAAATGTGCTCTACAGAATAATGCTTGACTTTGGCTTCCCAAGAAAATTTGTCCGTATGATCATGGTCCCGATACAAAACACAGAGTCCCACGTCGAGGTAAACGGTGAACTAACGGACACTTTATAATGGAATCAGGCTTAACTAAGGGGCTGAACTTACCCCAATGCTCTTTAATATTGGGCTGGAATACATCGGCAGGCAGGCATCAGCTGAATGCTCGCCTACACTAATATTCAAGTTCACACAATCGGTAGCATATGCTGATGATGTCAATATTCTGGCACGTCAAATCATAGACACTAAAAAAGCATTTCTTGGCCTAGAATCTAAAGCAAATCAAATTGGCCTATGAGCTAATAAAACTAAATTCATGAATCAAGCAAGAAGGAAAATTCCTATTTAAAGATACCGTGTTGTAGGCGACTATAGCCTTGAAGTGTGGATAATTTTGTGTATCTTGGAGCCAACCTGAATAGAAGAGCTGCCGAAAAAGACTAGATTAGACACCGCATAAACGCCAAATTAAAAACTTTTACTCGATGTTTCCCATTCTAAAGTCCTAAATGCAAACTACTCCGGGAAATCGTTGGCCCAGTGAAATAACAATCAGAGAGGAGACTACGTAACAACGATGAATTGTATCAACTTTTTGACGATCCACCTACTTCCTCTTGCGTAAAGCTACGTAAACCACAATGAGTTGGCAACATAGAAAGAATGGAAGAAACCCAACTAACCAAAAGAGCATTGAAGGGCACAACATAGACGTCCAACGAGAAGAACAAGTACTCGATGGGAAGGCGCAATAGAAGCTGACAGCAGATCTTTGATGGGAGTGAACAACTGGTGGACAAAGGAATGAAATTGTGATGATTGAACTAGATTAATCCTGTAGACCAAGGGTCGGCTTGAGCTGTCGCGCCATAAATGATGATGGTTTTAAAAATTTATCCTGCTGGCATGACTGCTTATGACGTCAAAGCAACAATTTCATGAAAAGCTTTCCAAGATAGCGTATACATCAGAAATCTCTCGATGTATGCATTAAATTCAGAGTTCTGCAGACAAATTTTCAAATTACTTCTAACCCATATGTGCTCACCATCACATTTTTAAAACGGCAGGATAATTTAGTATCTGTGTCGACCATATACGAGTATTATTTTTATTATTTTATTGGTACTGTCGTTTTTCTTTGCAATTTGATAACCGGAAAACACCGAAATCACAAAATTTTGGAACCATTTTTTCTGCTATTTGTCGAAATTAAAAGTGCAAGTGCGGTGTTCACGATGCTGTGTGGTAGAAAGTGAATTTATGATTATGTTATTTATTGCTTAGACCATATAAATCAGTTTTTTATGGAATGATTGGCAGTGCTCCATCAATAGGGGTTGATTTCATACATCATATTTTGGATGTTTTGTTTTATTTGTATTGATTTATGGTATACATATATCTACGTATTTAATTTACGTTTGTGCATTGTTTGTTGTATTTATATATTTACAACATTGTTTCAGGTTGTCTTTGGCTGAAATTATAGACATATTAGAGACAGAAGATGATATTATTGAGGATACTCTCTACACATGCTCTCCTAGTAATCATATGTTGAGCGATGGTGATAGTGACGAAGTCTCCACTAAGCAAAAATATTGCTAATACAAGGTGAATTAGTTAGTATCCAAAAACTGAGGACGATTCCCTTTTGACTTTCTTTTTGTTATGACCTTCTGTCTTCTTATTTGGATTTTATCCACTGAACTAGATGCGATTTCCAATGAACGGACGTTATCATCACTTGAATCTTCCTGCCCTAATATTTCGGACTGAAATACAGGCTCTGATTTTTGCACGCATTTAAATTGCATTTCAATCCAGAGTCGATTCCCTGACAAATGGTTTAAGTCTCCCACAGATGTGCCTGATGTACATTATGCATTAAACTCAATGAAAGATGGATAAAATACTGGCCTCATTACAACGCAGTGAGCATTGATGATTCATTGATTCAATATTTTGGACATCACAGTATAAAACAACATATCCATGGTAAACCAATACGTTTTGGTTTTAGATGTTGATGAGAAGCAACACGCTTGGAGTATCTTATACAGGTCATACCTTATCAAAGAGCAAGTACAGGCAACACTAATCCAGATCCTAGGTATTGGAGGATCCGTCGTTATGAGCATAGTTGCGAAATTGCCCCCAGATTTTCCGGTGCATGTTTGCATGGATAATTTTTTTAAACATCGTTTAGATTACTCCCAGCTTTGAAGGAATCTGGTAATCAAGAAACAGATACGATTCGAGCCAACCGTGTGAAGAATGTGCCATTGAAGCCATTGGTAGAAATAAAGAAAATGGAGCGTAATAGCTACCATCAAATAACTAACGAAAAAACCTACATTACTCTGGCTCACTATAATGGCAACAAGGTAGTTACCCTAGTATCAATCAGTGAAGGTGTCACACCAATTGAGGCAGCGCAGCGGTGATCAAGCAGCGAGAAGAAGAAAATCTCGATTCAACAGCCTTTTTGTGTACTAATATATGGAAAATACATGGGAAGAGTTGATCGCCTCGATCATAATATAGCTTGTTATTGCTTTAGCGTAGATAAAAAACAAAATGGTATTGGCAACTTTTTATGTGGCTCTTCCGTGAATAGCGTTTTTAAGTTATATAGGCTGTCACTAAGCGAGCAAAAGAAGGGGCACCTCGATTGTTTAGCTTTTATTAGGTGTGTAGTTACAATGTATCTGGGAAAGTATAGATCAGCTTGTTCTATAAGCTGTCCACTAAACCCATTCACAAGGAAACAAAGGGTGCAAGATGTTCTGTAGTGATTAAGGGCAGATAAAAGTCTCTGTAAAGGACCGCAGCGATAGTCTGCTGCCTCAGCGAGAGAGGCATAAGCACCCACTACAAAAAAAATCTCGCATTTACGAATTTTTAGATACTAATGCGTATCGACCGAAGTCGAGGCCAATGTAACTTACAAAGGGTTGAAATTGCTAAAGCAAATCGCAAACTGGGCCTGGTGAAAACAAACGGGACTTAGGAGAACTTCGTCTCTACCGACGATATTTATGGCCCCCAAATAAGAATGGGGCATCCAGATGGAAGCGGTTCCTCCTCGTATCCCTCCCACCCCATCCGCATCAAGATCTAATGTAGACATGGCCGTATATTTTCCATTTGAATGAAAAACTCATGCAAACATAATTCGCATGTATTTTTCCCTCAAATGAAAAATATGAACGTTTCAATATATATTAAATGCTTATATGATGGAATCACATAACACTTTAACATAAATTTGAAACGTTCATATTTTTCATTTGAGGGAAAGATTCATGCGAATTATGTTTGTATGAGTGTTTCATTGGACTTTGATCCCGATGGATCGTTGGTAAAGACGAAGTCCTCGCAAGTCCCTTCTGTCTTCGCAAGGCCCAGTTTGCCATTTCCTTTAGCAATTTCAACCCTTAGTAGGAAACCTTCGTCAATGCGAAATACATATTTTTATATGAAAATTCGTGAATGCGAAAAATTTTTTGTAGTGGTTCCTTGTGCTGGGGAAAAAAACCTGCCCCACGGCACCGCAATGCTAGCCTGCCAGTGCATTCACGCGTCCTCAGACAAGGCCGATTTCGGTGAACCCCACCATCCTCTCTCGCCGAGGCAGCAGATCATCGCTGCAGTCCTTCACGGACATCTTTTATCTACCTATTTCCACTATAAACTTTTTCTTATTTCTATTTCTACAATTATTACGTTAAATGAATATTCTTTAGAATAAATACTCATCATTCATTATTTTATTGAGATTACCCTGAAATACAGTCAAAACTGAACAATTTTGAAAGATGTCCTACTCGTGGTTAGCGGTGCTCAGTGGTGGTGGTAATTTTCAAAATGGTGTCACCTTCATTGATTAATCTTACGAAATCCTTACTTATATGTTATTCAGATTTGCAGTAAATCAAAAATGGTACTGTTTTTTATGAAAAAACAAAAATTGAGTACATAAGCGTTATATTCATGATTTTAGTCTCGCAATTCTAATAATTTCTATTGTAGTATGTATGTTATAATATAGCGTGATTAATAACAAGTGTACACATTTTTGTCAAAAAAACATACTTTTTGTGAAGATTGAGCTGTAATGTTTATTTAATATTTGGTCCCTTACAATTAAAAATGAAACATTACTTTGGGGATTTGTGCACCTAGAGCCGCTTCGCAGGCTATCAAACGATGATTGTAATTTTCGATGACATTTTCGCACATTTCCGGCGTTATTAGGCGTATGTTGGCTCGAGTATTGTTTTTTAAGACTTCAGTAGTCTAAGGAGCATCAGCGTAAACACGATCCTTCAGAAATCCCCAAAAGAAGAAGTCACAAGGAGTCAAATCACACGATCTCGCCGGCCAATTTATGGGTCCATTTCGTGAAATTATTCGATTTAAAAAAGGCGCGAAATGTTGGCACTGGCGATTCATTATTTTTCTAAAAAGTTTTAACAATAATAAAACGTTCGGCTGATGTGTATGATGCAATGGTTAAAATTGTAAAAGACCAAACTGTCATAATCTGTCAATATATGGAACTAAAATTGGTAATGAATAAGAGTTAAGGCCCATTCACATGTGTACAATTGCTATGAATCACCCTTTATAATATACGTTCAAAATTTAATTCATCGCTGGCTCAGCTTAACGATAGATGCATACCAGTTGGGTTGACAGAACTACGCTCATGTCAAAAAGATTTCTTACTCAACCTACAACATGCAGAATAAAATAATAAGGAATATCAAAGAAAACTTTCATGATTTGCATAAAAATACCTACCTGCTTCAAAAGTAAAACCATTACGGCTCAATTTTAACCAGCCACATTCTTATTGCAATATTATATACTAATATGATTGATCAACTCATTGGAATTATTCCCTTCAAACGCTATCTCTTTAGGGTGCAGCCCCCAGTAAAACTGCCAATTCGGGTAAGCTTTACAGCCATCCATCTCAGAAACGTTATGATGATTTGCAAAATAACTAGGATGAACCTTTGGCTATTGAATCAGTTCATTAAATTTTGCAAAAAGTTTGTTGCGAAAATTATAAAATTCAAACAAAAACGCATGTTTTCCTTAAAAAATGTAGTAAATGACGGGCATCGATTCTAGCGGAGCTCATTAAGCAGTTATGTTCAGAAAGCCATCCATAAAGTCATTTAGGAAATTTGGCAACAAAAGCTTATACCAAGCAAATGGAGTCAATCAATTATATTCTCTAACCACAAGACAGATGATAAGCTACTGTGTGAAAACGATAGAGGCATATGGTGTACAAAATATTTCCAAGACCTTAGAAAATGAGCATAATCACGACTGCTTGCTGCGCTTCTATGCCCCGTCGAAGACCCCGGCACGGCAAGCCCCCAGTGTACTGGTGGTCAACTGAAATCGCTGAAAAGCGGAGGGAGTGTCACAAGCTTCGGCGTGAGGCTCAACGGGTGCGGAGCCGTGACGAGGCATGCAACCAGGTGGCAGCATATAAGTCGGCCAGGAAATGCCTTCGCAAACTGATCAATGGTAGCAGGGCTCGCTGCTGGCAAGACCTAGTGGACAATGTGAACAAGGACCCGTGGGGCCTTGGCTACAAGCTGGTCATGGAGAAACTTGGTGCCCTACGGAAGCCTTGTATACATGACGTGGAAAAGATGGACGCGATAGTGCGGGGACTCTTCCCCACCTATCCCGTCCGTGTTGACGCTGTCCATGATGAAACAGCAGTAGAGTGCCCACTCTTCACACAGCTGGAACTGGAGGAGGCAGTCCTCTCCTTGATAGCGAGGAAGGCTCCAGGTCCAGATGGTGTTCCAGCTGAGGTGTTGCAGCTCGTCTATCACCATTGTCCTGACTTGCTGCTCAGCACATTCAACGCTTGCCTACGGGACGGGGTTTTCCCGGTACGATGGGAGTTGGCGAGGCTCGTGCTGATCAGCAAGGGGAAGGGAAATCCCGAATCCCCGTCTGCATACTGCCCGTTATGCATGCTAGATACGGCTGGGAAAGTGCTAGAGAAACTCATCAAGGGAAGACTCACTGACGCGATTCGTGCTGCTGGGGACCTATCTCCTCGGCAGTACGGCTTTAGAGCAGGACGTTCTACCATTGATGCGATTGCAGAGGTGGTGAACGCGGTCCAAAAGACAGAGGCATATAGTCGCACCAAGCGACGGATCGTCCTGTTGGTGACACTCGACGTCAGCAATGCCTTCAACTCCACTAGGTGGGTGGATATTCTGGACACGCTGGAAAACTCTTTTCAAGAAACAGAATATCTATTGCGGCTTTTGAGGAACTACCTAAAGGACCAAAGCCTGCTCTACGACACGACACAGGGCCAACGAAGGATGGAAATTACATCGGGTGTTGCCCAGGGATCTATCCTTGGTCCGGACCTGTGGAACGTGTCTTACGACAGGCTGCTGAGACTTGAGATGCCAGATGAGTCGCGCTTGGTCGGCTATGCGGATGATGTTGCGGCTCTGGTCACCAGACGCACCGTTGAACAAGCGCAACTAAGGCTAGGTATGCTAATGCGCCGAGTGAGGGACTGGATGACTGCTCGCGGGCTCATTTTAGCACTGGAGAAAACGGAAGTGGATGATCAGTATTGGAGATATACAGGTCGAATCGAAGCCAGCGGTGAAGTACCTGGGGCTACCGATCGACTCGAAGATGAGTTTCTCTGAGCAAATCAGGACAACGGCTGAGAAGGCTGCTTCGGGAATATCGGCCCTGAGTCGACTTATGGCCAACGTAGGGGGACCCAGCCCATCAAGAAGACGCCTCTTGATGAGTGCTGTAGGGTCAGTGCTACTGTACGGAGCAGAGGTATGGGGCAACGCTCTCAGCAAGGAGGTATACCGAAAACGATTGGCACAGGTACAGAGAAGAGGAGCACTGAGAATTGCATCTTCGTATCCAACAGTCTCCGACTCGGCGGTGAGAGTGATTGCAGGCGTGATACCTGTCGCCCTCTTTGCTAGAGAGCGCCGCGCTATTTACCTGCGCCGAAACGAGGATGCGAGGGAGATGGTTGTCCGCGAGGAGAGACAGCGCTCGCTCAACGATTGGCAGCAGTCCTGGGTGAATTGCACGAAGGGAAGGTGGACTGCGCGCCTCATCCCGGATGTGAGACCGTGGCTAAATCGAAGGCATGGTGAGACTGACTTCTATCTGACCCAGCTCTTGAGCGGGCACGGGTGTTTTCAGTCTTACCTGCACAAGATCGGTAAGTCACGGTCTGCCGATTGTCGGTTTCGCCCAGGAGAGGAGGACAATGCCTGTCACACTTTTTTGCGTGTACCAAATGGGCCAGGCTGCGAAGGGAACTCTACAGGGAGACAGGACCCCGGATAATATAGTTGCGGTGATGCTCGAATCGGTTGACAAATGGAACCAGGTGGCACATTATGCTCGGGCAGTCTTAAAATATAAAAGGGACTCACAGCAGCCGGAGGCGCTGGGGCTGGGGGATCGCTCTTCTGGCATTTCCTCTTCCCCTCTCCCCTCCCGCTAGGAAAGGGACTCCCCAGCTTGAAGGCGCCCCACGGCGTAACAAAACGAGACCTGGCCCGAAGTAATGTGTCAAACGGTTCCAGGCTAGGTTTTCAGATTGACAGGTGAGGTGTTTAGTGGGTAGTCCAAAAGTATCCTCCATGCGAGTCCCACACTGCCAGACTCGGCGGGCGTAAATGCCTTCACCTCCCTACCACAAAAAAAAGACCTTAGAAAAATGTATCAGATTATATGGTAATAGTATTATTGAGGAGTATCAAGTTGGTTTCTTGAGCTGGGAAATCGACAATAGACCAATTGTTTACAGTCAAACGGCTGCTTGAGAAATGGTGGGCGTCCTACAATAGCGTACACAAAATTTTCGTTGACTTTAAGCCAGCATATGATAGTATTGATTGCAGCGTACATTATCAAGTACTGTTCGGTTTCGGTATCCCAACAAAACTAATCTGTCTTATCAAAATTAAAATGATGTCGACAACCTCCCAAGCCCACATCTATAACCAATATGAATGCATCGGCATTCATATTGAGGCTTAGTTACAGCCATACCACCTTAGTGATAACTTGTGACATGTATCATAACTTGCTTTATTTCCCCTCGATTGTTTTTGTATTTAGGAAATAATATTAATTTTTGATTCAGATGGTGCTTTAATTATGTATTTTAGATGTAGGTGGACATCTAAGAAGAAAAAAGAATTTCTACGGGATTTGAATATTTGGAATGGAGTTATTCTGTTGCTAGATTTGTTGAAGTCAATAGAGCTGATACTCAGCTATTTCGATACTGGTGGGTAAACTAAAATCCAAAAAAAAATGAAAATTTTTGTTGTTCTCTTGATTTCCTCTATGATTATTTGGTTTTTCTCTATTATTTCTAACTTATTGAGAGTAATGTAAAGAATCATTTGAACGTATAAAAAAACTATTTCTTTTATATATCCTAACTTTATGTATTTTATACTTACCTTTAGAATATCCGCCGGGTCAGCAAGTTTTATGAATTCTTCTTTTTCTGTCTGTTTTGTAAGCATATTTCGAGCTTTGTTTTCCTAGGTATGCGACTGGTCTTCAAGATCGTCAAAAATGAATAAAAAATTTAATTTGCGAACTGTATTCTTCGGCGTATTTCGTTTCTAACATTACTGGTTTTCATCATTTTGGCATCTAGATACACAAATTTGGCCACATTTTCGATATTGTATTCGCCAAGTGCAATATTTTTGTTATATGAGGTATTTTTCCTCGATTGCATCATGAGCTTTGTTTTATTTTTATTGATTTGTAGCGCCACTAGTTTCGATTTGCTGTCGAGTCTCAGGAAAAGTTATTAGCTTGTTATTAATGACCGTGAGAAAATGTTGATGTTGTTGGCATAGGCTACCACTTAGCTTGACTTGTATAATAACGTCCCTCTTGTATCGATAGATAGCTTTCTTATAGCATACTCCAGAACCAAATTAAATTGCTAAATTGCATTTTCTCTAAAAATTTTGAATGATTCTAATTTTACCATTAACCTTAAACACAGTGATTGCGAGCAAAAATAAAAAATATATTAATATCAGAACCGGCGTTGACTTTTTGCAAATGCATACATTGAACGTTCAATGTAGGCTTCCCTTTGCACATTAGAGACCCTTAATACAATATAATAAAACGAAATGGACAATTTATTAGATCTAAAATTTTAGAGTAAAATAGTGAGTTCCATATTATTTAGAATACACAATATGTATGTAGTTGAGGGATTGATAGTATTCTGCAAAATTTTTTATTTCTTTTTGCATTCGGTGTAACTTACTCAATTTCCTCTTATAAATGCTTTTGCTTTAATAACTTACTGCGTTTTCATTTTAAATATATTATTAGTTTAAAATCGTATGATCGTAATTTAGTCTTAGAAAATTACTAGGTAATGACCACAACCTGAACTGCTTTCGGATATAAGTACGTAGTTCTAAATTCCTGCATTTTACTTGGTGATCCGATACCTAAATATTTTTGGACAACCGCTGGAGGATGAGCGTATGTACTTCTAGTTTTATCGCATTATAAAAATACAGTACATAGCAATGCAATTTTGGTGGTTATGTTATTCAATTTTTCAACCTCTTGAATTTCCTTTTTTTATCTCAATCTACTTTCCAAGATGCAAGAAGTCTAACTTCGTCGATCTCTCCGGCCCCGCTTCAGAACTCTGCGATTGTCGTAACTACTGGTCCCTACACACGCCGAGCAAGTTGTTCAATCCCAAACCAGGCTGTCCACCTGAACATCTTTTCCCGAGTAGTTTTTATTACTCCTACTTTTTGTGCTCTGCACTGAGATAAGAATTGCAACTAATGCTGCTGCAGTTGTCCGTTTTTGTGCATGCAGAGCCTTTCTATGGTTCGTTGCCCCGTCAAAATGGAGCCTTGGTATGATCTGCGAGAAATTTGAAAATGTTGTTTGCGCGCTTGGGTCGTGATCATCTAAAGAACGTTTCGTGGGTCCTAAGAAGTTGGTTGCATTAACTACTTGAGTTAAACCGACCATTGACTACAAGAGTGCAATTTTATAGATGTGGCCATTGCATGCAAGTGCTTATTTTTATTTTTGCCCAAGTCCATTGAACTTTTTCTTGGTGATGCACCAGCAGATTTCGGCCGTGGGATGCGCAAGCAACCACATCTGCAATCGACTCTATAGAGGTGTAGAATTTTTATATTGCGGTCGACTGCAATGTTTTTCAATCAGAAAGGTGAGATATACGAGCCCTTCATGTTTGGCAATTTTTCGCGAAAAGATTTTGCCAAGTCATAAGTTCCCGGTTTACTAGAATGGCATTAAGTGCACTTAGCGAGAATTCTTCAAATTGAAATTTCGTTCTTCATGCAAGGAAGAGGTCGTTCAGTGCAGATTGACTGTAATATTTAAAGATTGAACTTCAATCTTTATTTCAGCAAGAAATGTACGGAGTAGTTTAAACTCATTTAGTTTCACAGCTTTTCAAAACTCAAAAACAATGCGTGTTTATAAAGATGCCTTTAATTCTTTTAATAATACTTTTTTCCAACTTTTTAATTTATGTGTAGATATATTTACATGAAAGCTACGCATCCAAAATTATGAGATCTGCTTATGACTATGAGGAAAAAGCTAAGGATCAAGTTCTTAGAAGGCTCATTTGAAAATGGTTCAATAAAGGTGACCGTTCTTATGATAATTTTATTCTCTACACTTATATTTTCATCGAAGTCCTCTGAGATTTGGTGTGGGAAGAACGAAATTATCGTAACAATTTGTAGATTCATACAGAATATAAGCACTATGTTATGCCCTGTATAAGTGGATTTGTGTTTGCTTTGAAAATACAAGACCTTGTCTTGTTAATTTAATATACCAGTTGGGTTGCAAGTAGAAAATCCAAAGAATTTCTCTATGAGCAAATCTGTTTTGAAATACATTTTTAAAGTTGACTTCCTAAGGAGAAAACGTTGGCAGTTTCACCCGTATATTTGTGTTGTTACTTTTTGTGTACTCGTATGTTCACGGATGACTTTCAGAAGAAGATACATTAAGAAATTCTTTTTCGCTAAAATATTGAAGGTATTTGCTGTCTATTAGGTCTCATTTGAAGGACAAGAAAATTGATTAGCGGTCAAGGACATTTACCATTAAAACAAACATGTTCATTCTTTCGAGCATTTTATGTGTGTATTTTTATTATTTACATCGTACTGCATTAAAATATTTTGGCAATAAATCGTAATCCTCGGAAGGACTCTGCAGATATTAATAGTTAAATATGGTGGATTGCAATTAAAGAATCAAGTCTGAATCAACTTTCGTATGAAATGTACCCGTTAGTTTCAGACCGTTTAAAGTTTAGATCGGTTTACCTAATTAATTTTGTTTTATAAATGATAAATTTTAGTCCATCTTTTCGTTTGAAAAAAACCCATACATTCATTTTAAGTGGAGCTTTAATACTCTAATGATGATTAAGAGTAACGTCTTCGAGGAAAATTTTACAGATGTTTTTTTTCTGAACCATTTTTCTAAATTACTTATAAAATTCGTTGGAGCTACATGAATGAGTTGCTTATTTTAATAATTTTTACTGCAAAATTATTAGAGAAGCAAAATGTTAGAAGAAGGTGGTTTCGACGTGTGTACTAATTCTCATCGGGCCATCACTCTTATATTATATTCACAATGGCGCAATTTGCATACACACAACTAGGGTGCTCCAGGCAGGGACATACAAAATAGACATGCATTTGATAATGATATGTTAGAAATATTGCGATATAAATAAAGAGTTGTCCAACCATAATGCACGATGTAAATTGTGAGTCACACCTTAACGTCAAGTTTTTCACCCAACTCAATTCGACATTTCTTTGTTTCAGTGTTTGACAAATTTAATTATGGAGCGTTAAGGTCGTTGCAGTCTTTTACGAAAATGGGCGTTCAAATCAAAATGCATTTTGTGCATAATCGGCCAAGTGCGTCCACAATCGGGAGAATTGTGCGCAAATTTCAGTAAGCCTGTAGGAAATGTGAGTTCACCTGTGCATGCTCGTCCTGTTCGTTGTGCGGAAAACATTGCTGTTGTTCGCGATAGTGTGGCAGGAGGGCCCTCAACCTCGACTCGTCGTGGTTCCCAACAATTGAACATCGCACAAACATCACTGATGCGAATTTTGAATAAAGATTTGAATTTACATGCTTGCGAGGTTCAATTGAGTCAAGAACTGAAGGTTTATGGGCTGGTGGCATCATCGGACCGTACTTCTTCTAAGCAGTAACCGTGAATGGTGTTCGCTATTGTGAGATGATAACGGGCTTCTTGGGGCCAGAAATTGTGTTTATGGACCTGGAAGATATGTAGTTCTAACGGGATGGTGCCACTTGCCACACAGCCAACGAAACAATGGCTTTTTTGGGCGAGAAATTCAATGGCTGTGTTACCTCACATTGTGGCGACGTTAATTGGCCGCCACGATCATCTGATTTGACACTGTTGGACTTCTTCCTATTGGAATATTAAAAAAAAAGTGTCCGTCAATAACCCAAGAAGAATTCAGGAGCTAATGGATGAGATAATTCAGCACATTAACGACATTGAACCTCAATTATGTGTCAGAGTCATTGAAAATATGGACCATCGGATAGATTATATGCGACCGTAGTCGTCTCGAGCATTTGGGTGATATGTTGTTTTACACATAATTGTTATAGATTCTTCTATTATAATAAAAAAAATTTGTTTTATTTGCAATTAGCATCGTGCGTTTTGGTTGGACCACCCTTTATATTAGGATAAAGTCATTGATTTGAATTTATTGAAGTTCCATTAGAGCATTTTAGATATAAGCCAACAATTTGCTAACCCATTATGTTCTTTGTATTATATGTGATATTTAATGAACTTTTATTCTTCCAACATATTTGTAATATATTATAATTCTGATTAGACGAAGATGAGATATGGTTTTTAGGTCTTTATAAAAATTTTTGTTACAAAGACCTACTAGTTTCGCGACCTGTCTGTCCGTCTGTCCGTCCATCCGTCTGTCCGTGCGTCACAGGTAATTTCCTCAGAAACTATAGAAGCTAGAATGCTCAAACTTTGTGAAAAGGTCAGAAGGGATAGTTTCTCAAACGTTGAGGCCTTAACAAGAATTTAAATAATTTTTAAGGGGGGTCCCCCCTAATAACGAATTGGCCCTTGAAAATTTTTTTAATCAAAGGTAGTCGAGTGTGGTATCAAATGAAAGGTCATTATTAGAACTTTTAGAATCTGAAATAAAAAAATCATTTTGTGAATTAGGGGGTCCAGGGGAAGGCAAAATGTACCCGAAATTTGTGTCTCCCCCCTCGCGATTGGACACCTTTCAGCCGGAAAATCTGAAAATTATCACGAACGTGGGCCTTTATGAGTACAAGGGCAACAAATACCTTAGAAATCGAAATTTGCTCAACTTTGTTAATAATGGTATGATTTGTAGATTTTACATTTTCGTTACGTTCACAAAATTTAATTGAGATCAAATCATAATCAAGTGATTCATAGCCATTTCAACTATATGGAATTACAACAACAATAACACGGTTTTATGGTTCATATGGGGTTTTCCAATAAGAGGTGTTATTTTGATATTAAAAGAAAAATGCCATTTTTGAATATAAATGATCGGATGTTTATTTCATTATAAAGAAGAAGATATGCCGTTTATAGCAAAAAATAAACTTCAGGCAAATAACCACTACGACACGCTTACATGACCATATCTTCTTCATGAAATTTTCCGTAACCAAATCGCAAAGTGGCTGCCCTATGTCCTCGATAGCCTCACGAATTTCATCTTTGAGATCTTGAATCGACGCTGGGCTATTGGCGTAGGCCTTCTCTATCACGTGGCTCCAAAGAAAGAAGTCGCAAGGTGTTAAATCACAAGATCTATTCAAAATAACACCTCTTATTGGAAAACCCTAAATATATTTAAAATTGACCTAGGCACTTTTATTTTCTTTCAATTTTCATGAAAATTTAAGGAATAGTGTTTAACTTGAACATGTTCAATCGGCTGTGCATTCAGAAAAATCAATTAAGTTAGATTGAAATGGCGGCTGCACTGTGCTTATGAAAGAAAATGTGCATCTTTTGTATAAATTTGAACGATTTCGTATGCAAGCATTGGATGAATAATTCGAGTTATCGATTCACGCCATTAGAAAACCTTTTTCTAACCCTAGGATGTTTACAAAGACCTTCTGGTAGGAGCACTCTCCTGCTTACTCAACTTGTTTTAATTGTCATATTGATTGAATTTTGAGTGCAAAGTGGGCCACTAAGTTTCAGATTATTTCTTCGTTCGAAGCTTGCTTTATGTTTTTTATAAAAAAATTTATAATGATTGGTTAAATAAAAATTATTGCACATTACAACAACATTATCACGTGATACTAGGGAGATGCACGTTTGCAACGGACCTAGACACTGCAAATATGTAGGATTTTTAATAAAAATTTAAAAAATAATTTGCTATATAATATTGGTGTATTATGATGAATAGTAAAGCGAAGGGGTTCAAACTCTCGAAACAAAATGGCGGATAATTTAAATACATAATAATCAGGATTTACTTTTTTGAACTCAATCTAGGGAATCTGTATATTAGGTCTTGCTATATACAGCACATATTATTTGGTTTACTAATTGTTTCACAAAACCCTTCTGACAAGAGCACTCTCCTGCTACTTCAACTTGTTTTATTTACAGTAAAATATTCCGTTTTTGGTTGGGTGTTCAGTCACTTCTGGCTTTTAATATATTATATAAAAAATTTTAATATATTATATAAAAAATATCATTGATATATATACATATATATATATATATATATATATATATATATATATATATATATATATATATATATATATATATATATAAATATATATATATATATATATATATATATATATATATATATTATTTATATATATATATATATATATATATATATATATATATATATATATATATATATATATATATATATATATATATATATATATCTTCAACTGTGGCGCGAGAGCTCAAGCCGGGCTTTGGGCTCTAGGATTAATTTCCTCCAATCATCACGGTTCCGGAACCTTGTTTGCCAGTTATTTACTCCCAATGAGAATCTGCTATCACTTCTATTGTGTCTTTCCATCGAGTCTTCAGTCTCTCCCTTGGACGTCTAGCTTGCGTTCTACCCATCAATGATCTTTTGGGCAGCCGATTTTCTTTCATTCTTTCTACGTGGCCCACCCATTGTTTTGTAATTTTATGCAAGAGGAAACGGGTGAATCATCAAATAGTTCATATAACTCATCATTGTAGCGAAGTCTCCACTCTGTCTCTTGTTTTACTGGGCCGTTAATTTTCCGGAGCACTTTGCATTCAAATACGCCCACTACCTTTTCGGATTCGTATATCAGGGTCCATGTTTCACTTCCATATAACAGCACAGGTTTGACTAGTAATTTGTAAATGCCGAGCTCATTTTGCCTGTGCACGACTCTGGACCTTAGAATGGGAAGTACAGAGTAATATGCTTTATTATTGGCATCCAATCTTGTCTTTTTCGGCGCCTCTTTTTTGCAGGTTGGCTCTAAGATATACAAAATTATCCACACTTTCAAGGTTGTAGTCGCCTATGGTTAGATTATGCCCAACCGGAGTTTTCTTCCTCGTTTGAGTCATAAATTTGGTTTCAGTGTTATTAACTTACAGGCCAATTTAGTTTGCTTTAGGTTCTAGGCTCAGAAATGCTCCTTTAACATCTAAAATTAAGCATACCAGAATATTGACGTCATCATTATATGCTACCAATTATGTGGACTTGATCATTAATGTACCCAAAGTTTCAGCTGATGTCTGTCTGATGACATGTTCTACCGCATTGGTTCACCATTTACCTCGACTTGGGACACTGTGTTTAGCATCGTGATCTTGACCATGCGGACTATTATTGTTGGGACGCCAAAGTCAAGCATTATTCTGTGCAGTGCATTTCTGTCAACACTGTCGTATGCTTGCTTGAAGTCTTCAAAGAGGTGGTGTACATCGATGTTACATTCGCAGCACTTTTCGGGTACCTGCTTTATTGATAATATTTGATCTATTGTATATAGTCCATTCCGAAATCTTTGATTTGTTTTCTATGAAAGCACTTTATGTGCCGTGCATAGTATAGCAATGCCTCTATATTTTAACACCTTAATTTGTCCCTCTTTTTGTGTAACGGGAATATTATACCTTTCTGCTAGTTCGCTGAAAACCGTTCGTTTAGCCATATTCTGCATATTAGTTGATGCACGAGATAATTAAATGCTGAGCAGTTCTGCTGGTATTCCAGGAGCCTAATTTTTCCTGAGGTCCCATACAGCTGCCTGTATTTCATCTCTGGTTGGTGCTGCAACTGGGATATCTTCCTCTGGTTCTGGAATGTTCACAATTGGGGACGCTGTGAAAAGCTTCGGGAAATATTGCCACCATATGCTTTTAATTTCGACCTTGCCTTTGATTGCTCCTTGTATGCTTTTGCAAAGACTTTTTGTGGTTTGAAGCTGTCCTTTAGTGGTTCAATAGAGGTGTATGCTGATCTGACTTCATGTAGGGTTATGTCTTTGTTTATTTGTTGGATTTGGGTGTTTGATGATCAGTTGGCACTTTTTTTTAGCTTGACGTCGATAGCTTTTATATTGTTCTTCTTTGGCCCGAGTTTGTCGCGTATGTATTCTTTTTGCACCTCGCTCCTTTTTTTTAAACCACTTCCTACTTTCCCTTGGCTGGTGCTCCAGGACCTCCTCGCTTGCTTCTGTTACCGCATCTCTTACAGTCTTCCATATAGTTTTGATGTCATCATTACATTTTCCCGCCTCTGGTGATATGTTGATGCAGTTTTCCAGCGCTGACATGTATGTGGACGTTACAGAGCTTTCATTTAGCTTGCGTATTTTGTATTTTGGAGTAACTGATGCTTCTTGTTTACAGCTCCACGAGATACGTCATCGGAACTTAACTTGGTTGAATTTGTGGCTGTCTGGAGACTCCCCCACTTATGGATGCCTCAATGGGAAAAACATGTGGAGCTGACTGTGAAGCTTCTACTAGTAGCGAAGTCTATCAGCTTTTATTCGTTACCACTGGTCTCTGCATGGAGGCTGTAGGCTCCGGTTGTTCTTCTATGTGCCGGTTCTCGGCCGATTTTTGCATTGAATTCACCCAGAACAATTTTAATGTCGATTGACGGCAATACATTGACAGTGCATTCAAGGATACTGTAAAATTTGTCCTTGATTGGCTCTTCATTGTCTTCTGTGGCCACGTGACAGTTGACCAGTCAGACATTAAAAAATTTGGTCTTGATACGAATCGCACTGAGCCTTTCGTTAACGGGTTTACGTCGGTGATAATTGATTTGAATGTGTTGTCGACAATGAAAGTCACTTCAAACTCATGGCATCCTTGCAGTTTTTCGCTTTTAAACACGATATGATTCGCATGTCAAATATGTTTTCACCATGCCACCTGGTTTCTTGCACTGCGAGAATCTTGATTTTATATTTCTTTTTTCATCCAGAAGTTGTCGTAGTGCGCCTGGTCTATTCAATGATCTAACATTACAAGTTCCAAAAGAACAGTCCTTTATACGTTGCGATAATCGTTACCGTTTATCCAGTCCAATCCGAGGCTGCTCTCCCGGTTCCATGACAAGTAGATACTAATTGGGGCA
The DNA here is from genome assembly GCA_963969285.1 of Odontomyia ornata. Lineage (NCBI taxonomy): Eukaryota > Metazoa > Arthropoda > Insecta > Diptera > Stratiomyidae > Odontomyia > Odontomyia ornata. The sequence goes on from OZ017739.1 coordinate 266,804,953, forward strand.
TTGTCAACGCTTCCACTAGTCGGTTTTGGTCCACGTGTGGTATTTTATTTAAAAAAACCGCATGAATTAACCGGTAAATTCAAACGCTTTTAAAGGGGCTAATGTCATATGTGGATGTGCACTCTTAAAGATTTTTTTTTGCACCAAACATAGTCGAAAGGTATTAAAGAGATATCTGTTAATATATTTTATTAGAAGTCCAATATAGTTGACGGGGTAGAACACGATAAACGTATGTTTTCCCGTCGCGATAGGAAGCTGTGGACCGAAAAATGTTAGAAAAATCAAACATACACGCACAGCTCTCTATAAAGTTGAAAATCACTTAATTTTGTTGGTAATAGTATGATTAAAAATTTTAACATTTGCTTGTATAAAATTTCAAGGGTACCCGTAAATCCAATGCAACATTACATATATCTGGTCACTTAAAAGGCTCACAAACCGTGAAAATTTCAGAAGAATTGGATAGTATCTAACGAAGTTATGGTGGTTGAAATCTTCGGTATCAAAACAACAATAATACATGGCTATTGAGCAATATGTGCTTCCAATCGACTCGGACACTACAAATTTGTTAAGATTGCTATGTTTCTCTGTTCAACGAGAGTTGTTAGTTATCCTAAAACAAAAAGGCGGCCGCTTTAAATGAGGGTATTGACTAAATTTAAGATACTTTTCCCCAGCTTTAGTTTTGAAAGAACAGGCTATTAACTCCAGATAAAAACAAATATTTTAAAAGTGAAAAATTCATGGCGGCAGGTTTTCATGGTTTTCAACAAAAAATATCTTAGAAGTTGAAATTCACTCAACTTTGTTAGTAACAGTAGAATTCGTAAACAGAACATTATTTTCCTGTGATCATTCACTCGGGAGCCTTTAAATTTAAATTAAGTTTCAATAAAGTTAAATTACATTCACGGAAGTAATAGCAATTTGAAAGCTCTCCGAGTACAAAAAAAAAAATGCGGTTTTTCCGCCATCCGGGCTTTTCATTGAACCAGAGACTACACTTTTATTGGATCTTCTAATTTCCAGATAAAGTGAATCATAAAATTATCTTTACGATTTCATTCAGTCAATTGTTGCTAGTGATTTCGTAAGAAAATGTCAGCAAGTTTTGCTGTAGATGTCATTAAAGTTCTTCTTGAGTTTATCCATTATTGGTGTCTGCATATCGTATGCTGAGTTCAAAACTTTCTGACATGAGCGTAGCTCTGTCTACCCATCTTGTTTCATTTCCGTTCCTTTATTAGATACGCAAAGTTCAGTAACTCTGAACATTCTATTGTTTCCCCTCTCCAATTAGAAAAAAAGAAAAGTTGGCTAAACAGACCTACGCTGATGTCAGAAGCGTTTTGTACCCAACTTCTCAGTAATGCAGTCACCAGCAATGAATAAAGTCAAGAAATATGTCAAAAAGATGCGCACGTTTAAAAAAAACCATTGTTTTTCTATTTTCAACGGGCGCCATTATGTTGCAAGCCAACAAAAATCAACCAAATCATTAACTTCTAAAAATATTGATGTTATTGTCCTTATTTGAAAATTTCAAGAAGATCAAATCAAAACTGCAGTGACTGATTTGATGGAAAGTCCGTAAAATACCAAAATCATGTGTTATTGTTGTTGTAATTGGAGAAATTTCGAATGGCTATAACTTCCGTGTATCTCATTCGATTTTCATCTTGCTTACACAGTTTAAGGACCTTATGTAGGACTACTTTAATATCGAATTTTGTTCAGTTTAAGGGCACCTATTCGAATTTATTGGGGAAAATGAGAAATTCGAATATCATACTATTATTAACAAAGTTGAGCGAATTTTGAATTCTAAGGTATTTGTTGTTGTTGTACTCATAAACACCTCCACCTCGAATTTTTTAGATTTTTTGGATTACAGGTGTCCAATCGCGATGGGTGGGGTACACAAATTTTTCGTGTATGTCCCCTCCCAGTGCGCCCCTCGAAGCAAACTTTGCCTAACTAAGACCTTGTTTGATAAGTTCTTATCTAGGCCTTTCATTTGATACCCATATCGGCTACCTTTGATGAAATTTTTTATTCACTCACTCTCCTATATGGGGAGGGTCTCTCCCCTATATGGGTAGACCCCCCCCCCCTTAAATACCTCATAAATTTTTTTTGTAATTGAACTTTAAAGAGAGCACTACTTTACACCTACATACAAAATTTGATGTTTATAACTTAAATAGTTTTCGAGAAAAATTGCTGTGACACACGGACAGACGGACGGACAGACAGACGGACAGACAGGACGGGATTTTAGTAGGGTTTTGTAAAATTATTTTACAAAACCCTAATAAATTAACTCTTGCTAGGGGCCGTCATGGCATTAAAGATGACGCTGTTTAGAGGTGATCACTTTTTGCAAATTTTTTGATTATAAAAGAGCACCGAACTGAACCAGGATTCAGCCGGTCTCTCATAGGCTACTCGTATTATTTGATTCAATGTGATAATAACTTTTGAATGGAGACATATAACTGGATTTTCATCTAATTATGGCATACAATTTTAATGATGTTCTTTACAAAGGCAACAGGAATGTAAAATAGGCAAACGACTACTTCGGCTGAAAAAGAAATTTTTGAAAGTGCACTCAATCTTTGCATAACATTGACACATGTATAGATTTCAATTATTGACTACTACTACGCTCCTTTTAAAAACAACGAAGAAGGGGCCAAAAATGATTTTTACAGCACTTTAGAATATGCCATGACAGGCTGCCGTTACACGACATCAAAATTATTCGAAGGAACTTTAATGCCCAAATTGGCCGGGGGTTGGCTCACAAAGTAATAATATGGGAGTAGAGCCTATACGCAGAGACCGACTTGAATAGACAGCACCAAATAGACCTTGCATTAGCCAAAAGCTTTTTCATACGTTCCATGTGCGCACATAACTAAACAGACCACTCTCTCATAGAAAAACGAGCGGCCACGAGAATTCTTGACACACGCTGCCATAAAAACCGTACAGCCGACCTGATCGAGTAACCTATTGATGGAGTTGTGACCAGAGCGCAGTATCAAACATGCATCCACGACGCAGTTAAAAATTTCCTTGGAAAGAAGGAAATTGTAGCCTCGCTTGAATTAAGAGCTGTTCTCAAAATAAGAGATACTAACAGTGTCATGGATTCACTTGATATATAGAATGCCTTAAAGCTGGTTTGAGCGGAGCAAAAATTAAGCCAACCTATTCAAACAGTAGAAGTTAGCGCATGGCTATTGGCGACATCTCAGAAAAATATGCCAACTAGATAATAAGCAAGGTGAAAGTCAGAATCGTTTGGGTTATTTATAAAATAAGGTATGGGCATACTATAAGGGGCTGTAAAGAGATTGCTGCTATTATTTTGGCAGAACAGTGTACTTAAAGGAGGAGTGCACAAAAGAAATACACTATTTTATCTGCCGAAATGCTGATCGAAGGCCAGATGATTTGAAATCTGTGCCAGGTACACGTAGATACCGAGTGTTTCGGGATGCCCTAACGAAAGCCAAAGCAACTTTGCAATGAGCCATATTCTGCAATTATTTGAATTCTCGGTTTTTGCGTTTGTTTAGTATTTATTTCAAAGAAAAAAGTTTTCCCTTAAACACAAATAAGCTCAAGTTTTTTGAAAATAAATACATATTTTGGGGCGAAGTATTTACTCTTCAAGAGTAAGAATTTCCTCTTCTTCAGTCTTTGTCTCAGAGACAAACACTAAAGAAGAGGGAATACGTACTCTCGAAATATATACAACGAGGAGCCTTGGCTACAAGCTAGCAATGCGGAAGCATGGTGCCTTACGTAAGCCCTGCATATATGAAGCAAAAAGCATGGATGAGAGTGTGGGCACGTTCACTCCACCATACACTATATAAACAATAAATAAATTTTAGGCAAAATTCGCCACACCCGACAAACGAACGGTTAAAATTTAAGTAATCATTTAAATATCAGAATATAGCTTTTATTTTAAAGGTTGGTCCAACCATACTCCACGATGTTAATTGTGAGTAACACCTTAACGTCAAGTTTTTTGCCCAACTCAATTCGACATTTCTTTGTTTCAGTGTTTGACAAATTCAACAATGGAGAGGTACACAATTGGATACCGCGTTAAATTTGTTGAAGCTCTTTACGAAAATATGCGTGCAAATCAAAATCCATTTCGTGATTTTTTTGGTCAGCATAATCGACCAAATGTGTCCACAATCGGGAGAATTGTGCTCAAATTTTAACAAACCGGGTCAGTAGGAAATGTGAAATTACCTGTGTATGCTCGCTTAGTTCATATTGCGGAAAACATTGCTGTTGTTCGCGATAGTGTGGCAGAGGAGCCGTCAACCTCGACTCGTCATCGTGCGCAACAATTGAACATGTGATGAACATCACTGATGCGGATTTCGAATAAAGCTTTGAATTAACACGCTCACAAGGTTCAATTGACTCAAGAGCTGAAGCATACTGACCATTTCAAGTGTCGGCAATATGCCGAATGCTTGGTTGAACAGACAGAAGGGAATGGTGACTTTACAAAAAAAAAATCATCTGCAGTGACGAGGCACACTTTCACCTCAGTGGGTTCGTTAACAAGCAAAATTGCCGCGTTTCGGGCCAATGAGAATCCACGAGTGATTCTTGAAAAGCCGATGCATCCACAAAGAGTGACTGTTTCGTGCGGTTTATGGGCTGGCGGCGTCATCGGGCTGTACTTCTTCGAAAATGAGGACGGCCAAGCAGTAACCGTGAATGATGTTCGCTATTGCGAGAAGATGACGGACTTTTCGTGGCCAAAAATTGAGGTTATGGGCCTGGACGATATGTGGTTCCAACAGGATGGTGCCACTTGCCACACAGCCAACGAAACAATGGCTCTTTTGTGCGAGAAATTTGATGGCCGTGTTATCTCACGTTGTGGCGATGTTAACTGGCCGCCACAATCATGTGATTTGATACCGTTGGACTTTTCTCTGTTGATATTTAAAAGAAAAAGTGTACGTCAATAAGCCAAGAATAATTCAAGTACTGAAAGATGAGATAATTCAGCACATTATCGAATTTGAACCTCAGTTATGTCTCAGAGTCGTTGAAAATATGGACCATCGGATAAAAGTATATCACCGTAGCCGTGGTGCGCACTTGGCCGATATTTTGTTTGACATATAATTGTCATAAGTACTTCTACTGTAATAAAAGTTATTAACCTAATTCTCTGAAAACTTTTTGTTTTATTCGCAATTAACATTGTGCGTTTTGGTTAGCCTTCCCTTTATTTTATGAATTATTTCAGTCTGCAAGGCATAAGATTCAAGAAAAATATTATATACTTCAATGTAAACAAACAACTGCATTTGTAGGTTATTGTGGCACATTTCGCAGCTAATAACATCTTTTTGCAGACAAAATTTTTTATTTTAATGCAAAAAATATCATAAATCAGACCACTTAGACAATCTTAAAAATATTTGCCATTTACAAAAACACCTAGGGTTAGCTGCAAAAAAAGTTGATTTCAACGTGATCTTGCTAGTAGAGACTAGACAAAATTACATACCGTAATCAAGAAAAGCTTATCACGCTCTCGCTTGCCAAAATGATCACAAAATAATTTGCTCATACACACCAATACTGTTACAATTAAATACACACCTTCATTCGAACTTGGAGCACGTCAAGCCTGCTTCAAACGGTGACAATTGCAACCCGGCATATTTTCACGACTTTGTTTGTTGTTTACTACACACAGTGGGATATTTACTTCCCACTTTCGCACTTCACTATGGTCAGAGACTTGTAGGAGAAGTCGAGGGGGACGCCAGCCACCAACAAAACAATTGGAGATGTGCGTGGTTAGAATTCTGCCACGGGTGGGAAGATATTATTCAACTGTGACTTTAGAGCCCCGATGGGAAAATAGTAATCCAAAGTGGCAACATAACAGCGTTGCCTAAAGTTCGGAAAATGCGCGTTTCCAATTTTAACTTTTTTCTCTCCCTGTGTGGTCCTCAGCTTTGTTCATTCCTGACTTTGAAAGTTATCAAGACTTTTCATCTGATATCCATATCGGCTACCTCATGCATAAAAATACTTTGCCTTAGATTTTAGTTAAATTTCTCTGGAGGAATTCACGTATTACGAAGAGAACTCTACAAATTGGAGTCTATTTGAAATTCGAAATTTCAAAGGCTTCCGAAAGGTTACAATTTGAGTTCGATTTATATGAAACTTTAATTTAAGGCCAAAAATAATTATATTTAAAAATTTTGTTACTTTGGTCCCTAGCCATGCGCACGTTTCAAAACGACGGTGGTTCAATTGTACTCGTACAAAGAAAGATTCAAAATCAAATGCATACATTCAAAATGGCAGCCCCAAAGTTCAGAAAATAAGCACAATATGCATTTTTAGCTGCAACTGAAACGTTGAACATTGTTCATGGAAATGTGTGAAATTACTTAAATAAGAAGTATTTGTACAACAGAACATTTTCCTTAAACAATGTTTCATTTTAAAGTTAAAGGCCAATAAATTAATGATTCGGCTTGAAATATATAAACATAGAAAAACAGACGGTAACATTATCAACGAACAACTTATTACTGATTCCGACAGAATTTACTCTGTACTAGACCACACACTCCGATGTAACTGGAAACGGACATTTTAAAAAATAAAACCTAATATCCCTCTACCTGACGTAACTTAGTACCTGACATAATTTAGTACTACCTGTTTAGCCCATCCTACGACTATATAAAGTCATTCCCTTCAACAGATCAGGAGTCGAAGCTCGTTTGCTCATACAATAAAGCAAGGCCCGACGGCATTACAAGAAAAATATAATAATTATTTGCTTTTAAAAATCAGGTTGGCTACGAGAATTTTGCCTTCACGGCAAAGAAATTTTTATGATTTAGGTAACCATCGTTCTCCATCGTAGATGATCCCAAGCCTGTTTGAGAAAGGAGGAGGGAACCCTTGCTTCCACAACCCATAGCTTCCATGATTTCTCATCCCAAATCCGCCAATCGTATGGTAGTAAATGCTCTTGGGGTCGCACATTGGTTTTCTTGGTTTCCCAATGATGCCGGAAAATGTTAATAACTGTAAATACATCTACAGCTCTGCAACTAAATCCTACTCACACCAGATTTAGAATGGACGTTGGGCGACGGGCTTACTCCCCGTCCCTGGAAACCTTTAATTGTTTTAAAACCTGCAGATGGGCCTCGGAATGGATTGGACTCACGGCAACGACCTCGCAAACGAAAAAAGGACTATGGCATTGGATCCTGGAATGTCAGATTACTCAATTACCCAGGTGCTGTTAAGAACCTTTTACAACAGGCCAGTCAATATCAATTAAAAATACTGGCAGTCCAGGATTGGAATTGGACCGGAAACGTCATTCAAGACATGAGATCACACACAATATTGAAAAGTGGGAAGCCTACTGGAAAACGAGAATTTGGAGTGGCCTTCAATGTAGATAGGGAGCTTAAATCGCACTTTACTGATTTTAAGGCAATCAACGAACGGTTCTGTGCGATCCCTAAAAGGCGAAATTCTTTAAAATCTGGCTGATTAATGTTCACGCACCGATAGAAGAAAAGGACAAAGAAACGAAGGAAATGTTCTACAATCGCCTGGAAAGACTGGTCAAGTCATTCCCTACAAACGACACAAAAATAGTTCTGGGTGATTTCAACGCTAAAGTTTACAATGAGCTATCTCATCGGGGAACGACTGGAGGATATAACCTCCACGATGAAACAAATGACAACGGCCAGCACCTGATTGGCTTTATTGTAGCAGAAATCTAGTCATACGTTCGACTTGCTTCATAAAATGCCGTGGGTATCACCGGATGGCAACACACAAAACCAGATCGATCATGTTTTGATCCAACAACGTTGTGCCTCGAGCTTACTTGACGTCCGTACATATCGTGGAGCCAATTTCAAACTTAGATCATTACTTGATCAAATCAACCTATCGATGTCGTATGTCAAAGACATATTCGGTGATGACTAGCCCGCTACAAAAATTTAACATCGAGCTATTAGGACCGTGACAGAGCAGATGACCGGACATCAAGCCTAGCGCAAGAGGAATGATAGGTTCAATGATGAGTGCCAGAATGTGTTAGACAAAAAGAATCAGGCATACAAAAAATACGTAGGTAGGAAAACTAGGACGAAGGGAGAACACTATGAAAATCTCAGAAGTTTGGCGAATAAGATAATTAGGACTAAGAAAAGAAAATACTCTGACGACCAATCGAGAAGTATAGATGTAAGTCTAGCGAGCAACAACACAAGACAAACATACAAAGTAGTGAAAAGCCTAAAACGTGCTTACCAGCCCAGGACCACTCTCTGTCGTGATGACATCGGCAATGACATCGCTGATGAAACTAAAATTAAGGAAGGATGGACATCATATTTCAAGAACCTCCTTAATTCTCCACGCAGCTCCAGAGCATCGGAGCCTATAGATGTCTGCGGAGAGCTTTCATTGGCCCCACCAACTCTGGATGAAGTTTGTTCCGCTATCAAGGCCCAAAAGGATAATAAATCGCCGGGCATTGATGAGATTCCAGTGGAGCTCATCAAATTTGGTGACAATAGTGTTCATCAAGCTATTCACAAAGTCATCCAACATATTTGGCAACAAAAACATATGCCAAAAGAGTGGAGCCAATCAATTATATTCCCTATCCACAAAAAAGGTGGCAAACTACAGTGCGAAAATTATGGAGGCATATCGCTACTTTGTACGGTGTACGAAATATTTTCTAAAATCTTAGAAAATAAAATCGGATCATACGCCAACAGTATTATTGGGGAGTATCAAGGTGGTTTTAGGGTAGGTAGATCGACGATAGATCTGTTGTTTACAGTCAAGTACTGGGAGTTCAACATAGACGTATACCAAATTTTCGTAGACTTTAAGCAGGCATACGACAGTATTGATCCTAACGTACTGCACCAAGTAATGCTTTACTTTGGCATCCAAGCCAAATTAGTCCGTCTTACCAAAATGACAATGACGTCGACACCCTCCCAAGTCCGCATCAATAACCAACTCACCGATACCTTTGACACTTATATCGGACTAAAGCAGAGAGATAGGCTGGCCCCATTGCTATTCAATTTGGCTCTGGAGGACGTCATAAGGAAGCTACCTGTCGATACGCGAGTTACATTACTATTCAAGTCGAGCCAAGTAGTAGCCTATGCGGACGACATAAACATTTTGTCACGGTCATTAACAACTGCCAAAGAGCTCTTCCTGGAACTTGACAGCGAAGCAAAACTAGTAGAGCTACAAATCATGAAAATAAAACAAACATCATGACGCAGTCGAGGGAAAATACCTCAAATGCACAAAATATCACAATTGATGAATACAGTATCAAAAATGTAAGCGGATTTGTGTATTTAGGCGCCAAAATAATGAAAATAGGTCATGAAAGAGACGAAATATGCCGAAGAATACAGCTCGCAAATAAAATATTCGATTCAGTATTGACGATCTTGAAGACCAGCTGCATACACAGGAAAACAAAGCTCCAAGAATCGAAATCTGTGATAAGACCTGTGTTATGCTATGGGTGTGAAACATGGACCCTAATTCTAGCTTCCGTAAATATATTGAACGCCTTTGAGCGACGGCTCCGGAGGCGAATAATCGGAGCAAAGCTAGACGGGAGCCAATGGCGAATTCGATACAACCATGAGCTGTATGAAATTTTTGACGAACCGGAGGTCTCAACGATTATAAGACTACGGAAGCTACAAGGGCTGGCCACATGAATCGGATACCCAAAAAGGTATTTGTTGGGAGAACTGAAGGCCGGGGACCAGTGGGAAAACCGAGGAAACGCTGGTCTGACTCGGTTGACGAAGACAGTTCATCGCTGCTCGGATTTCGAAATTGGAGGACGCGGTCAATGGACCAAGACAGTTGGAGGAGCTATTTGCAGGAAGCGAAGGCCCGAGAGGGGCTGTAGTGCTAAGAAGAAGAAGAAATATCATTGGGCTTTGCTTCAAGGCTATAGAGCACAATACGAAAATATTGTATCAACAGTTTACATTTACATTGTACTGCCAACTTTCAAAATTTTCCTAGGGGCTTCTTGTTTTTGCCTTCGTATATTTTTTAAATTAACTAAACGCAAATTAAATTTTCGATGCACACACAATTTGATCCGTCTTTTATATGTACCTGCTGTTGAATATGTGGTGTGTGCTTTAGGTTTTTGTGAGGAACATAAGTCGGTTGTGATAAATATACCATACCAGAGCATATATTAATACTACTTCTGACTTATTGAAAAAAGATCTTTTGAAGTTTCCTGGGGAATTCGCCACGATGCACGAAAGGATCGAAGACAGTTTACGGTATTAGGGCTGTGCAAAATGAAAAATTACAAAGGCCTAGTTTCACATCCTGTCTGTCTGCCCGTCCATCTGTCCGAGCGTCACAGCAAATTTTCTCAGAAACTATAGAAGCCACAAAGCTCATTATAAAAAGGTCAGAAGTGAGGGTCTCTCAAAAGTTTAGGTCAAATCAAAAACTTCAAAAATGTTTAAGGAAGGTCCCCTTTATGCCGAAGAGAACTTTAGGATTTTTTTCATCAAAAGCATTCAATTGGGGCACCAAATGAAAAGTCTCGACTAGAACATTTAAATCTGAAATCAAAAAGTTAGCTTGTACATCAGGGTTGAATTTCTGAAAGACCCCCCCGACCCCCTCGCTTTTAGACGCCTTTGAGTCAATAAATGGAAGAAAAAAACACGAAGATAGGTCTTTATGAGTACAAGGGCGAAAAATATTTCAGAAATCAATATTCCCTTAACTTTGTTAATAATAGTATGATTTGTGAATTTTAACTTTTCCCCCATCAGATAAGATTCTCTTAAGATTTTACAGCTATGTAGATTATTCTATAATTATTAGGCTCACTAAATCAGATCACAATCAAGTGAGATGTATGTAGCTATGTATTTCAGTTGTATGGATTGATATTTCATATCGACCTGGGCACTACTATTTTCTTTGGATTTACATGAAAGTTTAAGGAATCGTGTTCAATTTGAATATGTTCAGTTTGCCGAGGATTCAGACAAATTAGTTAAGCTGGAACAAAATGGCGGCTGTCATGTGCTTATGAATGAAACCCTCCATCTTTTGGATTTCCATCGTATTCGATTCACCTTGAAAATGAGTTTTTTAAGTAGATACATGCGAACATCCTTACCATAGCCACAAATGGTCGTACTGGAGAAAAATATCACTTTGTATCTTAACACCGAATCAATACTGGATTTAATCGTATAGCTGTTGTAATTGATGTTTTTACTTTAATTGCATCCATCATTGTTTTGTATTCCCTCATGCACCGACAGATTTGTTTTCAGTACTCTTTTAGTTTTTCTCGGCATCCTTTTAAAATAAAATGTTTTGCTGTTTATTCAATGTTGTTGCTGCTGTTGTTTGTCACTTTCATTGTTTGAATTGTTGGTTTTTATTTCCCCGTTTTCCATTTTTCCCATTTCAGTTGAAATCGACCGAATCCGGATTTGCAATCAATCGTAGTAATGACACGCTCGAGTCGAACGACACTGAGTTAGACACAAAAGCCGACGATCGAAACAGATTGGCCTATCGAAATGCAGTCGTTAATGAGAGCCATGATTTAACGCCAAACGGGATGATTACCAGCACGAGTAATCATTCCGGAGCAAATGGCTCTGTCATTACTATGACGCTTAAGAATAATCATCTGATTGTTGAGACTGAAGAGCGAAATGTAAGTTTTTATTAGTGACACGAGGATGAAGCGGAACATGTTCCTAATACGCACAATTAAGCAAACAGCTTATCATTAGTAGTTCTGCTAGTTTTGAGTGCTTCCTAGCCAAGTATGCGGGACATGTTCCAAGCTCCGCAGATTGTTGCTTGTGAGTGTGTTGCTTAGTTTTTAGATTAAGACAAATTCAACATCTAATTGACCAAAAGCGAGAACTTAGTGATCCCCAAGCGTCTTTTCATCATTGCGATTCAAAAACTCCATCAGTTGTTCATATTTTTAAAAGCTTTTGTGCATGCAAGCCAACGTTAGAATATTTTATATTACATTTTTTGGTGATTACTAAAAGATATAGTAATTTATTCGAATATATATATATATATATATATATATATATATATATATATATATATATATATATATATTGTTACATGTACAAATAATTCTGCGAGCTACTGTCGCAATTGTTTTCACAACAATGAAGAACACGAATTCACTCGAAACCCCGAGAACCCAACAAGCATGATCAACATCGGCAATGTGCGAGAAATGGGTGAATAGGTAGAGACCCTATATAAAGGCGAGCTGAATGAATGGGGGATCATCATTCATTCGACCGCGATAAGAACTGCGAAAGTGTGTGGAAGTGTGTTTCGTAATAGTGAAGTGATTTAGAAGACAATTGCGATAAGAAATTTATGGACAAGTGTTAGATTTTATTTTAATAGTGAAAATTAAAATTAGTGAAAGTGTTAAACTGATTATTGTGCATTTTCTTGAATTAAATAAACACTTTTAACTTAAATTAAAAGACATTGCGTTTTCACTTTCCCGGAACATTAAAATTATTGGCCGCGAACCAATAACACGCGACAATGGTGTCAAGAAGTGCGAAAAAATTTTGAAAGTGAAAATTTGAACATTTTATAGTGCACAATAGTAAAATTTAAAGAAACATTAAAAATGCCACGAAGCTTAAACTTAAAAATTAATGAATTGACCATATCGGAGCTCAAGGAGGAGTTGGAACAGCGGAATCTGGCCACACAAGGTACAAAGGCCATACTGATTGCACGCTTGCGTGACGCGATCGAGTCGGAAGGCGTGAATCTGGATTCGGGTGAGCTCTCAGATGCGGAAAAAGGCGCAGTAGGTGGAGAAGTGGACACACCAAAATCAAAGGAGCCAGAAAATGCGCTGATGCAAATGTTGATGCTAATGTCATCCAGTCTGACTGCGAAGCTAGATGAACAGTCATCGAATTTAACAGCGAAGTTAAATGAACAATCAACGAAGCTAAGCAAACAATCAGCGCAGCTAAATGAACAGACATCCAGTTTAGCTGCGAAGCTAAACGAACAATCAGCGAAGCTGGACCAACAAGCGATCGAAATCAAGGCAGACATCACACAGAAGCTGGAGAAACAGTCAACCGAAATAAAAGCAGAGCTCGGTCATCTGAACAAACAAATTAAAGGCGTCGAAGAAAAGGTTGACCAGGTCGAGGAAAAGGTTTACCAGGTCGAGGAGAGAATTAACCATGAGATCAGCCAGGTCGAGGGGAGAATAAACCATGATATCAGCCAAGTAGAGGAGAGAATCAACCATGAGATGGGAAACATGAAAAAGGAATTGGAAGCAGCAAAGGCAGTACTAACCTCTTCACCAGCCTCGCTTATAACCGCAGCGCAAAGCACATCCAGAAATGTCCAAGCACCAATATTCGATGGGCAAACGGTCTGGAGTATTTACAAGACCCAGTTTGAAGCTGCCGCAAGGGCGAATCGCTGGAATGACCAGGAACGAGCAACTGCATTGATTCTTGCTCTAAGAGGCCCAGCTGCCGAGCTTTTGCAGACCATCCCCGATGAATTGCACTCAAACCCGAATGCTATAATGAATGCGCTCGACATGCGTTATGGAGACGATCATCTAAAGCAGATTTATCGGTCACAGCTAAGGCATCGGGTGCAGAAGTCTGGTGAGACCCTACAGCAGTTAGCCCAAGACATTGAGCGACTAGCACTTTTGGCTTACCCAGCCTACGACCCAGAACATCGAGATGATGCAGCGACAGAGGCATTCATCAGCGCACTAAAGGACCCGGAATTGCAACAAGCCGTGCGTTTAGCTCAAAAGCAAACGGTTAAGGACGCATTGGTTTATAGTCTGAACTATGAGGCAGCGAAAAATGCGACTCGTACCACTGCCCGGGTCCGTGAAGTGGCGGCAGACGAGTGCAGGTGTAAGCGCGTGGAAAATGAGCGAGAGCCGCAGGGTAATGGTGCGCCTAGATGCTGGGATTGCGGAGAAAAAGGGCACCTGCAAAGAGACTGTAAGAAGCGAAGAAAATGGAGCTATTGTCCAGGATGGTGGAGATTCAGACCATGTCAGGAGCCTAGAATGGAGGACCATCAAACTGCAAGAGCCAAATTTGTGGGGCAGAGGTTGACTAGGAGGATCGAAGTCCCCAGCACCACCATCACTGTGTCAAGACTACATCGTGGAGAAGCGGACTTATGCCTTCCGGGTCAAATTGACGGAGAACACTGCACCATAACAATCGACACTGGTGCTACCCGATCGATTATCCGACCAGACCTAGTTAGACAGCAACAACTTCACAAGGGCAGAATTTTCTCACTACGGACAGCTACGGGAGAAACTGCACCTGTTCATGGAGAGGTCAACCTCCAGATACAGTTGGGAGACCTTGTGTTCCGACATAATTTTCTGGTCGCGAACATTATGGATGACTGCATTCTCGGAATGGATTTTCTCCGACCACATGGAATCACGTTAGACTTGGGCAAACGTGTGTTGAAATGGCAGAATGTCGAAGTACTGATGGAGGATCCTAGCGTTCAAATCCCCAAGATGAATGTAGTGGTATGTACTGACACTGATGTACCGAATTCCTCCGAAAGCATTGTATGGGCCAAGCTTGATGGTGATTCTGGAGACCACCGACCTTATCTGATAGAGCCAACGAAGACATCCGCATTGCGCAGCTTGATTGTAGGACGAAGCCTTGTAAGATCTTTAAGGAACGGATATGTGCCGGTTAGAGTCCTTAACACCGCAGACTCAACCACGAGCATCAAAGCGGGAGAAGTCATCGGCAGCTGCCAGCCTGTTTCCACCATCACCTCTTTGGAAGCTTCTCACAACCATCATTGGAAAAGGAGGCAAGACACAGACAAAGCCCGGGAATCCACGTCTGCAATATTGAAGCAAGTCAAATTGCCGGTGCAGCTATTCAAACGAGCCTCTGATCTGGTCACCAAGTACAGTGACATCTTCTCAACAAGCCCGGATGACCAAGGCCGAACGAGTCTGGTAACTCACGTCATAGATACACAGGGAGCCAAGCCGATTCGACAAGCACCCAGACGCCTCCCTATAGCCAAACAAGGAGAAGTGAGCGCGCTGATCTCGGACATGGAAAAACAAGGCGTTATTGAACCTTCTGTCAGTCCATGGGCCGCGCCTGTAGTTCTAGTAAAGAAAAAGGATGGTAGTACTCGTTTTTGTGTCGACTATAGGCAGCTCAACGACGTCACTAAGAAAGATAGTTACCCGCTCCCACGCATCGATGACATCATGGACACTTTAGCCGATGCAAAATGGTTTTCTACACTCGATCTCAAGAGTGGCTACTGGCAGGTAGAAATTGACAAGAAGGACCGTGAGAAGACCGCATTTTCAGTTGGGACCGGATTGTGGCAATTTGTGGTGATGCCGTTTGGGCTTTGCAATGCTCCAGCCACTTTCGAACGCTTGATGGAATACGTGCTACGTGGTCTAACCTGGAAAACCTGCTTAGTGTACCTAGATGACATCATCGTCATCGGGAGAACGTTCGAAGAGCATGTGCGGAACTTAGAAGAGGTTTTCTACAGACTGCGACTGGCAAATTTGAAACTTAGTCCCGACAAGTGTACTCTTTTCGCAGCTGAAGTAAAATACCTGGGACATGTCGTATCAGCAGAAGGGGTCAAAACAGACCCTGAGAAGATTGAAGCCGTGAAAAGCTGGCCATCACCAAACAACAAGCGCCAACTACGAAGTTTCCTGGGTCTGGCAACCTACTATCGAAGATTCGTCAAAGACTTTGCCAAAATAGCTAAGTGTCTCCATCAGCTAACCGAGAAAAATCGTCCGTATGTCTGGAACGAACAATGCCAGACAGCCTTTGAGACCCTGAAGGAAAAGCTGTGTGAATCACCCGTGCTGGCGTATCCGAAACCCGGAAAAATGTTTGTAGTTGACACTGATGCAAGCAACGGCGGTATTGGAGCTGTACTCTCCCAGCAGATCAATGGCGAAGAAAGAGTCCTCTCGTATTACAGTCGAGTTCTTTCAAAAAGTGAGAGGAACTACTGTGTGACCAGGAAGGAGCTATTGGCTATAATAGAGGCCACCAAGCAGTTCCACAAGTACCTATATGGCCAGAAATTTGTTCTTCGAACGGACCATGCATCGCTGAGATGGCTACTTAACTTCAAAAACCCCGAGGGACAAGTTGCGAGATGGATCGAAAGATTGCAGTCGTACGACTACGAAATCGTTCATCGAAAGGGCGGAGTTCATGGAAATGCTGACGCCCTATCTCGTCGCCCATGTCCAGCTAACTGCAAGCATTGCCGACGGATTGAGGAAAAGGAGCCGCCCGTTGATCTGCGACTGATAACGGCTGAATTCGATGAAGGTTGGTCATCGGAGGAGATTCGAAATGCCCAACTAGCCGATGAAGACATCGGACCATTGCTCGTATGGAAGGAGACGACTGGGCGACCTAAGTGGAAGGACGTTTCAACGCATGGCGCACCCCTGAAAAGCTATTGGGCACAATGGAACTCCCTTCAGGTGGAGGGTGGTGTACTCAAGCGGAAATGGGAAACGGCGGATGGCAGCTCCTATAGGATGCAAACTATACTACCCAAAAGCCGAATCCACGATGTGGTTAAGGAAATGCATGAAGGATCCTCGGGAGGCCACCTTGGTGTTAACAAGACCTTAGCGAAATTGCGGGAACGGTTCTACTGGCTCCACGCTCGAGAAGACGTAGAGGACTGGTGTCGCAGATGCACAATTTGCGCTTCCGTCAACGGCCCAAAGCGACGACTGAGAGGACAAATGCAAACCTATAACGTAGGGGTACCGTTTGAAAGGATTTCTGTTGACATCGCTGGACCCTTTCCTGAATCTGAATGGGGAAATCGATACACGCTGGTTGTAGCCGATTATTTCAGCAAGTGGCCCGAGGTCTACCCCATTCGCAACCAGGAAGCAACTACTGTAGCTGAACAGCTAGTGTTAAATTGGGTCAGTAGGTACGGCGTACCTGGCGAACTACATTCGGATCAAGGCCGAAACTTTGAGTCACTAGTTTTTGGCGAAATGTGCGAGCTGCTCGGAATACGGAAAACGAGGACAACACCGCTGCATCCCCAATCCGATGGAATGGTCGAACGTTTCAACGGCACGCTCAATAAACACCTTGCCAAAATGGTTGACGAGAACCAAAGGGACTGGGACCGACATATCCCACTATTTTTGATGGCGTATAGAGCCGCTGAACATGCGTCGACGGGCCAAGCCCCAGCCAAAGTCATTTTTGGAAAGTCTATTCGTTTGCCAGCCGATATAAAGTTCGGAACACCCCCTGAGAAACCCCAAACGGTCTCGGAGTACGCAAGTGATCTAAGACAACGGTTGAACCAGATACATCGGACAGTGCGAAAACACCTCGAATCGGCTACTGACCGCATGAAGACCAGGTATGATCTAAAGGCTAATTCTACTGGCTTCCAGCAAGATGACTTGGTGTGGCTTTATAACCCGCAACGGCGAAAGGGTAGGTCTCCAAAGTTGCAACATAATTGGGAGGGACCATACCGAGTTAGAAAGCGAATCAACGACGTCGTATACCGAATACAGGAACATCGTAAGCCGAGAGCTAAAATGAAAATCGTGCATCTGGACCGTCTTGCCCCATATTACACCCAGGGAGAATTGACTACAACTGGCGACACATCTTTTCGGGGCGAAAAGAACTGAGGTGGGGGCAGTGTTACATGTACAAATAATTCTGCGAGCTACTGTCGCAATTGTTTTCACAACAATGAAGAACACGAATTCACTCGAAACCCCGAGAACCCAACAAGCATGATCAACATCGGCAAGTGACGTCACTCCATTCATTAATTTTCTCGGTAGAACATTCGCCAATAAACGAGAAATGGGTGAATAGGTAGAGACCCTATATAAAGGCGAGCTGAATGAATGGGGGATCATCATTCATTCGACCGCGATAAGAACTGCGAAAGTGTGTGGAAGTGTGTTTCGTAATAGTGAAGTGATTTAGAAGACAATTGCGATAAGAAATTTATGGACAAGTGTTAGATTTTATTTTAATAGTGAAAATTAAAATTAGTGAAAGTGTTAAACTGATTATTGTGCATTTTCTTGAATTAAATAAACACTTTTAACTTAAATTAAAAGACATTGCGTTTTCACTTTCCCGGAACATTAAAATTATTGGCCGCGAACCAATAACACGCGACAATATATATATAATCCAATTTGTTAACGTAGAAAATTATGGAGATAAACTTATGCCGAGTCCATCATAAGAGAGAGTCCTTCGTTTCAGTGCTCATGTACAAGTACATTGAAGCTTTTCAGATATTCTGATTATTAATTCTTTGCTAAGTGAAGGTTAATAACGCTTTTTATTATATTTCATTTGATTCTCTAGTTAAAAATTCTGATATCAATAAATCAAAGCGCTCGGCTTTGCTAGAATGCTTAGTTGCCACAAGTACGTATTCCGCCTACCACTTGCATTGTTTTTATTTATTAGTTTTTAATCATCTTTACGTTATCATTATCAATAATCCAATTGAATAAAAGTGTTCTCCATTTTCATTTTTTGACAAACAAAATTATCTAGAATTAAGAAAGCATACCACTGTATGCAACACTAATATTTCTAGTACTAAAACAATCGGCCTACGTTGAATAAATTCAAACGTATTTCTTAGATAACATTGATGCGGGGTCCTTATTTTGGAGCAATACTACACTAAACATAACATCAATGAAAACTCTTTTAAGGTCATTGTGGGCCTTAGCAAGAAATCCAACGTTGGGAAGACGTCAGAAACTAAAAAGAGGATCGTTTTTGGGTTGGGGGCCATCGATTTTGGTATACTGTTCAGCAAACGTAATACTCATCACCAATCAGCTTTCTTTTAGCCATTCGTCGCATTACTCAAGGATGCATGAGAAAATCGACTTTGAAGATGACATAATCCTAAAAAGTAAATCAATTACTTAATACGATCTTCATTTTGGACTATGGCATGATGAGTTTACGGTTCGTGCCACTACTCTTGTATGGCTTTTTAGAGTTTTGTAAAATATGTTTACAAAACCCTACTAAAATCGTGAACTGTCTATCCATCTTTCTTCTGTCCGTCTATGCGTCCGTGGGTCACAGCAATTTTTCTCACTAGCCATATAACCTAAAACCATAGAATTTTGTGAGTAGATGTAAAATGGTGCTCTAGTTAAAATTTTAAGATGAAAAAATGTTATAAGGTATTTAACAGGGTCCCCTCACATCGCGGAGTGGCCCCTGAAAAAAAAAAGTCACCAAAGGTTGTCAGTATGCGAAAGATGTGAAATAAAATGTCTTAGTAAGAACTTTTAAAAACAAGGCTTAACTAGCACATTTTGCTTCCAGGAGGTATCTTCCCCTCGCAATTGGACACCTTTGATCTGAAAAATCTGAAAGGAATCATGGAGGTAAGCCCTTATAAGCACAAGGCCAACAAATACCTCAGAAGTTAAAATTCAATCAACTTTGTTAATAATAGTACATTTTATAAATTTTACACCCTTCAATATACAAGTAATATCAAATGGGACCCGTAAATTTCAAAACAATCAAGCAATAAGTAGCTAACATATGTTACAGCCGATCGAATATTTAACAATTACAACAATATTAGTACTTAATACAAGGGAAATACACGTTTGCAACGGACCTGGACCCTACAATATGTAGTCATTTTAATAAAAATTTTATATAATCATAAATGTTCAAACAATGTGGCCAAAAGAAAATGGCGGCAAATTTGAATACGTAATAATCAAGATTTCGTTTTTCAAACCCAATTTATGCGATCTGTATAAGAGTCAACATTTTTATATTCAGAAGACATTGAAATACTGATTCGTTCACAACACCCTTCTGGCAAGAGCACTTTCCTGTTACTTTGACCTGTTTCCTTCAATAGCATTTTATTTTTGATACTTATTTTTGGCATTGCTGTCTTCAAATGCATTTTTAAATTAAATATGTCGAATAAATAGTTATATTATCTATTGGCTACAGCTTCAATTATAAATTTTTAGGCAGGAATGATAAGAGTATATATAAACTATTATATTAGGGCAAAATTATTTATATTTTGAACAAAATTTAAAATGAATCAAATCACAAAAATAAGTAAAATAAAGCAATTTTACGCAATAAGAATATGATGGGAAAAATATCTGCATAAACAGAAAGTCATTGAAATATCAGCTGCATAATAAATATGAATTCCATTTTTGTAAAATTTTTATGAATATGATATAGATAAATTCATTTTTGATCACAATTGTAACGATTATCCCTTAATTGTTGTCACGTCGCAAGATTTCCCGAAGGAAATCTAAACCAACTTCTCATCGGTTTAAAATGTGAAGTCTTGAAACACATCAACAAACTGTGCCTCTTAAGGCCTACCCATTTGGATGCTCAAAGTCTACTCCGAGGTGGTTGCTTGTCGGCCAGCTAGTTCAGAGGGGAATTTTGGGTGTAAATCTTAACGCAAGTAGACTACGCTCGAATACATTTGCTCAGCCACCGATCCAATCAAGCATTTACTTTGCTTTAGACTTTCCAAAGCTTTCAACAACTCAAGAAGAACAACTTTTAATTTATGTGTTCCGGATCTCCATATCAACGCGATCCCAAACATACTCTTCGTTAGTTCTAACAGAAACACTCTATGCTAAATCAAACCTAAAATGCAAACTATGACACCACGTACACAAACCAAACACCCAAATCAACTGATCATATGTTAAAGAGAACCTCGCCCGCTCGATGACATACTCACCCACCGCTTCTGGCTCTGCTGAAAAGCTAAGCTATTGAAACGAAAGGGAGTTTTAATAGTTAAGAATTCGTTTTAATTTCGACAATAACAGAGCCTTCATGATCTATGTATCTAATTAATCACTTAATTTTTAAAGATTTATGTATCTAATTAACCACTAATCACTTAATATTTACTTATATGCATTCTCCTCGATCGTATGATCTGATCAATTGTATGATGCACAAATCTGTTGAAATCAACATGAAAATGGACAACCTTTACTTAGAAAAATTCTTTGTGTGTAGCTACATAACTGAGTTGCATTAATAATTTTTCTGAAAAATTATTAGTGACGAAAAATGTTAGAAGAAGGTGGTTTCGACGTGTGTACTAATTCTCCTCAGGCCATCACTCGTACACACGGATGATGGCGACCACCACGCCTAGAAATAAGACTATGTTTTTTAATTTTCGTACTTATCATATAGATTTACATTAAATTGATATAACAGCAATCTAAAACAGAGTAAAAGATGATTTCCTCTAAGGCTACATTTAACATACTTATCAAAGATGTGTTTCTTCAGTTTCTAAATTAGTTTACATAACATAAATGCCTGCATTTTAAAGGCTTAACACAAACCCCTTCTGGCGGAATTTTTGAGATTTGATCAACTGACAGCTTACTTTGCATTTACAGACATAGAAAACTAGTAGTCGGGAAATCATTTTTGAATTGAATTTTTCTATGTAAATTAAAAAAAAATAATAATAATAATTCATTCCGTTTGATTTCCTTGTGTATAAAAATTGTGTCGGTTAATTGCAAAGACATCCCAGTTTAATTGAATATATTGATGTATAGTTGTGTGGCGTAATATATAGTTGTGTGCCGATATAATAATATTTATTCAGAAGTTTAGTCCGTTGTACTTTTTGAAACCCAAACGCATTGAAATTAATGACATGTTATGAGCCCAGGACAGCTGTAAAAGGGTTTCTTCAAAAGTCAGGAAAGGAAATTGTCAAGCAAGTCGAGAAAGCAGTCCAATACGTCAGAACCGGCAAGGATAACGTAATCTACAAATCCGCGACATTGCAGCAGCCATTGCACAGCAAGTCAACGTTGAGCAACGAACACGCAAAACGGTTTAAGTCAGAAAATTGCCACGAAGGATAAAAAAGTCTGTCGAATTGTTAGATTTAAAGCAAAATGGATACTGTAAAGTCTCAATTGGAAATATTAAGTGGAGATAGTTAAGGATATGTCAATTCCATTTCATGGCGATTTAAATTAAACCTAGCACTTAAGAACCAAGATCTTGATGATATGATAACAAGTACAAAGCCCAGACCAGCAGGTGCTGCGTCAACTGATACAGTCGCCGCTTGGTTAAAAAAAGATGTTGTGGCTCAAACATTGATAGGTTCAAATGTAAACAGCAAGATTGTGAACAAAATTGCAACTTGTAAAACTGCCAAAGATATGATAGACAAACTAGTTAGTTTATATGGTATAAAGACAGATGTAACCTTAGAAACGTCCCGAATCAAATTCTTTACCTATGAGTATGATGAAAGCAACTCAGCTGTTGGGAACTGCATGGAGATTTTGGATCTTGCGGATGAATTGTCAACTGAAAATGATCCTGTGAAGGAAAGTTGGATCATGATGGGGATCATGAGTGTACTAGTGCCAAAATTGGCACATTTCAGGACATCCTGGGGACAACGTGACCGGATCAGCAAAGAACGTGGAAACTCTCATGGAACATTTGAGACTCGATGACGAGCGACATAAAAAAGCGACGACAAATGCAGAGGGCAGCACCAATAACGCTCTCATGGCCAGACGCAGGAAACAAGGACAATCGTCAAACAGCAAGCAGGAAAAGTCACAGTTCGCATGCTACAAATGTGGGAAGAAAGGTCACGTGCTCAAGAAGTGCAGAGGTAAACCGTGTGATAAATACATTGCCTACTGCAAAAAGAAGTATTCATGTAATATCTGTAAGAAGAAGTGACACTTCGCAAAAGACTACGAATCTCGAGAAGAAACGAATAAGTCAACAAACGGAAAACCAAATAGGAAGGCATTTTTGACTACGGCACTCTCGACGGTGGACAACGACATTTCGAAGGTAAGGCCACTTCATGGTATCAAGACTGTGGAACTAGCCAACCCATGACGTGTCACCAAGAGTGGTTTGCTCAGCTTGATGAGTTGGACGAGCCCATCCCAATTGTGATTGGAGACTCAACCAAGCTAGATGGCGTTATTGTCGGAAACATCAAGATGGAAGCACTTGATGGTCAAAAGTGGTGTCCGGTGGTACTAGAAGATGTCATTTACGTGCCAAACCTCAACTTTAATCTTTTCTTAGTGGTCAGATGCTAAACAAGGGACATGTACAGAAGGCAAACGGAAACGAGTCAACGTTTTACAGTCTGGATGGCAGGGAAATTGTGGCAACAGCAAAACGCAAAAGAAATCTCTACAAAATGATGCTCAGGAGAGAAAAAAGACAAGTTTGATGGCCGTGTTGATCAAGGCTGGCACGAGCGACTCACCCATCAAAATGTCAAGTATGTGAGGGACATACTGAAAAGGAAAGGAATAAAATACATTGTTGACTGGAATGACTATGTATGGCACAGGTTGGTCATATGGCAAGCTACATGGATCCTCACATCCAAACAACCCCAAGACAGCTCAGCAAAAGTTAGATCTCGTGCACGGAATGAACATCGCGTCATTGGGAGAAACGAAGTACTGGCGCATGTTCAAGGACGATTTCACTCACTACCGAACCTGTTACTTTATGAAGACGAAAAGTTAAGCACCAGAGAGATCGAATGTTAACTGAGACTCGTTGAAAACTAGCTAGGGACGAGAATGAAAAGTCTGAGGTCTGATAATGGCGCCGAACTGAAGAATGAAAAAATCAAACAGATGATGGACAAGTTGGGAATTTTCCACACCTTCATGAATGTACACACGCCAGAGCAGAACAGAAGGATTGATTGAGAAATGAGAATGATTGTCGAGGCAGCCAGAATAGCGATACACATGAACGAGTTGGACGAGAAACTGTGGGCAGAAGCAATAAACAATGCAATCTTCACGATCAACCAGACTGGAACCAGCAACGTACCCGGAAAAGCCCAGCAGAACTTTGATTCGGAAGAAAAGTGAAGATCGAGAAGCTGCGACGCTTTGGATGCGAATGTTACATGCTGACACAAAAGCAAAAAAGAGGCAAGAAGGCTAAAAAATCAGAAAAGGGAACTCTGGTTGGCTATGATATTGATTCACGCTGCTACCGTGTTTATCTGAAAAGGAAAAGAGAAATTATCAACTCAGACAATGTGATCTTTGACGAGGAAATGATAAGACTGAGGCAAGGAGCTGAACTTAAGACACAGGCACCAGAGGGCACACCTGAGAAGCGGCAACGAGAATGAAACACTAGCGCCAGAAGAAGAGTCAAGAAGGAGAGTTCTGCGAGATCGTTGGACTCTGCAACCACCACTGAGACTGAGAGACTGCGAACTTGTCTCCCGTCGTGGAGGAAAGAGTGCCAAAGCAGCCATGATAGGTAAAACGGAGGACATCCCGGTGGGTGAGGCACTTGGAGATGAGAAGTGGTGACAAGCAATGTAGGAGGAGTACGACTCGCTGATGGAGATGAAAACTTGGAAGCTGGCGGACTGTCCAGAAGGAGTGAAGCTGATCACTTGCCGCTGTGTACTTCGAGAGAAGGCGGATGGTAGACTTAAGGCCAGACTAGTGGCAAGGGGATTTGAACAGAAGGAGGAAGTGGACTACGCGGAAATTTTCAGCCCAGTAGCTCGCCATTCATCGCCTACTTCTAAGTCACGCAGCGTCGGAGAAAATGAAGTTGGTATCGTTCGATGTGAAAACGGCTTTCTTGTATGGGAACCTGGAGCAGGACATCTATATGCACCAGCCTGAAGGAATAGACGATCGAA
The DNA here is from genome assembly GCA_963969285.1 of Odontomyia ornata. Classification (NCBI taxonomy): domain Eukaryota; kingdom Metazoa; phylum Arthropoda; class Insecta; order Diptera; family Stratiomyidae; genus Odontomyia; species Odontomyia ornata. Next base: position 266,829,949 of record OZ017739.1, read on the forward strand.
CCAGGAAAGTTTGTAACTTGAACAAGAGTCTCTATGGACTTAAACAAGCTCCAAGGATGTGGAACGAGAGGGTCGCCACCCACTTTGAGGAGAAGATAGGCTTGATCAACACAGATGACGACCCGTGTATATACTATAACAAAGCCAAGAGTATTATGCTCCCACTCTTCGTGGATGATGGATTGGTATCCGGTAAAGATGAAGAAGAAGTATACTAACTCCTAGACGAGATAAGCAAGGTATTCGAGATAACATTCAGCAAGAAAGTACAAAACAAGTTAACGTATTTGGGCATAGAAATCAAGATTGACCAGGACAGTATCTTCGTGAGTCAGCCTCGCTACACGAAGAAGATCTTGAGAAAGATGAAACTCGAGCAGTGCGATCCAGCATCTACACAGACTGAGCCAGGAATAATCAACCATAAGACAGACTTCAAGAACGACGAGGCACTTCCAGCGAACAATAACTATCGTGAGGTGATTTGAAGTTTGTTGTACTAAGCCACAATAACCAGGCCAGACATAAGCTTCGCCATGAACTACCTCAGTTGATTCTACAACAAGCCCATGAAGAGCCATCAGGCGATGATGAAACGTGTTTTCCAGTACTTGAGAGGGACCATGACAGCCGGAATTCATTTCGGAGGAGACACGACACTCGTAGTCTACACCGATTCAGACTTTGGAGGAGACTCTGAGACAGGACAGTCAACGAGTGGTGTGTTAGTGATGAGAGGAGGGCCGGTGATCTGGTATTCACAAAGGCAGCGTTTGGTAGCGACTTCAACTGCAGAGGCCGAGTACATAGCAGCAGTGTCAGTAATTGACGATGTTTGCTGGATCAAACGAATCGCACTGGAACTTGGCATTCTGGAAGTTGAGCTGCCGATCACTCTGTACGTCTAGGGTTTTGTACTGAAATACAAATAAAATCACAACTTGTTTCCTTCTGACCGTCCGTCCATTCACATGAAATTCCATCCATGCATCACAGCAGTGTTTCCCCGAAAGCAAGCAGCAACCATCCAACTTTGTGCAATATGATAGCCACTTGGAAGTTTTGAGGTGAAAAAGAATTTCTGAATGTTTTTAAAGGAATCCCTCCATGTAGAGAGCAACCCTTCAACTTTTTTCTTTATCAAAAGTAGTCAAATTTGATCTTATATGAGAGGCCCTAACGATATCTCTTCAAAACAAATGTACTTAATTTTTGCAATTGGACATCTTGGAACCAAAAATCTGATAACCGCAAAAGTCGGCGTTCAAGGAAGTACGGAGCAAATGACAAACTGTTTTCATGTTTCACCTTATCTGTTTTATTGTAAGAATTACAATGACTTTTTATTGAAAAATAATCTTTGGTACAAAAGCTTTATAGTGCACATGTACCCATCTTTTTAAAAGCAAATAATAATTTTTGAAAGTCAATCACTGTCAAGAGAAAAGTAAAAGTAGTAGGAGAGACCTCTAATCAGAAAGTTATTGTAATACGTCTTCTGAATGTCAAAATTTGACTAAAATATTTTATCCATGAATTGAGCTCGGAAAAATAATATATGGGTATTATGTTTTTTAACTTGCCACAATTTTATTTTCGGTCTGTTGACCTCAATGTTTCAGAAGTCATGATAAGATATCCATATTTTCAAACATTTCTAAAATTTTCATCAAAAACCTTACACGTCTGTAGTGTTTGAGTCCTTTGTAAACGAGTATTTACTATCGTCTATAACTGAGCTGTTTACGGTTTGATTTTTATGAAAATTTGAGAAAATATCCGTTGGCAAATTTTCGGGTCTTTCCTTGATTTTGTAGATGAGAAGGTAAAATTCATAAACTGTACTATTATTAATAAATTTGATCGAATTTTAACTTCTGAGATGTTTGTTAGCTTACTTTCGTGATTTTTTCAGATTTGTCAAACGAATCGCACTGGAAGGATGTCCAAACGCGATGGAGGACACAAGTTTTTCGAACACTTCCCCTCACTCTGCACCCCTCCTTGCAAACACTTGTTGTTTTAGACCTGTTTTAATAGATCCTAACCAGACCATTTCAATTTTGGAACTACAAATTTTGAGAGGGCACCACTTTCGACCAAACTAGAAAATTTCATAATTGTAGCTTACAGGTTTGCGAGAAAACTTCCTATGACTACGGACGGATAGACAGGTTACGATTGTTTAAAAAATCTTTCACAATATCCTAAAAAGATAAATTTTATTTATACTTGAAACGAAACTGTTTTACCTTAAGTCTTTAAATATCTATCAAATCATAAGTCTTATTCTAATAATAATTAAGCTAATATAATGTTACCAAAATATTCTTAATTTACATTTGAACTTCTTTTAATATAACGTGTTTGTTTTTAAATTTATAAATCCATAATATGTCTTCTTCCCAACCTCACAATTATCTAACTATCGAGAAGAACATACAGCCTCCGATAACTGAGACTTGTGTACACTTGTTATGAATTACCCTTTATATGTATATATATATATATATATATATATATATATATATATATATATATATATATATATATATATATACATATTTATAAAGGGTAATTCATAACAAGTGTACACATGTGAATGGGCCTTAACTCTTATTTATCACCAACTTCAGGTCCATATATTGACAGACTATAATAGTTTGGTCTTTTACAATTCTAACCATGGTGTCATCCACATCAGCCGTACATGCCACACATCACGCAAAACAATCGATTTATTGAAGACCAAGTTTGGAAATCGAATAGTTTCACGAAATGGACCCAAAAATTGGCCGGCGAGATCGTGTGATTCGACTCCTTGTGACTTCTTGCTTTGGGGATTTCTGAAGGATCGTGTTTACGCTGATAATCCCCAGACTACTGAAGCATTAAAACACAATATTCGAGCCAACATACGCCTAATAACGCCAGAAATGTGCGAAAATGTCATCGAAAATTACAATCATCGTTTGTAGTCTCTAAAGCAGCACGAGGTGCACATATGCCCGAAGTAATGTTTCATATTTAATTGTAAGGAACCAAATATTAAATAAACATTGCAGCTCAATCTTCACAAAAACTATGTTTTTTTCGACAAAAATGTGTACACTTGTTATGAATCACCCTATATATATATATATATATATATATATATATATATATATATATATATATATATATATATAAATATATATATATATATATATATATATATATATATATATATGTATATATATATATATATATATATATAAAGATATATATATATATATATATATATATATATATATATATATATATATATATATATATATATATATATAAAGATATACATGTATATATATATATATATATATATATATATATATATATATATATATATATATATATATATATATATATATATATATATATATATAAAAAAGGCTTATGCAGTTCAGCTTACACAAGAACTCAAGCCGGGTGATCATCAACAATGTCGTGTTTTTTCTGATTGGGCCCTTGAAATGCATGAAAATGATCCGGAATTCCATCGAAAAATCATCTTGAATGATGAGGCCCAGTTCCAACTCGGTGGCTTCGTCAACAAGCAAAATTGTCGCATCTGGGGCTCGGAAACCCAAAGAGTTATTGTTGAAAGGCCTCTCTATCCTCAACATGTGACTGTTTGGTGCGGTTTATAGTCCGATGCAGTCATTGGACCTTATTTTTTCGAAAATGAGGTTGGAGCAACAGTTACGTTGAATAGATTGCGCTATCGAGATGATTAATGATTTATTTGGCCGGAATTGGATGATATTGATCTGGACAACATTTATTTTCAACAAGATGGTGCAAGGTGCCACACAAGCAACGAAACCATTGATCTTTTACGGGAAAAGTTTCCAGACAGTGTTTTCTCTCGAAAAGGTGATCACAATTGGCCACCGAGATCTTGTGATTTAACTCCTTGCAACTTTTTCCCTTATTTTTTTTTTTTTGTGGTAGGGAGGTTATGCCCGCCGAGTCTGGCAGTGTGGGACTCTCATGGAGGATACCTTTGGACTAACCACTAAACACCTCCCCTGTCAATCTGAGAACCTAGCCTGGAACCGTTTGACACATTACTTCGGGCCAGGTCTCGTTTTGTTGCACCGTGGGGCGCCTTCAAGCTGGGGAGTCCCCTTCCTAGCGGGAGGGGAGAGGGGAAGAGGAATTGCCAGAAGAGCGATCCCCCAGCCCCAGCGTCCCCGGCTGCTGTGAGTCCCTTTTATATTTTAGGACTGCCCGAGCATAATGTGCCACCTGGTTCCATTTGTCAACCGATTCGAGCATCACCGCAACTATATTATCCGGGATGAGCTCTCCCGTCTCCCTGTAGAGTTCCCTTCACAGCCTGGCCCATTTGGTACAAGCCAAAAATTTGTGACAGGCATTGTCCTCCTCTCCTGGGTAAAGCCGACAATCGGGAGACCGTGACTTGCCGATCTTGTGCAGGTAAGACTGAAAACACCCGTGCCCGCTCAAAAGCTGGGTCAGATAGAAGTCAGTCTCACCATGCCTTCAATTCAGCCACGGTCTCACATCCGGGATGAGGCGCGCAGTCCACCTTCCCTTCGTGCAATTCCTCCAAGACTGCTGCCAATCGTTGAGCGAGCGTTGTCTCTCCTCGCGGACAACCATCTCCCTCACATCCTCGTTTCGGCGCAGGTAAATAGCACGGCGCTCTCTAGCAAGGAGGGCGACAGGTATCACGCCTGCAATCACTCTCACCCCCGAGTCGGAGACTGTTGGATACGAAGATGCAATTCTCAGTGCTCCTCTTCTCTGTACCTGTGCCAATCGTTTTCGGTATACCTCCTTGCTGAGAGCGTCGCCCCATACCTCTGCTCCGTACAGTAGCACTGACCCTACAGCACTCATCAAGAGGCGTCTTCTTGATGGGCTGGGTCCCCCTACGTTGGCCATAAGTCGACTCAGGGCCGATATTCCCGAAGCAGCCTTCTCAGCCGTTGCCCTGATTTGCTCAGAGAAACTCATCTTTGAGTCGATCAGTAGCCCCAGGTACTTCACCCTGGAATACATAGGGGAGCCACTTTGCGATTTGGTTATGGAAAATTTCATGAAAAGGATATGGTCCTGTAAGCGTGGTCGTGGTGATCACTTGCCTAATGTTATATTTCACTATTAACGGCATACCTTTTTCTTTATAATGAAATAAACATCCGATTATTTATATTAAACAAGTTGGGTAAACAGACCCACGCTCATGTCAGAAGGGTTTTGTACCCAACTTCTCAGAAATGCAGTAACCTGCAATGAATAACGTAAAGAAGTATGTCAAAGAGATGTGCACGTTCAGAAGAAAATCCATTGTTTTTCTATATTCAACGATCGCGATTTTGTTACAAACCGACAAAAATTACTCAAATCATAAACTTTCAAAAATTTTAATGTTATTGATCTTATTGGAAAATTTCAAGAAGATCAAGTCAAAACTGCAGTGACTCATTCGATGGAAAGTCCATAAAATCCCAAAATCATGTGTTATTGTTATTGTAGAAGTTGGAGAAATTTCAAACGGCTATTACTTCCGTGTAGTAGTCTGTGTGGCCTAGGTGTTAGAGCATAAACCCATAAGCCGAAAGTCCCAGGTTCAAATCTCGTTGGGAGCAACGTGATTTAGTTCAGGGGATATTTCGGACAGACTACGAGTGTTCACTTAGGGGTGATATGTACTGATTTAATCAGATCATATCATAGCTGAGCAAGCACACGGGAGCAGGGTACTGACCAAACCAACTCCCGAAAAAAATCAATACGGTCTTGAAAATGAGGTACTCTAACTATTTCTAAGCGAAGGCCCGAGAGGGGCTGTAGTGCTATAAAGAAGAAGATTACTTCCGTATATATCATTCGATTTTCATCAAACATACAAAGTCTAAGAACACTTAGTAGGACAACGCAAATATTGGATTCCGTTCAGTTTGAGGGTACCGATGCAATTTTATCGGGGAAAATGTGAAATTCGAATATCATACTATTATCAACAAAGTTGAGGGAATTTTGACTTCTAAGGTATTTGTTGTTATTGTACTCAAAAAAAGCTACTACCACAATATTTTCAAATTTTTCGGATTACAGGTGTCCAATCGCGATGGAAGGATACAAATTTTCCATGTATTTCCCCTCCCTGCGCGTCCTTCGAAGCAAAAAGTATCAAGTTAAGACCTGTTTTGTGAAGTTCCCATCAATACTTTTCATTTGATACACATATCCGCTACCTTTAATGAAATATTTTTTGTTGGGGGGCCACTCCTCTATATGGGGAGACCCCCCCTTAAATAACTTATAAAATTTTTTGTAGTTGGACTTTGGGAAGAGCACCATTTCACACCTGCAAACAAAATTTGATGTTTCTAGCTTAAGTAGTTTGCGAGAAAAAGTGCTGTGACACACGGGCAGACGGACGGGTCAAGATTTTAGTAGCGTTTTATAAAATTATTTTACAAAACCCTAAAAATGGCACTTTTCTTCTCATGCGTTCGAAATTTCCCAAAGGAAATCTAAACCAACCTGACATCGGTTCAAGACGTGAAGTCTCGTTACATGTTAATGGACTGTACCCAACAAGTCATCTTGCTTTTTTTTTTTGTGGTAGTTAGGTGTATGCTATTTATGCACAGAGTGTGGGACTCCCATGCGTGATTGGATTACCCACTAAACACCTCCCCTGTCAACCTGAGAACCCAGCCTGGAACCGAATAACTTATTACTTCGGGCCGGGTCTCGTTTTGTTACGCCGTGGGGCGCCTTCAAGCTGGGGAGTCCCTTTACTAGCGGGAGGGGAGAGGGAAAGAGGAAATGCCAGAAGAGCGATCCTCCAGCCCCAGCGTCCCCGGCTGCTGTGAGTCCCTTTTATATTTTAGGACTGCCCGAGCATAATGTGCCACCTGGTTCCATTTGTCAACCGATTCGAGCATCACCGTGACGATATTATGCGGGATGAGCTCTTCCGTCTCCCTGTAGAGTTTCTTTCGCAGCCTGGCCCATTTGGTACAAGCCAAAAATGTGCGACAGGCAGTGTCCTCCTCTACTGGGCAAAACCGACAATGGGGGGACCGTGGCTTACCGATCTTGTGCAGGTAAGACTAAAAACACACATGCCCGCTCAAAACTGGGTCAGATAGAAGTCAGTCTCACCATGCCTTCAATTCAGCCACGGTCTCACATCCGGGATGAGGCACGCAGTCCACCTTCCCTTCGTGCAATAGACCAAAGACTACTGCCAATCGTTGAGCGAGCGTTGTCTCTCCTCGCGGACAACCATCTCCCTCACATCCTCGTTTCGGTGCAGGTAAATAGCGTAGCACTCTCTAGCAAGGAGGGCGACAGGTATCACGCCTGCAATAGCTCTCACCACCGAGTCAGAGACTGTTGGATACGGAGATGCAATTCTCAGTGCTCCTCTTCTCTGTACCAGTGCCAAACGTTTTCGGTATACCTCCTTGCTGGGAGCGTCGCCCCATACCTCTGCTCCATATAGTAGCACTGACCCTACACTACTCATCAAGAGGCGTCTTTTTGATGAGCTGGGTCCCCCTACGTTGGCCATAAGTCGACTCCGAGCCAATATTCCCGAAGAAGCCTTCTCAGCCGTTGTCCTGATTTGCTCAGAGAAACTCATCTTCGAGTCGACCAATAGCCCCAGGTACTTCACCGCTAGCTTCGACACTGATCATCCTTACTCTAGGGATTCCCTTTTTTGTCAAGATGACCACTTCGGTTTTCTCCAGGACTAAACTGAGCCCACGAGCAGTCGTCCAGTCCCTCACTCGGCGCATTAGCATACCTAGCCTAAGTTGCGCTTATTCAACGGTGTGTCCAGCGATCAGAGCCGAATCATCATCCGCATAGCCGACCAAGCGCGACTCATCTGTCATCTCAAGTCTCAGTAGCCCGTCGTAAGACACGTTCCACAGGTCCGGACCAAGGATAGATCCCTGGGCAACACCCAGGGCCCTGCGTCGTGTCGTAGAGCAGGCTTCGTTCCTTTATGTAGTTCCTCAAAAGCCGCATTAGAAATTCTGGAACTTGAATAGAGTTTTCCAGCGTGTCCAGAATATCCACCCATCTAGCGGAGTTGAAGGCATTCCTGACGTCGAGTGTCACCAACAGGACGATCCGTCGCTTGGTGCGACTATATGCCTCTGCCCTTTGGACCGCGTTCACCACCTCTGCGATCGCATCAATGGTAGAACGCCCTGCTCTACAGCCGTACTGCCTAGGAGATAGGTCCCCAGCAGCACGAATCGCGTCAGTGAGTCTTCCCTTGATGAGTTTCTCTAGCACTTTCCCAGCCGTGTCTAGCATGCATAACGGGCGGTATGCCGACGGCGATTCGGGATTTCCCTTCCCCTTGCTGATCAGCACGAGCCTCGCCACCTTCCATCGTACTGGGAAAACCCCGTTCCGTAGGCAAGCGTTGAATGTGCTGAACAGCAAGTCAGGACAATGGAGATAGACCAGCCGCAACACCTCAGCTGGAACACCATCTGGACCTGGAGCCTTCCTCGCTTTCAAGGAGAGGACTGCCTCCTCCAGTTTTGGCTGTGTGAAGAGTGGGCACTCGACTGCGGTTTCAGCATGGACAGCGTCAACATGGATGGGATGGGCGGGGAATAGTCCCCGCACTATCGCATCCATCTTTTCCGCGTCATGTATACAAGGCTTCCGTAGGGCACCAAGCTTCCACATGACCAGCTTGTAGCCAAGGCCCCATGGATCCCTGTTCACATTGTCCACTAGGTCTTGCCAGCAGCGAGCCTTGCTACTGTTGATCAGTTTGCGAAGGCATTTCTTCGCCGACTTATATGCTGCCACCTGGTTGCATGCCTCGTCATCATTTTGCGCCCGTTGAGCCTCACGTCGAAGCTTGTGTCACTCCCTTCGCTTTTCAGCGATTTCAGTTGACCACCAGTACACTATAGGCTTGCCGTGCCGGGGTCTTCGACGGGGCATAGAAGCGCAGTAAGCAGTCGTAATGATGCTCATAGTTGAGTTCACCACGTCTTTAGCTGCCTGTTCTTCCGTCCCCTCCGAAGCTCCCTGCAGCGGCCCACCTGCTGTGAGCACCTCCACAAACCTCTGGACATCCATCGTTCCGATGTTCCATCCAGTTGTACAAGACCAAGAGCACGGACGTCGGTAGACAGCATCACTGATCTCAAGCAGAATGCACTGATGATCACTGGCTGAGTAGTCCTCTAATACTTTCCAGTTGTGTATCCTCCGTACTAAGGACTCCGAGACGAATGTCACGTCCGGTATGGTTCCCTCACAGCCAATACGGCGGAAAGTCGGCATATTTCCGGGGTTTAGTACGACGAGGGCCGTCGTGGCCGCCATTTTCAGGATTCGTTTTCCCCGCGGATCCGTCTGAGGCATGCCCCATGCTTTAGCGTTGAAGTTGCCCCTAACGAGCACTTTACCTTCTGCGTTTGAGACAGCGCCCTCCAGAGCATTAAGGTTGACTTGGAAAGATGATATCGATTCGTTGGGCGTTTGGTACACACTAAAGAAGGTGGTCCCTGCGCAGCAAACCCACACGAAACCATCCCCCCGTCCACACGTCATCTTGCTTGGACATCCTTAGTCTACTTCGAAGTGGCTGCTGGTAGGTTAGCTAGTTCAAAGAGGAATTTCGGTTGTAGGTCTTACGCAAATAGTCTAAGTCCAGTTACATTTCTTTCAGCTATAGAGTCAAATGCCCGTTTTAAGTTCTACGTCATTACATCACATTGTCTTCGCGAGGCTTCCGATCAATCCACAACAACCAAAGTCAAATCCGGACGTTTTTGACCTCAATACCAACGTCATGCCAGACAAAGGCTACTCTGATTCTAATCCAAATATTTTACGCTACTAGAAACACCAAACACAAACGGACGCACCACTTAACCGAACCGATCAGGACTGGATTTTGAAAACCCTGTCCACTTTGCGCCAAACTTACCTCCCGCTCCTGCTTTCCGTTGAAAAGAACTTTACTACTGAAGAGAAAAGGATTTTGTTTTTTTAGTTAGCAATTCACGATGTTTATTGTAAACAAATAAGCATAATATAAAATTATCACCTCATAAAATAAACGCAAAATCAATGGAAATTAAGATTTTGATAACTGACTCTTCTCAATTTCAATCGTCCTTACTTTAAATTTCCCTTAAGGACGATTTTTTTGTCAAATTTACTTCCTCATATTGAAAACCCATTGAATTTGGAAAACTTACTGTTCAATTTAAATAATTTCAACTCTATCACGTGATTTTCCTTTAAGGTTTTCTTGAAATTCCGATTTGCGACCATTTATAGATATGTAGCAATGTTGAAGTCTTGCATTTTCAAATAGTGAGACAACATTCATTCTACAGAAGTTTGGAATAATCTGTTTGGTAATCTTAAAAAAAATAGTTTAATATGCTAACGAGGCAGCGTTATTTAATGGACTTGGGATATCATCAAATGCTTTTCAAGAATCGATGATTTTGTAATCATTCTTTTCTCAATAAATTTCTGAAGCCACGTCTTATTTTTTTCCGTCATCTCACACTTTACCTGAAACATAAAGGTCATAAAGCTGGGTTCAAAATGAAAGAAATAGAAAAAATATTAACAATCACATAAATGCATTCATGTCTTGGATTTAAATGTTATCGTCTCTTTTATTAGAGTTAAGGATGTCAATGAAAGCTCCGGTTATTTCGTGTTAAATTAAACATCTTCGTGGTGCATAAATCTGAGATTTAGAATGTACAATGAATTATGAAAGAGAGCTGAGAGATTTTCATAACACATTCACCGGAATTGTACATTAATTCGCGAATATTATAGCTCATAATATTAATTTCCTAGTCACGATAAAAAAGTTTCTTAAACAATATGTTTTCAGACATGAAATTCCACTTACTCTTTCAAATTATTACACATTTATCTAAAGTTCGTGATTTATTTATACTGTCGATCGAGTTATAAACATACTTTTCTTTGTTTTAATTAAAAACCTATATATATGTATGTATATATATATATATATATATAGATATATATATATATATATATATAGATATATATACATATATAGATATAGATATAGATATAGATATATATATATATATATATATATATATATATATATATATATATATATAGATATATATATATATATATATATATATATATATATATATATATATATATATATATATATATATATATATATATATATATACAGGGTGGGCCAGAAAGAATTGCGAATTTGAAAAAATCATTAAAAAAAACTGAGTACAATTCACATACAAATTTTTATTTCTATAAAAATTGACATCTGGGAAATTCATTTCTTAAAAATAACGTCATCCAGGTGTGCACCATCCCGCTGCAAACATTCTTCGAATCTGACCCTCAAATTGGTAAAAACTCGCTGGCACATTGCACGGGGAATAGCTGCCATTTCTTCCCGGATATTGGTCTTCAACTGGTTAATCGTGGCTGGGTTATTGGTGTAGACTCTACTTTTTAGGTATCCCCACAAAAAAAAGTCCGGTGGCGTCAGATCCGGACTTCTAGGAGGCCATGCAATGTCACCTCGGCGCGATATCAGTTTCCCAGCAAACATCTCGTTTACGACCGCCAAAGAGGCATTAGCTGTATGGCATGTCGCGCCATCTTGTTGAAACCATGTCACACGATTATAGGCTTCAAATTGTTGCAGTTGTGGAAAGAAAAAATCCCTTAACATGGCTATGTGTCGGTCAGAATTTACAGCGACAGATTTGCCTTGTTTTTTCGAAGGAGTAGGGTCCGATAATTCCGTTCTTGTTGACCTTGGGCGTCCTGCAGGCTTCTGTTTGAGAGTCGAACCAGTCTCTTCGAACTTTCTGACCCACGATCGAATCACACTTTCTTTCGGACACTGATTTGGGTCATGTAATCCAAACTCACGCCGAAATAAACGCTGAACAATAGCGCACGAATTGTGATTTTTAATAATGTTTAACGCAGAATGCACGTTGCGCTCCGGTGAAGTGATCCATCGCGACTAAATTTCCGAGAACCGAGCTACTTAACCCCATCACCCGCGCAGTCCCCTCTCTAAAGCTTCAAACGCAAGAGTGTTTTTAAAATCGCACGCCTTTCTGGCCCACCTTGTATATATATACAGGTATATACATATATATATATATATATATATATATATATATATATATATATATATATGTATATATATATATATATATATATATATATATATATATATATATATATATATATATATATATATATATATACTTATATACAGGTATATATATACATATATAGATGTATATATATATATATATATATATATATATATATATATATATATATATATATATATATCGCATGTAATGGTTCGCGGTCGATAATTTTAATGTTCCGGGAAAGTGAAAACGCACTGTCTTTTAAATCAAGTTAAATGTACAGTCATAAATATCACCATTTTACAAATCGCATTACAATTTAATTTTCACTCTCTATCAATTTATATTCCACTGTCTATTTCACGAAAATAACTTGACTATCAATCAATATCGCCTTTGATTCGCGCTGCACTCTTATCGCAGTTTTTACTCTAGCCCTTCCCATGCATTCAGTCCGGCTTTATATAGGGTCTTTAGTCATATAATCCATTTCTCGTATATTGGCGAATGTTCTGACGAAAACTACCTGGAATATTCGAGCAATTCTGAATACCCACAGTGACGTCACTTTCAGCTATAAATCATGAATCTACTTGGTCTATTCTTGTGCTTTCGAGTACATTCGTTTTCTTTTCTTGGTTGGTCATGGTGTTATTAATAGTTGCGACCGAAATTGCGGCAATAGCTCGTAGAATTGTTTGGACATATAACACTGCCGCCAACTCAGTTCTTTTCGTCCCGAAAAGTTGTGTCCCCAGTTGTAGTTGATGTAATATGGGGCAAGACGGTCCAGGTGCACGGTTTCTATTTTAGCTCTCAGCTTGCGGTGTTCCTGTACGCGATATACGACGTCGTTGATTCGCTTTGTAACTCGGTATGGTCTCTCCCAAATATGCTGTAATTTCGGAGACCTGCCCTTCCACTGTTGTGTGTTGTATAGCTAGACTAGGTCATCTTGCTGGAAGCCAGTCGAATTTACCTTCAGATCATACCTTGTCTTCATAAGGTCAGTTGCCGATTCGAGGTGTTTTCGCACTGTCCTATGTATTTGGTACAACCGTTGCCCTGGTTCACTTACGTACTCCGAGATTGTTTAGGGTTTCTCAGGGGGTGTTTCGAATTTTATATCAGCCGGCAAACGAATTGTCTTTCCAAAAATGACTTTGGCTGGGGCTTGGACCATCGATGCATGTTCGGCAGCTCTGTACGCCATCAAAAATAATGGAATGTGCCGGTCCCAGTCCCTTTAGCTCTCGTCAACCATCTTGGCCAAGTATTTACTGAGTATGCCGTTGAAACGTTCGACCATTCCATCGGATTGGGGGTGCAGTGGTGTTGTCCTCGTTTTCCGTATTCCCAGCAGCTTGCACATTTCACCAAAAACTAGTGACTCAAGGTTCCGTCCTTGATCCGAATGTAGTTCGCAAGGTACGCTGTACCTACTGACCCAATTTCACACTAGCTGTTCGGCTACAGTAGTTGCTTGCTGGTTGGGAATGAGGTAGACCTTGAGCCACTTGTTGAAATAATCGGCCACAACTAGCGTTTACCGATTTCCCCATTCGGATTCAGGAAAGGGTCCAGCGATGTCAACAGCCATTCTTCCAAACGGTAGTTAGCCGTGATAGGTTTGCATATATCCTTTCAATCGGTGCATTGGACTTTTGATGGAAGCGCAAATTGTACATCTACGAAAACAGGCCTCTACATCTACAACGACTCACCAAAAACGAATAATGATAGGAACTCTGCATGCAATTCTGTTTCTATGTATTATCAAAATGTCAGAGGCTTAAGAACCAAGCTCAATGACTTATCTCTCTCCTTCTAATTAGCGAATGACTCAGTCATTTGTTTAACTGAAACTTGGCTGAATGAAAGCATTGCAAGTACAGAATTTCTACCTGATCATACAGTCGACCAACGTGATCGTGATCCTGTTGCAACAAAAAAACTCGATGGTGGTGGAGTTTTAGTTGCTGTTTGCAAATCCCTTTTTAGCTCGCTATGTACTGACTTCTGTTTTGCTTGTGCCGTTGAATGTGTTATTGTGAAAATTTCCCTTCCAAAAAATACCTCTTTATTAATTTGCACTGTTTACATTCCCTCCAATTCTCCCTTTGTTGTGTATGAATCTTTTTTCAATGAACTATCCTCCTACCTTCTTGGTCGTCACCCTCATTCTAAAATCGTTGTGTGTGGGGATTTTAACCTACCATCCGTGGAATGGGACACTCATACAATTCCTTCTATTTCGTCTGCAAATCATTTATCTATGCTGCTGTCTTCTTTTCTTTCCGTTTGCTCTTGTGTTCAATTTAACCATATCCGTAACCCCAATGGACGTCTACTTGACCTTGTCCTTTCAAATATCCCAGCTCATCGTATATCTGTCTCTCAGGTTTTGTATCCTTATATCAAGCCTGACCTTTATCATCCTCCATTGTCTCTAGAACTAGCTATTGAACCCTTCGATCCTCCGAGAAATGCTACTGCTTTTCGGTTCAACTTTTTTAGAGCAAACTTTCAGGAAATTAAAGTTGATATGGACTCTGTTGATTGGTATGCCTCTGCGGCCTTGACTGCGATAGTGCTTTGAGTAAATTCTACGGCTACTTGAATAATTTGATTGCTAAATTTACTCCACAGCGGGTACCTCGTAAGGCAAATATGAAGCCATGGATCGCCCACCGAGTACTCTGTGCCTTAAAATCCAAAGATAGAGCGCACCGGCTCTTCAAACGAACTGGATTTGAACAAGCCAGATCAGATTTCTGTAGGCTGCGATGTATTGCTAAAGACGAAATAAGGATAGCCATGACAAATTACTTCAGCAGTCTCGAGAGCTCCTTCATAACAAACAATGTCAAACCGTTTTGGTCCTACATCCGTTCCTTGAAATCGTCCTCTACTATTCCCTGTAATGTTACATGGAACAACACTGTAGCGTCTACTCCACAGGATGTTTCAGACCTATTTGCCCAGTTCTTCTCCTCTACATCTTCACCTCATAACATAAGGTATTCATCCACCGATACATTCGAAACAAGTCCAGTCTTAATTACATCCTATTCCACCAACTCTTCTGAGGTTGAAGCTCTCATCAATTCTCTAGATCCTAACGTCAGTCCCGGTCCAGATGGATTACCGAATATATTTGTCAAGTCACTCAGTTCCTCACTGTGTTTTCCTTTATCTCTCATTTTCAACCTTAGCCTTTGTTCTGGTATCTTTCCCACTTATTGGAAAGATGCCAATGTTGTCCCCATCTTTAAAAATGGTGATCCCTCAATTGTTTCTAATTATCGTCCAATATCTTTGCTCTCCTGTTTCCCTAAGCTGCTTGAACGCATTGTTCACAACAGACTTTCTGAATCAATGAGTTCAGTTATGAAACCGAAACAGCATGGTTTCCTGAAGGGCCGTTCCACTTCATCAAACTTAGCTGAATTTACAGACTACATTGCAAAAGCTCTGGATAAACAATGTCAAGTAGATGCCATCTTTATTGATTTCTCCAAAGCCTTTGATTCTGTGAATCATTATATTCTTGGACAAAAGCTATCCATGCTTGGTATATCTGGTTCTCTACTTTCCTGGATCACGTCCTATCTTTTCAATCGCTCGTGTTGTGTTAGTCTTTATGGAACACTGTCATCTCCTTTTTGCCCGTCTTCTGGTGTCCCTCAAGGGTCTATCCTTGGGCCTCTTCTTTTCCTACTGTTCATTAATGATCTTCCCTCTGTAATATCCTCTCCCTGCCTCCTTTATGCTGACGATTTCAAAGTGTTTCAAGTAATTAGGACTCTTGACGACTGTCAGCTTCTTCAAAATGACCTACTTAATCTCAGTAGTTGGTGCACGACAAATGCTCTTTCTTTAAACGTATCCAACTGCTTTAAGATGAGTTTTACTCTTAAAGCGGTTACTTTAATGTACAACTATAATTTGTGTAATGTTGTTCTCTCTTCGGCGGACTCATGCAAGGACCTTGGTGTAATTTTTGACCCCAAGCTCAAATTCGATGTCCATATCCTATGCATAATTACTAGAGCATCGAAGGCTGCTGGGTTCATTCTGCGACATCTCCAGAAATTTGAAAACATTGCTACTGCTGTCCGCTTATTTGCCTGCCTTGTTCACCCGCTTCTTGAATACTGTTCAGTTGTGTGGTCTCCTCGACATCAGTATTTAGTAACTTCACTAGAAAATGTCCAGCATTCCTTCCTTGTCTTCTCGTAGAACATTGTTAGATCAATGTTTTCTATATAAACTATACCACCATCATATTTTATCCACTCTTAGAGAAGACCTGTACTTCAGACAGATTGCACGTCTTACGCGATCTAGTAGTCTTCTTGAGGTTCCATATGCCCGGACTGAGTTATACTTTCATTCAATAATGCCGCGTATCATTAGAAAACATAATGATCTTGAGCTTGGTTTTTTCACCTTATCTTACTTTGTTTTTAAGAATAGATTTAAGGCTTTAATTATTATGAATTCCGTTTAATTTTTTTTTTATTATACTTATTTTTAACTTAGTACATACGCTTTAGATTTAAGTCTGCTTATCTTTTAATCTATTTTGTAATTGGATTTCTTAGTCTGTTAAATGGATCTAAATAAATAAATAAATAAATAAATCTCGAGCGTGGAGCAGGTAAAACCTTACCCGCAACTCCACTAAGGTTTTGTTAACACCATGGTGGCCTCCCAAGGATCGTTCATGCCTTTTCCTAACCACGTCGTGGATTCGGCTTTTGGAAAGTATAGTTTGCATCCTAAAGGAGCTGCCATCCGCCGATTCCCATTTCTGCTTGAGTGCACCACTCTCCATCTGAAGGGAGTTCCATTGTACCCAATAACTTTTCCGGGTGGAACCATGCATCTTAATGCCCCTACACTCAGGCCTCCCAGTTGTCTCCTTCCATACGAGTAATGGCCCGATATCCTCACCGACTAAGTGGGCGTTTCGAATCTCCTCCGATGATCAACCTTCCTCAATTTTGGCCGTTAAGATCAACGGGCAGCTCCTTTTCCTCAATCCGTTGGCAATGCTTGTGGTTAGTAGGACATGGACGATGAGATAGGGCGTCAGCATTTTCATGAACTCCGCCCTTCCAATGAACAATTTTGTAGTCGTATGACTGCAATCCTTGGGTCCATCTCGCAACTTGTCCCTCGGGGTTTTTGAAGTTAAGCAGCCATCTCAGCGATGTATGGTCTGTTTGAAGAACGAATTTCTGGCCATACAGGTACTTGTGGAACTGCCTTGTAGCCTCTATTATAGTCAATAGCTCCTTCCTAGTCACGAAGTAGTTCCTCTCACTTTTTGAGAGAACTTGACTGGAAAATGAGAGGACTCTTTCTTCGCCATCGATCTGCTGGGAGAGTACAGCTCCAATCTCATCATTGCTCACATCAGTGTCAACTACAAACATTTTTCTGGGTTTTGAATATGCCATCAAGGATGATTCACATAGCTTCTCCTTCAAGGTCTCAAAGGCTGCCTGGCAGTGTTTATTCCAGGTATACGGACGATTTTTCTCGGTTGGCTGATGGAGACACTTAGCTTTTTTAGCAAAGTCTTTGACGAATCTTTGATAGTAGGTTGCCAGACCAAGAAAACTTCATAGTTGGCGCTTGTTGTTTGGTGTTGGCCAGCTATTCACGGCTTCAATTTTATCAGGGTCTGTTTCGACCCCTTCTGCTGACACAATGTGTCCCAGGTATTTTACTTCATCTGCAAAAAGTGTACACTTGTTGGGACTAAGTTTCAGCTTCGCTTGTTGCAATCGGGAGGACACCTTGTCTAAGTTCCACACACGCTCTTCGAACGTTCTTTAGGAACACCAAGTAGGTTTTCCAGGCTAGACCTCGTAGCATGTATTTCATCAGGCGTTCGAAGGCGGTTGGAGCATTGCAAAGCCTAAACGGCATCACCACAAATTGCCACAATCCGGTCCCAACTGAAAATGTGGTCTTCTCTCGGTCCTTCTTGTCATTTCTACCTGCCAGTAGCCACTCTTGAGATCGAGTATAGAAAACCATTTTTGAGTCGGCTAAAGTGTCTATGATTTCGTCGGTGCGTGGAAGCGGGTAACTTTTTTTCTTAGTGACGTCGTTAAGCTGCCTACTGTAGATACAAAAACGAGTCCTACCATCCTTTTTCTTTACTAGCAATACTGGCGCGGACTATGGACTGACAAAAGGCTTGATAACACCTTGTTTTTCCATGTCCGAGATCAGTGCGCACACTTCTTCTTGTTTGGCTATTGGAAGACATCTTGGTGCTTGTTGAATCGGCTTGGCTTCCTGCGTACCTATGACGTGAGTTACCATACTCGTTCGGCCTTGGTCATCCGGGCTTGTTGAGAAGATGTCACTGTACCACTGGCAATCTGGCCTGCTTCAATATTGCAGATGTGAATTCCCGGGCTTTGTCTGTGTCTTGCCTCTTTTTCCAATGATGGTCGTGACTAGCTTCCAAAGAGGTGATGGTGGAAACGAACTTGCAGCTGCCAACGACTTCTCAAGCATTGATGCTCGTGGTTCAGTCTGCGGTGTTGAAGACTCTAACCATCACGTATCGGTTCCGTACAGATCTTACAAGGCATCGTCCTACAATCAAACTATGCAATTTTGACTTCTACGTTGGCTCTATCAGATAAGATCGGTGGTCTCCAGAATCATCATCAAGCTTAGCCCATACAATGCTCTCAGAAGATTTCGGTACATCAGTGTCGGCACATACTAACATATTCATCTTGGAAATTTTGACGCTGGGATCCTCCATCAATACTTTGACATTCCGTGATTTCAATACCCGTTTACACAAATCCAACGTGATTCCATGTGGCCGCAGAAAATCCATTCCGCGAATGCAGTCACCCATAATGTTTGCGACCAGAAAATTATGTCGAAATACAAAGTCTCCCAACTGTATCTGGAGGTTGACCTCTCCATGGATAGGTGTAGTTTCTTCCGTAGCTATCCATAATGAGGAAATCCTGCTCCAGTGAAGTAGCTGTTGCCTCACTAGGTCTTGTCGGATAATCGATCGGATTGCACCAGTGTCAATTGTTATGGCGCAATTTTCTCCCTCAACTTGACCCGGAAGGCATAAGTCTGCTTCTCCACGATGTAGCTCTTGACACGGTGATGGTGGTGCTGGAGATGTTGATCCTCCTAGATAACCTCTGCCTCATGAAGTTGGCTCTTCAGTTTGAGAGGCTTCCATTCTAGACTCTTGTCTCGGCCTGAATCTCCTCCACCCTGGACAATAGCTATATTTTCTTCGCTTCTTGCAGTCTCTTTGCAGGTGTCCCTGCTGACTACAACTCCAGCATCTTGGCGCACTTTTTATCTGCGGGTTTCACTCAATTTCCACGCGCTCACACCTGCACTCATCTGTCACCACCTCGCGAACCCGGGCAAATTTTTCGCTGCCTTAAAGTTCAAACTATAAGCCAATATGTGCTTAACCGTTTGCTTTTGAGCTAAACGCATGGTTTGTTTCAATTCTTGGTCCTTTAATGCGCTGAAAAATGCTTCTGTTGCTACATCATTTCCATGTTCCGGGTCGTAAGCTGAGTAAGCCAAAAGTGCCAGTGGCTCAATGTCTTGGGCTAGCTGCTGTAGGGTTTCGCCAGACTTCTGCATCTACTTTTATTTTGGTTGACTGTTTTTGCAAATCTGCCTTAATTTCGATCGCTTGTTGGTACAGCTTCACTGATTGTTCATATCTCTTCGCTGATTATTCTTCTAGCTTCGCAGTTAAACTGGATGGCTGTTGTCGATGCTCTTGCTGCACCAGCATCAACATTTGCATCAGCGCATTTTCTGGTTCCTTGGATTTTGGTATTTTTGCTTCTTCCTGAAGCTCCGACATGGTCATATCATTGATTTTTTTTTAATGTAAGCTTCGTGGTATTTATTTTATTTCGGCTTGTATTATTTTTCCACCACTTTCCACGTTACATTTCACTATTGTGCATTTTAAAGAAATGTTTAAAAGTTTTTACTTTTAAAATTTTTATATTCACTTCTGCCACCAATGTCGCGTGTTATGGCTCGCGGCCAATAATTTTAATGTTCCGGGAAAGTGAAAACGCGTTGTCTTTTAAATTAAGTTAAAAGTGTTTATTTAACAAGAATGCACAATCATCAATTTCACTATTTTACGGATCGCATTTGAATTTAATATTCACTGTCTATCTAGTTGTATTCCAACTGTCGGTATCTTAAAAATCACTTCACTATCAATCAATATCACCTTTAATTCGTCTTCTGAAATAGTTAATTATATTTTGCGTTGCTTCGTTTAGGGTCCATGTTTCACACTCGTAGCAAAGCACAGATCTTGTCACAGATTTATGTTCTTGGAGTTTGTTTTTAGGGTTTTGTAAAATAATTTTACAAAACCCTTCTAAAATCGCGTCCTGTCTGTCCGTCTGTCTGTCTGTCCGTCCGTCCGTGTGTCACAGCAGTTTTTCTCGGAAACTACTTAAGCTAGAAACATCAAATTTTGTATGTAGGTGTAAAGTAGTGTTCTCTTCAAAGTTCAACTACACAAATTTTTTATAAGGTATTTAAGGGGGGGTCTCCCCACATAGGGGAGTGACCCCCCGAAAAAAAAATTTCATTCAAGGTAGCCGATATGGGTATCAAATGAAAGGTCTTGATGAGAACTTTTCAAACAGGTCTTAGTTTGGCAAAGTTTGCTTCAAGGGGTGCACAGGGAGGGGAAATACACGAAAAATTTGTGTCCCCCCCCCCTCGCGATTGGACACCTGTGATCCGAAAAATCTGAAAAAAATCAAGAATGTAGGCCTTGATGAGTACAACAACAACAAATACGTGAGAAGTGGCAATTTACTCAACTTTGTTAGTAATAGTATGATATATCGATTTTATGTTTTCTTTAATAAAATCTTAACGGTACCCTTAAATTCAATGAAATTCAGTAAACAGATAACTATTTATAAGGTTGATCTAGCCTGAAAGTTTCATAAAGGTTGAATCATATCGAGCGAAGTTATAGCGGTTTGAATTTTCCTGTATTACTATGGAACAATATGCGCTGCATTTATTACTATGGCAACATATGGCTATGGAACAACATGCGCTTTTTACCGACTCAGACGCTACAGTTTTGCTAGGATTTGCATGAAAATTTCAGGAATGACAGGTCTCATGAATATCTTTGAGAATAGTGGTATTAGTAATCGCCAAGCAAAATAGTGGCTGTTTTAAATGCGAAGATTGAATAATTTTGAGTTATTTTTTCCCAACTTCAACATTTAAGTTGCATGCTTTGAACACTTGATTCAATTTAATGAATGACTGAAGATGAGTACCTGCAATTAATACTCATAAGTGAAACAAGTCAAGGAGGCGGGAGAGAGCTCCTAGCAAATGGGCTTTGTAACCACTCTACGATTCGAAAATATTGGCCATTAATCGATGATAACAGTGCAGGGGAGTAGCCCCTGAAAAAAAAATCATCAAACGTAGCCGATATGAGTATGAAATGAAAGTTTTCATGGGAGCTTTCCAAAACAGTTCTTAAACTGTCACTTTTTGCTTCAGGGGGGAAATACATGAAAAATGTGTTTCTTCCCTCGCGAATGGACATCTGAAATAATTATCAAGGGAGATATTTATGAGTATAACAAAAACCTCAGAAGTCGAAATTCGTTCAACTTTGTTAATAATAGTATGATCTTCGAATTTCATATTTTCTCCAATAAAATTGTCATTGACATGTTTCTTGGTTTCATTCGATCTGGTGACTGCATTTTGAAAATTGAATACAAAACCCTTCTGACATGAGCGTAGGTCTGTTTACCCAACTTGTTTTTATTTGCGAGCTGTACTCTTTAGCGTATCTCATCTTTTCCATTAGCAGTTTCCGTCATTTTGACACTTAAATACACTAATTCGTCCAAATTTTTGATGTTGTATTCGCCAAGTATAATATTTTGGGCATTTGAGATATATTCCTTGAGTGCATCATGAGCTTTATTTTGTTCTCATTGAGTTGTAGTCCTACTAATTTTACTTCGCTGTCAAGTTTCAGAAAAATTCCTTTGGCAGTTTTTAATGAGCGTGACAAAATATCGATGTCGTCCACAAAGACTATCACTTGGGTTGACTCGTATATTAACGTATCTCTCGTATCAACTAGTAGCTTCTGATGACATATGCCAGAGCCAAATTGAATAGTAACGGGGCCAGCCCCTCTCCCTGTTTTAATCCGATATTTGTGTCAAAAGCTTACGCTAATACGAATTCGGGAGGTTGCTGATACCAAGCAAAGCATTATTTGGTACAGTACGTTATGGTTTTGCTTTTATCTTCTATAAAAAGGTCTTAAGTATTTTTATTGTATGTAGTATTCTGTCCTTTTCTAAGCTTGATTGTCATACATTTTAAATTGGTGAATTGATTTTAATGTTCAAGATATTTCCTTGTTTCTTCCACCATATTGTTTTTTCTGGACGGGAATATCCCTTTATACCTTTATTTTTCCTCAACTTGCAGCACTCCGGAAGAATCTGTAAGGCAACCACTCTTAGCTAGATTGCCATGGACTAGCGGTGGTGCTGTGCAAAGGCCACATGAAGGCAATACAATAATCTGGGTAAATTGTCCGCCAGAGAATTATCATTCAGACACTTGTCACCATCTGCAACAGTGCTAAATGCGAAATCCATCTCCAAGACCAAGCCGCAAGTTATTACAACTTTAGTTACCTGTACACACTGTTCAATGCAATAACTTTGCCAGATTTCAGATGGTTTGCACTTCTTTGGCTATGCAGATGATGTTGCGGCTCTGGTCACTAGATGCACCGTTGAACAAGTGCAACTTAGGCTAGGCATTCTAATGCGCTGAGTTAGAGACTGGATGACTGCTCGCTGGTTTAGTTTAGCACTGGAGGAAACCGAAGTGGTCATCTTGACAAAAAAGAGAATCCCTAGAGTAAGGGTGATCAATATTGGAGACATACTAATTGAATCGAAGCCAGCGCTGAAGTACCTGGGGCTACTGATCGACTTGAAGTTGGGTTTCACTGAGCCAATCAGGGCAACGACTGAGAAGGCTGCTTTGGGAGTATCGGTTCTGAGTCAACTTATGGCCAACGAAGACGCCTCTTGATGAGTGCTCTAGGGTCAATTCTATTGTATGGTACAGAAATATTAGACAACGTTATCAGTAAGGAGGTATACCGAAAACGCTTGGCACAGATGCAAAGAAGAGGAGCACTGAGGATTGCAACTTCATATATGACAGTCTCTGTTCCGGTGGTGAGAGCTACTGCAGACGTGATAACTGCTGCCCTTCTTGCTAGGGAGCGCTGTGTTATTTACCTGCGTCGAAACGAGGACGTGAGGGAGGGTTGTTCGTGAAGAGATATAGCGCTAACTCAACGATTGGCAGCAGTCTTGGGTGAATTGTACAAAGGGAAGGTAGACTGCATGCCTCATCCTGGATGTGAGGCCATGATTTAATTGAAGGCATGGTGAGACTGACTTCCATCTAACCCAGCTTTTGAGCGGGCATGGGTGCTTTCAGTCTTACCTGCACAAGATAGGAAAGTCACGGCCCCCAATTGTCGGTTTTACCCAGGAGAGGAAGACAATGCCTGCCACACATATTGCGCGTGCAAAAAATGGGTCAGGCTGCAACGGAATCTCTATGGGGAGACAGGAGAGCTCACCTTGGATAGTATAAGCGCGGTGATGCTTGAATCGATTGACAAACGGAACCAGGTGGCACATTATACTCGGGCAGTCCTAAAAGATAAAAGGGACACAGGGTCTGGAAATTCTCCTCCCCTCTCCCACTAGAGGCAGGAACCTCCAGCTTGAAGGTGCCTCATGTCGTAATAACACGAGATCTGGCCCGAAGTAATGTGTCAAACGGTTCCAGGTTTGTTTCTCGGACTGACGGAGGAGGAATTTAATGGATAGTTCAGCCTATTTGTGATCATGGGAGTCTCACACCCAGTGCGTAATGACACTTACCTCCCAACCACAAAAAAAAAAAGGTTACAACTTTGCATTTTTTTTGCCGTACACTGATAAATTATTTACGATTACCTTGATAGATATCAATTTGACAGAATGGCTGCTATCAGCTGAGAAAATTCGAGTGACCTTATTGAAACCCGTATGTATAAAAAGCATAATTAATTTCAGGAGTTAATTTCACTCACCTTATGCTCTGAGTTATAATTTGAAACCTTACCCTCGCTGGGTAAACATGCCATATCAATCAAGAAAGAACTGTGTGAAATTTAAGGCGAAAATTTTTAGTGTAAAGATAAAACTTTCCACAAGATTTAACTCTGATATTTGAAGGTACTTTTGGCAGAAAAAACCAAATTTAATATTCAATATAAAATTGTGGCCATATGAAAGTTATTGATACTTAAGTAAATATCGATATTAATATATATATAGGCAGGTAAAAAAAATTCATCTTGAAAATGGTGGATGTTCGAAATGTTAAATCAAGCAGTGCGATTCCAATGAGAATTTTTTCATTGCAGCTCATTCGGAGCTAGATTCACCAAAGTGATATCCAGTGCTAGTGCCGTATGTTCCAGATAAATTTTGAAAGCCCTTTTCCAACGATTTACAATAATTTGTTACATTATTCTACGGCGGGGGGATATGCTTTTGGATCTTTTGTAACAAATCCCTCAAATAGCAAATTCTCATTGACTTAAGCACGCTCATTAACCTAAGTCATCGAATGAATAAGAAAATTTAATTTTAATACAATTGACACGTCTTACCTGTCTTACTGCTGTGAGTAAACTATCATCCCTACTATATTTAAATCGAATACAAAAAACACAAATTTGTTCATTCTGATGAGATTAAAAATTATTGTGTAGCCTTAATGAATGACTTACTTGAATCTTAATAGGGGTACCGGTTAATTTGTGCGGCTTTTTTCGAAAATTAAAGCTTGACAGTGAAAAATTGCTTTTAGACAATCGGAAATGGTTTGTTGAGCGACGCCAAGTGATTTTGCAAGTTTGGGATTGATCTTGGTCGAGCAATGTCTCCAATTTGTGATCTTCAAACCTTTTTGGCTGGCCCAGACATCGTCCTCTAAGTCAAAATTGCCATTTTTAAACAGTGCAAACCACTTTTGGCACGTACGCTCAGCTAGAGCATGCACACATACACTTCCACCAAAATACGATGACATTCGGCAGCCTTTTTCTTCAATGAAGAACACTTTATTCGGCACAGAATTCAACATTTTCAGAGTAAAATAAGTATTGTTGTTTACGCTTCAGCTAAATGACATACTGATTCTGAAACTATATGACAGTAGCTTTTCAACACATATTTGGAAAGGTGAATCACTGGAATAAAAATCAAGTTACACCATCTGTTAGAAAGCCGCACGAATTAACCGGTACCCCTATTATATTACATAAAGTAGAGGAACTTATGGCTAAAACTATTTAAGCAAATTTCAATGTAATCCAATCACTTAAGATACGTAGGTAGCCATGTTAAGCAGGAGAGCGCTTGGATTCTCTTATATGACAGATATGGAACGAAGATCATGTTGACTTCAATTTTCAAAAAATTAAATGAAATCTCTCAAAAATGATAAGAAAGAAGAAATGCTTCCAAAAATATTTATATTTTCCAACATATTTTAACAGTGGATGTCATAATATGATAATAAATCGATTCACTGGTACTTACAAACCTATGTTTATGTAATCTTGAAAGTTGTCCAAATGCATGAATTTAATTTTTAGGGTTTTGTAAAATAATTTTACAAAACCCTTCTAAAATCGCGTCCTGTCTGTCCGTCTGTCTGTCCGTCCGTCCGTCCGTCCGTCCGTGTGTCACAGCAGTTTTTCTTGGAAACTACTTAAGCTAGAAGCATCAAATTTTGTATATAGGTGTGAAGTGGTGATCTCTTCAAAGTTCAACTACTAAAAAAATTTATAAGGTATTTAAGGGGGGTCTGCCCATATAGGGGAGTGACCCCCCGAAAAAAAATTTCATTGAAGGTAGCCGATATGGGTATCAAATGAAAGGTCTTGATGAGAACTTTTCAAAACAGGTCTTAGTTTGGCAAAGTTTGCTTAGAGGGGCGCACAGGGAGGGGAAATACACGAAAAATTTGTGCCCCCCCCCCCCCCCCTTGCGATTGGACACCTGTGATCCGAAAAATCTGAAAAAATCAGGAATGTAGGCCTTGGTGAGTACAACAACAACAAATACGTGAGAAGTCGCAATTCACTCAACTTTGTTAGTAATAGTATGATTTATCGATTTTATGTTTTCTTGAATAAAATCTTGACGGTACCCTTAAATTCAATGAAATTCAGTACACAGATGTCTATTTATAAGATTGACCAACCCTGCAAGTTTCATAAAGATTGCATCATATTTAGCGAAGTTATAGCGGTTTGAATTTTCCTGTATTACTATGGAACAATATGCGCTGCATGTATTACTATGGCAACATATGGCTATGGAACAACATGCGCTTTTTACCGACTCAGACACTACAGTTTTGCTAGGATTTGCATGAAAATTTCAGGAATGATACGTGTCATGAATAACTTTGAGAATCAGTTCAGCTAGTGGTATCAGTAATCGTAAAACAAAATAGTGGCTGTTTTCAATGCGAAGATTGAATAACTTTGAGTTATTTTTTCCCAACTTCAACGTTTAAAGCGCATGCTTTGAACACTTGATTCAATTTAATGAATGACTGAAGCTGAGTACCTACAATTAATACTCATAAGTGAAACAAGTCAAGGAGGCGGGAGGGAGCTTCTAACAAAAGGGCTTTGTAACAACTCTAGGATTCGAAAAAATTGGCTATTAATCGATGATAACAGTACAGGAGAGTGGCCCCTGAAAACAAATTCATCAAACGTAGCCGATTTGAGAATGAAATGATAGCTTTCATGGGAGCTTTTCAAAACAGTTCTTAAACTGTCAGTTTTTGCTTCACAGGGGGGAAATACATGAAAAATGTGTTTCCTCCGTCGCGAATGGACATCTGAAATAATTATCAAGGGATATATTTATGAGTAGAACAATAACAAAAACCTCAGAAGTCGAAATTCTTTCAACTTTGTTAATAATAGTATGGTCTTCGAATTTCATATTTTCTCCAATAAAATCGTCATTGATATGCTTCTTGACTTTATTCAATCTGGTGACTGCATTTTGAAAATTGAATACAAAACCCTTCTGACATGAGCGTAGGTCTGTTTACCCAACTTGTTTTATTTAATGATTCTACTTATGATTTTAACGTTTGTACTCATACCCATATTACTGTGCTAATCAAAATAATTTTCTTTATTTTAGGATATATCCCGAGACGCACGTGAAACAAAAATGCACTATACTCCATCGGATAAGGACGGTGTGTTTGTCGTAGAAGTTGCTCGAGGAGCAGATAGTTCAGCAATACCAGGAAGTCCACGTAACACTGCTGAAAGCCGTCCTCTAAACAGTACAGTTGACATTGAAAAAGCAGAAATTGCACCGAAAAACGATGTCAACCCGACCAGCCATGAGGAAGTTCAAATCCATCAGCCACCCCGGGATGGGGAGATAGGCGAAAACAAATCGGCAGCAGAACTGATATCAAATGATACGTACGCCAACCTCTCATTGAATTCAATTCCTGAACCCATCAATACTAATCTGGCAAGCTCCAACACCGGACTCTCCCAGTCTGACTTGAGTACCTCGTCAGCAGACTCCAACAAAGGCTACACGTACGGGAACCAACAGTTGTATACAATCGAGGCGAAGGAGTGTCGGCCAGTGTCGCCAAGGGCGATTGTTTCAAATAAAGCATCACCAACAAACTGTGAGAGTGACGAGAATGGTCTACCAAACGAAAGTGTCACTCCTGTTGTCAGTAAAAAATTAGCCCCGGAAACGAAGCCAATTATAACAGCCGCCCTTCTGAAACAGGACACGGTCAACGAAACAAATGATAGCCATAGTTCTTTGGGTCAAAAGTCGCAGGACATCAACACAGGCACACGGCAAAATGGCATCCAGGCACTTGATGTGAATAATGTTAGCATTCCCAACAATACATTATCACACAATAACACGGGAGAAAGCATGTCATCGAATAACAAAGGTAGCGAACCCAACAGTCTTAACCCCCAGGGCGGCAACGTGCAGCATCAGATTGGAAACGGTGAAATAACACATGTCATTGATAATAATAACGGTCACCACAATGAAATCAAGTCTGTCGACGAAGTTCATGAAAACGGTATGAACAACGGACAGGATACGGGCTCCGTCGATGTCAACGATGTGGAAAATGGCTTCGACAGTATCATTAGTCTCCCGCCACCACCACCCTCATCAGATGAGATTAAGCAATTGAATGACGTCATCCTGATGGAAACGAATCAATTAGACTCCTTCCCACCACCACCGCCACCGGTTGATAGCCAAAGCCAAATTTTGAACCACGAAGCAACCACAAATGGACATTCAATGGATGGCCAGAACGGAGTCCCCATTCCGGTTGCAATTACCGGCTCTAGTTAATGTTAGAGTACGAACTCGTTAAATGAATAAGAAATTAATGAAATGTCTTATCTAAGATTTACTGATACTGTAATGATATTTTAATTTGCAGCAGATGTAATGCATAAACAAAAGATTTTAAAATCCCCCCGGATTGTGCGTGCCGTTTTGTTCGGCGTTGGCCTTTAATAAAGGAATGTTTTTAGGGTGCAATGTTTCTGGTTGCTTTCAGTTATGTAATTAATTTGGTGGTTCTTCTCGATTTTTGAGGGCTGTGGTGACATGAATAGCTGAAAAGATTGTTTCTATTAACTATCGCAAAAGTATGGATCATTTACAGGGGAATAAGAATGGTTGCTAATTTGAAATGCAATGACAAATGAGGGGAGGCACTTAAGTAAGTGCTAAGTTGCTTCACGCGTTAGATAGATATGAGCTTTGGATTCCTTAGATTCTTAATTAGAAAATTTGTTTTATCTATTTCGAATATAAAGGCTGACAGAAATCCAAAAAAGTAAAGTGAAAGGTACGGATTATGAGTAGACCAAAGTATAAATATTATTTCTTGTACTGGGAAACAGCTTTATTGAAAATGAGTTTAAAAAGCTATGTTCAAATAATCACGTTGTTAAAATATGCTTCGAAGAAAAATTTGCCAAGAAGTATTTTTCGGTGAAGTGCTGGAAGGTGGATGTTATTATTCATCTTTTTACGAATTGGTTTTAGATGGATCACCTCTGCGACTCAACAATAGTCCATTAAGCTTGGTTTTGTAATAGATAAATTGCTCACCATAAGAAGCAAATGCAATTTTTTGGCCACATAAGCTTAACATGATTACTTGATCTTACTGTCTACTGTTAGCAATGATAAAGTCAGTTATTTGCGAGCCTGTTCCTCGTCTGGATGATTCAAAATTTGATCATAAATTAATAATGCAGAGATTCACACAAAAATATTATTTGTATCTCGCAACCAACAAGATTTGCGGTAGCGGTGCAAATGGAACCAATTATAATTTTTATCATTTCGACGAGCTAACCAGAGGAATTATGCTCTCCAACCATTTGTAACATTCTTTTCTACTTTATCGAAGAATCGAAGTTATTGTGGAAGGCTTTTTTTCAGATCTACAGATCAAAAATCATATTTTATTGGCTGTACGCAATTTTATTACGCTAACTCACGTCTGACTTTTAATAATCTTGAAAATTTTTTCTGCATATGCTAGGAGAGAAAGTGAAAGCTTTATATGTTTATTAGGAAGGAATTACCGCAACAGTAATAGCAACGTGGGGCTTGCACTGAAAAAGGGTTTTAAGAATACAGAGACACCGACGATACATATTCTCTGTATCACACGTTCATCCGAGTTAGGACTTTGTATGTAATCAGACCACACTTAAATTTTGCAGATTTGGATTGAATGTCCCACATATCACCCAAGTTATTGCGGTATCACTTAAAAATTTTTATCTAGTGTGGTACATGTTCAAATATTTCAACCTGTATTTAACATTTTGTTATGCTACCACGGCAAGTGTTTGGTAGACAAAATGGTCTCCTTAGCTTTAATAACTCAATTGGGAGAAACATCCGCTGCCAAACACAAAAAACGTCTCTTGAGCATTCTGATGATGCTTTTCAAATCAATCACAAATCAAATTCACCCCTCCTCCCCGTTCGACACAAGGCGTTACCGTGACGGTGCTCCTGACGTTATATGGAAGACATGCAAGCAGAAACGATGATACTCATATTTATGTTCACCACGTCCTTGACAGCAGTTCCTCCGCTCCCCAGTGGAGCTCCCAACAGCGGTGTGCCTACCAAAAACACGTCAGTAAACCTCCCAACGTCTTCCTGGTTTTTCATCCGAAGGCTAGAGTCAAGTCATTGAGTTTACCCGGGTAAGACGGCACTATTTCGTTTGGCATTAGATAAGTACCAAAAAGTCCGAGTAGTGTAGTAGTTACAGTACTCACTGCATAAGCCGTAAGTTCCTGGCTCGAATCCCGTTTGTGACAACGAGATCTGTTTTGAGTGATCCTTCGGACGGATTATAAGCCCGTTCAGTTATGATACGTACTGTTTTCAAATTGATATATTGAGGCTGGGTGGACAGATCAATAGCCAGATCAAAATACTGGCCATACCATCTTCTCGAGTGCCCATATATTTGATCAAGATGATGAGACACTCTAACTATCTCTAAGCAAAGGCCTGAATGGGGCTGTTGTGCTAAAGCGAAAAAACACTAACACTAACACCTCAGTCACACAAAACCATCCCCTCGTTGATGGCCCTGCGCCTGTTAGTGGTCACTGACTTGAACTCAGATAGGAAAGGAGTCAGATTTATGTAGTTATCAGGCTTGCGAGTTTTCATTGTGATATTGTACACTGAGCAACAGAAAGTTCACCTTCATATTTTACATAAAATGCTCAAGCCGACCCAGAAATCTATCTGTAGGATTTGATTAATTGGAGTGTCAATTTGGATTTGATTAGATCCTCTTTATTCCTGACCTTAGCTCGTGATTGAGGTCAACAAGTTCTGTCTTAGCATCCTTGCAGAGAATACATATGCTGAGTATTTGTACTCGAGGCAGCTAAAGCAATGAAAACGAATTACTCTAAAGTAAAGTTGATAATGGCATACTTTCCTGTATCAATTTGACTGTGACTTTGCTTAAACTAGTGAGCTCCCTTTTGATGGCCTCTACTAACTCAGGTTTGTCCATAACAAAGGTGAGGTCCCTAATTTGGATGGTTTGCATTAGCTCAAGAATAGCAATGGTTACTCTGGCTCCAAGAACCTTTTGAACTTCATCACAGAATCTGACCTGCTTGGTGTTCTTGGGTCCAAGTCCCACCAGTAAATCTACGGACCGTATTTGCCACAGAGCGCTTATGGCAGTTTTAGTATCATCAGGCTTGACCACTTCTTTTACTTCACGTAGCACATTTGCGTAGGATCTGCCCTCAGAAGGCTTAATAAGCAGAACCTCTTGTAGGGGTTGCTGCTGTGGATTGTGTTTTGGTTTCCCGGTTTTTTTTTTGGAAGAATCTTTGTTCTTCTCATTTTTGGAACCCTTTTTGTCTGTCTCTTAAGGAGAATCTTTTTAGGGTTTTGTAAAATAATTTTACAAAACCCTACTAGTTTCGCGACCAGTCTGTCCGTCTGTCCGTCTGTCCGTCCGTCCGTCCGTCCGTCCGTCCGTCCGTGTGTCACAGCAGTTTTTCTCGGAAACTACTTAAGCTAGAAACATCAAATTTTGTGTGTAGGTGTAAAGTGGTGATCTCTTCAAAGTTCAACTACAAAAAAATATTATAAGGTATTTAAGGGGGGTCTCCCCATATAGGAGAGTGACCCCCGAAAAAAAAATTCATTGAAGGTAGCCGATGTGGGTATCAAATGAAAGGTCTTGATGAGAACTTTTCAAAACAGGTCGTAGTTTGGCAAAGTTTGCTTCGAGGGGCGCACAGGGAGGGGAAATGTACGAAAAATTTGTGTCCCCCCCCCCCCCCCTCGCGATTGGACACCTGTGATCCGAAAAATCTGAAAATAATCAGGGATGTAGGCCTTGATGAGTACAACAACAACAAATGCGTGAGAAGTCGCAATTCACTCAACTTTGTTAGTAATAGTATGATTTATCGATTTTATGTTTTCTTAAATAAAATCTTAACGGTACCCTTAAATTCAATGAAATTCAGTACGTAGATGTCTATTTATAAGGTTAATCTCTCCTGAAAGTTTCATAAAGATTGAATTATATTTAGCGAAGTTATAGCGGTTTGAATTTTCCTGTATTACTATGGAACAATATGCGCTGCATTTATTACTATGTCAACATATGGCTATGGAACAACATGCGCTTTTTACCGACTCAGACACTACAATTTTGCTAGGATTTGCATGAAAATTTCAGGAATGATAGGTGTCATGTATATCTTTGAGAATCGGTTCAGTTAGTGGTATCAGTAATCGTAAAACAAGATAGTGGCTGTTTTCAATGCGAAGATTGAATAATTTTGAGTTATTTTTTCCCAACTTCAACGTTTAAGGTGCATGCTTTGAACACTTGATTCAATTGAATGAATGACTGAAGATGAGTACCTACAATTAATGTTCATAAGTGAAACAAGTCAAGGAGGTGGGAGAGAGCTCATAGCAAAAGGGTTTTGTAACCATTCTAGGATTCGAAAAAATTGGCCATTGATCGATGATAACAGTACAGGAGAGTGGCCCCTGAAAAAAAAATTCATCAAACGTAGCCGATATGAGTATGAAATACAAGTTTTCATGGGAGCTTTTCAAAACAGTTGTTGAACTGTCAGTTTTTGCTTTAAAGGGGACACAGGGGGGGGGGGGGGGGGGGGTTGTAAATACATGAAAAATGTGTTTTCTCCGTCGCGGATGGACATCTGAAATAATTATCAAGGGAGATATTTATGGGTATAACAATACCAAAAACTTTAGAAGTCGAAATTCGTTCAACTTTGTTAATAATAGTATGAGCTTCGTATTTCATACTTTCTCCAATAAGATCGTCTTTGACATGTTTCTTGATTTGATTCGATCTGCGTGACTGCAGTTTGTAAATTGAATACAAAACCCTTCTGACATGAGCGTAGGTCTGTTTACCCAACTTGTTTATAATTTATTTGGTTGTCTCACTTAGCACTTTGTGATACTCCATGTCAAGAGTAGTAGCTTTGCTTGGTGCCTCATTCTTCGTCTTTCTCTTGCGGTCAACTTGGATTGGGCTTCCTGCCATCTTGTTGCTACTGTCTGGAGCTGAAACAACTGACACTCTACTAGAGGGACTTCGCGTTTCGGTCATTTTTCGCTCCAAGCCATCTCTGCCTCCAGTGCGTGATGTGCCCGATGAGCTCTTCTAGCTCAAGAATGAATAATATTTTTTTAAACGTTGCAAGTGGCTTTCGATTAATTAACAACACTCCCTGCTTTTCAAATAAGTCGCTCCTTTTTGGAGTGGTCAAGGACCATCATGCTTACCGACGTGGATTCTTGAGGCTGGCCTTCGTTTCCGCTCCTCTCTCTCTCACTTTGGAGTGCATATAGTTTTCTTCTTCTACTAAGCACTAGAGCCCCTCTTGGCCCTTCGGTTCCTGCAAATAGTACCTAAAACTGTCTCAGTCCATTGACCGCGTCCTTCAATTTCAAAATCCGAGCAGCGATGTACTGTCTTCATCGACTGAGTCAGACCAGCGTTTTCTCGATTTCCCCACTGGTCTCCGGCCTTCAGTTCTCCCAACGAATACCTTTTTGGGTATCCATTGTTCGTCCATACGATTCATGTGGCCAGCAAATTGCAGCTTCCGTAGTCTTACAATCGTTGAGACCAACGGGTTTTCAAAAATTTGATACAGCTCATGGTTGTATCGAGTTCACCATTAGTCCCCGTCTAGCTTCGCTCCGATTATTCGCCTCAGGATCCGTCGCTCAAAGGCGTTCAATATATTTGTGGATGCTTGGGTTAGGGTCCATGTTTCACACAAATAGCATAATACAGGTCTTATCACAGATTTGTATACTTGGAGCATTGTTTTCCTGTGTATGCAGCTGGTTTTCGAAATGGTCAAAACTGAAGAAAATATTTTATTTGCGAGCTTTATTCTTCGGTGTATTTTGTCTCTTTCATAGCCCGTTTTCGTTATTTTGGTGCCAAAGTACACAAATTCGCTAACATTTTCGATACTATTTTTCGCTAAGTGTGATGTTTTGTGTACTTGAAGTATTCTTTCTCGACTGCGTCATGACCTTTGTCATATTTTCATTGATTTATAGCCCTACTAGTTTTGCTTCGCTGTCGAGTTTCAGGAAGAATTCTTGGGCAGTTGTTAATGACCGTGACAAAATGTTTATGTCGTCCGCATAGGCTACTACTTGGCTCGACTTGAATAGTAATGTACCTCACATATCGACGGGTAGCTTCCTTATGACGTACTCTAGACCCAAATTGAATAGCAATGGGGCCAGCCCATCCCCCTGCTTTAGTCCGATATTTTTATCAAATGCATCGGTGAGTTGGTTGTTGATGCGGATTTCGGAGGTCGTCGACGTCATTGTCCTTTGGTAAGGCGGAATAATTTGGCTGAGGAACCAAAGCAAAGCGTTATTTTGTACAGTACGTTATAACCAATATTGTTGTATGCTTGCTCAAAGTCAACGAAAATTTGGTGCACGTCTATTTTGAACTTTCAGCATTTTTCAAGTACCTCTTGACAGTAAAGAATTGGTCTATTGTCGATCTGCCTGCTATAAAACCACCTTGATAC
This sequence comes from Odontomyia ornata, assembly GCA_963969285.1. Taxonomy (NCBI): domain Eukaryota; kingdom Metazoa; phylum Arthropoda; class Insecta; order Diptera; family Stratiomyidae; genus Odontomyia; species Odontomyia ornata. The sequence continues at coordinate 266,865,049 of OZ017739.1, forward strand.
TCCTCAAAAATACTGTTGGTGTATGATCCGATTGTATTTTCTAAGATCTTTAAAGATATTTTATACGCTGTACAAAGTAGTGATATGCCTCTATAATTTTCGCACTGTAGCTTGTAACCTTTTTTGTGGTTAGGGAATATAATTGATTGGTTCTACCCTTTCGGCATATGTTCTTGTTGCCAAATGTACTGGATGACTTTTTGAATAGCTTGATGAACACTACTGCCACCATATTTGTTGAACTCCACTGGAATCTCATCGATGCCTGGCACTTTAGTATTCTTTTGGGCTTTGATGATGAAACAAACTTCATCCAGAGTTGGTGGGACTGATGGAAGCTCTCCGCAGACATCTATGGGCTCCGATGCTTCGGAGCTGTGCGAAAGATTAAGGAGGTTCTTAAAATATGATGCCCATCTTTCCTTAATCATGGTTTCATCAGCGATGATATTGCCGATGTCATCACGACAGAGCATGGTTTTGGGCTGGTAACCATGTTTAAGGCTCTTCACTACTTTGTACTATATGCTCGTCATGATATTTTCTTTTCTTAATTCTAATTATCGTATTCGCTACTCTTCTGAGATTTTCATAGTGTTCTCTCATTGTCTTGGTTTTCCTACTTACATATTCTTTGTACGCCGGATTCCTTTTGTCTATTGCATTCTGGCACTCATCATCGAACCAATCATTCCTCTTGCGCCGGGCTTGATGTCCGATCGTATGTTCTACCACGGTCCTAATAGCCGCTTTCACTTCCATCCAGAGCTCGTTGCTCGTCTTTAAGGATGCGTCTGATAAGATGGGAGCCAGCTGGTTGTCGAAGGTGTCCGTGAAATTTTCGGCCACAGATGCCGTTTTGAGCCTGTCGATATCAAATTTTTGCAGCGGGCTGGTCTTCGCCGAATATGCCTGTGACATACAACATCGATAGGTTAATTTGATCAAGTCATGATCTGAGTTGCAATTGGCTCCTCGGTACATACGGTTGTCAATTATGCTCGAGGCCCAACGTTGTTGGATCAGAACATGATCGATCTAGTTTTTGTGTTGCCATCCGGTGATACCCAGGTCATTTTATGAATGCGTCGATGTGGGAAGCAAGTCGAACGTATGACTAGATTTCTGCTAAATGCAAAGTCAATCAGGTGCTGGCCATTGTCATTTATTTCACCGTGGAGGCTATATCCTCCAGTTGTTCCCCGATGAGATAGCTTATTGCCAAACTTAATGTCGGAATCACCCAGAATTATTTTTGTGTCATTTGTGGGCAATGAGTCGAACAGTCTTTCCAGCTGATTGTAAAATGATTCCTCCGTCTCTTCGTCCTTTTCTTCGGTCGGGGCGTGAACATTGATCAGCAAGATTTTGGAAAAATTCCCTTTTATACGGATCGCACACAACCGTTTATTGACTGCCTTAAAATCAATAACGTGCGATTTGAACTCCCTACCCACAATGAAGGCCAGTCCGGATTCTCGTTTTCCAGTAGGCTTCCCACTTTTAAATATTGTGTGCGATCTCATGTCTTGAATGTCGTTTCCAGTCCAATTCGTTTCCTGGACTGCCAGTAGTTTTAATTGATATTGACCGGCCTGTTGGAAAAGGTCCTTAACAGCGCAAGGGTAATTGAGTAATCTGACATTCCAGGATCCAATGCCATAGTCCTTTTTTCGTTTGTGAGGTCGTTGCCGTGAGTTCAATCCATTCCGAGGCCTATCTGCAGGTTTTGAAACAATTAAAGATTTTCCAGGGACGAGGTGTTAGCCCGTTGCCCAGCCTCCATTCTGGCGGCATGGTTATTATGTCGATACCGTTATCAGGCGCAGAAGATTCGCCTTCACCATCTTACGTCCTCACAAAGGAGGTGTAAGTAGGATTTAGTAGCAGAGCTGTAGATGTATTAACAGTTATGAGCATTTCTCGACAATTAATGTTACATTATTGGGGAAGCAATAAACCCAACGTGCACCCCGAGAGCATTTACTACCATTTAATTGGGGGGTTTTTGATGAGGAATCATGGAAGCTATGGGTTGGGGAAACAAGGGGTTCCCTTCTTCTTTCTCAAACGGGCTTGGGACCGTCTATGGTGGAGAAAAAAGGCTTGTTTTGTTTTCTTTTCAAGTAATAAAAATCGAGGTAACAACAGATGACACGGTAGTGTCACCTTTGTAATAAAATGGCCTGTGTTTATGAGTTGTGCTTGTGTTGTTACATAGCACAAGCCGCAAGTACACACTTGCTATTATTGAATATTTACAAAAATATCGAGCTGAAAAAGTAATCCAATAATATCTTGCACGATGACTATCACAAGCAAAATACCGATGCAAAAAAAAATTATCAATGATTCGAAAACATCGATGTCGCCACTTTACAGCGAGGCTCAAGAGAGAGAATATTAAACAGGTCCTTTGCTCGCCAATTTCATAGTGTCCACTCAAAAGTACAGGCAGAACATAGCTCATTACTTCATGCATTTTTGGGCCCAAGTACAACACTGGGAGCTAATTATGTATTTAATGTCCGGTTTAAACCACTTTTTTCTAGATATGAAAGTTTTGGTTGTCCTCTCGTTTGATTGTTTCCTATCTGGACTTGCAGAAAACATGCATTCTATTCACAGCACTATGCACTATAAATAGTTAAAAGTAGTTACCTTATAGGATATTTTACAACAAGCGTAAAAAATGCGGGATCCAATAGCTCAATATATATATATATATATATATATATATATATATATATATATATATATATATATATATATATATATATATATATATATATATATATATATATATATATATATATATATATATATATATATATATATATATATATATATATATATATATATATATAAATACAGGTATATTACCCTTGACATCAAACTTCTATGACTTTACGTTAGATTGTCAGTATAACAGAAAAACATCGACAATCTTTTTCAAAGATAGATTACTTTTATTTCGTATAAACTGAAGCCCATGAAAACGTCCTGGATACCGACGTCGAATTCAAAGCATAAACGAAATAATGCATGAAAAATAATTTCACCGAATTCAACAATTTTTAATCCTACTTCTACATTTTTTGGGTAATCGTACATTCAATGATCATACTAAAACATTTTTGTGCATCTGAACAGCAAATTAAATTATTTCGCCTCATCCACAAGCACGAGCTGCTTCCTCCAGTTAAATATTTTGTTAGGAAAATATTTTATTTTTAAAGCTTACTAGGATGTAGTTTAAGAGGTCTTTTCATCGTAAGTCATTAGAAATTAAGTTTCGGACTTGAAGTACTTTTGAAAGAATCAGAACTAGAATAATGGAAAAATATTTAGTTGGAATCCAGATCAAGGAACATTTGCCAAATATTCATGCCAAAAAGTACACGATAGGAAACGTTTTAAATAATTTTTAGGTGATATTTTATGATAATAAATATTGAAATAAAAAAGTTGTACTAAATATGAAATGGTGAAACTATAGTCGTTTAATGCCAAGCATACGTTTTAGATAAAAGGAATGAAAAAGATACTTGATGCAAATTTTTTAATAGTATATTTCACACTAAAGCAAATATGGTACTTGAAAGTTGAGAAGGCTGAAGTAAGCAAAGTCAACGTGAAACCTAAATAAAGTGTGAATCATAAAATTAATAAAATTTCACGTTAATGAAGAAAGATCGAAGATTATAATCATTGAATTAGAATATTCAAATCAAATGCACTTACTCTCATATACTGTGTACGAATAACGAAAAATATTGATTGTAAGGAAATTTTTAAAGTACTAACAGAGTTTTGTAAATCATATGTAAAGCAAAATGAGAGCCAAACCAAATGTCAACTTAAATCCTAATATAAAAATAATTATCTATGAATTGTTAGGAATACTAATTTTCATTCATAGGAACGTAGATATTGCGCACACATTGAATTTTAAATCTTTAATCTATTTTCTGGTATGTTAAGGGGGAACTTGTGATTGGAAAAACAGATTGTATTACAATGATATAAAATGTTCGAAAAAATTATGTTTTTACAAATAAAAAACTATGCAAATAAAAATGTAATTATTTGCAACTCTGAAACTGATAGGAACGCAAAATTTCACAATGAATTCCCGAAAAATTTCTAGCGATTTGTTTTCAAAAAATGGATTTACATGTTATGGGAAACTTTTCAACTAATTTATCAAGCTTTGAAAAGACTTAATCGCAAGTTACCATCAACAAAAATAAGAATATAACACAACTATGTGTAATTACTCTAATAGGTGTATCAAAATACATAAATAGGTTAATTCTGTACTTACCATACATCAAAGAATATTTTCTTTGATGATTCGCAACCCAGACTACAGATTTAAATAAATGTGATTGTTATACAAAAGTAATGGTCTCACAATTACTTAGCATTATATGAAGTTACAATGAATTGTTTCAGTTGTATTAAATTTGATTGTAAACTTTACCTAATCTAAACACCATAGTTAAAGGCACAGACGATTTACAATTAGCTCTGTCTGTGAACAATCTTATTAGGAAATTCTGAAGAAATACCAATTGTAAGGGTTTCGTACTAAAATACAAAACCGTGTTGCAACCACGACCTTTGGCCATCTGTCTGTCCGTCGGTATGTCACAGTACTTTTTCTCCGAAACTATAGAAACTACAGCCATGAAACTTTGTGGAAAGGTTAGAAGTGGTGACTTCTTGAAAGTTTTGGCGTGGAAAAATTTTTCAAAGGGGTTTAAGGGGGACCTACCCATAAAGGGAAGTGACTCTTGACAAGACTTTTTTCACCATTGATAGTCGAGTGGGGTGTCATTGGAAAGGTATCAATGAGATCTTTGCGTTTTCTTGAATAAAATCTTAACGATACCTTCAAATTCAATAAAAGTCAGTACACAGATGATCATTTATAAGATTATAATTTCAGAAAGATTAAACGGTATTTAACAAAGTTATAGCGGTATGAATTTTCCTGTATACTATGGAACAATATACGCTGTATTACTATGGAAACATATGGCTATGGAACAATACGCGTTTCACCGACCCAGACACTACAGGATCTATCCAACATCGATCTTGCCGTTTGGCAAGATCAATTCTAGATGCTAATTTACGCTCCTTATTTTTGAGTCAGGAGCAAAAAAAATCGAACTCGTGGTCAATAACAAGGAGATATACACTCACATTAGTTAGACTACAGTTCGGCAAGTATGGATAGCTTTTTGCCGGTGGGGTTGAATGTTTGGGGCTAGTGGGGCTTAGTCAAAGTTAAAGTCAATGGCGGCTTATTCAATACTGATCGTTATAAACTTTAAAAGAATATAAAGCTAATTCAAAACAATAAAAATATAAAAACTTAATGACCCGAATGACTTTCTAAATTTATACGTTATCAGTTAGACAAATTTAATCAAAAACAACTTAGCAAATTCAAATTAATTACGATCATTACATATTTTATGATTCGACTGGAACAAGGATGTAATAATCTTAATTAATTTGGATTTGCTATAGTTTTTTTGATATGTGTTTAATGATACCGCATAAATTTAGAGAGCCATTTGGGCCATTAAGTTTTTGTATTGTTATTTGCTTTATATTCTTTTAAAATTTATAATGATTAGTATTGAATAAAGCGCTTATGACTTTGACTTTGGCTGGAAAAAGGAGAAAAAACAAACCAACACTATTTAAAAATTATTTATAATTATAACCCAACAGTGAACCTTTATGCTACACCTGATCTGTTAGAACCTAATTCTAATGAAATTCAATCAAAACCTTTATCTTCTACTGAAAAACTATCACAAGATTCCTTACATCTAAGCCTAATAAACATAACATAAATATATTCTATTCCTAGTTTTTTTACACCATAAACAAAAACACTAAAAGAAGCAATAATGAGCTGAAACTTAAAAAATATGTAACGAAAAACACAAAAACTGAAAATAAACACGAATAATTTGCACATTGTCATTCAGCCACCGTTACCGAGATTGCTTCGTCTCAGCTCGACCAGCTTCAACGAATCTGGCAAATGAGTATCTCTATTAGAATTGTTGGTCTTACGAACTCAAATTCGGAGGAAATTTGATCTTTTTATCGGTGGCCCGTCCATATATTTGATATATAATTGCGACGCCTTTAGAATCAAAAACATATCGATTCGTATCCAAATACACGAATGCTTCCAGAGGAATGAAGCCAGTAGCGAAGCAAGACGCAATATACCCACCTGTAAGGTGGAAATTCAAGGTTTTCCACTCACAGTTACAGAAGTTTTAGCTTGAAGATATCGACTTTTGTCACTTAAGTAGTTTGACAGATTCTTCTACTCAATATACATACAATGATTCCAATCTGTCTCAGGCTTTCTGTACGAACCAGTACATGCACGAACACATTTTCTTTCGAAAACACCTAACTTTTCCATTGTACTAACACCCTGATTGTACCAGATTTGACATGCGGATGCCACAATTGGTCTAACCAGGGTCTTATAACAGATGATTTTGACCTCTTGATCATTGCATCCGGAATGAAAGAGTCTTCCTAGGGCCATGATTACATTTTGCGTTGAGGATTTTCCAAGTTTTGACCTCGTGTTATTAATTGCTAAATAAATGAAACTTTTATTTTCTTTATACACGGGTTTATTTTGTTTTTTTCCATATACGTATTTCGAGATCTAGTTGACCCCGTCTTCAGTGGTTTTTTACAACTAAATTTATTTCCTTACCTTCGAGGTTTTTATACCTTTTATGTTTATTTCATTTATTACTTACTAATTGCTTACAAAATATTTTACGACATGATTTTATTATTATAATCACAAAAACTATTTACTACTTTTAGTTACCTACCTATTTTATAATCCTCTTTATTAGGGTCGTAAATCTGTTGCCTAAATCGTGATTCCTTACTAAGCATGTTTTTAACATGTTCAGTATAGTACAGATACTAATCGAGATGAACACCGAGATATTGAACACAGGATTTATGTGGGACCCGTTCTGAACTACCCTCGCCAGCCATGGTGTGGAAATCCTTCCAATTGCGTTTCAGGTCTTGACTGACCGCCTGCAGCGTTGTCCGAGACAAAATAGTTTCTCACTTCTGCACATTGATTTTCATCGCCAAATGTCGGTGTATAGCTTCACATCATTGAACATTTTTTGGAGATTTCTCTGAGCTATTGTAGCTTTTCTGTCTGCCGTATAGATGATCAGATCATCAGCAAATGCTACCAATGATCGCGTTGGCGAGGCGTTAAAATCAATGCCGTTCAATAGCACGCAAATGAATATTGAGAAGAGCAGAGCTGCAGTAACTGTTCCCTGCTGTAAACCATTCAAGAACTTGAATTCGCGCATGACTGTCAGATTTCCATCAGTTACAGCAAACGATTTTCCGTACAACATATTGCACATCATGGCGACAAGGTGTCTGGGGAACTTGTCCTGAAGGAGTTTAAAAACTAGTCCATCTAACCACACCGAATCGAAGGCTTTCTCCATATCAATGAGACATGCTCCAACGCATTGTCTATCATTTAGTTTCCAACAGATGTCTGAGGTTACTTTCGTTATTGCATGTATGGTCGAATGCCTAGCACGAAAACCAAATTGGCAATTCGGCATAAACTCATATTTCTCAACGTGGGCGTTTAATGCTCTGTTGAGTATCACTTCAAACACCTTGCTGATGTTAGGCAGCAAGCTGATTGGGCGATAGCTTTTAGGGCATGAATATTCTTTTCCTTTCGTCAAGATCGGAAATACCTTAGCCTTTTTCCACTCATTAGGGAAATATGAATTGTTCAACATGTTGTTGAACAATATGCAATAATTCCTAATAGCAACATCAGGCAAATGTCGGAGGACTACATGTGGAATACCATCAGTACCACATGATTTCTTGTTGTTTATTTTGCGAAATATGAAACACAAGTCTTCATAGCTGACAAAATAATCAATAAGATTCAAGGTCGGTATGAGGTCAGATGTTAATGTTTCATCGAAATGAAGAATTGATTGGCCGTTCAGGCTTGATTTGAAGTCGGAAACTTTTGCTTCAACGACCTCGAAAAATATTTCATTCCTTCTCTCTGGGTTTGCCAGATGAACCGATCAGGGCAAGTTTCTGCAATCCATCACATATAATCCTGTTTCCATTTCTATCCGGAGTCGTACTATCAATTTCGATACCAGCTCTATCGAGAAGATTTATCTCATCACTAGCGACTTCAAGATTCGATACCTTCACTTGAGACTTCTTGCGGAATAAGCTATTCACTTTCGCGAAAACGCCATCTGGGTCCTGTGGGCTAATACCCCTCAGTTTTTCCGCCCATTGATTGCTGACCTCACTCCTGAAGTATGAACGGATTAAGTTCTGGACATTCTTCAGGTGTGATTTCAACAAAGACAACGAGGGATGGTTGTAGTCCAAAAATCGTCGATAAATATTGTTGATGTGGGTGAGAAGAAGGCTTTTCAATCTTTTCAACCTTGCGATGGTTGGTGTTTCATATCCTTCCATATTGTTTCGATGTTTAATCTTGGGAACAACTTTCTCAATCGTTTCCAACGTCAGCTTTTCTAACTTCGACAAATAGTGATCTATTTCATCGTCAGTTAGATTTCTGTTATTAGGAACCATTGAGCAAGCGTTGCCATCATCAGAAGAGGGACATTGCTTCTGGTACTCCCGATTAAACTTATTTTGAAACTTTCCCCAGTCTGTTTTTTTGAAATTCAACCGATGGTTTTCATGTTGAACTGGAATGAGGAAGAAATCATCCCTTTGAAGATTGATTTCCATTAAGATTGCGTTATGGTCGCTATTGTAAGGAAGCACCTGCAGTTTCCGTTGAGGACTATTAAAGCTGAATTCAAGTCTTGCGTCAGCAATGCAGAGGTCCAAATATGAATTTGTCCTAGGGTATGTTGGGAACTCCGACCCATATAGGTTGCACCTGTATTCAATTTGGTTCTCTGTTATCCATGATTTCAGGAATACACCTCTTGGATTATTGGTGGCGTTTAGCCATGATGTACGCTTGGCATTCAGGTCACCGGCAAAAATATAATAACTATGCAGCCTGTTCAATTCAAGTATTTCAAACAAGGAATTGAGTTCCTCCTTGAACTTGAGAACATTTTGACCAGTTGCATAGGCAGAAATAACGAAGAGGTTATCCCCACCTGGCAATGAAATTTTGATGACGGACACTTCAAGAAATTCAAAGCTTTTGAATTCGACTTTTTCAATATTTTGGAAACAATAGGGTCTTCGAACCAATATCGCGGTGCCACCTCCCCCATCACCTATTACCCTATCGTTTCTTACGAATGCAAAATCCTTGAGTTCCATGGAATGCCATGAATTGAGGTGGATTTCAGTGAGAAGTATGATGTCAGGCTTTTACTTGACAATGAATTCAAGGAGATAATCACGTCGATGTATAGCAACGATAGAGTTGACGTTGATCGATATGAGGCGAAGCCTATTCATGGGAATATGACTGGATGACAAGTTATTATTAGGCATTTGAAAGACCTAAACGCTGAAAAGCAAAGTTAATTTTTGAATCTTGTTTGTCGATTCTCTCCGATAAAGAATTAAGTTGCTGGTAAATTTTGAGAAGCAGCTCATTATTGCCACTTACATTATTTACATTATTTCCAGCATTTTCTGCTGATCCTCTAGCGGCGAGTGCAAATGATACTCCGGGCTTGACGAAGTTGGAAGGTATGATATTACGGTGTGCTTGTGTTTGCTTTGGAGCAAATTTAACTTTTGCATCTTGATATCGGGAGCATCCTCGATATGATGCTGGGTGACCAAAAACACCGCAGTTAACGCAGTATAATTTTTCTTTAGGCTCCGTCTGAGCCAATTTGCACTCACCGGGAGCATGAACGTCTTTGCATTTAATGCAACGATAGTGCATGGCACAATTGGCAGCCGAATGTCCAAATCTTTGAAACCGGTAACACTGGTTGACTTCTCTTTTCTGGAGGCGTTCCCACCTCATCACTCTGAAATTCAAGTACCTTATTTGTTGAAGGGCACTTGGACTGCTCTTATTTGCAATTTGTACCAGGTAAAGTGGTAAATTCTTCCTTTCTATGGTCGACCTTCTTGTCGCAAAGGCTTTGACTGAAACAAAATCAATATCTGGTGCAGCCTCCTTGAGCACCTGAAGAAGATCGACCGTATCCTCTCCGCTGTCCAAACCCTTCAACAAGAAGGTCTGATTCTTTTCACTTTTTGGGGTATAGGTGAAGTGTGGAACCTCCCCAAAAATCAGCGCATCTTTGGCTGACTTGAAATCAACCAGTGATTTCGTCCTTATAGTTAATTTTTCGGTATTAACTCTTTTGATTTTGAAATTGGCCAGTTTATTTTCGGCTGCCAATAGCCGAACCATATCTTTCCCGGTTTGTCCGAACACGTTGATTGGCGGAAATTTTTCTGTCTTGTTGGAAGCTTTTTCAGAGGAACCAGCAGAACTGCGGGCTGGTTTTTTCTCCTTATTTTTGTTCTTTAAATATTGAATAAAATTAACGTCATTATCTTGATTAAAATTACCTCCGATGTTTTCTTCGATTTCCATATCTTCGGTTAATCCCTCCAGCGCTGCAAAATAATTTTGGCTCTCGTTGGCGCCACCAGCACTTAGAACTTCCTCTGGAATTGATTGCTTTGTACCTTTCTTTGGCTTTGTTACCTGTTGCCATTGATTTTGTGGCTGCATCTTTTGAGGCTTCATCCCTTTCTTGAAGAGATCCTTGAGAGACTGTATCTATTGCCTTAGTTCATCATTTTCTTTCTGCAATTTGGCCATTTGTTGATTGTCCGCTATTATTTGCAGCTTGCACCCTCCATCTGCGGAGTTTTCTTCGTTATGCTTTCTTTTGGTGATTATCGCCAGTTTCGTATTCGTCGTTTCCTCAGGTTGCCCCAACGGTGGGAAGCCATCGGGCTCCTCCTTATCAGCGGCGAAATTTTCTTTGTGAATTTGTTATTCGTTACCAATCGAAGCAAAAATATTCGGTAGAAATTTCCTGAGTCAATTACTTCGACAATATAAGATTTTTTTCGATAAAAATTAACTTCGGGCTAACGTTGTTAAAAAATTAATTTAATTTTTGAAAACTTTTGACAGTAACGATTTAAAAGACGTCTATACGCAAAGACTGCTACGATCCATTCTTTCAGGAATACACCTCTTGGATTATCGGTGGCGTTCAGCCATGATGTTTGCTTGGCGTTCAGGTCACCAGCAAAAATATAATAGTTATGTGGCCTGTTCAATTCGAGTATTTCAAACTAGGAATTGGGCTCCATCTTGAGCTTGAGAACAGTTCCACCAGTTGCATAGGCAGAGATAACGAAGTGGTTATCCCCACCTGGCAGTGAGATTTTGATAGCGGACACTTCAAGAGATTCAAAGCTTTTGATTTTGACTTTTTCAATATTTTGGAAACAATAGGGTCTTTGAACCAATATCCCGGTGCCACCTCCCCCATCACCTATTACCTTATCATTTCTTACGAATTCAAAATCCTTGAATGTCATGGAATGCCATGAATTGAGGTGGATTTCGGTGAGAAGCATGATGACAGGCTTTTGCTTAAAAATGAATTCAAGGAGATAATCACGCTGATGTATAGTACCAATGGAGTTGACGTTGATCGAGATGAGGCGAATCCTATCCATGGGAATGTTACTGGATGACAAACTATTTTGGAGCATGTTGGCCTAAACGTTGAAAAACTAAATTGATTTTTTGGTCTTGTTTATTGTTTGAATGAGATTCAAGCTGTTAATTTTGAGAAGCAGCTCATTATTGCCACTTACATTGCTTATTTTATTTACATTGTTGTCTGCTGGTCCTCTAGCAGCAAGTGCCAATGATATCCCGGGTTTGACAAAGTTTGCAGGTAACAAGTTGTGATGTACTTGGGTTTGTTTTGGGGGAAATTTAACTTTTGCATATTGATACCAAGGGTATCCTCGATATGATGCTAAATGACCAAATATACCGCAGTTAAGACAGTATAATTTTCCTTCTCCCCCACAGTCCAAGCCCTTCAACAGGATGATTTGATTTTTTTCCACCTTTGGCGTGTATGTGAAGTGGGGAGCTTTGACACTTTTAAGAGCATATTTTGCCAGTTTGAAATCAGCTGGTGTTTTTGTCTTGATTGTGAGTTTATCAGCGGTCACTCTCTTAACTTCAAAGTTATCGATTTTATGTTCGGCTGCCAGTAACCGAACCATATCTCCTCCACACTGCCCAAAACCGTTAAATTTCTCATTTACCTTATCATTTTTAATAGGAGAATCAGCAGACACACTGGTTGGCTTCTTCTCATTCTTCTTATTTTTGATTTTAAATATTCAATGAAATGATTACCATCAATATTACCTATGCTGTCGTGGCACTCCATCCCGATGTTAATTTCGTCATTCATGGCAGACAGCACCACATACTAATTGGCGCTGTCGTTCGCTCCTTCTGCGCTTAGGATGTTTTCAGCATCATGGATTGATGTCATGCTCGTATCTTGCAATTTTGCTTTATATTATTAAGTCTTTTGCGTTGGTTACTGTTTTTTCGGTGGTCTTGCTTATTGTCGCTTCCTTTTTCTCATTCTTCTTAGTGGTTATCCCTTCTTCTTTGCCGGTGGCTTCATCACTTTTGTTTTGTTCGCATTTGTTAATTTCCGGACCATATCCTCCAAACTTTGTATACGGAGTTTCAACTCATCGTTTTGTTTAGTAACCTTTGCGTTTTCCCTGGTTACTCTCTCGTACTCTTCGCTTAAAAGCATATTACGCTTGCCATGCTCACAGCTGTCTTCATCCTTTTTCCGCTTTAAAATTTTATCATTCGCCGTCTTAGAAATGCCTGGCGCTGGGTCCCTTAGATACTCGATAAATTGTTTGAATAGTTCGACGATGCAATAAGTTTTTTTCTAAAATACTTTCTAATTGACGTTTTTAAAAATTATTTTAATTTATAATAATTCTTGACAGGAGCGAATTAAAAACACGTCTACACGTAACGAGTGTTAGACGAAGAATAAACGGCTAAATGAATGACGTGTGTAAAATATACCTGGTGCTTAGCATTGACATTTTTTTCCCATGCTTTTGCTTAATGTTACGCTCATGATTTTAATGAGGAATCGAAATCATGAAAGTGCTCTTCCAGAAACCAATACTAATTTCAGCTATCAATATTTATTAATGCTAATAAGTTCCTAGTTCCAAAGTGTTATATCCGGATGAATGTTTCTATTTTTGCATGTCAATTCATTAAAGCTCAAATCTGAATGTTTGTGTTTTGTCTGAAAACAAAAAATATTTAGTTTTATTTATCTCCTTATTTTGTGATTAAAATTGATAATATAAATTACTTGAAATAGTATATACTTGTACAATAAAAGGAAAGCTGTCTAAAGTAGTCATTTTGCCTACAACATCTTCTGGAGTATCAGTTTTTGCAAATTGGTCCACACAAGAACTAGCTTTTTGTTTCAATGGTGTTTTTCATGACTATGGTCGGTTGACGAAGACGGTTTTGTAAAATTTGCCTTCACTAAACATTTTGAAGATTGATGAGTTTTGAAATCCTTTGGTCTTAGTTTTTTCAACATAGCTGAACAATGCTTATATTGTGCGGTATTACTCTATTTTGGCGATTAAGAAGTGACTCCACACTGACGAAACTTCTCCGTTCTTTTTATATTTGACATCTTTGGATAATTATATAATTGAGACAGGAAGAAAAGAAAAACATCATTTAAATACATAAGATTACTTCCCAACAATTCAAAAATAAATGATTATCGCCAATTAACTGCGAAAGAACAACGGAAAAAACTGGTTACAAGCACACAATTTTCCACAAAATAAACTATCTGATAAACCAGTGCAATTGACGGCCTTAACAAGATGACTGATATAATATCAAGTAAAATGCCTGTTTTTTATTCCATGTAATATGAGTGCGTTACATTTCATACAATATTGAAAAATATCGTATTTTTCTCCGACTCCCGCCCCTCAATACTGGTAAGATAATTTTAAGACCTGTTCTGAAGAGATCCTATTGACCCCTTTCATATGCTGCCCCGCTCGACAGCCTATGATGAAATTTTTTTAAGGGTCATACTCCTATATGAAGAGACCCTCTTAAAATACTCTGAAAATTTTTTTACCCCAAAACGTTCAAGGAATCATCACTTCTCACCTTTTCACAAAGTTTCATGGCTATAGATTCTACAGTTCGGAGAAAACTGCTGTGGGATACAGACAGACAGACATATGTAGGTCGTTATTTAAATTGTACAAAAATACAAAACCCGAAAAATATAACATTGACTTTAAGATTTAACTGACAAATAATAGAAAAATAGTGTTGACATGCAATGTTAGGAACAGCCCACTTTTACTAAGTCTGCTTTACAAGCTCTGATTTTCCCCAGCTAATCTCACAAATTCAACCTTTTTATTATATCCGTCCATTCAAATGAGGCATTACAAAAGCTTAGCATGCTTAATTTATCCTATGTTACCTCCTGTTAGAAAGCTTACTATGCTTCCATAATAGCATCCCAAATCATAGGAAAAGGATATAGAAAGCTATTTCTTGACTTTGGGACAAAAAAGCTCAACTTCTTTTTATGCACCATCTGAGAGAAAGTCAAGGTAACACTTGCGAGTAAATTTAGTGCAGAAAATATCCACGAGAGGATTTTCAAAAGCATTTCCCATTTTCCCTCTCTTTTGGAGTCGTCAGTGTATCACCCACGCATCTTGATGCAGTTTCACTTTCACTAGAACATACGGGGAGAGTCCACACCAATTCAATAGGCTTTTCTTGCTTTTCCTTTAGCGGCGACCTCGAGAAAGTGCACGCGAACGGATGATGCGAATAAGGCTACTATTCGTAATAATGAAGGTAACCTCAGCGATTTCATAACGGAAACGTTCACATCTGGTTGCTATCCAAGGATGGCAAGAGCATGCACCGCGCACACTTTACACTTTTTTATAACCAAGCGAAAGGGAGAGTTTTTTCGAGTTTTTAGTCTACGTCTCGTGGAAAGCATCCTTTCAAGTTCCTTAGATATTTTTTCTGCGTTCACTATATGATGTTCACTAAGGGGTGACTGTTGTTGTTGTTGGAGCACGAGCATATCCATCTTTTGTATGAAGTCTGTGTTTTTATTGTTCTAAATTGTTTCCTTTTTCCATGCTTAGACTGTTTTCTTGTGCGGGGGCAAACAGAGACGTAGACGATAGGATAGTGAATAGTCATTAGGTAGTAGACTTGTCAAGGGCTTTTCAGGAATACATATGTATGTACACAGCCAATGGGGTATATAAAGTTGCTCTTGGCTTCAGTGCTCTGATTTTGTCGCTGTACTTAAAGAGTTTTGCAAGCACTTTACTGATATGTTCCTTAAGGAGATTGCGTAATGCTTCGTCACAGAGCAAGAGTGTCTTACAGCAATGAGTCATTTATTTTGAAATTGGCTTTGATATATGAAATTGAAAATAACTATTGGTTAGTAATCACATTATGTGAAAAAATGCAATGCTTGAAGTTCTTGATTTCAAAATTTTAACCATATTTTAAAATTGATTGTATTTAATATGCTTGCAAATAAAAATTACCCCGTGGAGGTGGAATTGACCAACATATGGATAGGACCTAATTATACAGGGTTTTCCAATAAGAGGTTATATTTTTAAGTTAAAAGAAAATGCAATTTTATAATATAAATGTTCGAATGTTTATTTCATTATAAAGCAAAACGTATGCCGTTAATAGTAAATAATAACATCAGCCACATGACCACCACGACCACGCTTATAGGACCATATACTTTTCATGAAATTTTCCATAACCAAATCTATAGCCTCACGAATTCCATCTTTGAGGTCTTGAATCGACGCTAGGCTGTTGGCGTAGACCTTCTCTTTCACGTGGCCCAAAAGGAAGAAATCGCAATGTGTTAAATCACAAGATCTCGGTGGCCAATTGAAACTTTTCCTGTATAAGATCAATGGTTTCGTTGCTTGTGTGGCACGTAGCGCCGTTTTGTTGAAAGTTAACGTTGTCCAGATCAATACCATCCAGTTCCGGCCTTACAAAATCATTAATTATCTCTCGATAGCGCAGTCCATTCAGCGTAATAGTTGCCCCAGCCTCATTTTCGAAAAAGTAAGCTCCAATTACTCCGCCGGACCATAAATCGCACCAAACAGTCACACGTTGAGGATAGAGAGGATTTTCAACAATAATTCTTGGGTTTTCTGAGCCCCAAATGTGACAATTTTGCTTTTTGACAAAGCCACCAAGGTGGAAATGGGCATCATCACTCAAGATTATTTTTCGATGCAGTTCCGGATTATTTTCATGCATTTCAAGGACCCAATCAGCAAAGACACAACGTTGTTGATGATTGACTGGCTTGAGTTCTTGTGTTAACTGAACTTTATGGGCCTTAAGACCCAAATCTTTATGCAGAATATGGTGTAATGACGTTTGTGGAATGCCTTATTCCAAAGAACGACTAGGAATGGACAAACCTGGGTTTTCTTCAACAATTTCGACTACAGCAGCAATATTCTCGGCTGTTCTTGAGTATCTTGCACGGGTTTTATTCTTCACATCACTAAGTTGTCCCAATAGCTTGAATTTTTCCACCGATTTCTGTATTGCGGTCCGACAAGGTACTTCATGACGACTCAAAAATGTTCGAGTTTTACGAACCGTCTCTGCTAAATTTTCACTATTTTTATAATGACTTCTAATAATTTCAATGCGTTGTTGAAGCGTGTACCGTTTTACTTGCCAAAGGTCAAAAAACGACATCTTCAAAAGTGACATCTACAGAAATAGCGGACTATTCAAAATAACACCTCTTATTGGAAAAGCCTTTAGTATGATAGTATGAATAATTTTGCATTAATTGGAACAACTTTTGTATGTGTATAGCATTGAATTTACAACAAGTCAAATGAAGCAAAAAACTATTTCTATGGGAAAATGGAAATTGGCTTCAGCGGAAACGTCATATCGCACAGATGAAGGAAGTCGATAATTTAGAATATTTCCTTTTTTGCTTAACATATATGACTCGATTATTGACATAGCACAACTACTTATACCTTGTCAATATAAATGCAGTAGCTCAGTTCAATCATTCGTAGAAGCTTATAATGAGACAACTGCTAGTCACGAAATCTATTATGTAATCATTTATTTATCACAGCCTCATATATATTCTTCAGCTGACCTGTCCTGATCTTTAACTTATCTCAATTTTTACGTTCAAGAAAATCAGGGTAGTCACATTGTCCTTCAAGAGTAGTGAGTTGACAATGCATTCCAAGATATTTTGCAAATACTGTAGACTGCTACCTTTTCAGGACTGCTAAAACCGCGGCCTATCGATGACGTATGCCAAAGGCATATTCAGCGAAGACCAGCCCGCTACAAAAATTTGACATCGAAAGGCTCCAAACGGCGTCTGTGGCCGAAAATTTCACGGAGACCCTCGGCAACCAGCTGGCTCCCATCTTATCTGACGCATCGTTAAAAATAAGCAACGAGCTCTGTATGAAAGTGAAAGCAGCGGAAGAGAAATGAATGGTTCGATGTTGAATACGAGAATACATTAGCCAAAAACAATTAAGCATACAAAAACTACATAGGTGGAAAAATCAGGACAAATAGAGAACACTATGAAATCGGAGATTTTCATAGTGTTCTCTCTTCGTCCTGAGTAGAGTAGCAAATAAGATAATTCGGATTAAGAGAAGAAAATACTATGACGACCAACTGAGAAGTAAAGATATAAGTTTAGCAAGCAACAACACAAGATAAGCATACAAAGGGGTGAAAAGCCTGAAACGTGGATATCAGCCCGAAGTCACGCTCAGTCGTGACGACACCGGCAATATCATCGCTGATGAAACCAAGATTAAGGAAAAATGGGCATCATATTTCCAGGACCTCCTCCATTCTCCGCACAGCTCCAGAACATCGGGGCCTATAGATGCCTGTGGGGAGCTTTGATTGCCTCCACCAACTCTGGATGAAGTGTGTTTCATCATCAAAGCCCAAAAGAATAATAAAGTGCCAGGAGTTGATGAGATTCTATTGAAGCTCATCAAATATAGTGCCAAGAGTGTTCATAAAGCTATTCACAAAGTCATCCAGCACATTTGGCAACACAAAAAAAGTTGACAAGCTACGGTGCGAACATTATAGAGGCATATCACTACTTTGTACGGCGTACAAAATATTTTCTAAAATCTTAGAAAATAAAATCGGATCATACGCCAACAGTATTATTGAAGAGTATCAAGGTGGTTTGAAAGCAGGTAGATCGACAATAGACCAATTGTTCACAGTCCAGCAGGTACTTGGGAAATGCTGGGAGTTCAAAATCGACAGACACCAAATTTTTGTTGACTTTAAACAAGCATAGGAAAATATTGGTCATAACATACTGTACGAAATAACGCTTTGCTTTAGCATCCTAGCCAAAGTTGTTGGTCTTACCAAAATAACAATGACGTCGATGACCTCCCAAGTCCGCATCAATAACCAACTCATCGATGCCTTTGACACAAATATCGGACTACCTGAAAGCTACCTGTTGATACGTGTGGTACATTACTATACAAGTCGAGCCAAGTAGTAGCCTATGCAGATGACATCAAAATCTTGTCACGGTCATTAACAACTGCCAAAGAATTCTTCCTTAAACTGGATAGCGAAGCAAAACTAGTAGGGCTACAAATCAACGGAAATAAAACAAAGCTCATGACGCAGTTGAGGAAAAATACCTCAAATGCACAAAATTTCACACTTGACAAATGCAGTATTAAAAATGCTAGCGAATTTGCATATTTAGGTACCTAAATAACAAAAAACAGTAATGAAAAAGACAAAATACGCCGAAGAATACAGCTCGCAAATAAAACATTTTATTCAGTTTTGAAGATCTTGAAGACCAGCTGCATGCACAGAACAACAAAACAAACTCCAAGTATACAAATCTGTGATAAGACCTGTGTTATGCTGTGGGTGCGAAACATGGACCCTAACGCAAGCATCCGCCAATATATTGAAAGCCGGTCCTGAGACGCCTAATTGAAGCTAGCCGGAGACCAATGGCGAATTCGATACAACCATGAGCTGTATGATATTTTTGACGAGCTGGTGGTCTCAATGACTGTTAGACTGCGGAAGGTAGAATGGGCTGGCCAAATGAATCGTTTGGATGAACAACGGATACGCAAAAAGGTATTCGTTGGGAGAACTGAAGTCCAGAGACCAGTGGGAAACCAAGGAAATGCTGGTCTGACTCAGTCGACGAAGAAAGCTCTTCTGTGCTCGGGTTTCGAAATTGAAGGATGCCTTCAATGGATCGAAGCAGTTGGAGGCGCTATTTGTAGGAAGTGAGGAACTACCGAAAGGACCAAAGAATGCTCTACGATACGACGCAGGGCCAACGAGGGATGGAAATTACATCGGGTGTTGCCCAGGGATCTATCCTTGGCCCGGACCTGTGGAACGTGTCTTACGACGGGCTACTGAGACTCGAGATGCCAGATGAGTCGCGCATGGTTGGCTATGCAGATAATGTTGCGGCCCTGGTCGCTGGACGCACCGTTGAACAAGCGCAACTTAGGCTAGGTATGCTAATTGGCCGAATGAGGGACTGAAAGACTGCTCGTGGGCTCAGTTTAGTCCTGGAGAAAACAAAAGTGGTCATCTTGACAAATAGAGAATCCCAAGAGTAAGGATGAAGTTGCTTTTAGAAATTATAGCATACGAGTATTGTCCAATAACATGTTAAAGAACTTATATTCGATCTTGAAGAAAGGAAAGGCATATTTGAGCCGTAAGAGTTATTGGCCAATCAACTTGCCGCCTAACATCTGCAATAATGGAAGTAACCTCAAACATCTTTTGGAAACTAGATAATTGAAAATCTGTTGAACGTATCTTATAAATATGCAGACAGCCTTTGACATGGTTTGGTTAGACTGACTAATTTTTAAGCTCCTTTGGGACAAGTTCCCCAGATACTTTGTCTTCATGATGGGTAATATGTTGCATAGGAAATTGTAACTGACAAAAATCTGACGACTGGTGTGATATTATGGTCTTGAATGATCTGCAGCAAGGAGCAGTTACAGCGCCTCTGCTCATTCCAAACTATTGAATGGCTTTGATTTTAACGTTTCACCAACGCATTCATTAGTGGCGTTTACCGATGACATAATAAAAGCACTAGTTGTTCAAAAAAAACCTTCAGAGAATGTTTGACGGTGTGCAAGTCGACACGTTGGCGAATACGAGTAAGAACGATTTTTTTTTTAAAAAGTGGAACACACTTGTTGCCAACAATGCTGTGGTTGATCAGTCAACACTTGAATTGAAAAGTAAAGCGCTTAAAGTGTTCCAGATAACATACATTGATCATAAGGTCAAAGCTATCTGTTACGAGGCTCTCGTTAGATCATTTTTTGACATACAGATGTCCGATTTGGTACAATCAGAGTGCTAGTACAGTGCAAGTATTACTAGTTTTCGAAAGAATATGTCTTTGCAGTACAGTACAGAAAGTCGGTTACATCAAATTGAAAAATATATCTGCCAAAGTGGTGGAGACGATACATTCATTTGGAAGCTTCTTCGAAATCATATCGCAAAGTTTGTAACTGTGAGCAAACATCCCTTGGTTTCGCATCCATTCTGCCTTTAGAAGCACTCATGTATATGGAAATGAATCGGTATATTATTGAGTTTGATGGTGCTTCAATTACATATCATATATAGTATATAGCAGTGTCACCAATAAAAAAATAGAGTATCCTCCGAATTCAAGCTTGCATGATCAACTGTTTCAATGAAGCTTCTTGTTTACGACGTATATTGGGGCTGGTCTAGCTGGGACAAAACAGTCTAAGTTTTGGTGACTGTTACAAAATTATTTGTTATAGTTACTCCTGAGTTTTCCTTTTTGGTTTTTCATTACAACTCATTATTGCTAGGTTAAATTTTATTGTAATTTGTGAACTTTCATTACCTTTAAAGAGCTAGCGATAAGCTTTACATGTAAAGCAGGAATATTGTAATATTGTCCTGTTAGGATTGGTTGAAGTTTTATATGTAATTTTTGATGAAATTAGTTGGCTTTTAATGCTTTTATAAATGAATTTTACAAAAATCTACTAGCTTCGTGTCCTGTCTATCTGGCAGATTTTGTTTTGTCTATCCGTGCGTTACAGTAAGTTTCCTCAGAAATTATAACAGCTTGAAAGCTCAAACTTTGTGAAAAGGTCAGAAATTGTAGTTTCTCAAAAGTTTAAGCTATCTCAAACATTTCAAACGTTTTTAATGCGAGCTTTTTATAATCAAGTGGTCCTTAAGAAATTTTTTAATCAAAAGTAGATGAGTGGAGTATCAAATGAATGGTCTTGACTAGAACTTCTAGAACCTGAAACAAAAATATCATTTTGCGCATGAGGAAGCTCAGCGGTTAAATACACAAACAACTTGTGCAGAACCTTCCCCCCCCCCCCACCTTGGAGCCAAAAAATCACAAAAGCAAATGAATGCAAACTCGTTTGTTTCACTTTGAATACTGAATAATTTTTTTAATTCAACTGAATTTATACATAATTTAAGCTTACATAGCTAATTTAGACAAATCGTGGGAACGTACAAGAATGTATGAAATGTGGTGAGAACCAACATTGTTTTGGCTACGACTATCGCGTGACATTAATCTTACGTTAGAATTTTATGAGAACATGAAGATGTACGTTTTATATTACAGTTATGAGTTCTATGAGGTAAATTGGAAATAGAACAATAAAGTATACGATTTCAATTACAGTTATGGAATTTGGGAAAGTTGAAATGCAGTTAGAATAATAAACACTCCCGCGCCTTGATATTTATCAAGTTTCAACATTTGTAGATCGCTTAAGGCTAAAATTTGCTCTTCTAGGAGCGGGTTCTGAAGCACATCTTTCCTTATTAATGAGTTTTCGTACTGCATATATTAAAACAAAAATTATCACTAAGGCTAGAGCCAAGTAACTAGCTGTATAGTGGTGGATGCTTTCGTTTAAATTAAATGGAATAATTTCATCTTTCTTAAACTTTTGTAGTGATACATTTAGGTTCTTAATGTCGTCTAAGTTAATAATAATATTTTGCGTTGCTCTAATTTGTTGGGTTTTGAGTAGGTGGCCCTCAATGTCGGTTATGTTTATTGTTGTGGAAGCCGTAAAAGAGGCATTGCGATTATTAGTAATGTGAGCATGCGCAGAGATGATCGTTGCGTCTTGTCTAATCACGCATTTTGATTTAAATCGTATTAAACCGACCCCTCTTAGTACATGCTGTATAGATTGGAAACCACAGACGATGTTTATTGTTACGCCAGCCTTGAAATTGTAGAGCCATAGATTGGGATCATGAAGTTGAGTCCAATTATTTGCTTGTGGAATTGGCTCTAAGTGACAGTTAGAAGGAAGTTTCCCGGGTTGGTTCATAGTATTTAGCTCACACATTGCGGGTCCAACTGTTTGGTGGTGGTATAACTTGTGCCTCTTATCGCAAATATGATCTCTACCATCCACTGTCATACAGAGCCGTAGCTCATCATTAACAAATGGATAGTAATAATCTCGATGAAGACTTACTGCAATAAAGTCATAAGATGTGGCTATCCTTATGTCTTTGTGTCGAACTCGAATAGGCACTTGTACTATATTGAAGATTTGAAATAAGTCTTTACTTATTAGGGGTAAAATGAATACAGAACAAGAGATAGCTAGCAGTTAGTCTAGCCTTGACGGTCATCATATTGTATAACTGTAAGAAATCTGTATGGCTATTTCCGCCAGGAATTGAAAGCGACGAATCGAGATGATCTCTGATAACGGAAAGCTCAGCAATTGTGTTGGAGAAAGTAAGAGAGAGGATTTGCCTTTTTATTATGGCACTCTGTGAGAACGTGGACTACGAGTATATTTGATTGAGCTTGTTCGTAATTGGTTAGCATTAAAGAGAAGTGTAGCGAGAGAGTTGTGAATACTTGAATTATTTTTTCTTCGTCAATTATTTTCTTAGTTGCTGCAAGAGATTCAAGAATCAGTGTTAAATTGTTGTTAATGCTGAAAGACTGTCACTCAAAGGTTTTCCTGTCATATTTGATAACATTTAAAGTTGTATCTATTATTGATGCTTGGTTTCTAATGAGTTGTAGCAAATGTTTCTCGTTGCCTTTCACATGTTCTATTGTCTCTGCCATTCTATTTGCATATTCCTGGTCCAGTATTCCGAATAGTTTGTTGGAAATAGTCCCAATAATGTCAAAAGGCGATGGGTGCACTCGAGCAGGGCTGCCATTTCTGCTGCGCAATATTTCATTTTTGGCATATATTGATGCCATACGTCTTTCAAATTGTTTTAGGATAGGAGTACAATGTTCGGTTTTATTAATTGTGGTAGACTTCTTGCACCATTCTTTTAATTGAGCTGTATATGTAGTCATAATATTTTTTTCTTGCCATTAACTTTGGAAGTCAAAAAATGTTATAATTGTCCATTTATCTACTGCCATTGTCATGTGACCGACTTCTTCAAAGTACAGTAATGGCTGAGAATCTCATGGAGTAATTTCCAAATTGTAATAAATACAATTAAAAGTGTACTTAACAGTGTTTTACCACAGTATGTGTGTCGCGTTTGACGCTTGGTCATTGGTTGGGACTCTTCGTTTTTGGTCCCGTCGGGAAGTGAATTCTGCTAAAACTGTTGCAAAGAAGTGCATGGTTTAAAGGGGACATCTTTCCTATTGGAAGAAATCAGGTTTTTTTTTCATTTTTTCGTCATGCGGATTGTTGGTTTGAGGGATGGATGATGGCTGCAGAGAGTTGGGATAACCGTTGTCTTGATTTCGTTTGATGTTTCATGTGGGCTTAGTTCAGAATTTGGCAGATTTGTTGGTAACGTGCTAAGAAAAGATGCAGTAGAAGAGAGCTGGTTCTGCTTTGTGATGTTAGAAGAATCAGGAGCAGATGTCTCCTTATTTTCTCAACCGGCAATGGTGCTAGTTTATGGTAGGCTCGATCAGTTATACCCCTTTCGGTGATGATTTGCACTACCCTTACCAAGCCCTCTCTATCTTTTGTTGCACTTATGACCTTGCCTAATGGCCACTTAAGTGGCGCTGTAGGTTCATCTTTCAACAGAGAAAGACTACCTGGCTTCAAGCTCTCGATCGGAGCCCTCCATTTATTTCTTCGTTGTAACTCCTGAAGAAACTCCTTGCTCCACTTTTTCCAAAATTCAAGTTGTTTTTGGGTAACCAGTTCCCATCTTTGGCAAAGTTTTAGATCCTTCCCCTTCATTGGAGGGTTTGGTAGGGCTGTTAATTGTTCGCCAATTAGGAAATGAGATGGAGTTATTGCCTCAATGTCATTAGGGTTGCTGGAAAGCATCGTAAGAGGTCAAGAATTAATTATTGCTTCAATTTCAGTGATGAGAGTGTTGAGTTCCTCATACGTCAGTGAAACACTACCTATACTTCTTCGCAGATGATATTTAGCTGACTTAACAACCGCCTCTCAAAGATCTCTAAAGTGTGGAGTTCTTGGAGGTATAAAATGCTACTCCATCATTTGATCTGCGAAGTGCTGTATCAATTCATCATGGGAATCCGATTTGAAAAACAAATCATAAATTTCTTTGAGCTCATTTTTTACCCCTACAAAATTAGTGCCATTGGCGCAATGAATGTGAGTGAGCCTTCCTCGTCTTGCGATGAAGCATTTTAATGCTCCAATAAAGGCGTCTTTTGTGAGGGCACATGCAAGTCCTAAATGATTGGTTGCGAAACATATAAATACGGCTATACGCCTTAGTAGGTTTCTTACCTCGAACTTTATAATGAATATGAATTGGGCCGCAGAAATCTATTCCAACATTTGTAAATGGCCGAGAGGATTGCACTCGTGCGGGTGGCAAAGTTGCCATGATTTGGTTGATTGTCTTTGCGTGAAATCGTGCACATCGAACACACTTGTGTACAATAGATTGTGCGAGTTTTCAGAGGCCAAAATCTTTGCCTAGCTGCTGCCAAAAGGGCTTATGGTCTGGGGTGAAGGTTGGTACTATGTAGTTCTTTCACTAGAATGTATACATATTCATCTTTTCCAGGAAGAACCATCGGATGCTTGCTATCATAAGACAGGTTGGCTTTCTTTAACTTTCCTCCCACCCTTATAAGTCCTATTTCGTCTAAAAATGGGGATAACGGTGATAGCTTGCTCTTGGGGGATACCAGTTTTCCCTTCTATAGCTCTTTTAGTTCTTCTGTGAAATGCTCTTCTTCAATGGTTTTTGCTACCCAGAGTAAAGCCTAATGAGTTTCAATGGAACACAGAATTACAGTATTAGGAGGTTTCTTATTTGGACCATATCTTTTGCAAACTCGCCTGATGTAAGCTACAACATGTAGTAGTACCTTAAACGAGTTCCGATAATTTATAGTCTTTAACATATTATAGCTCGGTTTAATCGAGTCGACCGAACTTGGTAGTGCAACGGGGCTTTCCGGACTTGTGTCTATTGTAGGTGGTGTGGCGTTTGGCTAATTTATTGGATCATATCGCAGAAATTAAGAGCCGTTAAACCCCAAATTGAAAGTTAATAACTGAGATGCACTCAGGCCGCTAGAGATCAAGCCTGCTGGGTTTTCTTTGAAAGGGACATGTAGCCATTGTTTTTCTCAGAATTTTGTTGAATATATGACACCCGGTTAGCAATGAATTTACTTTGCGCAGACGATTCAGAAGTTATCCAAGCTAGGGCAATAGTAGAGTCACTTCATAGGAATGCTACGTCTAGCATTGGAGTTAGCACTGGCTTGACTCGGCATACTAATTTTGTAAGTATGTAAGCCGCTGAAAGCTCGAGTCGTGGGAGCGTTGTTTCTTTGAGAGGAGCCACCTTTGATTTTGCACAAAGAAGCCGTACTATTGGTTGAACCTCAGAATTGATAGTTCATAGATACACGGCTGCTCCGTAAGCTTTTTCGCTTGCGTCGGCTAAACCAAGAATTTCTATGAACCTTTGACGCTTTCTAGCTAGTGCATGCCTTGGTATGGGCAGTTCTTTAATCTTTTCCAAGTCCTGACGAAATGATATCCATTTGTTTTGGAGTTCCTGGGGAAGTGCTTCATCCCATTCCAGTTTAAGCTTCTACAAACTTTGCACAAATATTTTTCCGTATGTGACGACTGGATTTATGAGCCCTAGCGGATCGTAAATTCTTGCCACGTCTGCTAAAATCGTTCTTTTTGTGAAACGGCCTATTATCGGCAAATTTGTTCGAATTGAGAACTGATCAGCACTAGGTGACCAGGATAGGCCTAAGGTTTTAACGTGAGTATTTTTGGTTTCTCCAATATTGATCTTGGCTTCAATACCTTCTTTAGGAATTGATTCTAACAATTTGGGATGATTTGCGCTCCATTTACGAAGTTGGAAACCTTCCTCACGAAGACTTGTTAGCTCATTCTGGAGATTACAGGTCTGCTTTAGGCTATCTGATCCCGTCTTATATCATCTACGTAAAAGTCACGCTTAAGTATTTGACTGCCAAATGGATACTCCTTGCCCTCTTCCTCTGCCGATTGATGAAGACATTTAGCAGCTAATATAGAGCCAAAGCGGTACCATAGGTTACTGTGCGCAGACGGTAGTATTTTAGGTCTTGATCTGGAGACTCACACCAAACTAGAAGTTGAAAATCTCTGTCCCTTTTATCAACCAATATTTGTCCATACATTTTAGTAATGCAAAAATATATTTGTCCGGTCGGAAACGGAGTAAAATTACAAATAAGTTGTCTTGGATTGTTGGACCTACCATCAGTATGTCATTCAAAGTTATGTAGGTTACTTGATGTTTTGCAAGATCCATCAAACACTACTCTTAGCTTAGTGCTAGTGCTTTCTGGTTTGAGCACGCTATGATGAGGCAAAAAATTGTTTTGTTTTGGTATTTGGGACATCAACTCCATGTGATTCAAAGAGAGTAGTTCTCTCATGAATGCAATGTATTGTTGCTTTAACTCTGGGTTCTTTTTAAAACGGGCTTCAAGACTAAAGAACCTTCGTTCCGCAATCTCTTGAGACTTTTCTAGTGCGCTTGGGGGCTGTAGGAAAGGGAGACGAACTCTCGTGCTTGAATTACATTGTTCCAATTCCCAAAATTCTTTGAGTTGTGCCTCTAATAATAGGCTGGCTACTCCACTGCAAGTTGCAAGGTTTGTAGTCGGTTGACGAGCTGTTCTCAAAACAATCCATTCAAATATCGAGTTCTGTAAGGTAGGCAACTCGGCAGATATTCTGATTTGACCAACTGACATTAGATTAGCATATATGTCAGCACCCAGAAGTAAATCGATCTTTCTGGGCTTACTGAAATCTAGGTCAACTAATCTTATATTTTTCGGAATTGGCCAATCACTTGTATTTAAAGCAACCCTACGTTGATCGGAAGTTATGTCCAACAAAATGAACGCTTCAATGTAAGCTTTAAATCCATTGAGCCTTGATTTGATTGCAATATTAATCCGACCATAAGCTTGAAGTTTAAAATCACCTTTACCATTTATGTCGATTTTTCTTCGATTAACTTGCATTCCTAGGCGCTTTACTAAAGCCTCCGTTACAAAATTCAAATGCGATCCAGAATCCAACAATGCTCTAGAGGGTTGCGTCTTGTCCCAGACAATTGTCAATATTTAGCATTGCCGTTCCCAGGAACGTATAACCTGACAGTAGATGATCTTTTTCAGAGACAGTGCGAACCGAAACTTGCATTTCATTATTTTTATTTTTATTCGTGGTGCGAGTTTTTTGTGAAGTTGCTTGTGCAGGAGTATTACCGGGCTTTTCAATGTGAAGCAAGGTATTATGTCGCCAATTGCATTTTAGGTAACTTCTAGAAGGACAAGTGGAAACAGTTGATAAACATTTGCCGTTGTTTTGCTGCGTTAATTCGTTCTGGAGGAGAGAACTTCAGAAATTTTGAACAAAATTTCAACTGGTGGGTTTGATTCTTGCATAGCTCACAAGAATTTATTTGGCTTGTTATCAAAGACGTATTTGATCTCTTTGATATTAATTGCCAGCAGTTGGATCTGTTGGAGGAATGTTGCATATAAAATGCTTTTGGACGAGGAGTTTTCAAAAAGTCTTCTAGGGCATCTAGACAGTTTTCAAGGGAGCTCATCATAGACTCTTGAGACCTAATTTTCATTTGCACATAATCATTGTGTATTGATCCCATTTCGTCAGCAGAAGTGGAGTTTTTAATTTGATGCTCAAGTTCAGCCTTGAGTTCTGCGTATGCATCCCGTACACCCCTGAAGGAATCTTCTTCAAAATAAGGGTGGCTGGGACTCATATCTTCAAACTTTGATAATTCTGAATGGTGTCCACTGAAATCAGCCCACTTAGATTCCAATAAATCAAGTTGCGTTTGTAAATATCGCAAAGTTATTCTCGTCGTGGAAGATTTGCTATAGTTTTCTTGCCTTTTTTCTATTGCTTTTCCCAATTTCGACTGAGTTTTAAATAACTTATCCATAATTTTCTAATTTTATAGTTCTACCAACACAAATGACGTCGTTATGACGTCATTTGTGTTGGTATTTCCTCTTCCCCTCTCCCCTCCCGCTAGGAAAGGGACTCCCAAGCTTGAAGGTGCCCCACGGCGTAACAAAACGAGACCTGGCCCGAAGTAATGTGTCAAACGGTTCCAGGTTAGGTTCTCAAATTGACAGGGGAGGTGTTTAGTGGGTAGTCCGAGGGTATCCTCTATGGGAGCCCCACACTGCCAGACTCGGCGGGCGTAAATGCCTTCACCTCCCTACCACAAAAAAATAAAGACCAAAAATAAGGGGGAGGGGGGGGGGGGGTGGGGAATAGATATGAGCAATGCAAAACGTGTTCTTAATTATAAATATATATGCATAGAGTTTGAAATATAATGATGATTAATTTTATAACTTGCGTGTGAAACCGTTGTTAAACTTCCTATTGTTCGTCGACGGGAAGGTGCTAGTCCATTGTGGCGTTGAAGCGAGACGAAAATGTCGTTGGCTTCCTTCCTGGTGCTCACCTGAGCGTCATCGGAAGGTCGAATCCCTCGTGGTGTTGAAGCGAGACGAAGATATCGTTGGCTTCCTTCCTGGTGCTTACCTGAGCGTCGTTAGAAGGTGCTGATCCCTCGTGGTGTTGAAGCGAGCCAAAGATATCGTTGGTTTCCTTCCTGGTGCTCAACTGGGCATCGTCGGAAGGTGCAATCCTTCGTGGTGTTGAAGCAAGACGAAAATGTCGTTGTCTTCCTTCCTGGTGCTCACCTGAGCGTCTTCGGAAGTGTAATCCCTCATGGTGTTGAAGCGGGACGAAAATGTCGTTGGCTTCCTTCCTGGTGCTCACTTGAGCGTCGTTGGAAGGTGCAATCCCACATGGTGTTGAAGCGAGACAAAAGTAACATTGGCTTCTTTCCTGGTGCTCACCCGAGCGTCGTTGAAAGGTGAAAGGTGCAATCCCTCGTCGTTGGAAGGTGCTAGTCCCTCGCGGTGTTGAAACGAGCCGAAGATATCGTTGGCTTCCTTCCTGGTGCTCATCTGAGCGTCATTAGAAGGTGCAATCCCTCGTGGTGATGAATCGAGACAAAGGTATCCTGGTGCTCACCTTAGCGTCATCCTTCCTGGTGCTCACCTGAGCGTTATCGGAAGGTGCAATCCCTCTTGGCGTTGAAGCGATACAAAGATATCGTTGGCTTTCTTCCTGGTGCTCACCTGAGCGTCGTTGGAAGGTGCAATCCCTCGTGGTGATGAATCGAGCCAGAAATATCACTGGCTTCCTTCCTGGTGCTCACCTAAGCGTCGTCGGAAGGTGTAGTCCCTCGTGGTGTTGAAGCGAGACGAAAATGTCGTTGGCTTCCTTCCTGGTGCTCACCTGAGCGTCTTCGGAAGGTGTAATCCCTCATGGTGTTGAAGCGGGACGAAAATGTCGTTGGCTTCCTTCCTGGTGCTCACTTGAGCGTCGTTGGAAGGTGCAATCCCACATGGTGTTGAAGCGAGACGAAAGCATCGTTGGCTTCCTTCCTGGTGCTCACCCGAGCGTCGTTGAAAGGTGCAATCCCTCGTAGTGATGTCGGTCTACTGAAAGTTCACCCTGCAGACTTGAGCTCGACTATTGCAAAGCCAGGATAATAGAGCACCCTAGTGCAGCCTCACGCTAGGTCCTGATAACGGCTTGGAAATGCTCTTGTGTCGGGGTCACCAAAATCTATGCAAACTCGTTTATTGCACTTTGGATACTGAATAATTTATTTTAATTCAAGTGAATTTATAGATAATTTAAGCTTACATAGCTAATTTAGACAAATCGCGGAAACGTACAAAAATGTATGAAATGTGGTGAGAACTAACATTGTTTTGGCTACGACTATCGTGTGACATTAATCTTACGTTAGAAATTTATGAGAACATGAAGATGTACGTTTCATATTAGACTTATGAGTTCTATGATTTAAATTGGAAGTTTAACAATAAAGCATAAGATTTTAATTACAGTTATGGAATGTGGAAAAGTTGAAATGCAACTAGAATAATAAACAGCACATCTTTACAGGGCTACAAATACCTCAGGTATCAAAATTCAGTGAATTTTGAACGAAATTGTATAATTTGAAGGTTTCACGGTTTCTCGAGAAAATCATTTTTTGATTTATTCAAATTATGGGATAAGATTGGTATAAAGTCGTTTTGTTTTTAAAATTTAATGAAAATCAGGTCATAATCAAGTGGATTATAGCCATTCCAACTGTACGGAATCATAACAACAATAAGACTTGTTGATAGTTGACACATATTTAAAATCGACTCACAAATTATTTAAGCTAGAACCAAATGCCGACAGCTATGTGCGTATGCGCTTTAGAATAAATTTGAACGAGTTCTCTTAAAAGCATTGGATGAATAATTCAAATCATTGATTCATGCTATCAAAAAATTTGTCTCAAACCCTAAGATGTTACAAGCCCTTTCTGGGAAGAGCAACGACTGACTTCTCGACTTGTTGGTTCTTCTTTCCAATTAACTGATATTGTAGTATTACTAATTTTCATTTAATTACAAATGATATTGTCTTATATTGAATATTGCTTAAATGTAAATTGCCATGGAGACCCTTGTTTTCGAATCCTTTAATGTGCTTTATGTTTTTATCAAATTTATAACTATTTCATAAATAAAGCGCGTTTGAATTTGAATTTATTTCTTGCCCCAATATGTATCTATAGATATAATACACATATATATATATATATATATATATATATATATATATATATATATATATATATCTATATATATATATATATATATATATATATATATACATATATATATATAACATATATATATATATATATATATATATATATATATATATATATATATATATATATATATATATAAATATAGATATATATATATATATATATATATATATATATATATATATATATATATATATATATATATATATATATATATATATATATATATATGTATATATATATATATATATATATATATATATATATATATATATATATATATATTGTCGCGTGTTTTTGGTTCACGGCCAATAATTTTAATGTTCCGGGAAAGTGAAAACGCAATGTCTTTTAATTTAAGTTAAAAGAGTTTATTTAATTACAAAAATGCACAATAATCCATTTAACACTTTCACTTATTTTAATTTTCACTATTAAAAATCTAACACTTTTCCATAAATTTCTTATTGCAATTGTCTTCTAAATCACTTCACTATTACGAAAATCACTTCTTCTTTCTATTACTCGAACGATATCGCTTCCCACACACTTTCGCAGTTCATATCGCGGTCGAAATGAATGATCCCCCCATTCATTCAGCTCGCCTTTATATAGGGTCTGTAGTCATTCAACCCAGTTCTCGTACATTGGCGAATTCGTGGGAACATTCGAGCGACTGCAAATGAATGGAGCAGTGACTCACATTCAGATGTTGCTCATGCTTGTTGGGTTCTCGTGGTTTCGAGTAAATTCGTGTTCCTCATTGTTGTGAAAACAATTGCGACAGTAGCTCGCAGAATTATTTGTACATATAACACTGCCTCCACCTCAGTTCTTTTCGCCCCGGAAAGATGTGTCGCCAGTTGTAGTCTATTCTCCCTGGATGTAATATGGGGCAAGACGGTCCAGGTGCATGATTTTCATTTTGGCTCTTGGCTTACGATGTTCCTCTATTCGATATACGACGTCGTTGATTCGCTTTGCAACTCGGTATGGTCCCTCCCAATTATGTTGCAACTTTGGAGACCTACCCTTTCGCCGTTGCGGGTTATATAGCCATACCAAGTTATCTTGCTGGAAGCCAGTAGAGTTTGCCTTGAGATCATAACCTGGTCTTCATGCGGTCAGTAGCCGATTCGAGGTGATTTCGCACTGTCCGATGTATCTGGTTCAACCGTTGCCTTAGATCATTTGCGTACTCCGAGATCGTTTGGGGTTTCTCAGGGGGTGTTCCGAACTTTATATCGGCTGGCAGACGAATAGTCTTTCCAAAAATGACTTTGGCTGGGGCTTGGCCCGTCAATGCATGTTCGGCAGCTCTGTACGCCATCAAAAATAGTGAGATATGTCGGTCCCAGTCCCTTTGGTTCTCGTCAACCATCTTGGCCAGATGTTTATTGAGCGTGCCGTTGAAACGTTCGACCATTCCATCGGGTTGGGGATGCAGCGGTGTTGTCCTCGTTTTCCGTATTCCCAGTAGTTCACACATTTCGCCAAAAACTAGTGACTCGAAGTTTCGGCCTTGATCTGAATGTAATTTGCAAGGTACGCCGTACCTACTGACCCAATTTAACACTAGCTGTTCAGCTACGGTAGTTGCTTCCTGGTTGGGAATGGCGTAGACCTCGGGCCACTTGCTGAAATAATCGGCTACAACAAGCGTATATTGATTTCCCCAATCGGATTCAGGAAAGGGTCCTGCGATGTCAACAGCAATCCTTTCGAATGGCACGCCTACGTTATAGGTTTGCATTTGTCCTCTCAGTCGTCGCTTTGCGCCTTTGATGGAAGCGCAAATTGTGCATCTGCGACACTAGTCCTCTACGTCTTCTCGAGCGTGGAGCCAGTAGAACCTTTCCCGCAATTTCGCTAAGGTCTTGTTAACGACAAGGTGGCCTCCCGAGGATCCTTCATGCATTTCCTTAATCACATCGTGGATTTGGCTTTTGGGTAGTATAGTTTGCATCGTATAGGAGCTACCATCCGCCGTTTCCCATTTCCGCTTGAGTACGCCACCCTCCACCTGAAGTGAGTTCTATTGTGCCCAATAGCTTTTCAGGGTTGCGCCATGCATTGAAACGTCTTTCCACTCAGGTCGCCCAGTCGTCTCCTTCCATACGAGCAATGGTCCGATGTCTTCATCGGCTAGTTGGGCGTTTCGAATCTCCTCCGCTGACCAACCTTCATCGAATCTGGCCATTATCACTCGCAGATCAACGGTCGGCGCCTTTTCCTCAATCCACTGGCAATGCTTGCAGTTAGCTGGACATGGATGACGAGTTGGGGCGTCAGCATTTCCATGAACTCTGCCCTTGTGAAGTAGTTGAGGCCTCACAAGGTCTGGTCGAATAGTCGATCGGGTTGCACCAGTGTCGTTTGTTATGGTGCAATGTTCTTCATCAACTTGACCAGGAAGGCATCTGTCTGCTTCTCCACGATGTTGCTTTGGCACGGTGATGGTGGTGCTGGGGATGTCAATCCTCCTAGCTAACGTTTGCCTCACGAAGTTTGCCCTTGCAGTTTGATGGGCCTCCATTCTAGGCTCCTGACACGGTTTGGATCTCCACCATCCTGGGCAATAGCTCCATTTTCTTCGCTTCTTGCAGTCTCTTTGCAGGTGCCCCTTCTCACCGCAATCCCAGCATCTAGGCGCTCCATTTGCCGGCAGCTCTCGCTCATTTTCCACGCGCTCACACCTGCACTCGTCTGCCACTACCTCACGGATCCGGGCAGTGGTACGAGTCACATTTTGTGTTGCCTCGAAGTTAAGACTGTAAATCAATGCGTTCTTAACCGTTTGCTTTTGAGCTAACCGCACGGCTTGTTGCAATTCCTTGTCCTTTAAGGCGCTGATGAATGCTTCTGTTGCTACGTCATCTCGATGTTCTGAGTCGTACGCTGGGTAAGCCAAAAGTGCCAGTCGCTCAATGCCTTGTGCTAGCTGCTGCAAGGTTTCGCCAGACTTCTGCATCCGATGCCGTAGCTGTGCCCGGTAAATCTGCTTCACATGATCGTCTCCATAGCACATGTCCAGCGCATTCATTATAGCAGCCGGGTTTGAATGCAACTCAACGGGGATAGTCTGCAAAAGCTGGGCAGCTGGGCCTCTTAGAGCAAGAATCAGTACAGTTGCTCGTTCCTGCTCATTCCAGTGATTTATCCTAGCTGCGGCTTCAAACTGGATTTTGTAAATACTCCAGACCATTTGCCCGTCGAATATTGGTGCTTGTACATTTCTAGATGAGCTTTGCGCTGCGGTTATAAGTGGGGCTGGTGAGGCGGTTACTACTGCCTTCGCTGCCTCCAAGTCCTTTTTCACTTTTTCCATCTCATGGTTGATTCTCTCCTCGACCTGGCTAATCTCAAGGTTGATTCTCTCCTCGACCTGGTATACCTTTTCCTCGACGCATTTAATTTGGCAGTTGAGACTACTGAGCTCCGCTTTTATTTCGGTTGACTGTTTTTGCAAATCCGCCTTGATTTCGATTGCTTGTTGGTCCATTTTTGCTGATTGTTCATTTAGTTTCGTTGATTGTTCATCTAGCTTCGTAGTTAAATTGGATGACTGTTGTCGCTGCTCTTGCTGCATCAGCATCAACATTTGCATCAGCGCATTTTCTGGTTCCTTTGGTTTCGCTGTTTCGGCTTCACCACCTTCTGCGCCTTTTTCTGCATCTGTAGGCTCACCTGAATCCAGATACGCACCTTCCGATTCAATCGCGTCACGCAAGCGTGCAGTCAGTGTGGCCATTGTACCTTGCGTAGCCAGGTTTCGCTGTTCCAGCTCTTCCTTAAGCTCCGACATGGTCAATTCATTAATTTTTAAGCTTAGGCTTCGTGGCATTTTTAATTTTTCTTTAAATATTACTATTGTGCACTATAAAAATGTTCAAATTTTCACTTTCAAAATTTTAATCTCACTTCTCGACACCATTGTCGCGTGTTTTTGGTTTGTGGCCAATAATTTTAATGTTCCGGGAAAGTGAAAACGCAATGTCTTTTAATTTAAGTTAAAAGAGTTTATTTAATTACGAAAATGCACAATAATCCATTTAACACATTTACTAATTCTAATTTTCACTATTAAAAATCTAACACTTGTCCATAAATTTCTTATTGCAATAGTCTTCTAAATCACTTCACTATTACGAAAATCACTTCTTCTTTCTATTACTCGAACGATATCGCTTCCCACACACTTTCGCAGTTCATATCGCGGTCGAAATGAATGATCCCCCCATTCATTCAGCTCGCCTTTATATAGGGTCTGTAGTCATTCAACCCAGTTCTCGTACATTGGCGAATTCGCGGGAACATTCGAGCGACTGCAAATGAATGGAGCAGTGGCTCACATTCAGATGTTGCTCATGCTTGTTGGGTTCTCGTGGTTTCGAGTAAATTCGTGTTCTTCATTGTTGTGAAAACAATTGCGACAGTAGCTCGCAGAAATATTTGTACATGTAACAATATATATATATATATATATATATATATATATATATATATATATATATATATATATATATATATATATATATAACATAAATATAGATATATATATATATATATATATATATATATATATAACATAGATATATATATATATATATATATATATATATATATATATATATATATATATATATATATATATATATATATATATATATGTATATATGTATATATATATATATATATATATATATATATATATATATATATATATATATACTAGCGGAAAATTAAAGTTTTATAGTGCAAAATGGCTTTTAGACGATCGGAAATGGTTTGTTGAGCGACGCTAAGTAATTTCGCAAGCTCCTCTTACGTTTGAGATAGATCTTGGTCGAGCAATGCCTCCAACTTGTGACCTTCAAACTTTTTGGCTGTCCGGGCCATTTATCGTCCTCTAAGTCAAAATTGCCACTTTTAAACCGTGCAAAATACTTCTGGCACGTACGCTCGACTAGAGCATGCACACCATACACTTCTACCAAAATACGATGACTTTCGGCAGCTTTTTCTTCCAATAATGAAGTACTCCCCGCAAAAACAAAGAGTATTGTTGTTTACGTTTCAGCTCAATGACACATACTGATTCTCAAACTATACGACAGTAGCTTTCTAACACATATTTGGAAAGGTGAATCACTGGAATAAAAATCAAGTTACACCATCTGTTTGAAAACCACACGAATTCACCGGTACCCCTATTACATATATATATATATATATATATATATATATATATATATATATATATATATAGATATATATAAATATATATATATAAATATATGTATATATATATACATATATATATATATATATATATATATATATATATATATATATATATATATATATATGTATACATATATATATTTATATATATATATATATATATATATATATATATATATATATATATATTGGATATTCTAAAAATTATTGAGCCCTTTCTTGTCATTTTTCGGTTGAATATTTCTCCATTATTATCAATGATGTTTTGCCGTTTTTCGGGTAGAGCCTTTATTTCATCTGTGTAGAATTTCTGTGGTTTATCGGCAAAAAACTTTGCCAAGTGATTTTCGCAGTCCCATTTTGATGTGAATTTCTATTCATTAAGAAAGTTTTGCAGAGACCGAACAAATGGTAATCTAATGGTGCAAGGTCTGAACTATACGCTGGATGCATCAAGCCTTCCCAGCCAAGCTCTGTCAATTTTCGCCGGGTCATCAAAGATGTGTGTGGTCTGGCATTATCATGATGGAAGAAAATGCCCTTTCTATTGATCAAAGCTGGCCGGTTTTTTTGAATTGCTTGTTGCAATCTGGTCGATTGCTGACAGTACTCGTACATTGTCAAACTGGGTATTTGACTAGGTTCTAGCTCCTCAAAATAAACGACTCCTTTCCAATCCCACCATAATACACACAGCATAACCTTATTTGGTGTTACTTTTGGCTCTGAAGTCATTTGTGATGATTCATCTTTTTTGACCAGAATCTTTTTTGAACCACATTCTAGTATCTTACCCATTTTTAATCGTCCGTAATGATTTGCTTCAAAGATGGCTCGATTTCGTTGTGTTTTATTAGCATTTCGCAAATGGGGATTCGGTCGATCAAATTTTTTTTGTGTTCATTCATGCGACACACAAACGTCGAGCTTCTTTATGTATCCAGCCTTACGCAAATGGTTCAAAACTGTTTGATGATGGATATTCAGTTCCTTAGCAATGTCATGGCTGCTTATGTGTCGGTCTTCTTCAATATTTTGTAAGACTTCATCGACTTTTTTAGTGATTAGTCGACCTGAGCGAGATGCATCTTTGACATCAAAATTTCCAGAGCGAAAGCAAGCGAGCCATCTCTTGGCTGTGGTTTTTGATAAAATATCTTGATCCTAGATACCACAAACTTTATCACGAGCCTGCGATGCTTTCTCACCTTGATCGCAGCGATATATATAAAGAATAAAATTTACAGAAATTTCACTTATTTTGAAATGAATACAACTTTTGAAACGAATGACAAAATGCAAAACTGCCCAATGAAAATTGTAGACTGGAATGTCACCTTTCAAACCCATGTCAATTTGATTCAATCTAATTAGTATTGCCCGATATATGACAACGAACACCATCTAGTGACAAAAAAGGCTTAATACTTTTTATAATATCCAAAATATAAATATATTTATATATATATATATATATATATATATATATTTATTTATATATGAATATATATATATATATATATATATATATATATATATATATTTATTTATATATGAATATATATATATATATATATATATATATATATATATATATATATATATATTTATTTATATATGAATATATATATATATATATATATATATATATATATATATATACATATATATATATATATATATATATATATATATATATATATATATATATATGGCATCCTGATGCAAAACTTTTTATGCTCCGTTGGTTATTCTTCTGTATTACTAGACAAATCGAGTCCTGTCCGTCCTTCCCTCAGTGCGCCACAGCAAGTTTCCTCAGGACGGTTGGGAAATTCTGATTAGCGAAAATTTAATAGTTGAAGGAAAAATTTCATAGGATTGTAAAGGGAGTCTGTTCACATAAGGATATGACCGCATAATTTTTTTCACAAAATGTAAAGATTTAACTTCGCTTCGTCCACTAAATTTCTGAAGGAATCTAAACCAATCTCTCATCGGTTAGAGACGTGAAGTGTTGAGGTGCATCAATCAACTGTGCCTCTTAAGGCCTGCAGGTTTGTATGCTCGCAGTCTACTCCAAGTTGGCTGCTTGTACGCCAGCTAGTTTGGAGAAGAGTTTCGCTGGAGTGGCTTAACGCCAGTAGACTACACTCGTTTTTTCAGCCACTGATCCAAATTGCTCGGTAAAACCAAGTTTATAAATTTATACAAAGGAAATTGCGCTGATTAAAATTGCCAGACTTCAAATTAAGGCACTGCATACAGAACCGAAAGCCTGAACCAATTAGTCACAGATTGCCGAGAACCCCCCCTCTCGACGACATACTTACGTTCCGCTTTCGTTTCCGCTGAAACTTCCTAGCTACTGAAAGGAAAGCGAAAGTTTAGACTTAGGAATTCATTTTTAGTTGACTTCATAAAGATAATAAATTTCCACAGCCAACTTTATAAGCATAATACATTCCACAGAAAATTTCTAATGAGTAACGATATTAATTATTGTTTTATAATTTATCAATGTGTAAAAGAATAATAAAGTTACGTCATCGTTACGATAATCATCTGAACCTTTTTTTATGCAAATTTAATGTACATCATACTGCAACTATATACTATATAGTGTAAGTACCAAAAATCTATTAATATCGTTCTTATGCCACTTATCGACAGAAATATAACAGCAGAAGACGCAACACAGTTTTTTTCTTCATATTAAAGTTATCAACAAATTAAATTCTTCTCATAAGTGTTACAGATTTCTCTTAGTTTTCTTCCATCAAGTCTATTTTATCATTAAATATATCAAATATTGAGCTATCAATCATACGAGTATATAATATATGAGATAAAATCAATCTTCGTGCAAGAATTTCAAAAGAAGTAGTAAAATGATATCTATGGGCCAAAATTAACTTAAAAATGACATGTGAGCGTAACTATTAAAAAAAAAGTCTCCAGTGACCGCCAAACAACCAAAAAGGCATATAATAACTTTTCTGGGCCACAATTACATCCTAACCCTTGATAAAATCATACGGTTTGAAGGTGTTTGATGGGTGCAGCATGATATACTTGCAATTCGAGTTTCCGATCTTCTTCCGTTCGGCAAGTTATGGAAGCATAAGTAAATGAATTGGCACCAGTCATTCAGATAAATACCCACGTATGATTGTATCAATTGAGTGTTCCAATAGAACAAGCAAATAGATTCATTTAGGGAAGATAAATGTGATGGTCTGAAAAGTTTGAGGGTGTTGAAGGCTATGGTTAGTGCCATTTCTTCAGGATTTTTTTGCTTCCGGATCTTGAATTTACTGTTGCTGCATCGACTTGACAATCTACAAACAGCACTTTTTTCTTATTTAAGGAAATTATGATGGCTGACAAGTATAGGGGTTTCCATTAAGGACAAAGTAGTCAATTTTGAGGCATGCTATGTGGCTATTGGCACCGTCATGTTGAAACCATATATCGTTGATGTCAAGTACACCCAATTCTGGCCACAAATACTCTTCCGACATAATACGATAGCGCTCTCCATTGACGGCAAGAAAACCGCACCAAACAGTAATTTTTTGCAGATGCAACGGTGTTTCAAGAAACACATTTGGATATGTTGCTAACCAATAATGCATATTTTACTTATTAACAAAGCCCTTGAGCCAGAAATGAGCTTTATCGTTGAAGATGATTTTTCGATGAAATTCTTCAATTCCTTCAAGCTTTGCCAGAGCCCAATCGGAGAAGTTTCGGCATTTTAAATGATCCAGTGGCCTCAGTTCTTGAGTCAATTTGATCTTGCCATCATTTAGGCTTAGATATTTTCGCAAAATACGCCACAGTTTCATTTGAGCGATGTCCAACTCTTGCAAATGACGTGGGATCGACTGATTTGGCTCATATTGAATCTATGCACTGCTGCGAACGATAAGACGTCTTTTTGGTACCATAACGTCCAATAATGAAAATTTGGACTCAAAATTATGCACTATAGCACGCACAGCCTGTTGGGTGAGACGATTATCATGACCACAAATAAGAGTAAGCACTCTTAAAGTTGCGACCACTAACTCAGAATTTCAGGATTATTTTTTTGTAATTTCTAAGCGTTGCTGGTTTGTGAACTTTTCCATGATGAAAATGTTGACATTGACAGTTTATTAAAAAAGTATAAGGGTGCGTTTATATTAAAATACAAAATTATTATGTCTCTAACAGAAAACCCTATACTTAGTTGTTATCTCAACGTCTTTGCACCTGGTAACGTTTTCTTGACCAGATTATCATTTCTGATATCCAGTTTGCTCTTCTGTGAGTTTTATTACAGCGGTTTTTCTGAAATTCTGCTTCACAACAGATCTGCACAATTATTCTAATACACAAATTCAGTCAAATATAGTGTCAAATGAAAGGCGTGGGCGATGATACCAGTTATTAAAATTGCAAGGTCAATTATGAGGTAGGTTTTCTATGACAACAACAATATCAAATGCCTCAAAAGTGAAACTTCGCCAAAATTTGTTAGTAATATTGTATTATCACTTATCAATTTAACATTTTACGGATCAAAATCGTTAGAAAATGAGATTAATTATCTAGATGGCCACTTGTAAGATAAATCAGCCATGAAAACTTCAAAAGAATCGAATAGTATTTTACTAAGTTTTAGTGGTTTGAATTTTCCTGCATTAAAATAACGATCAATACATGGCTAAAAACAATACACGCTATCAATCTAATAAGACACTACGAGCTTATTCGAGTTTGTATGGAACATTCATGAATATCTTTGAGAACTCATTTAAAAAGTGGCATCAACACTTCTAAAACAAAACGGTGGCTATTTAAAATGAGAAAATTGAATAAATTTGAGTGATGTTTCCCCCTTTTCCACATTTAATGTACAGTCAATCAACTCTCGATGAAAGCGTTTATTTTATAGGAATCACGGAGGTAGGTTATCGCGAGTACAACAATTACAGATAGTTAAGAACACGAAATTTACTCAATTTTGTTAATAATATTAGTAGGATTTGCAAATATAACAGTTTCCCAGTAGATATAAATGAAGACCCTAAAATTTACTGAAATTCGGTATTTAAGTAGTCTTATAAAAAGTCTTTAATACTCTGTGAATTTCAATTGAATGAAATCATTTCTTACACAATAAGGCAGACTCCAATTGTAGACCTTGCAGCGAAAGGGGGGCAGATCCAAATTTTTATCGATTCCCGTTTTTTTTGCCTACAATTTGAAAAAATAGGGTTATCGTTTGATGCATGAACGGGGCAAATCCAATTAAAAACAAGCACCCTGTGACAAAATTAGGATAAGCCACCTTATTCCGTTGGGTGCTAGAAGGCAGCAGACCTAGACCTGCCTCTTTTTTACAATAAACGATTCGATTGCATCCTCTGTGACAATACAGTGCATGTTTCGAGTTCGGCCCAAATGGATGTACGTTTTGTTTTGTATTTTATATACACTTTGAATGGGTCAAGTATGCATACTTTTAGTAGTGGATCATCTGATATTTACCAGCCTCCTGAACACGACTCAAGTTCAAGAGGTGATGGAAGTGACCGTGATTTGTTAATATTGCAAAACCAAACTAGTGCAGACAACGATAAAGGTATGAATATTTTGGACGAATCGGATGTACATCATCCACGCCCATCAACGAGTGGTGTAATCTCAAAAAAATAAAAGCTGCAAATTCTCACAATGGAAACGCAATGTTATAAAAAAGGCCACTATGAAGGCCGCAAAAAGGGAGAAAGAAAACAAGACCGGATTGCTGTAGCAAAAAGTATGTGTTTTTTTCAAATTATAATATAATAATATTGAAAATTTTGAATTAATTGTGAGGAACTTCTGTGGAAAAAGTATATTTAGGTGGTCTTGTTAAAACTGGAAATGTTGAAAGGGAAAGACCGAAAACTGGTACGAGGAAGAAACGGAGTTGTTCACATAAGTATTTTATTGTATTTGGAAATAGAAACATACAAGTTCGTCGAAATGGCTTTGCATCTGTCCAT
Organism: Odontomyia ornata; assembly: GCA_963969285.1. Taxonomy (NCBI): domain Eukaryota; kingdom Metazoa; phylum Arthropoda; class Insecta; order Diptera; family Stratiomyidae; genus Odontomyia; species Odontomyia ornata. The sequence continues at coordinate 266,907,859 of OZ017739.1, forward strand.
GAAATCTCTAAAAAGCGAGTAGACAATATTTTTAAGGAGTATCGTGACCCTACTGTAATTATACCAGCTAAATCTAAGCGTGGAAAACATCAAAATCGATCAAATCGTATTTTGAGTGGCTGGGCTTCCAAAATTGACTCTCAAATTAGAAGTTTTCCACGGTGTGAGTCTCACTACAGCAGAAATAAAAGCTTTCGTTATATTCTATCGTCTGAGTTAAATGTTAAGCGGATGTACGATTTATATTTGAAACAGAATGAACTTAGTCTTGAAGCATCTCTTAAGCCAAAAGTATTATTTCATTTTTACTACAGATACTTTAAAAAGAATTTTAAATACAGCTTTGGATCACCACAGTCAGATACATGTTAGAAGTGCGACATATTGTATAACAAATTAAAAGATAAAGACATTAAATACTGATGTAATCCGGAAAATACAGGTAGAAAAAATCTCCACCAAGCCAAAGTTGAAACTTTTTATGCTGATTTAAAAGAGAAGAGTCAACTTGCTATTTCTAATGACTAGTGTGAGATGTTAAGTTTTGACTATCAGCAGAACATGCGATTACCTAAAATTCCAGCAAGCAAAGTATTTTACAAACGTCAACTTTGGGCATATAATTGTTCTATCCACTCAGCAAAAACAGGTATCATTCACTTTTATTTATACGATGAAACCATAGCTCAAAAATCATCAAACAAAATCGTATGTTTCATGAATCACTACATACTCGTAGATAACATTTTACCAAGCACAGTTAAAATACTGTATTTATTCTCGGATAATGCAGCAGCGCAAAATAAGAACTTGACATTAGTTCAGTATCTGTATACTCTTATGAGGTGTTCATCTATTGAGAAGATTGTTCATCGATTTTCTGAGCCAGGACACAGCTTTTTGCCATGTGATCGGTGTTTTGGCGTAAAAGAAAAGTTCAATAAAAAGAAAGACTACATGTTTACAACTTCTGAATATTCCGATTGCATTAAGCAAGCATCTACAAAATTTAAAGCTGTGAATGCAGATCAAAACATGATTCTCAAAGTTAGTAAACATTTTGAAAGTCATTTTAAAAAAGTTCTAGCAAATGTAGAGAAGATACGGTTCAAAATATCTCAATATCGTATTTTTGAATACAGTAAGGATCACATTCAAAGTCTTGCAGTTAATATTACTACTGGAATGCCTATGTTTTATAATTCTTCCTTAATGAGAAATGTACAAGCCAATCTATCGGTTCTGCCTCGGTAACGGTTGTATGACAGTGCATTGCCGTTGAAAACGGCTAAGTACAAAGATATTATGCAGCTGGTAAGGAACTATGGTCCACCAAATAAACTATATTTCTACAACGCCCTTGAAAGTGAAGCTGTTGGGCCAAATGGTGACATCTCTAGCGAAGACAACGACGATCAAGCTGAATTTGACTTATAAATTCATAACATTTTTTAAGAACTTGTTTGTTTTTCTTTAAATTGTTTTATCTTTCACGTGCTGAGTAATAGTTCTTGAATTAAAAAATTACTTATATTTGTGTGATTTATTATCCATAGTACAATATAGGGTAGTATTTTTCTTGAACTTTGGTGCAAAACGGAGTCAGATCCAAATTTTAAAAAATCGTAGTAATCCTGAAACTTATTTGTACATCTTAAAAACTTTAGTTATATATGTAAAAATGTTCATATTATTTGATATCATCAGCTCCAAAACATAAATATTTTATTCTATTTTAAAAACGTTTTTCTTTAATACCAAACAGATTTGAAATTTGGACTTGCCTCCCTTTTGCTGCAAGGTCATCAATCATGCAACGCTCCTACAATGCCATGCACACGAACAAGACGCTATGTCAGACTCTATGGTATTGCTACACAAAGAAAGCAGAAAAAAAGAATCAATTCATATTTACTCGTATAGTCGCTTGAATGAATTTTCAATTTTTCTACTATTCCTGATTTCTTTCGAACCACACACTATACTTTTGATTGCATCTTCTACTAATTCTCAGGTAAAATAAATAACAAAAGCGTCTTAAAGATCTCATCCAGTCAATCATTATTAGCAAAATTACAACAAAACGGCGGCAGGTTAAAATGGAGTAACAATGGTTTTTCTTTTAAAGCGAGTATGTATTCGTTGTAGATGTCGTTAAAGCTTTTCATGAGTTTATTCATTATTGGTGTCTGCACATCTTAAGTAGAGTACAAACCCCTTCTGACATGACCGTAGCTATGTCCGCCTAACTTGTTTGCACATGGTAACTATTTACTTCTCAGTGAAAAATTTCTGCGATAGAAAATTCCAACAGGATTAGGTTCGCAAATGGTAGTGAAAGTGAAATAGAGGAACAGCTGAAATGAGAAAAGTTTGAATATTTTTGATGCGTAACTCCGGAGTAGCCTACCGCGTATTATCTATGCTCTTAAAATGCAGTCTCCGCAGAAAAGCTTACCAAAATCATAATTAATATGAACTAAAGCATTCGATATAATCAAGTCTCTCCAATGTAAATGCTGGTACACCTTTGCCTTAAGCGGCTAATGCGATATAATGATGTGTTAATCGAGTGTAATCTTTCAACTCATTATTTCACGCTCGTCACATGGATGAAAGGTTTTCCTGCAAAAGATTATCAAAACGCTACTAGCAAAGTTTAAAATCCCTTCAAATAACAAATCTACATGTGCACATGTATGTCTTGGATACGGGAATAGGGAAACTATCTTTGAAGCAGTGTTTTATTAATTATTAAGCTTCATACACTCAAAGTTAAGTGACGTGGGGCTTCGTAAATTTATCTCGCATGTTTGTTGTATGCCATCCCCGTCAAGGATTACCATATACAGGAAAGTTTAATAGTACAATAAGAAATGATGTGAAGAAGATCCTTTTACTTGATTATTGCTCTTAAATAAGTAGGAAATTGAAATCTTGTTTGTTTGTGATTATTAAATTTTATTGAGGTTGAATAACATCATTGAATTGATTGATTTCTTATGAATGCATCCGATTAAAAGTAATGCAAGTTCAATACACACTCAATAGAAGTAAACTCGATGGGTCGAGCAATTAATTCCAGCATTGTTCAACACTATGACGCACGGGAACGCTAAACTGTAATTTTGAAAGGTATACAAACATACAAACTTAACCAAAATCACCAATCCACTCCATGGCTAACGTTACACCGAGTATTAACACCGCTTTCCACATAATGCACCGGTACTGTCTCATTTTCCTCAACTGTACATGGAAGGGTACAAGCTCCCTCTATCTAAAGCATTAGGAAACAAACTAAGTAGTGCAGTTGGCAATAATCAGGGCGGGAAACGAAGTTCCGCATCTGAAATCCCATTCTACTGGAAGACCTGGAACAAAATACAAAATTCTACTTCACAAAACTTCACTTTCTCTGCACTGTAGTTGAAGTTATTTCATGTCAAGGGTAGTGTTTGCTTACCCTCATATAAATTCTAAAAACGGCCTCCCCTTTGTAGATGGCAGAAATTTTTCATAACTTGCTGGTAACCAGAATTCACTAAAGACTCCCATAAACGAGTAGTTAGACGAGTTTAGATGAAAAATTGTTCCATCCTGCAAGGAGATGAATTGCCTTCCTACAACGCTTAGCATGGTAGCCTCCACAGTTTGTTTGCGAAGGGAGAGAAACAAAAATGAGTCCGCACAACAAACACTACATACTTTAATCTACATAGTGGCAAAGCTAAATCAAAAGGGTGACATTGAAAAGCGACTACGTTTTATGTAAAAACAAGTTGGGTACACAGACCTACGGTCGTGCAGAAGGGTTTTGTAGCCAACTTGCGAAATGCAGTCACCAGCAACGAATAGATTTAAAAAACATGTCTAAGAAATGTGCACGTTTAAAAGAAAATCCATTGTTTCAACATTTTCAACGTTCGCAATTTTGTTGCATAGAAACAAAAATCACTCAAATCATGAATTCCCATGAATATGTACATTTGCTATCGATCTTACCTGAAAATTTTAAGTTCATATCAAAACTGCCGTGTCTAATTCGATGGAAAGTCCATAAAATACCAAAATGACAGAAATTTCAAATGGCTATAACTTCCGTGAATATGACTCGATTTTCATCAAACTTACAGAGCGCTAGGATATTTTGTAAGACTGCTCAAATATCGAGTTTTGATGAATTTAAGGGTATCCATACGATTGTATTGGAGAAACGTGAAACTCGAAGATCATACTATTATTAACAATGTTGGACGAATTTCGACTTCTAATGCATTTGTTGTTGTTGTACTCATAAACATCTGCCTCCATATTTTTTTAGATTTTTCGAATCACAGGCGTGCAATCGCAAAAGGAGGACACAAATTTTTCGTGTATTTCCCCTCGTTGTGCGCCCCCCGATACAAAAAACGTCTGTTTAAGAACCGTTTTGAAAAGCTCTCATCAAAATCCTTCATGTGATGAATTTTTTTCCCTGTATGATGAGACCCCCTTAAAAATCTTATTAAAATATTTTTGTAGTCGAACTTTGAAGAGGGTACTATTTTACATCTACATACAAAATTTGATGTTTTAAGCTTAAATGATTTGCGAAAAAAATGCTATGACACGCAGACCGACGGACAGATGGGTCGCGATTTTAGTAAGATTTTATAAAATTATCTGACAAAGCCCTAAAAAGTGTGCATTCTACTCGTACATCCTGAGATAATCAGTCCAATTCACGTTTTCACAAAAAGTTGTACAATAATATAGGAAATTAAAATTAGAATTTCTTTCAGTGCTACGAAGTAAGACAAGTTGAGTAGGCAAGACGAGCTCCTGCCTGAAGGGGTTTATAACCACCAAAATAATTGTAGTGCCTACGTCGATTTCAAATATACATATACCAAACATCATCAAATGTTGTTGTATTTCTATATTTAAGTTGGCTTATTAGTGGCGGGGAACTTAAAAATGACAACACTGTTTCTAGTGACAGCCAATGTCGAGGTTCTTCATTAGTTCTATTCGCAATTTATCATGAATAGACTCACACTACAGCAACGCTTGTAAATTGTTCAATATTATTTTGAAAATCATGTTTCGATTTATTTGAAAATTTTATTCAGTGAAGAATCACTTTTTTAACTAAATGGCTACGTCAACAAAAAGAATTGCCACATCGTGAGCGATAATAGCCCATAACCAGTTGCCAAAACACCTTAGCATCTGGAAGCAATTACCATTTAGGGTGCTGGGGTGATTTAGCCGGTGGGGTGATTGATCCATATGTCTTCAAAAATAATGATGGTCACTATGTTACAGTCAACGGCAAGCAGTACTGGCACATGATTACTAACTTTTTGGTACCTTAATCAGAAAGCATCAATTCTAGCAACAGCTTGTGATAAACTTAATTTACTGATATATACATTTGAAGAATGATTAATTTCACGAAACGGGCCTTTAAATTGGCCATCGCGTTGGTGCGATTTGATACCGTCGGACTACCTTCTCTAGAAACATGGAAAGTTTAAGGTATACACGTCATTGCCAAAATATAGCCTGATTTACCGCAAAGAGTGTGTTAAAATAGGACCTCCAGATTACGCCACGTACGCACCAGCTTTGGCAGCCAAGTGCCTAAAATTATCTTTAAATATTGTCGCGTGTTATGGTTCGCGGCCAATAATTTTAATGTTCCAGGAAAGTGAAAACGCACTGTCTTTTAAATTGAGTTAAAAGAGTTTATTTACTTAAAAAAATGCACCATCATCAATTTCACTTTTTTACAATTTTTCTTTTCACTAGTCCATCAATCTGTATATCAACTGTATCACGAAAATCACTTCACTATCAATCAATCAATATCGCTTTTTAATTCGCACTCCACACTATCGCAGTTTTACTATCGTGGTTTTTATTATCGCGGTTGTAATGAATACCCCCTTCATTCAGCTCGCCTTTGTATAGGCTCTTTAGCCACTCAATCCATTTCTCGTACATTGGCGAATGTTTTCCCGAGAGGTACCTGGTATATTCGAGCATGATCAACATCTGAATGGAGCAGTGACGTCACTTTCAGATGTTGATCATGCTTGATGGATTCTTTTGCTTTCGAGTACATTCTTTTGCTGATTATGATCTTCTTAATGGTTTTGAAAACAATTGCGACAGTAGCTCGCAGAATTAATTGTACATGTAACAATATTAATGACAAAAATTTTTTTCAAATTAAGATGACATCATAGTATTACTTAGGTGTATTCCGATTGTCGAGGTATTTGTTGCCCCATTTGTACTTATAAAGGACTGCCCCCATGATTTTTCTCAGATTTTTTTTTGGGGTAAAGGTGTGGAAAAGTCAGAAGTGGTGACTTCTTGAAAGTTCTGGGGAGGAAAAATTTTTCGAAGGGGTTTAAGGGGGTCTCGCCATATAAGGAGGTGACCCTTCAAACAATTTTTTTTACCATTGGTAGTCGAGTAGGGTGTCATTGGAAAGGTCTTAATACGATATTTTTAAAACAAGTTCTAAAATTGCATTATCAGTACCGAGAGGAGCAGGGGGAGGGGAAATGTACGAACGTTGCGTAAACTCCCCCCCCCCCTCTTGCGATTGGACACCTTTCAAAAAAATCATGAATGTAGGTATTTATGAGTACAATACAACAAATATATGAGAAGTAGAAATTCACTCAACTTTGTTAGTAATAGTATGATTTATTGATTTTACATTTTCTTGAATAAACTCTTACCTTAAATTCAATAAAATACACAGATGACTATTTATAAGATTCATCGGTCCTAAAAATTTCATAAGGATGTGATGGTATTTAACGAAGTTATAGCGATTTAAATGAAAAAAAATTCATTTATTCATTTATTCATGAAAGTTCTTTATGAGAGCTTTTCAAAACAATTCTTAAACTGGAAGTTTTTGGTTCAGTGGGAGGCACAGAGGGGGGGAAATACACAAAAAATGTGTTTCCTCCCTCGCGAATGAACACCTGTGATCTAAAAAATCTGAAAAAATTATCAACGCAGATATTTATGAGTATGAGTAACAAATACCTCAGAAGTCAATAATCTTTCAAGTTTGTTAATAATAGTATGATCTTCGAATTTCATATTTTCTCTAATAAAATCGTCTATGACATGTTTCTTGATTTAATTTGTTGCTGGTGACCGCATTTTGTAAGTTGAGTACAAAACCCTTCTGACAAGAGCGTTGGTCTGTCTACCCAACTTGTTTTGTTTCAGATTCTCAGAGTTCTAATCAAAATCTTGTATTTGAAATTCCACTTGACTATCTTTATTAGAAAAAATTTAAAGGTTACTTCAGCATAAGGCAGGCTCCCCACTAACATTTTTTAAATTTTCGATAGTTCCTTATGAGAGACAGCGACTTCTGACTATCCCACAAAGATTGAGTACTATAACTTTAATAGTTACTGAGAAAATTTACTGAGAAGCATGAACAAACGGACAGATAATACGCGGAACTAGGATGTCCTTGGAAAATTTGTTGTACAAGCTCTAAAAAATAATTCAAAGATTATAAAGACTCCAGATATTTAATGTCTTTAAGCGAATGAGTACATCACTTAACTCCAATGTTAGCATTTGCATTACGCGGTAGAGTGTTTTTGTCTGGAGGGTTTCGTAAACATCAAAGCATTTAAGCTCTATTCAGGGGTTCATACCACAAACTTCACAAAATTCCATTCGGTTCACGTCTTGTCAATCCGTGCGTCACAGAAACTTTCCTCATAATTTATTGAAGATGCAAAACTAAATCTTGTGGGAAGGTTAGAAGTGGTGAGCTCTCTAGAGTTTAGGTCTTTCGAAAACTACAAATTTTTTTTCGCAGCATTCCCCCATAATACCAAAGCACTCGTGAATTTTTTTTTATCGGAGATAGCCAAATGGAATATCAAATAAAGTGCAAGGGGAGGGAAAATGTATGGTAAATGTATCGTCTATGATCTGCAAGTAGTTTTTTTTTGAGTGAATCAAAAATAACAAATAACTTAGCGATCAAAATTCATTCAATTTTTTAAATAATAGCATAGATGCTAAGTTTCAAATTTTAGTCAATAAAATCGAATAAATAACCTTAAATTCAATGAAATTTTTTAACATGTAACATACTATATTTTGTGAAGCTATAGCCGTTTGAGCTTTGCTAGATTTTATACCATATTGGCTCATACCAGAAGGTACATTTTTAATTGAGTTTTCTTGCAAAAGCCAGGAAGGATGGAGGATCCAAATTTTATTAAGATTCTGTGACCCGAGAAATACATTCAATACTGTCACAAAATGCTTTAATTCAAATTACAAAGCGTCTCTTTAAATTTTTTATTTAATATCCATATCTTCGAAACATTAGTTGAATTTTATGATTAGTTGCTTATAGGAGCATAAATTTTCCTTCTTCTTGCTCTTAGCACTACAGCCCCTCTTGGGCCTTCACTTCCTGCAAATGGCGCCTCCAACTGTCTCGGTGCATCGACCGCATCCTGTGATTTCGAAATCCGAGCACTGATGAACTGTCTTCGTCGTCTGAGTCAGACCAGCATTTCCTCGGTTTCTCCACTGGTCTCCGGCCTTCAGTTCTTCCAACGAATACCTTTTTGGGTGTCCGTTGTTGGTCCGTACGATTCATGTAGTCAGCCCATTGTAGCTTCCGCAGTCTTACAATCGTTGAGACCTCCGGCTAATCAAAAATTTCATACAGCTCATGGTTGTAACGTATTCGCCATTGGTCTCCGTCCAGCCTCCCTCCGGCTATTTACCTCAGGACCGGTCTTTCAAAGGCGTTCAAAATGTTTGCAGACTCTTGGGTTAGGGTCCATGTTTCACACCCATAGCAGAGGACAGTTCTTATAACAGATTTGTATACTTAGAGCTTTGTTTTCCTGTGTATGCAGCTGGTCTCGAAGATCAGTAAAACTGAAAAATATTTCACTGGCGAGCTGTATTTTTCGGCGTACTTAACCTCTTTCATTACCGGTTCTCGCAATTTTGGCATTTATACATATATACAAATTTGCCCACATTTTTGATATTGTATTCGCCAAGTGTCTATACTTTGGGTGTTTGAGGTATTTTTTAGTTTTGCTCCGATTATTCGCCTCAGAACCTGTCGCTCAAAGGCGTTCAATATATTTGCGGATGCTTGAGTCATAGCTTAAAACAGGTCTTACCCCAGATTTGTATACTTGGAGCTTTGTTTTCCTGTGTATTCAGCCGGTCTTCAAGATTGTCAAAACAGAATAACGTTTTTTATTTGCGGGCTGTATTCTACAGCGCACTTTGTTTCTCCAGTACCCGTTTTCGTTATTTTGGTGCCTAAGTTTGCAAATTTGTTAACATTTTCGATACTGTATTCGCCGAGTGTGAAATTTTGTGTATTCGAGGTATTTTTCCTCGACTGAGCTTTGTTTTATTTTCATTGATTTGTAGCTACACTAGTTTTGCATCGCTGCCAAGTTTCAGGGAAATCTCTTTGGCAGTTTTTAATGACCGTGACAAAATGTTGATGTCATCCGCATAGGCTACTACTTGAACCGACTTGTACAGTAATGTACCGTGTGCATCGGCAGGTCGCTTCCTTATGACGTATTCTAGAGCCAAATTGATTTGCAATGAGGCTAACACATTGCCTGCTTTAGTCCAATATTTGTGTCAGACATCGGTGAGTTAGTTATAAGTGTAGACTTGGGAGGCCGACGACGTCATTGTCATTTTGGTAAGACGGACTAATTTGGCTGGGATGCCAAAGCAAAGCATTATTTGGTACAGTACGTTACAATCAATACTGTCATATGCTTGCTTAAAGTCAACGAAAATTTGGTGTCCATCTATGTTGAACTCCCAGAATTTTTTAAGCATCTGCTTGACAGTGAAGAATTGGTCTATCGTCGATTTACTTGTTCTAAAACCACTTTGATACTCTTCAATAATACTGTTGGTGTATGGTTCAATTTTATTTTCTAAGAGTTTTAATAATATTTTGTACACCGTACAAAGTAGTGATATGTCTCTATAATTTTCGCGCTGTAACTTGTCACCTTTTTGGCTTCTGTCTTTCGGTATATATTTCTGTTGCCAAATGTGCTGGAAGACATTGTGAATAGCTTGATGAACACTACTGCTACAATGTTTGATAAGCTCCACTGGAATATCATCGATGCGAGGTATTTGATTATTCTTTTGGGCTTTGATGATGGAACACACATCATCCAGAGTTGCTGGGGCCAATAGAAGCTCCCCGCAGACATCTTTACGCTTTGATGTTCTGAAGCTGGGTTGAGGATTGAGGAGGTTCTTGAAATATGATGCCCATCTTTCCTTCATCTTGGTTTCGTCAGCGATGATATTGCTGGCGTTATCACGACAGTGCATGGATTTGGACTGATAACCACGCTTCAGGCTTGTCACTACTTTGTATGCTTGTGTTGTGTTGTTGCTCGCTAAACTTATATCTATACTTCTCAATTGGTCATCATAGTATTTTCTTTTCTTAATTCTAATTATCTTATTCGCTACTCTTCTGAGATTTTCATATTTCTCTCTTTGTCCTGATTTTCCTACCTACGTTTTCTTTGTACGCCTGATTCTTTTTATCTAACGCATTCTGGCGCTCGGCATCGAACCAATCATTCCTCTTGCGTCGGGCTTGATGTCCGATCATCTATTCTGCTACAGTCCTAATAGCGGCTTTCACTTCCATCCAGTGCTCGTTGCTTGTCTTTAATGATGCATTTGAGAAGATGGGGGCCAACTGGTTGTCGAGGATCTCCGTGAAATTTTTGGCCACAGATGCCGTTTAGAGCCTTTCGATGTCAAATTTTTGCAGCGCGCTGGTCTTCGCCAAATATGCCTTTGACATACGACATCGATAGGTTAATTTGATCAAGTAATGGTCTGTGTAACAATTGGCTCCTCGGTATGTACAGACGTCAAATATGCTTGAGGCCAAACGTTGTTGGATCAGAACATGGTCGATCTGGTTTTATGTGTTGCCATCCGGTGATACCCAGGTCATTTTATGAATGCGTCAATGTGGCAACCAAGTCAAACTTATGAATAGATTTCTGCTACATGCAAAGTCAATCAGGTGCTGGCCGTTTTCATTTGTTTCATCGTAGAGGCTATATCCTCCAGTTGTTACCCGATAAGTTAGCTTATTCATTTCTTCGTTCTTGTCTTCGATCGGAGTTCAGAAGTTCAAAAATTTCATTTTTATGCGGATTGCACTCAACGGTTCATTGACTGCCTTAAAATCAAGAACGCATAAATTTTCCTACTTGATGTGAATATTAATGGAATTTTCATGACAATTTTTAAAAAACTATCTTTCCTTCGTCACACCACCCACTACCCGGATCAAGATCCATTTTAGACGCGGCGATGCATTTTCCATTTAAAGAAAAAAGTCATACAAACATCATTGGCATATGCGATCTATCAATGTCACCATCCATACCATGACCTATCAAATGACCGTTTTTACAATTTCCATTGAAATTTTCTATATTCATTGTTATGGTAGTGTCCACAAGCTTCATGACTTTTGCTAAAACAAAAGCATAGTTTGTTTTTCAATAGTTATTTTGTTGTTTAATCTTTATTTAGTGGGAAAATTTTGTAGTTTGTGTTATCTACCATGACCGGTCATATTACCCATTGAAAGATTAAAGTATTCCCATAAAAGGATTCATTGCAAATGGTGTTTATTTCCAAAATTTTTTTTTCTCTAAAATTGGCTTCCGGAAATATCAAGCCATCATTAGCTAGATGTAATGCATATGTGGCTAACTCTTAGTGAGAAGTGCCGTTCAAAGGTAATTTTAGGACATCGTCAAATGTTTGCAAATTGTACTCGCTCGCTCGTTCTTTATCTGCCTGATTTTCATTCGAAATATTCCAAATTCTGTAGGTTTATACAACGTTTTATAAGTTCAGTTTGTAAATAAAATAAAACAACACTCAAAGGAGATGAATTTTCCGATAAAAACCAATCACCCAAGGTCTAAAATCCAAGCAGAGAACAACATATTCAAAAGTGTTAGAGAAAACACATTCATAAGTGTTTTATTAGTTTTTATATTTATTTTTTGAGTTCCCTTGCTTTCTTTTATGATGTATAGTATTATAAGGGTTATTTTGAAAGAAAAAAAAAAACGTTCGCAACAATAGTTATAAGTTATACTCTTTTTCCTTTTTGTCCTTTTGGCTTTTTTTTAATTTTTAGCTTTTAATCATGCATCAAAATGTCGAAACGTTCGAGAAATGTGAATGCATTATTGGCGAAAATAAATGATATTGATGAGGAATATTCAAGAGATGATCGAGGGATATCTGATATTGAAGATACCAATGCAGAAAATGGTTTGGCCCTGTTTTGGAGCAACTCGACTACTGATGAAAGCGAAGAAAATTTTGCAATCAGTCGTAATCGACCAAAGAGTAGACGAATTTTAGAAAATTCTAACAGTGAAAATGAAAACTTATTAGATGAAACTGCTTTTGACGGAACAGTTTGGCTAGAAATCTAAGTAGGGTCTCATTCAGGACGAGCACCATTTTATAACATTTTCGGGAAAACATCAGGATCAACAGCATACAGTAAGCGAAACATTATGAAAGGTGAAACTTAACAGGCTTTTTCCCTGATAATTGACCAAACCATAATACACGAAAGCAGACGCATTTCGTGTGATAACATCTAAATGGGAATTACCCCTTTCAAAGCTATATGCATTTATTGCACTCCTGTATGCATGTGGGGCATATACAGCAAAAAATAAAGGTGTCTCACTTTTATGGAACAAAAAGTGGGGTCCAGCATTCTAATTAAACACCATGAGCAGAAATAATTACACCCAGGTTATGATATTTATTCAATTTGATGACAAAACCCAATGAAGTCAACGCTTAAAGATCGATTAATTTTCTTTGATCTCTGAAATTTGGTGCAAATTCATCGAAAACAGCCAGAACTGCTATACACCAGGGCCTTACATTACCATCGATGAGCAATTGTTCCCAACAAAAGCAAGGTGTAGATTTACACAGCATATGCTAAATAAGCCAGGCAAATTTGAGATCAACATCCGATGTATGTAATAATATTTGGGAAAAGATGAGAGACACTTCAGTTTCACTCGGAGAATTTGTCACTTGAATACTAAAAGAACCAAGTAAGAAATGTAACCATTGACAATTTCTTCACAAGCGTTTCTCTAGCGAATAAAGTGTTAGCAAAGAAAACTAACTAAGGTAGCTGGAATAATTTGCACAAATAAAAAGGAACTATCGAAATTGGCGAACACAAAATATGACAATTTGGCACGTTTCTCAACGAGGTTATACCGTTTAGATAAAAAAGATAAAAAAGTCTTAGTGTCTAGTTCAATGCATAGTTCTGCGGAAATTGAGGACAACGATACACTTACACCAGAAACTATTAGATTTTATAGTAGTGCCAAATTCAGTGTAGATATTACCGACCGAATCGCCAGAAATCGCACGGTAAAATCTCAATCTCGGAGATGGCTTTTACGAGTATTTTTCAATATACTGGACTTAGCCGCATTGAATGCGTTACTACTGTTACCTTACATACCTAGTTTCGCTCATAGCGCTGAAGATGGCCGGCAATACCGACCGAAATGCATCCGTGTGTGTTGTAGAATACAAAATCATTTTTACTATCTAACTCTTAATTTTTATTCTAAATCAATATTTGTGGTCCATAAGGGAATTGTAACTTAATTTCATTAATCTTGGGTTGGGGTCCATGTTTCACACCCATAGCATAGCACACTTCTTATCACAGATTTGTATAGTTTGAGCTTTGTTTTCCTGTGTATGCAGCTGGTCTTTAAGATCGGCAAAACTGAATTAAATATTTTATTTGCGAACTGTATTTTTCGACGTATTTCATCTCTTTCATACTGGTCCTTACTATTTTCGCACTTAAATAGACAAGTTTGCCCGCATTTTAGATATTGTATTCGCCATGTGTCATATTTTGGGTGTTTGAGGTTTTTTTTTTGACTGCGTCATGAGCTTTGTTGAATTCTCATTGATTTGTAGCCCGACTAGTTTTGGTTTGTTGTCCAGTTTAAAGAAGAGTTTTTTTGGTAGTTGTTAACGACCATGACTAAGTGTTGATGTCGTCCGCATAGGCTACTACTTGGCTCGACTTGTACGGTAATGTACCGCGTGTATCAACAGGTAGCTTTCTGATGACGTATTCTAGAGCCAAATTGAATAGCGGTGGGGCCAGCCCATCTCCCTGCATTAGTCCAATATATGTGTCAAAGTCATTAGTAGGCTGATTATTGATACCAACTTGAGAGTTTGTCGACGTCATTATCATTTTAGGAGGATGGATTAATTTTGCTGGGATACAAAAGCAATGCATTATTTGTCACAGTACGTTACGATCAATACTGTCACGCGCTTGCGCGAAGTTAACAGAGATTTAGTGTACGTCTATGTTGAGCTCCCAGCAGTACTCAAGTACCTGCTTGACTGTAAACAATTGGCCTATTGTCGATCTGCTTGCACCAAAACCAGCTTGATTCTTTCCAATAATACTGCTGGCGTATGTCACGATTTTATTTTCAAAGACACTTGAAAATATTTTGCACGCATTGATATGCCTCGATAGATTTGCACTGTAGCTTTTCAACTTCCACGTGGCTAGAGAACATAATTGATTGACTCCACTCGTTCAGTATATGCTCTTGCTACTCATTATTCAGGATAACTTTATGGATAGCTTTCTGAACACTGCTACCAGCATTTTTAATGAGCTTTCTTAAGTTCTCATGGATGCCCGACACTTTGTTATTCTCTTGACTCTTCATGGTGGAAAAATTTAATCCAGAGTTGGTGGGTCCAATTGAAGCTCTCCGGGAATATCTGTAGGTTCCGATGTTCTAGAGCTGTATGGAGGATTAAGGAGGTTCTTGAAATATGATGCCTATCTTTCTTCAGTTCTGTTTTCATCAGTGATTATGTTGCCCATGTCATCACGCTTGAGCGTGGTCCTAGGCTGATAACTTCATTTCCGGCTTTCACTGCTTTGTATGCTTGTCTTTTGTTGTTGCTCACTAGACTTACATCGTTACTTCTCAATTGGTTGTCATAATATTTTCTTTTATGAATTTTAATTATCTTATTCATTACTCTTCTGAGATTTTCATAATGTTCTCACTTCGTAATGATTTTCCTACCTAAGTCTTCTTTGCGCGCCTAATTCTGTTCGTTTCGCGCATTCTAACTCTCAACATGGAACCGATCGCTTCTCTGCGCCGGGGTTGATATTAGATCGTTTGGTCTGCCACGGTCTTAACTGCTACTTTCACTTCCACTTATAGCTCGTGGCTTTTTCCAGTATTATATCTGATTGGATCGGAGCTAGCTGTTTGTCAAAGGTTTCCTTGAAATTTTCGCCACAGACACCATTTGGTGCTTTTTGATGTCGACTTTCTCTAGAGGGCGGGCCTCTGCCAAATACGCCTTTTATATGCAGTCTGGTTTTGTGTGCTGCCTTCTAATGATACTGAGGATATTTTATGTATGCGTGCATGAAGGAGGCAAGTCAAACGTTTGACTAAATTTCTGCCACATGCAAAGTCAATCATCGTCGAGGCTATATCCTCAAGTCATTCACAGGTGAGATTGCTCATTGCCAACATTTGCTTTAAAATAACGTAGAATTATTTTTGCGTGGTTTCTTGACAATGAGCAACTATTCTTTCTAGGTGATTGTAGAACACTTTCTCCGTTTCTTCATCCTTATCTTTGGCAGGGGCATGTGAGTTTACCAGCGAAATTTTGAAGGATTTTCTTTTATACGGATCATTGATTGCCTTAAGATCAAGGACGTGTGATTTGAAGTCTTTACCCACGATAAAAGCCACTTCAAATTTTTGCATATACTATGCAACTTCATGTCTTGAATATCACTTCCAGTGCAGTTCGTTATCTGGATTGCCAGTATGTTTCATTTATATTGACTGGCCTATTGTAAGAGGTCCTTAACAGCACCAAGATGAATGAGTGATCTAACATTCCAAACTGCAATGCCGTAGTCCTTATTTTGGCTGCGACGTTATTGCCGTAGGTCCAATCAATTCCAACGCTGCGTTTCAGATTTTGAAACAGTGTAAGGTTTTCCAGGATGGGGAAATTAGCCCATCAACTAACCTCCATTGCAGCAGCATGGATTTTACTTACAATTCTGTTATCATCCTCTTAAGTGACCATAAAGCAGGTATAAGTAGGATTTAGTAGCAGAGTTGCAGATGTAATTGTATTTACAGTTATTGGCATTTCTCTACTCGTAATGTCCCATTGTGAAGGAGCCAGTAAACCCAATATGTGACCCCAAGAACATTTACAATTAGTAGTAAATGTTCTTGGGGTCACACATTGGGTTTACTGGTTGTGGATTTTAGGATCAGGAATCATGCACGGTCTGAATTAGCGAAATAAAGGAATCTCTCTTCCTTTCTCAAGCGGGCTTGGGACCGTCTACGGTGGAGTTAATTTTTTTTTAATTATTGTACAATATTCTTGAAAGTGCAAGTAGCATTGCGCACTTGAGCTGCAAATTTGATAGTTTATTAGTAAGTGGTGTTGTAATTGCCGTGGTAATACATTAGGCATACTTTGATAAATTTCATGTTACACATGCTTGTCATTTTCCGTTTTAGGCTTCCATATGATATCTCCTAGATTACTTAATTTAAACGTATTAAAACATGCCTGATTAGCTCTTCAAAATGTTATAATTTAGATTACCTAACTTCAGCATGCCACATAAGATCCTAATTAGGTTGGCATGAAGCATGCTTAATTTATTAATAGAGGAGAAATTCTCAGTTCTGAACTAATTTGGAAAATATTGAGTTAAGCATGTCTTTCGTTTTCCGCATTAGGCTTCTTCGCTGAGTTTTTGAACTTGCATATGTTAGAAGTTCCTCATCAAGCTTAAATTAGGTAGACATAGGTCATACTTAAGATAGAAATGTCGCCTTAGGTCCTCAACAAGCGACATTGGGCATGTTTAATTAAGACATTTCACGCTTTTTCTTTATTATACCATAATGTATATTTAGGCGCGAATAATGTGATTTTTAGTCGGAAACATCTCTAAAAGTTGCTTTCTAGGATGTCATACTCAAAAGTTGAATTGTTGAGGTATCTAGTAGTTAAATTAAGATTTTGCGGATACAACATTAGTTTGATAGTGCACGTTCTAAGGCTTAATATTTACTAAAATATTAAATTTCAGGCTTTAATTACAACGTAGCCGATATCCGATTCCGAGTAGCCTCAAAAACATTATCAAAATTAAGATAAAAAGTGATACGATTGGAACTAGCAGTCACATCTTAAACGAGTTACCATCAATCAAGGTTCTTGCGCTACTTTATCCTCCATAGGAAACCCCTAAGATTACACCCAAATGGTTTGAATAATTTGAGACAGGCTAATAGATTAGGGAAGACGAAAATATGCTCTGATTAGGGCAAAATAATAAAGAGTTACAAATGAGGGTTTCAAATGATTTTTTTTATTTTCATAAATCTCAAACAAAAAATTAATTTGTTTTAAATAGTTGACAGAAAGGTGAATCGTAAAACATATTTTAGACTAACAATAAATTTAAAATGCTTCTTGAAAGATTGCAAATCGACATTATGTACTGTTTGTACCTACATCGTTAGCAAATGAATTGCACTCTTTTATAAATGACTAACTCGTACCAATCTAAATTTTAGGCTTTGTTTTTGTCCACCCTTACCCAACGAGTGCTGCAAAGCCCCACGTGATTATCCACTAGCACTTGTATCTTTCCTCAAACGAAAGGGAAGGTGAGCTCAAACAGCATTTATTTATTTTTCCTCTGATTATTCATTTCAGAGCATGGAGCATCCCTCCTTGTTACGACACGTTATGCCAAAATCGAGTAGTGAGGCTGGCTTCCTCTTCGAGTTTGGCTTGGAGCTAGTGCTAGAATAGAATACTTTTTTCTCCCTTCTTGCTGTCTCAAGTGATAGGTATCCATCTCTAAAACTGAAATAAATGCGTTATAGGAGGCAGTAGTGTGAGTGAACCACCCTTGCTTGTTTTTAGCACAAAACCGGAGACTACAAAAAGAACCCTTCTGATATAACTATATAATGGTTTCACCTGACTTAGAGAAAGATGAGACTCATTTTTCCAGACTGGTGTGTATACTTCGCTTCGACAACGTATCATTAAAAACTTCAAACTTGGCGAAGGGTGAAATGGAAAAGTGGATCCAAAGCAAAATAGAGAAAAATGTGATGCTTAGGCATTGACATACTCTTAAATAGATTCCATGGTAGCGTTTTCGTGCTTTCTAACTTGTATTATTTCATCACGTCTTTTACACTCTTACCATGAAACTCCTCCAGACATGTTGAGATTAAAAATGCGAAATGGAGTCAGAACTGAAAAAACAGATACATATTCATTGGTGCACGATTTCATCTTAGAATTGACTTAAGGACGCGTCGAGTACTTCATTTTCTCTATTCATCAAGTATTTATTCTGGACGGGAGTGAAAGTCACTCGTATGAATTTATTGCCAGGAGATGGAATTGCATTCTTAAACATTTCAAATACCAACTTTTTGGACATTTTCATGACTACTTCAAAGTAAGTTAAACTGTTATTTTATTCGACGGAAGGTTACTCGCATCATAATTTACTCTAGTCAAGAGCACCGGATAGTGAAATGTATCACAATAAAAATATAAGCACGGAATTGTGTGAATCGTTCTGATACAAACAATTTAAGAAGGCGTTAGGGGAGCGCCCTCGTATTTAAAAGTAACTTTTGATCATTTTTTCAATGTAAAAGGCAGCCAAAATGGATAACAAAAGAAATATCATGAGAAAATCGGTGTAGCAAAGGTGAGAAGCGTAAAATCGGGTGCCAATATGTGTAAAATTGGGCCCCTTCATCTCACGGAAGAAAGTTTTTATGAGGGAAATTGCTACAAATATCTCTGGAATCAAAACTCGACAGGCTATGCAAGTAGTGCAATATATGAATTTTACATTATTGCTAATGAAATTAGAAGTAGGCCCTTAAGTTTCCACGTTTTCTAATACGAGTAATTGATGCATAATGTACTCCAAAAATTTCACGCCAATCGAATCATAAACTGCAACACTACAACCGATTGAAAAGTTTACAACTACATGAACAACGTGTGATGCTGGGATGGGGCACATTTCCAAAGGACCTATAGCCCAGTCATATTAGGTTAAAAAAAGGGGTCAACCTCGGAATGAAAGATAATAAGCTGCAAATTGGTATGAACCTTTGTTTTGTCATTCTAAATGTTGTCTCAAAAGTCACAATCGTTATCGTGTCCCCGTCTCAAGATATTCAAGGTCAAAGGTCACAAAAATCGGTTTTTCGCGAATATCTGGCTTCCTATCGGTTAAATGAGATTTGCATTTATTATAAAAGTTGTAGGCTATAAAATTCCCTACAACTTTTGTTTAAACTTTTTTTTCATACGACCAACCGTTTTGAAGGTAGAGCGCGAAGAGTGCACATCGTACAGTCATATACGGCCTAATGCAAGGTCAAGCGTGAGTTATGGTTATCAGTACGTTATAAAGTCAATTATTTACTTGGAAATTATAATTATTAAACAATGCCTATTATTTATGTACTAACTATTAATTATTTATATTTAATTAAAGTAAGTAACTTGATTTGCAACGGTACAATTTCAAACTAACGAATAATCTTGACTCATACAAAGTGGAGAGAGTGGCCTTGAATACTATAGAACATCTGTCCCGGCAATGAATAGAAAAGGGCATAGGGTAGGGACAAGTATTTCCAGGTATATAAGTATTGAGAAATTTACGCGTTTTAAAGAAAAGATATATAATGTCGTGTTAACTTAAAATAAAACTAAAATATATAATCTAGAATTAATAATATTTTATACTTAAATAGTTAAATATGAATAATTATATATAAATAATCAAGTTACTTACTTTAATTAAATATAAATAATTAATAGTTAGTACATAAATAATATATATAATTATTCATATTTAACTATTTAAGTATAAAATATTATTAATTCTGGATTATATATTTTAGTTTTATTTTAAGTTAACACGACATTATATATCTTTTCTTTAAAACGCGTAAATTTCTCAATACTTATATTCCTGGAAATACTTGTCCCTACCCTATGCCCTTTTCTATTCATTGCCGGGACAGATGTTCTATAGTATTCAAGGCCACTCTCTCCACTTTGTATGAGTCAAGATTATTCGTTAGTTTGAAATTGTACCGTTGCAAATCAAGTTACTTACTTTAATTAAATATAAATAATTAATAGTTAGTACATAAATAATAGGCATTGTTTAATAATTATAATTTCCAAGTAAATAATTGACTTTATAACGTACTGATAACCATAACTCACGCTTGACCTTGCATTAGGCCGTATATGACTGTACGATGTGCACTCTTCGCGCTCTACCTTCAAAACGGTTGGTCGTATGAAAAAAAAGTTTAAACAAAAGTTGTAGGGAATTTTATAGCCTACAACTTTTATAATAAATGCAAATCTCATTTAACAGATAGGAAGCCAGATATTCGCGAAAAACCGATTTTTGTGACCTTTGACCTTGAATATCTTGAGACGGGGACACGATAACGATTGTGACTTTTGAGACAACATTTAGAATGACAAAACAAAGGTTCATACCAATTTGCAGCTTATTATCTTTCATTCCGAGGTAAAAGCCCTAATATGACTGGGCTACTAGACGCTGTAGAGACGTACGGATTTTCAAAATAGTTTCAGGAAAGGTGCATGACACTGATGATGATTTTTTACGACTACTCAAATGATGAGGTCAACAAGCTGGAAGCAAGAAAACTGTCGGAGACTTTCCAAAATACAATAACGTGGTTTAAATTGGGCCATTTTTAGCCGTAAAAATGCATGCCCTTACTCAAACGTTGCCTGCGAATTGAATATTTGTTTATGAAATTTTGTTGCTCTATAACTGTTGGAGTATGATTTGCTTTGATTTTTTATATTTGAAAATATTTTGTGCGTCGTACAAAGTAGTGATATGCCTCTATGGGTTTTGCACTGTAGCTTGTCACTTTTCTTATGCATAGGAAATATAACTTATTGGCTCCTTCTTGAAATTTTGCGTCAATTGAATATTTAATAATTACAACAACAATAACTTGTAATACTGGGAGATACCCATTCGGAACGGACTCAGACAGTACAGTTATATATAAATTTTGATGAAAATTAGATGTTGTCACGTGTTATAGTTTGCGGCCAATAATTGAAAACGCACTGTCTTTTTAATTAAGTTCAAAGGATTTATTCAAAAAAAATGCACAATAATTCATTTACCAATTTCACCAATTTTACTTTTCACTTTGTCTATAAATTTTTGATTCAACTGTCTTAACTATCAACTAATATCGCCTTTAATTCGCACTCCTCACTTATCGCCGTTCTTACTATCGCGGTGTTACTATTCCCCGTTCATTCAGCTCGGCATTATACGGGTCTCTAGTCATTCAATCCATTTCTCATACATTGGCAAACTACCTGAAATATCGAGCAATTCTGAATACCCACAGTGACGTCACTTTCAGATGTTGATCATGCTTGGTCGATTCTTGTACTTTCGAGTACATTCGTTTGTTGATCATGATGTCGTTGTTAGTTGCGACAGTAGCTCGCAGAAATGTTTGGACATGTAACACTGCCCCACCTCAGTTCTTTTCACGTGGGTGTAATATGGGCCAAGACAGTCCAAGTGCACGATTTTCATTTTGGCTCTTGGCTTGCGGTGTTCCTGTATGCGATATACGAAGTCATTTATTCGCTTTGTAAATCGATATTGTCCTTCCCAGCTATGCCGTAACTTCGGAGACCTACATTTCCCCCGTTGTGGGTTATATAGCCACACCAAGTCATCTTGCTGGAAGCTAGTAGAATTTGCCTTCAGATCATACCTGGTCTTCAAGCGGTCAGCAGCCATTTCGAGGTGTTTTCGCACTCTCCGATGTATCCGTTGGCTTAGCTCACTTGCGTACTCCGAGATCGTTTGGGGCTTCTCAGGGGGTACTTTATATCAGCCTGCAGACGAATAGTATTTCCAAAAATGGCGTTGGCTGGGGCTTCGCCCGTAGATGCATGTTCGGCAGCCAAACCAATGACTCAAAGTTTCGGGTTTGATCTGAATGTAGTTCACAAGGTACACCATACCTACTGAACCAACTTAATACTAGCTGTTCAGCTACAGTAGTTGCTTCCTAGTTTGGATGGGGATGGGGTAGACCTCAGGCCACTTCCTGAAATAATCGGCCTCAACCAGCGTGTATCGATTTCCCCATTTGGATCCAGGAAAGGGTTCTGCGGTGTCAACAGCAATCCTTTCGATTGGTACCCCCTACGTTATAGGTTTGCATTTGTCATCTCAGTCGTCGCTTTGGACCTTTGATGGAAGCGCAAATCGTGCATCTGTGACACCAGTCCTCTAAGTCTTCTCGAGCATGGAGGCAGTAGAACCTCTCTCGCAATTTTTCTAAGGTCTTATTAACACCAAGGTGGCCTCCCGAGGACCTTTCGTGCATTTCCCCAACCACATCGTGGACTCGGCTTTTGGGAAGTATAGTTTGCATCTTATAGGGGCTGCTATCCACCGTTTCCCATTCCCGTTTGAGTACGCCACCCACAGCCTAAAGAGAGTTCCATTGTGCCCAATAACTTTTCAGGGTTGTGCTGTGCATTGAAACGTCCTCCCACTCAGGTCGCTCAGTTGTCTCTTTCCATACGAGCAATGGTCCGATGTCTTCATCGGCTAACTGGGCATTTCGAATCTCCTCTGATTACCAATCTTCATCGAATTTGGCCGTTATCAACCGCATATCAACGGGTGGTTCCTTTTTCTCAATCCGTCCGCAATGCGTGCAGTTAACTGGACATGGACGACGATATAGGGCGTCAGCATTTCCATGAACTCCGCCCTTCCGATGAACAATTTTGTAATCGTATAACTGCAATCTTTCAATCCATCTCGCAACTTGTCCCTCGGGTTTTTTGAAGTTGAGCAGCCATCTCAGCGATACATGGTTGGTTCGAACGACAAATTTCTGGCCATGAAGGTACTTATGGAACTGCTTAGTGGCCTCTATTTTAGCCAATAACTCCTTTCTGGTCAGGCAGTAGTTCCTCTCACTTTTTGAGAGAGCTCGACAGTAATACGAGATGACTGTTCCTTCGCCATCAATCTGCTGGGAGAGTACAGCTCCAATCCCGCCGTTGCTTGCATTGGTGTGAACTACTAACATTTTTCCGGGTTTCGGATATGCCAGTACGGGTGATTCACACAGTTTCTCCTTAAAGGTCTCAAAGGCTGCCTGGCATCGTTCATTTCAGACATATGGACGATTTTTCTCGGTAAGCTGATGAAGACATTAGCTATTTTGGCAAAGTCTTTGACGAATCTTCGATATTAGGTCACCAGACCCAGAAAACTTCGTATTTGGCGCTTGTTGTTTGGTGTTGGTCAGCTTTTCATGGCTTCAATTTTCTCAGGGTCTGTTTTGACCCCTTTTGCTGATTTGACGTGTCCCAGGCATTTTACTTCAGCTGCGAAAAGGGTTCGCTTGTCGGAACTAAGTTTCAGCTTTCCCAGTCGCAAACGGGAGAAAACTTCTTCTAAGCTCCGCACATGCTCTTCGAACGTTCTCCCGATAATAACGATGTCATCTAGGTACACCAAGTAGTTCTTCCAGGTTTGGCCTCATAGCACGTGTTCCGTCAGGTGTTCGAAAGTGGCTGGAGCATTGCAAAGCCCAAATGGCATCACGACAAATTACTACAATCTAATCTGAACTGAAAATGCGGTCTTCTCTTGGTTCTTTTTGTCGATTTCTACCTGCCAGTAGCCACTCTTGAGATCGAGTGGAGAAAACCATTTTGCGTCGGCTAAAGTGTCCATGATGTCGTCGATGCGTGGATGCGGGTAACTATCTTTCTTAGTGACGTCATTAAGCTGCCTATAGTCGACACAAAAACGAGTGCTACCATCCTTTTTCTTTACTAGAAATACAGGCGCGGCCCATGGACTGACAGAAGGTTCGATAATGCCTTGTTTTTCCATGTCCAAGATCACTGTGCTCACTTCTTCTAGTTTGGTTATAGGAGGACGCCTTGATGCTTGTCGAATTGGCTTGGCTCCCTGTGTATCTATGATGTAAGTAACGGCCTTGATCATCCGGGCGTTTGCCCAAATCCAACGTGATTCCATGTGGTTGCAGAAAATCCATTCCAAGAATGCAGTCATCCATAATGTTCGCGGCAAGAAAATGATGTCTGAACGTAAGGTCTGACAACTGTATCTGGAGGTTGACCTCACCATGGACAGGTGGAGTTTCTCCCATAGCTGTCCGTTGTGAGAAAATTCTGCCCTTGTGAAGTAGTTGTTGCCTCACTAGGTCTGGTCAGATAATCGATCGGGTTGCACCAGTGTCGAGTGTCATGGTGCAATGCTCTCCGCCAACTTGACCCGGAAGGCATAAGTCCGCTTCTCCACGATGTAGTCTTGACAAAGCGATGATAGTGCTGAGGACTTCGATCCTCCTAGCCAACCTCTGCCCCACGAAGTTAGCTCTTACATATTTCCCGACCCCTCAGTTTGAAGAGCTTCCATTCTGGACACCCTGGACAATAGCTTGGTTTTTTTGCTTCTTGCAGTCTCTTTGCAGGTGCCCCTTCTCTCCACGATTTCAGCATCTAGGCGCGCCATTCACATGCGGGTCTCGCTCAATTTTCACGCGCTCACACCTGCCACCACTTTGCATCTGCCACTGCCCTGTGAAACCGTGCAGTGACATGAGTCACATTTTACGCTGCCTCAAAGTTCAGACTAAAAGCCAATTCATCCTCAACCGTTTACTTTTGAGCTAGAAGCACGGCTTGTTGCAATTCCTGGTCCTTAAATGCAATGATGAATGCTTCTGTTGCTGCGTCATCTCGATGTTCTGGGTCATAAGCTGGGTAAGCCCAAAGTGCCAGTAGCCCAATGTCTTGTGCTAGCTGCTGTAAGGTTTCGCCAGACTTCTGCATCCGATGCTGTAGCTGTGACCGATAAATCTGCCTAAGATTTTCCTCTCCATAACGCATGTCTAGCGCATTCATTATAGTAGCCGGGTTTGAGTGCAAATCAATGGGGACAGTCTGTTAAAGCTCGGCAGCTGGGTCTCTTAGAGCAAGAATCAATGCAGTTGCTTGTTCCTACTCATTCCAGTGATTTATCCGAGCGGCTGCTTGAAACTGGGTTTTATAAATACTCCAGACCGCTTACCCGTCGTATATTGGTGCTTGCACATTTCTGGATGTGGTTTGCGCTGCGATTATAAGCGGGGCTGGTGAGGTGACTTTTGATTTTTTTTTTGTGGTAGGGAGGCGAGGAGGTGAGGTGGTTACTACTGCCCTAGCTGCTTCCAATTCCTTTTTCATGTTTTCCATCTCATGGTTGATTCTCTCCTCAATCTGACTGACTTTTTCCTCAACCTGGTAAACCTTTTCCTCGACTTGGTCAACCTTTTCCTCGATACCTTTAATTTGTTTTTTCAGGCTACCAAGCTCCGTTTTTATTTCGGTTGTTGACGGTTTCTCCAGTTTCTGTGTGATGTCTGCCTTGATTTCAAATGCTTGTTGGTCCAGCTTCGCATTTAAACTGGAGGACTGTTGTCGCTGCTCTTGCTGCATCAGCATCAACATTTGCATCAGTGCATTTTCTGGTTCCTTTGATTGTGGTGTTTCTACTTCTCCACCTTCTGCATCTTTTTCCGGATCTGAGGGCTCACCCGAATCCAGATTCATGCCTTCCAACTCGATCGTGTCACGCAAGCGTGCAATCAGTATGGCCTTTGTACTTTCTGTGGCCAGATTTCGCTGTTCCAACTCTTTCTTGAGCCCCGATATGGTCAATTCATTAATTTGTAGATGTGAGCTTCGTGGCATTTTTATTGTTTGACTATTTTTCCAACAGTTTCCACGTTAAATTTTATTATTGTGCACTATATGAATGCTCAAATTTTCTCTTGTAAAGTTTTTTTATCACTTCTTGACACCACTGTCACGTATTATAGTTCGCGGCCAATAATTTTAATGTTTCGGGAAAGTGAAAACGCACTGTCTTTTAAATTAAGTTAAAAGAGTTTATTTACTAAAAATGCACAATCATTCATTTAACAATATCCTCAATTTTACTTTTCACTTTGTCTATACATTTTTGATTCACCTGTCTTAACTTAAAAATCACAACACTATTACCCAATCAATATCGCCTTTACTATACGCTCCACTCTATTGCAGTTTTACTATCGCGGTTGTAATAATCTTCCCATTCATTAAGCTCACCTTTATATAGGGTCTCTAGCCATTCAATCCATTTCTCGTACATTGGCGAATGTTCTGACGAGAGCTACCTGGAATATTCGAGCAATCCTGAATGGGGCAGTGACGTCACTTTCAGATATTGATCATGCTTGGTGGGTTCTTTGCTTTCGATTACATTCGTTTGTTGATCATGATGTTCTTAATGGTTGTGAAAACAATTGCAACAATAGCTCACAGAATTAATTGTACATGTATGTTATCATAACAACTCAAACAATATGTTCAACATAATGAAAAAATTTCGAAAAATTTAAATTCATAATAATCAAATTTTGTTATTTGAACTCAATTTATAGAGTCTGCATTTTAGTCAATTTTTGATATTATTAATCGGTTTACAAGACCATTATAGCAAGAGTACACTCCAGCAACCTTGATTTGTCTTCAGCTTACTTTTACCCCACATATTCGTTTTAATAAATTTTTCCTTTTGCATCGATATTTAGGTTAAATGTAAAGCAAGAAATGAATGAAGTGAAAGCGTACTTTTCCCTACGAAAAATAACTTTTCGTTCTGAAAAGAAGCTTAAACTTTCGACTCAGGAGGTAGAGTTTTCAAAAAAAATAAAAGGTTTTTAAGAGTGAGATTGCACTTTACTTACACAATAAAGTTAGTTAAAAGTGAATTTGCTCCCGCAATCACTGGCATTTTTTTCGAATTATTATAAAACTTGGTTTTTTTTCATAAAAGGTGGAGGCACTTAACCCTCAAGTAGGCAAGACCGCCTCAAGGCGGGTTTCATTTTAAAACATTAAAAATTATATGCAAACCGATATCACCTTCAACTACTCGCGCAAATTTTGTGTCATTCTGCGTTGCAGTTCTATTTTTTTAGACGTGTTTTGTACTCACGATTAGTTTACCGCGAGATTTAGGAATACTGGCAATTCAGTATTTCTAGGCGAAATTTCTTCAACGATTTTTGGATTTTATTCAACGAGTAAATATTGAGACTTTCTTTACAAGCACAGAGTTTATTTATAAAGTATTACACGTAATAGTTACAAATTCGCAAATTAAAATTGAAGTTGCTACTTGAGCCGACAAAATGAATCTAACATTTCAAAATTTTTTACAAACTAGGAAATCTATTAGCGATTACACATTTTTTTAGTGGGAAACTGAAGGACTATGATTCGTTAACAAAAAATAGGAAAGGATGTTGCAAAGTACATAATTTCTTTCCTCCTTTTATTTTCCTATTTTTTTGTACAGAGAAACCAGGTTAAAAGTGTACGGCGTCGAGAACGGATTCATTATCGAAGGACCCAAATTTTTATTGCGGGAAAAAACGCTAATTTTAGAAATACAAAATACTTAATAACGAATGCTATGGTCCTTTTGTATGTTTTTTTTGTTATAATAGTGAATAGCATATTGCAGACTGGACTGGGAAATTCCCAGGAATTAGGAATTGTTGAAAAATAGGCGGAGATGGAACAAGACGTGAAAAATTATTTGTGCTTTATTTACTTTTTTGTGAGTTTATAGCTTGTGTTTTGTGCTGATTTTGTGGCAGAAAAAATTATTTCGTAGTAAGTATACGTATCTAGAATATGATAATCCGAATCGGATGCGAATTCGTTATTCACAATAAGAACTATAGTGTCTGGAAGCAATCCCGCCTCCAGGCGGGATTGCCAGTTTACATCAACTTTACTATGAATGCTTGTTGTAACATTTATGTATTTGTGTTTCAGGAAAATGGTGAAACCTTCGTCTCGAAAATCATTTCGGTTGTCCGAAATCAGCAGGATGACTGCAGAAGAAATTGAGGAACTTTTAACTTCGGTTCCATCTGACATCGAGTCGGAGTCTGATGATGAGGAGAGAGATGATTTCGAAGGAAACAGCGATAACAATACGGATGACTAAGATCACGAGGACAGTTTTGCACTCCCCCGACTATCTGACGTAACCGGAGCTCCTGTCCCGGATTCGGAAGGGAACGGGTGTTCTTCTTTACAGTCGGCAAAAGACACATCAGCTGGATATTTAACTCAGGCTGTTCGTGTTAGCCACAACCTCAGTACAATTGAGTCCATTACACCACCTGCTACGCCTTCTTTTCTGTCTCCAGTTGCATCAACATCTACAGCAGCACATCGTTAAAAGATTATAATGTCAAAAAAACCAAAAACGAACCAAAAACCAAAAACAAGTTTGCGTTCCCCGTTTCATCGTAATGATCGGAAAAAACAATACTTGGAATTGGATTTACCGAATATAATCAAAGGTCGTTATAACTAGTCATTTTTGATATGTAAACTTCATTTCGTTCCTTTTGTTCTTAACAGAATATAATCACCATATGGGTGGAGTCGACCTCGTGGATGGGTTACTTGGGCGGTACCATATTTGAACTATATTTTACCATTTAATTGATATGACCGTGGTAAATGCTTACCTTTTGCATCGTCGTATCCATAATCAGAAAGTTACCTGATTTCCGAGAAGGTTAAACCACCTAAACCACCTAAAGGTGGCCTGTGGACGGCTTTCAAAAATTGTTGAAACGTAAAACATATCCTCCTCCAGATGACATTTACTTTGATCAAATAGGAATTGGCCTACAACTCTCGATAGAAGTGCTAAAATACGTGCAAGTTGACTGGTTGTGAATCAGAAACTCAAGTAATTTGCCCAAAGTGCAATGTGAGTTTGAATCAATCCGCTACAAATAACTGTTTTTATAAATTTCACAACGTAAATAAATAAAGTATTCTTTTTTTAAATTCATTGGACTTTTATAAATGCCCCAATCTCTTATTGTTTATCTTATTATAAATTTCTTCCGTACTATTGTAGTAATCGAGCAGTTAAGGGTTAAAGGAAATTCAAGCGTAAAATGTCCCAGATCAACTAAACAAACGAACGCAGCGATTTCAGATTGAACTGGAACGATTTCAGATTGAACTGGAACAATTTACGGTCGAACTGGTACGATTTAAGATTGATCTGGGACGATTGAATATTTTTGACAGCAGTTGCCATTGGACGGAGGAGTGATAGGAAAGATTTTTCTTCAAGTGCACTAAACAGGTAACACACGTTTGGGAAGTTGTGCCCGATATTTGATTGGCAGTTTTATTTCTTGCCTGTGTTTAATTTGTTTAGCGCATGTCCATCCAGAATTTGCAAAACTTTGACCCCTTTGCTGATGCAATGAATTGTGCTGAGGATACGGTACAGGACAGACTTGCGCACATGGGAGTTCAGCTCGCGATATACTAAGAGGTAGATCGGCCGGTCCGCTGCTTGGAGAAAGTGTTTCCAAGACGATTCCAATTGATGTTGGGTTTTCCACAGGTAAGCGGAAAATTCGAAAATCTCTATACGACTTACTGAACGAACGCGCAATTCGCACATATAAGACAGTTCAAAGGTTCGCATCGTGAACGGAAGTGCACGCATATAGTGTGGGAGCTAGCCAACACCCGCGCCCACAGCCCCAACGGTAGTTTGGCTGGTGGTGAAGTTACTCGCTGCCTTACGGTCTTCCACATTTCAGTTCTTTCCTGGCGGTCGACAGTTTTGAACCCTCACCGCAATAGAGGTGATCTGACCTACGTGACTACATGCAATCCGCGTATTCCGCGCCTCCGTGGTTCTATTGAAAGGCCAAAGGACTTGAACATCAACTCCGACCCACCCGACCATTTCGACCGGTTTCTTGTTTTCAATTTCGTTTGATTTGTTTTGGCAGTGAACGATTCGCGGAATTCCTCGCCGAAACGCGACATTGGAGCTTCCTGTCTTGTAAGGCCAAAATTCTAATTAGTTGAAAGCGTTTTCGAGTAGTTGACCCGAAAGTAGTGCGACGCAACGGCAATTGCAGAAAATAGGTCGACATAGGGAAACAAGAAAACCACACACAACTCCTCCTCATCATACGTACATCCTGCACTTAACTAGGAGCGAGCGAAAGTGCACAATCGTGCGAGCTCCCTATCCATATCACATCCGCCAGCAGGAAACAGTTTAGTGGACTGCATCCCGGGCACCATTCTGTCTCACACACATCGATGCAAGCAAAGTGTCCTGCCAGTAGCAGCAGCCTAGATAAAAAAAAAATCAAAAGCGTTCAACGCAGTTCTTCGACGCTCCATTCACAGGCAATCAGATGAACGCCAGTGCCTTATTCCGGGACACAATTTTGAGGTGAGCCCCAGTCAAAACACTTGACAACAATCCATTCAAGGATTCTCTGCACGCCCCACTAGGAATACAGAATCAGCGAATTAAGTGAAACTGCCGCACACGACTCTCAAGCAATTGGAAATGAGAACGGGGACAGGAATTAATATATAGGACTCGGTTTCTTCGTCGGTAAACTACAACATTGAATCCTCCCTGTTTTTCGCTGGCTGCCACTTGAGGCGAGCGTAGACGTTGCGAAGGATTCGTATGAATTTGGGTTAGACGACGTTGAAGGAGCAGAAAAATGAAAGAGCTCTTGCGCGAACGTTTTGGCAACGCATCTTTCGCTTGCGTTGCCTTGAAATTGATTTAGACAAGTGCCTGGCGGTGACCTAGTGAACAAACGCCCGAATCTACTTACGAGTGTTGTGCATTACAAAGTGTAACGGTTCGATCTTAGACGAAAACTCGAAATCTTGTTGAAATCAAACACAAGGAAAGTTGCCAAAGTTCTTATTGAATTAACGCCAAGTTTCTCTAGTTCAACGAGACGAAGGCGCGTATGATCGAACGAAACTTTTGGACATACTGTAAAGAGAATTTGTTCGTCATTATCTTTATCCATCCCAAAGATAAATTCCCTGAAGCAACTAGTAAATGCATTTCGAAACGTCAAAGAAGGCGGAGTTTTGTTGTCTTTTCATCGCAGGTTGACGAAATTTAGCGGAATTTTAATATATGGTGAACGCGAACTTTGGTTTAGCCTTTTAGCCAAGTTCGGAATCGGATGTGGAGTGGGACCCAAAGAAACAGTTGAATGTCTAATCGGGATTCGTGTAAAAGCAAAATAACATCCAGCTGAGCGATAGACAATGCTTTTGACTAAAACCCCTCGAAAAGGTTAGATAGAAGGCAGTTTGTTTCATTTATAGATTTGTTCCGTGTCGTTTCGTGGTAAATTTTAAATTGTAGTTTGGGCTGGATTCTAGTGGGCAGAACCGTGAAGTCTCGCATTCCGAACTCTCTTCTTAGGGCCGTCGCAAGTATGAAGTGCTCGGGAACGGCGCGTTGCTCAAATTATTGTTATTGCCAAAAGCAAGCACTTATTAACAGTACGTAAATTTCAACAATTGAAGGAAGAACGAAACGAAGAGGCAGACGTAGTGACATTAAAATATTCTAATACACGGTGCCCCTAAATCATTTGGTAAAACTAGGAGCCAATCGCATTGTTTCTATCGATTCGCCGCTATACATAGAAGCTCCATTGTATGCCCAAAAATATCGGTGTCTTCAAAGGAGTAGGAAAGTCACTATTTCGTCAACTATTCCTATGGATGGAAATGAGCAAGGGCAGCAACGATCAAAGAACAGCTGTTTGTCATTAATCTCCGATAATTTTGGTTGGAATTTTTGTTAGAATCTCAGTATTCGTCGATGCATGTTAACGTTATATGTAGCTATAACGACAAGAAAGTTGAATTTCAGGACCACCCACATCACCAGCGGGCGCCCGACGAGGATGTTTGGGTGAGTACCTTTACTTTTGTCATATACATATATTTTTTTTACATTTTTTTATATCTACATAATTTTTTTGCATTTTTGTCACATACCTATATTTTTTTTACATTTTTTTATACATACATAATTTTTTGCATTTCTGTCATATACATATATTTTTTTACATTTTTTTTAATTACATAATTTTTTTTGCATTTTTGTCACATACATATATTTTTTACATTTTTTATACACATAATTTTTTTTATATTTTTGGCATATACATAGATCTTTTTTACATTTTTTTTCACATACATATAATTTTTTTTCTAATTTTTGTTAGATGTATAATTTGTTTTTACATATACCTATGTTTTTTCCCTATTTGGGCACATACTTATATCTTTGCGTTGAATTGTAACCAGTAAATTTTTGCAAAATATAAAAAAAGGATGAATTGCTAATTTTTTTTAGAAAATCGGTCTTTCCTTTCCCAACCTTCTGACCGGGTATAGGACCCGGTACGGTGGCAGGCTGCCCCCTAAAAATATGAGCCAGCCGCCGGGTACTTAATTTCCCCTTTTTTCGTTTCAGGTGGCATCGCGGGTTGAGTGGCCTAAGCAGCGTGCCTCTTTATGGCATAGCGTTATGCAATCGAGTCGTATAATTCTATGGCATTAATTGGTCACCGGGGTACTCCCCTTCTGATGGGAAAGTTTATACAAGGCAATTTGTATGAGTTTTCCACTCAGAAGAGGAATACCTGGCCACTGCAACAAAATATGGATTTATTCCGGTTGGGTGGGTGCGAAGGGGCTCCATCACCACCCGGTTACCCCTCTTTCATTTGTGGGCCATAAGCTTCGTCGGGTAATGACGAGGTTACCCCAAGTCCGCCTTTCTTCTCAGGTTCCTCTTGTTCTCGAAACAAGTACTATCTCCCTCGGTGTAGTTATCTACACTTTTTGCGACTTCGATCGCCTCTTGAGCAACATCAAATTCGTGAGTGCGAAATTTTTTTGTAGTGGGTCCTCGTGCTGGGGAAATGAACCCGCCCCACGACACCGCAATGCTAGCCTGCCAGCGGATTCACGCGTCTCCAGACGAAGGCATTCTCGGCAGATATTGTCATCTTCTTCTGCCGAGGCAGCAGAACATCGCTGCAGTCCTTTACGGATATTTGAAACTCTTTAATTCACTACACTATCTTTTTTATGCCGTTAATCGGCAAGACCGCCTTCAGGCGGGTTTCAATTACGATTGGACATCTTCCATCCGAAAAATCTGAAAAAATCATGAATGTGCGCCTTTATGAGTACAACAACAACAAGTACGTGAAAAGTCGAAATTCACTCAACTTTGTTAATAATAGTATGATTTATGAATTTTCTGTTTTCTTGAATAAAATCTTAAGGGTACCCTCAAATTCAATAAAATTCAGTATTTCATATCTATTTAGAAGATTAATCTGTCATGAAACTTTCATAAAGATCGAATGGTACTTTACGAAATTATAGCGATTTGAATTTTCTGTATTACAATAGAACAATATGCGCTGTATTACTATGGAAACATATGGCTTTGGAACGATATGCGCTTTTTACCAACTTAGACGCTACAGCTGTTCTAGGATTTGCATGAAAATTTCAGGAATGATAGGTATCATGAATGTCTTTGAGAATCGGTTCAGTAAGTGGTATCAGTAATCGTAAAACAAAATAGTGGCTGTTTTAAATGCGAAGATTGAATAATTTTGAATTATTTTTCCCCAACTTCAACGTTTAAGGCGCATGCTTTCAACACTTGATTCAATTTAATGAATGACTGAAGATGAGTACCTACAATTAATACTCGAATGTAAAACAAGTCGAGGAGGCAGGAGAGAGCTCTTAGCAAAAGGGCATTGTAACCATTTTAGGATTCGAAAAAATTGGTCATGAATCGACGATTACAGTACATGAGAGTGGCCCTGAAAAAAAAATCATCAAACGTAGCCAATATGAGTATGAAATGAAAGTTTTCATAGGAGCATTTCAAAACAGTGCTTAAACTGTCAGTTTTTGCTTCAATGGGGGCACAGGGGGGGAAATAGGTGAAAATGTGTTTCCTCCCTCGCGAATGGACACCTGTGATCTCAAAATCTGAAAAAATTATCAAGGGATATATTTATGGGCATAACAATAACAAATACCTCAGAAGTCAAAATTTGTTCAACTTTGTTCATAATAGTATGATCCTCGAATTTCACATTTTCTCCAATAAAATCATCTTTGACATGTTTCTTGATTTTATTCGTTGCCCTTCTGATATGAGCGTAGGTCTGTCTACCCAACTTGTTTAGCACTGGAGCCCCTTCCGGGCCTTCGCTTAGAGATAGTTACTTTATCTCATTATCTTGATAGTATACTCGTATATTGGCGCTCGAACAGGTGATGTGGTCGGTACAACGTTCTGGCTGGTTCATGTGGCCAACTTGCTACACTACGTTCTGATTTAAAACCAGTACGTTTCATAACTGAACGGGCTCATAGTCCGTCCGAAGAATCAATTGAAACATATTTCGTTGTCATCAACGGAGTTCGAACCAGGGACCTTTGGCTTACCCAGCAAGCACTCTAACTACTACACAATGCAACTAAAATATAGTCCTTTGATTTTTCCAGACTGCTAAACAGTGTACGAGTATTTCATCATACATCATAAGCGTTTCCATCAAACCTGCTTTGACTTATGAGCGGACAAACAGCTACCGATTCCAATAGCGTATTGCAGAACGTTTCATGACAAAACCTTAGCAAATGCAAAATATTACGCTTTCGAATTTCTGCCTTGAGAGCAAGTGTTTCAAATTATAAAGCCATTAACCCTGAGCAAGTTATGGAGAAGAACAGCTATACAAGCTAAATCCATTCAGTCTGTTTCTGCTAAAATATGAGTAAATGTGTTCTTTACATAATCTATGGAAAATTTATCTAGGTAGATTTAACAGCAAAACAGTTCATTAATATACTAGAATAAAATAAGGCTTAATAAAAAATAATTTCGTATAAATTAACTCGCGGCAATTTATTGAACCTGCGTTCTTACCGAGGTAATATTGAAGCGTTCGTGTAGTAATTTATGATTGTATCAATGAAAATTTTCCGTTATCTCTGGATAAATTTGTCACTCAACCCTCCGCCAATTTAACTTACATTTTAATACTGCCATTGTATGTACGAGCACGTAACATATAATGATTTCATGGCAAATTCGTCGATAGATCTTCCAGCACCTAGGCCTCAAACTCTCATCCTTCTAAGTTAGTGTCGCATTACCCGCGAAGAAAGATTGTCATCTTGCGTGAATTCATTCCACACGTTTGTGTGAAGGAAGGTGAGGTACACATGTGTGATGCACGACGTATGTAGATGAGCGTGTGTTCGTGCCTGCTCTTAAACGGGATTGGAGGCATCTAGTGTGGTGGCTTGGCTAGAGCCCCATGTGTTTGCACAACAAAACTACCATAAAATTCGCATTTAAAATTTATACGCAAAAATTTTTCATCATTTTAAACTCGTTACTGGTGGGGGATTGGATGGAGGCGAATGAGTGTGACCTGAGACATGTCACATTTTTATCTGCTTTTATTCTTTTTTACATTTATTGCCACTCTACCGCATACACGGTTAATGGTCAAAAGAACTCAATACGAAACGAACGCAGGACAATAAAAACAGGACCTACATATGCGTACACGCTTATGAGCTTTTTTATGATTTCGACGTTTCAGCTATGAAAAATCAGCATTAGATACATATTCAACTGAAAAAAACTGCTATGCCATTGGAGTGATGGTAATTTGAAGGTTATGTTTAACCCACAATCATGCATTTAACATTGCTGCTGAGTGTTTTCAGGATTGGAAGGGATAAATAAAGCAAATTTCGCTGAAGGTACCCGCGTCGGAGTCAATGCTGTCAGATGTATTGATATCAAAAAACGAATGTAAGCTTTTCTTTTAAACCGGCTTTTCAGCTACAATTTTATATAAATAAATTAAGTAGGCGGGATTTTCTATCCAACCTATGAAATGTAGGTTTTTATTTGATTTTATTTATGAATAATCTTAATTAACGCTCTATGTACTCTGTTAACATAATTAACAATTTGATTATATGTGCACAAACTAAATACGAGTACTAGGATTGGGGACAAAATCACACATCTACGAAGTGTTGTCCACACAATTTTCTCGACTTTTCCCCCTCTTTTCCATACTTTCATATCTGTTGGGCTATTTTAGCCACGATGTCTAAACACTTTGTCAAGACGTTTCTTTTGATACCCTCCTTTATCCTCAACGTAGAAGTTTTTGAAGATTTACCTGCCTATATGCGGAGACCGCTTTTGAACAGTTTTTTCGATCAAAAAGCTTTCATCAGACTACCATGACTGACCATGATGGGTTGAAAGGCAGAACTTGGTTTTAATAGTGCATTGTAAAATAATTTTTGAAAATTCCTTAATGAGAAACATAATCTATATTATATATATAATATACAAAGTAAAATTAATTGCTGTTAGTAAATGTACACCTTGTTTTAAGGGTTTTGTTCTAAAATACTACATCTTTTTGAAACCATGTCCTGCGCCCGTCAATTCAAATGTACGTTAAAGTAGTTTTTCTCCAAAACTAACGAATCTACAGCCATCAATCTTCCTGGAATGCGGAAGCTGCACGATGCAGCAAAGGGTTCAAATTACTGGGATGCTTACCACATGGTCCTAAAAACTATGGTAAAGAAATCTGCAAAGCAAAACACCTCAGCTTCAGAACCTTCTGCAATAATTTCAAGTGGATTCTTGACGCAGCAAAATTTCACAAAGCCTTAGCAAAACAAGAAAAAAGCAATAAAATTTTACTAAAACGGGCTGATGGCAGCTATAAGGAAACTAGTGAAGAGAGAACTCTTCCTCGAATGTAGATGAATTCAGGGAAATTATAAAAGAACAGTTGACAATTTGGACTCACTTGTGAGATCAAATGGCACAAAACGGGAGGAAGCTGCTACCATCAGTACGGAAAAGCATATATGTACAATGGGCATTAAACTATATCTAACCAATTGTATCACCTGTTGAAAAAGGAGTAAGCCCATTTCTTTTTTAGTAAGGCAAGATCCATTCATATTATTTTTAATGTGGATAAATAGGAGTAGTCTTTATACCCTCAAAAAGTGCGGGTAGTTCAGGTAGGGCTTGCAGGCCCTAGAAAGTCCATCAAAGAGAGACCATGGCACTATTCGTTCATCCGTTTGCATTGCTACCGCCTCGTCAACCGCCGAATGAGAGTGCGGTCCCTTGGAATTGTCCCCACTGCATGTCAACACTCTGAAAGATACCGAAAAAGCAACTCTAATGTTTCTTTTAAGAATTCCTCGGTGTACGAACATTTCCTGAAATTAATATTTTTGCACTCACTGGAAAAATATTTTTTCAGATTTATTGGCTTCTGAAAAAAAAGACATGAAGCTACACTTCAAATGAATTGAACTGTTGAAAAAGGTAGGCGGAATATCACTCAAGCCAAGTTTTATAATTAGCTTCACAGAAAATTATTTTTACAAAAACAAAATAAACTTTGCAAACTTCAGTCCACACTGCAAAAAATTCATTTAAACCAAATTTTTTATAAATGATCAAAATTTGGCAGAGAGATTTTAAATACAGGGTTATCCATTTCGTGGTAGGAAAGTATAACACTGCCATTTGAAATCTGTCAGAAGTAAATGTCATCCAAAGCGTGTTTTTTTAGTTGAAGGTTTGCCATTTAGGAATATGGATCGTTTAACAGTCGAAGAATGCATTAAAGTTATTAAATTTTTATAAAAAAATGGTGATTCTGCTGTATCAACATTTAGGGCTTTACAAGCCGATTACGGTCTATATAATCGACCTACACAGCAAACAAATTTTGAAGACAGTGAGAAAATTTGAAGAGACTGGATTGGTTATTGCTATTGCAAGGCCTGTGCATCATGGCAACATTCATTCTGCTGAAAATATCGCTGTCGTTGCACAAAGTGTGGAGGAAGACCCGAATTGGTCGATATCTCGACGTGCTCAACATTTGGGCTTGTCTTACTGCTCATTGTGGCGGACTTTGCATTTGGATTTGCATCTCCATCCATACAAAATCCAACTCACTCAAGAACTTAAGCCTCAAGACCATACACAACGCAGAATGTATGCAAATTGGGTGATTGAACAACAAGCCATTGATAACGATTTATTGAACAAAATTTTCTTTCGTGATGAGGCTCATTTTTCGCTCAGTGGTTACGGAAGTAAACAGAATTGCCGCATATGGGGCTCTCAAAATCCTCAGGTGACCGCAGAAAGGCCTTTGCATCTGGAAAAAGTGACCGTTTGGTGTGCATTATGGTCTGGTGGTCTTATTGGCCCCTAGTTTTTTGAAAACGATCAAGGAAGAGCCATTACAGTCAATTCTGACCGCTATGGACGGATGTTAACCGATTATTTTTGGAGAGAAATCGAAGATTATGATCTGGAGAACATGTGGTTCCAACAGGACGGAGCCACAAGGCACACAACACAGGCTAATCGAGCACTTTTGCAAGAGAAATTTCTAGGACGCGTAATTTCGAGATTGAGTGATGTCAATTGGCCCGCAAGATCCTGCGACCTAACACCTTTGGATTTCTGTTTATGGGGGTATGCGAAAGATCGTGTTAACGCGAAGAATCCTCAAAATCTTGAGCAATTGAAAACCAATATTCGTGGTGTTATGGCTGATATATTGCCGGAAATGTGCCAAAAAGTCATTGAAAATTGTCTCAAAAGGATTGAGGCCTGTAAGAGGTCCCGTGGAGCATATTTGAATGATGTTGTATTACACATATAATGGCAATGTTCAATCTTTATATTGAATAAAAAATGTTGCCTTTGTTTGAATATTTTATGTGTTTTCTTTTGCTTTACTTTCCCAAGCGTAAAATGGATAACCCTTTATAATTGAACGAACAAAACTCTTACTCACTATTTTATACTCTAATCGCGTTGAAAAATGTGGGCCACGGTACGCTGATATCTTTCCTATCACCACAATGTTGCAGTTTTTATGTCGAATATGCCTTTGAATCTTCGTTGCAATATCTTTGTAACTCTTTGTTCAGCTCAATTTTTGTCTAACGCCTCCGCACAACCTCATTAAACTATTTTTAACAGTCAAAACATAGGCTCGGTCTCTTGTCATCTTTGTTTTGCGGGTATTGGTAGCCACTCTTTTCTGAGGCAAATATAGTTTTTATTCCTGAAAGCCAAAACCGACATTACATCAAGAGTTGTAAAAGTTGCCCAAATCTCTCTGCTGACGCAATGGACTTCAACTATTTTTTCCACTTAGCAGTTCAATATGCGTTAAGTTACTGACAGCGCTAGGAGTTAGAGGGGTGATGAAGTTTATTTCCAATTATCAATGAGACAAGTATTGTAATGTTTCGTGTTACTGTTTTTGTGTTGATAGGTTGAATACAATTATAGCTCTCACTCGGTTCCGATTGTGATGAATAATTTTTATTCTCTTCTTCTACGTAGCGCTGCAGCCCTTTCCGGGCCTTCGCTCCCTGCAACAAGCACCTCTAACTGTCCTGGTGAATTGACCACGTTCTATAATTTCAAAATCCGAGCTGCGATGAACTGTCTTCATCGCTCCAGTCACACCAGCATTTTCTCGGTATGCCCACTAGTCTCCACCCTTCAATTTTTCCAATGAATACATTTTTGGGTATCACTCCTTCGTTCAAACGATTTACGTGCCCTACCCATTGCAGCTTCCGCAGTCTCACAATTGTTGAGATCCCCGGCTTGTCGAAAATTTCATACAGCTTATGGTTGTATCGAATCGCCATTGGTTCCCGTCCAGGGGTACTCCGATTATACGCCTCGGGACCCATCTTTCGGAGACGTTCAATATATTTGCGGATGCTTGGGTTAGGGTCCATGTTTCACATCCATAGCATAGCTCAAGTCTTATCACAGATTTTTATACTTGGAGGTTTGTGTTCCTGTGTTTACAGCTGGTCTTCAAGATCGCCCAGACTGAATTAAATATTTTATTTGCGAGCTGTATTCTTCGGCGTATTTCATCTCTTTCATTACGAGTTCTCATTATCTTGGCGCCTAAATGTACAAATTCGATATTGCATTCGCCATATTTATATTCTGGATGTTTGATGCTTTTCCCCTAGACTGCGTCATGAGTTTTGTATAATACTCATTGATCTGTAGCCCTACTAGTTTTGCTTCGCTGTCGAAATGTTCTTTCTTTTTCCAAGTTTTTCAATCTAGGTATTGCTTGTACGCCTGATTTTTTTTTAATACATTCTGGCACTCATTATCGAATCAATCATTTCTTTTGCACCGGGCTTGATGTCCAATCATCTATTCTGCCACAATCTTAATCACCACTTTCACCCGTAGCACTTAGCTTGCTTTTGAACATATGTCAGATAAGATGAGAGCCAGTTGGTTCTCGAAGATTTCCGTGAAATTTTTTGTAAACAGACGCAGTTTGGAGCCTCTCTATGTCGAATTTTCGTAGAGAACTGGCCTTCGTAGCATACGCCTTTGACATATGACATTGATAGATTAATGTGAGCAAGTAATGATCTGCGTTGCAATTTGCTCTTCGGTATATCTACTTGCTCTTCTTTGTAGCACTACAGCCCCTCTCGGGCCTTCGCTTGGAGATAGTTAGAGTATCTCATTTTCATGACCGTATTGATTTTTTCGGAAGTTGGTTTGGTCAGTACCATGCTCTCGTGCGGCTGCTCAGCTATGATATGATCTGATTAAATCAGTACATATCACCACTGAGCGAACACTCATAGTCTGTCCGAAAAATCCCCTGAACTAAATCACGTTGCTCCCAACGAGACTTGAACCTGGGATCTTCGGCTTATGCGTTCATGCTCTAACCACTAGACCACACAGACTACTCCTCGGTATATATGTACATCGAATATGCTCGAGGCCCAACGTTGTTGGATCAGAACGTGATCGATTTGGTTTTGCGTGTTACCCTCTGGTAGTACCTTCGTCGTTTTATGAATGCGTCGCTGTGAGAAGTAAGTCGAATGTATGACTCGATTTCTGCTGCATGCAAACTCAGTCAGGCGCTGGCCATCGTCATTTGTTTCGTCCTGGAGGCTATATCTTGTAGTCGGTCCTCG
Source organism: Odontomyia ornata (assembly GCA_963969285.1). NCBI lineage: Eukaryota > Metazoa > Arthropoda > Insecta > Diptera > Stratiomyidae > Odontomyia > Odontomyia ornata. Next base: position 266,949,271 of record OZ017739.1, read on the forward strand.
CTGAGATAGCTTAGTGTTAACCTTAGCGTTGAAATTACCGAGAATTGTTTTGTGTCATTTGTAGGCAATGAGCCAATTAGTCTTTCCAATTGATTGTAGAATATTTTCGTAGCTGTCTGTCCGTGAACATTTATCAGCCAAATTTTGATACGGATTGCACATAGTGTTCATTGACTGTCTTAAAATATATAACGTGTGATTTGAACTTCCTATCTATAATGAAGGCCATTCCAAGTTCTTACTTTGCAGCAGGCTCCCCACTTTCAAATATTCTCGGTGATCTCGTATCTTGACTATGACTTCTAGTCCAGTTTGTCGACTGGTTTGCCTGTAGGTTTAATTTGTATTGACTGTCCTGTTGTAAAAGGTCCTTAACAGTGCTAGGGTTGTTTATTCATCTCACAATCCAGGAACAAATGCGTATATCCAATTTATTCCGGGGCTCTGTTACAGGTTTCGAAACAATGTATATTTTTCTAAGGACGGGGAGCTAATCTATCACCCAATCCCCATGAAAGTAATAACCAACCTTCATGGTTATTACTTTCAACTCCATTATCAGTTGCGGAAGACTCGCTTTCACCCTCTTGCGTAATCACAATAGACTTGTAAGTAGGATTTAGTAGCAGAGCTTATGTGCAGCTATTATCATTTCTCGGTATCCCCCTCATTGGGGAATCAGTAAACCAAATGTGCAAACCCGAAACCATTTGCTTTCATTTGATTGTGGGGTTTAGGATGAGAAGCGTGGAAACATGGAGATCCCTCCATTTTTCTAAACCGCGCATAGAACCGACTATAGTGGGGTAAATTTATATTGACCGTTTGTTACAGATGGAGCAGAGGGGCATCAACATTACCTCACCCCGAACACCACCGTATCATCGTGTGACTCGTTAAATTAAGCAAGCCTAAGCCACACTCGTTCAGGGTTTTGATTGACACTCCTAATTGTACTCGCAGCAGTAAGTTAAGTACGAATACTTGTAGTTTTGAGTCTTAAAAAATGAGAAAAATTAATATATACAACCCATACTGAGAGATAGGTAGGTTGCGGCGAAAGTATATGCCACTTCAGGTCCGGAAGGAATGCCTAGAGCCACTGGGCAACATCATTCACATCCTGAACGAGGCGGTTCAACATCGTTTAGAGACCGGAAGAGCCCTAACGAGACGAGTTGTGGAAATGCACTGACCGACTTCAATATTGGGTACCATGACGAAGGATTGCCTGCAGCCAAAGGTTAAGGAGGCAAGTCAACATCCGAACTTTCAAGTCGCACAGTATCAAACAACTCTGTCAAAGGAGAACACGAAAAGCGAAAAAGCTTCTACGGGCCTACTACAAAAAAACAGGTAAGAACACCTCCTTCAACAACCGTGTAGCATAATGGTAAACATTATGTGGAATTATGGGAAGTCGAGGCGAGATTTACCACGCTTGGCCAAAAATAACAAGCTCCTATGACCACGCGCGAGATTATTCACTGTTTACGGAATTCCTGGTAAAGGTGTGAGGCCGTAACGCGAAAGGCATTGGATTGGCACCGGTCAAAAGTGTACTATGAATCAATAATAAAAAAAACATCAGAGATAAAAATATAAAAACAAACATCATAATCAAGAATAAAAACAAACATCTGAATCAACTGCCCATGCGACAGTAATATTTCCCGCGCTCTGATATCGCCTTCCGCTGTTCAGCCGATTCAGCTGTGATTGAAGTGATCACCCCCAGAGTGATTGAAGGTGGGGTGAAAATCATGCTGAGTCTGAGTGAAACCACTCCTCGGGAATAAGAAGAACCACTCCTCGGGAATAAGAAGAACCACTCCGAAGAGATGGCTGAACCCAAAACAAAGAACTCGGTCGGAGAGCGGTACATTGGCTGTTAGAGGGAAATCATAAAAGATCGCGACGAATGACGCGGCTCCTCTTTTTCTTCTTGGATTTGACGAAGTGAATGAAAAGTGAAGTGAAGAGCGTCGGTGGATTTTTGAAAAGCAGTGGTAGCAAGTGGCGACGCAAATAAGACGGAGAAAAGCGACAAGGGGGTATTACGAACAGCAAGTGGCGACACACGTAAGACGGAGTGAAGCGAGAGGAGGTATTTTATGCAACAAGTGGCGAATCAATGAGAACGGCATGATGCGACGAGTTAGCATTGTATACAACGGAGGTAGCGGAGAAGGGGCCCCTTTAAAACGCGTACTCAGTAAGTTTTTCTTCTTAAAAACTTCTTCTTTTGGTATGATTGAGATTGGCATTTTAAATTAGTTGGTTACTTTGCGCAAATTGAATAAGAAATGGATTTGTATATGTGAAATTGAATATGTGTAGTTAAAGTTAAAATAAAAGGAAAAAAAAGTAAATTTTCTCTGGAGAATCTACTTAAAGTTGAGTTTCAGGTTGTAACGGGTGCGGCTTGTGGTGTAAATCGCGCAAAAAGAAAAAAATATCAGAAATTTTGTGTCAGTGTTCTAGGGTGGTGTATATATAGAAAAAAAACCGGAAGTTTAGTGTCAGTGTTCGGAGGTGATGTATATAGGGTGGCAAATTCTAGGGATAGTATTTTTGTACGCCCCGTAATCGTAATAAAGAAAAAAAGGGCGAGTGGAGGCGTTTTTCTTATAAATCCAGGGAAACATAGAAGAGTCGTATAGGGTGAAAAATAGCTTTTGTTACGTAGTTAGGAGGTTCCGATGAAAGTGTGTACGAGTTGCATAGTGTGGAAACTAGCTCTTGTCTGATCGTTAGGGAGTCCCAAGGATATGTACTAGTGAAGTTGTTTTGTTCGTGCTGTGAGAACGAGAAACCGGCAAGCCGTATTCTCGCTTGGCTGCTTATTGGAGAAGCTAGTGGCGCCCCACGCCCGTCTCTGGACGAGCTGAATCAGGTCCGTAAACCACGACGGAGCACTCTAGTTTCTTTTGGGTGCAATATTGGCTCTTAAGAAATATTTTGAGGTGTAACACGTTCCATAAATTTGTTTGCGTCAGCTGCATTTTCTTCTGTTCCTTTTTCTTTTTGAGAACCAGTGAATTTTGCAACTAGCTGTGATGAACCTTTTTTCATAAATTAAATTTGATCCAGTGCTCAAATTGCTAATTTTTAGGTGGCAAACGACATAAAAGCGCAACTTTTAACTACTCCATTTCCATCATGTAAAACTGTCCACTCTTCGATTGATTTGCAGCTCATTGAATTTCTTATTTAGCAGGCCCACGAATAATTTTCATTCACTCTGATTTTCACTACGTACCGGCTTCATTTGATTTGTATGATGCATCCCGATAAGTGCTTTGACATTATGCTATGCAAGGTGCTTTGAGGGTAGTTTTCTAGGTAAGAATGTCATTAAACAGCACCATTGACCTACATTTATATATTTATATTGTGAGACATTATAGAAAGCATTTGACCAGATTCTTTAAACATTTCCCTAAGTCACAATCTTAATATTGCTGATAGTGGTGCTGTTTGTAATCAATATGCACATCTCTGATGTTGCTGATCCTCTCATTTCCATCGCATCTCCGAAGTTAATGAACGTTAAATTTTGAAAAGAGAAGTATGGAATATCCTTCTTTACCCGAAGAGGACAGGGAAATTGATCGTACGTCTATGGTCTTAATAAAACATTGTAAATTTTTTAATAAAGTGGGTTAAAACTTGCCTTTTGGTGCTGTATTCTTCACCATACATAGATTTGAAAGGAAACGTCAGAGTACCTTCTAGGCAATCAGTCTTAGTCCATATATTCACTCATATACGACAGGAGAGAACTAAACACTAGACAATATACTTGTATTCAGCAATTACCCTCTACAACCCGATACAAGACTTTCTAAATAGTACTTTTCATATTTACCACAAAAACTTTGCGTCAGATTTAAAAAAATTCTCTAATTTCTCGTACACACCCTTCATTTCAAACAGCAACAAAAGCCCGCAGGGGGAATGTCGGTCGACAGGAATACTCTTTGGAGCTAGCATTCTTTGGGGAGTGCTACCCCTTTGCACTCAAGGATATGGAGGTCCTGCACCCGAGGATATTGAGATTCCTTCTGGGTGACAGGTAACGACTCTGACTGAAACTGGATTACGTTTTGGACGATGAACTGGAATTGATTCTGGAATTGATGATGGTTTCGACGTAGCTGCTTTGAACAGTAGCGCCGAGGTAACATTCATGCGTGAGTGACACCAATTCAACTATCATACCATCTGCATCCCGGTAAAACATTGGCGGGCCTCGGATTACGTTCGAGGTTCGCACCATTGAGTTGGTGGTGTAGGTTTGGTTGGGACGGACTCCCGATTATTGGTAATCTCGCTGTGAATACTTGTCCCCATATGGGCTTGTGCCAACCCTCGCATGGCCTCCCTGCGCTGCAAACATAACCCTGAGTCAAAAAGTTGGATTATACACACGAACGGAGATAGTGGTTCCCAGGGGACATAATCAAAACGTAGCAATTCCAACTTAAAAAATTTAAAAATAGATTTAAAAAACCAAAAAATTCAAAATATCAATAGCGATGACGGAACCACCAGTTACAACCACGTTGTTAACACCATATGTAAAATAAATACAATGAAAATAAAGACGGACAAAAAACGCAGCAAAAAATGATGGGAACATCGGAGCATCCTAAAAAGGAGAAATAGGGAACTTTTCAGACGTGCTAGATATTTGCGTGGTGCTGAGAAAAAAAGAACATTGAGAACGCGATAATTGCTGCTGTGACCACTAACGAAGTAACCAAAGCAAGGGTCTTAAATGCCAAAACAATAACGAACTATGTTGAAGTCGACAAAGTCATCACGGCAGGAAAGGGAAGCAGTGATCAGACAAAAGAAGTGCTTTTGTGTGATATCACCGTCACCCTCAGAAATATGATTGAAGTACTGCATTCGGAAACGAAAGCCAAAAACCTCTTCCAAAAAAGCTCCACCAAAAATCAGCAAATGTATAAAAAATGGGCTTCTTGGGCTAGAGGTGCTCCTAGACTTCAAAAGACATTACCAGAGGAACTGGTTAAAGACCAAAGAAGACCAAGAGGCAAAAGAAGAGCAGAATACAAAAAGAACGCTGAGAGCTAAGCCTAAAGGGTATACGCAGATAGCTTTACCAGCAAAAATCAATAAAATAATGGCATCTAGCCCAATTGAAGGAGATCAGGTTAAAAAAGGAAGGAAGAGGCACGAATTGAGTAAAGATCACTAGATTAGGGATTTTAAACAGTGCTGAGAAAAGAAGCGAAGAAACTCACAAATGCACTGGCTATCGTCACATCGAATAAGTATGTAAATGATCCTATAGGAGTTTCCCACTCTACAAATACGGTGAAATGGGACATCAAAGATCAGAGTGTACAAAGGAGGCACACTATACCCTTTGCAAAGAGGCGCACTACATCCTTTGCAAGGATGCTGATTCAAAACACGTCTTGAGATTAGGAAAATGTTTGGTTCCCCAAGAAGCCCTAGCCAAGCTTAATGCTTTGGAGGGCGCTGTCTCGAACCCAGATGGCAACGCACTACTCGGGGCGTGGGGAATATGAATCCGAAAAATGGTGGTCAGGAGGGCATTCCTCGTATGCAGTACCGGAAAAACGCTGACTTTGCACCATATTGACTGTGAGGAACCATACTCTGGAGTCCTTTGTATAGAGAAAACACAATTGACGAGTACTAGAGGACTCGAGTATAAATGGACTCAGGCAGTGATCATCAGTCCAACTAACTTGAGATCAGTTATGTTGTCTCCAAATGTTCATGCCCTTAATCTTCTACAATTTGGTGGAACATCGGAAGGATGGACGTTGAGGTACTTGTAATGATTTTATGTTTACGTGCGAACGGTTCTAGATGTTAAGTCTGAGTAGTGCCAATGGATGGTACCCATCGGTCAACCAATCCGTGCACCGTAATCCATTCACGCGGTGGCTGCTTGTCGGCCAGCTAGATCGGAGAGAATTTCGGTCGCGGGTCTCCGAATGGATTACGCTCATTTACAATCTTCAGGCACCAATACATGCTCGTATTCAGACGCGTCACCAGAACAAACCCATGCGGAGAGGAAACCTATTTTACGTTACTCCGTATTTCTTCATCAACCAGTCAAGAACAAAAATCTAATTTTTACTTCGCGTTCCCGAATTTCCGACGCGGTACCGAAAAGTATACTACGTTAACTCAACCCGACGAAAGCTACGTTAATAAAAAGGCAAAACAATAAAGGTACTGCGTACCGCGCGCGACGCGTAACCGACCTCAGCGGATTTTCTCAAACCTTACCCTCGCGACGGCATACCTACCCTGCACCTCATTTACCGCTGAAAAGAAGAACCACTGGAAAGAAAAGTCGTTATTAGAGTTTAGCAATTCATAGTTTTGTTCATTTTCTTTTCATATTTACTTTATATCAAATTAATCAAGCTAATTATTATTGAGTTATCTATTGTGTTATTAATATAATGCTGCTTAAACAAGGCTTGTCACCTTTTTAACCATACTGATATAATTCATGCTGAGGATACTGCAATATTAAGCACATTTTTCTTCAGTGCAGTATTTGTTTTTATAAAAGTAATGCTAACCCTCTATTTACAATTCAATATCAATGTAAAATATATATAAAAAAACTTTCACAGTTGACATAGTCTACACCGCAGTGTCTTGTATTAAATGTGAATAATTTCAAGGAAACTACTACAAGAAATTAACAAAAACATAATTAAAAGGATAATTTTAGAAATCATATGAATATATGCATTAAATCAAATTTATCTTAAACAATAGATAATAAACACTCAGCATTAAATTTCTATTTTACGATTAAATTTGTATGTTTATCGATAAAAATTCAAATTTACAAAAAAATATTTTCATTTACCTAATAATTGGTGATGATACGACAAAATAATGTCAGAAAAATGGCTTAATCATTTTCTTCGTTACACTTTCCTCTCTCTTTGTAATTTTTATAGTAGAATCATTTAAACAAAGCTTAGAAAATCGAACAATTCAATTAAATGAAGAAAAGGATTAGATGTAAAATCTACTGGTAATACTTTACTTTTAAATATTTTTGTTTTTTTTTTTATATAGATATATTCTAAATAGAATTTCTCCAAAAATACAAACTAGTAAGCGACAAAAGAATTGAAACCGTATTCACTCTGATATAAACTCGTCTTCATCAATAAGGCTAACCTAATACTGTAATCAACGCCGAAATATAGATTAACTAAAGAAAGGGAGAGAGGTTATTACGTTTCTGTTTGTTTACTGATACTTTCGCATAAAACAATTTCGTGATAAAAACTGTTATCTGAATTGATCATGCTTTGTTTGTTCTAAATTTAAATATAACCTTTATGCGCGTTTTACATTCTTTTTCTGGTTTATATATTTAATGCTAATATTTTGTTTTTTTAGAAAACTTATTTAGTACCGTAGACTACGACTTTTAATGTTTGCAAATTTTGAATTAATTTATGATATATATATATATATATATATATATATATATATATATATATATATATATATATATATATATATATATATATATATACTCGTATATATATATACATATATATATATATATATATATATATATATATATATATATAAATTCGTATTTAATCTAAATATTTCTCACGTATCTTGTAAAAATTGTATTTGTGTATAAATGGCGTTCATTTACATATTATATAATAATAGTATATATTTGTATGTATGTATAAAACAAAATGAAATGAGAACATGCTTATGTAACAAAATAGGAAGAGGAAATATTTTTTTTCTTGCACCTTAAACGCATTGTTTGGACAACGTACGCGCGGCTTGTACGTGAAGCGGCAAATTGTTCAGAACTTTATGTTTTCACCAATTTTCTCTATTTTCTTCTCACTTCATTTCTTAGGTATGAATATCCACATTAGAACTTTGATAAATTGTTTAAGCAATAAGCCATTCCCGGCTTATTGAGCATCATGAAGTATAATCTAACACTATGAAGTACCTTTGGCACTGCTGGAGAACACTTCGTCGCTCCGCACGCACAAGAACTTTAAACGTTGCGCTTTCTTATGCATAAATACGCCATCTAAATGGCCTGTCTCAACGGAACGAATTTCAATTGCCTTGTTGCCCCAGCCATTATTTGACCATTTCCAATTATATGCCACTGACGTTGGCATTTCGCCCCACTGCAGCACAATATTTGTGGATACACGACCACTAGTTGTTACATAAACACTCTCATTATCATAACAAAGTAGCAGTTGCATGCCACTTGAATTGGGAAGAGTCACTTTACAATGTGGTACTATCGAACCCTGAGTATGCTTAGGAAGATATATATTATACACCGCGGCTGAATCTAAATCAACAGCGTGGAAATCTTCAGCGAAACCGTAAATTACTTTTAGTCTTGATTGGTCTTCAATTGTGAGATCTACTAACAACGGACGATGACTCAATTCACCAAAATTCTTAAATGCCATGAATTCATGATAAGGTTTTGGTGCCTGAATAAGTGAATCTTTAGACAAAAAGGTAGCAAAACCTTTTTCGATACGTAATCTTGTTTCATAGCAATTGAAGCAGGGTGTCAAAAAAGTACCAGGTGTCCGGCCGCGGGAATTTCGTGTGCCGATGTTCCGAACGAATTTTCAATAGACGTCAGTGTTAAAGCAATATGCTGTCCCATTCAAATGTTAAATAAATCGGATTACTTGAACTACATGATGCATTCATCTCGCGCTTCAAATCCTCGAAATCCCCGGTACAGATGCTTGTTGGCACCGCTTTGGCTGCATATACCGTATTAGAAGCGGCGCTCAGTGTTCTGTCTGGATTAGCCTGCCCACGAATATTCACGCTCACCTCCAAGTTGTACACTGGGTTCGGGAAAATAAATGGGAAGTGTATTATAGTGTATGACGTCGGTATACTCATTTGAGTTGACAATACTCACCATCATTTAGTTGAGTTGAATTTGCCTGAACTGTCGGCACACTCCGGGACTTCCGCATGGGTGGCGGCCACTACCTCCACACTTTACTTCCATGTGGCTGTCAAATTCTGTTGGCATCCCACGACAAAATTGACGTGGGACGTGCACTGGTCGCAACCAACGTGAAATGACAAGCCACCTAGCAACAAAGTGTGTTAGTAGTGGTCACCAGCGGCGTCGCATGATTCATTACATACTCATGGCAGGTGCACTGATACAGGGTGATTAGCAGGGTACAGAAGAACTGACAGCTCAAGATGTGGTGGACTTAACTATAAGCATCATCATGTCTGCATGGAGCAATTCCATGCTCTATCAAAAACTCTGCTGCGGGGAGCCCCCAGTAAAATGGTGGTTGACTGAAATCGCTGAAAAGTAAAGCAATTATTACAAGCTTTGGCGTGAGGTTCAACGGCATGAAGCAATGACCACGCACGCAACTGGTTGGCAGTATATAAGTCAGCCGGAAAATGCCTTCGCAAAATTAATTAATGCAAAGCTCGCTGCTGGCAAGATCTAGTAGACAATGTGCACAAGGATGCGTGGAGCCTTAGCTATAAGCTAGTTATATTGAAGCTTGTTGCCCTACATATGCCTTGCATGCATGAAATGGAAAAGATGGACCAGATAATGTGGGTGCTTTCCCCGCCCATTCTGTATATGTTGACACTGTCTACCATAAAATAGCAATCAAGCACCTACCCTTTACACAACAAGAACTGGAAGAAGCAGTCCTACCGTTAACAAAAAAGGCTTCATGCCCAGGTGCAACTTGCTTATCACCATTATCCTGACTTGCTGTTCAGCATATTCAACGCTTGCCTACGGAAGGGGGTTTTCTGGTACAATAGAAGGTGGCGTAGCTTGTGCTGATTAGTAAGGAGAAGAAAAACACTTCATCGCTGTCTACGTACCACCTGTTATGCATACTAGACATGGCTGGGAAAGTGCTAGAGAAACTTATCAAGCGAAGACTTACTGACGCAATTTCTGCTGCTGGGGATCTCCCTTTCACCATTGATGCAATTGCAGAGGTGGTGAGCAGATTCCAAAAAGCAAAGGTATATACCTGCACCAAGTGGTGAACCGTTTTGTTAGTGACACTTGGCGTAAAGTCCGTTAGATGGGTAGACATTCTGGATATGCTAGAAACCCCTTTTCAAGTTCCAAAAAATCTGAGGTACCTTCTGCGGGACTATCTGAAGGATTGAAGCCTACTTTATGACACAATATAGAACAAACGCAGGATGGAAGACAAGTCGGGTGTTATTCAGGACGTATTCTTAGTCCAAACCTGTGGGGCGTGTCTTGTGATGGGCTACTGATACTGGAGATGCTTGATGGGTCATGCTTGATCGGCAATGCTAATGCACTGAGTGAGAGACTAGATGATGGCTCGCAGGTTCAGTTTAGCCCTGAAGGAAACAGAAGTGGTCATATTGATAAAGAAGAAAATCCGTAGAGTAAGGGAGATTAGTAATGAAGACATATTAATGGAATTGAAAACAATGGTGGAGTAGCTGGTGATATTGACCAAATCAAAGATGAGTTTCTCGGACTAACCATACCCCTCTTGATGAGTGCTGTAGGTCCAGTACTACTGTGGGAAACAGAAATACGCTGCGATATTCTCAGTGAGGAGGTGTACTGAATGCGCTTGGCACAGGTATAGAGCAAAGGAGCACTAAGCATTGAATCTTCACAATCGACGGTCTTCGATTTGATGTTTAGAGTTATTGTAAGTGTGATACGAGTCGCCCTAATTGGTTGAGAGTTCCACGCTATTTCCCTGCGTTGAAGTAAGGACATGCGGGAAATGGTTGCTCGCGAGGAACGACCACACTCACTCAACGATTGGCAGCAGTCTGGGGTAAATTGCATGGAGGGAAGATGAACTACGTGGCTCACCCCGAATCTGAGACCATAGCTTAATCGAAGCCTGGCAAGACACAGCTTTTGAGCGGGCATGGGTATTTTCAGTCTTGTCAGTATACAGTTGGTAAGCTGCGGTTACCTAGGAGAGGAAGACATTGCTTGCCACCTATTTTTTGCGTGCGAAAAATGGAACCAGCTGCAACGAGATCTCTACAGCGAGACGGGAGACTCACCCCGGAAAGTATGGTTGTGGTAGTGCTTGGATCGGTTAAAAAATTGGACAAATGTGGCACGTTATGTTCGGGCAGTCCTCAAAGATAAAAGAAACTCACAGGATCCGGAGATGTCGGGACTTGGTGATCGCTTGTCTGACTATTCCCCTTCCTCTCTTCCCTCCTGCTGACGGGGGATCCTCCAGATTGAAGGCACCTCGGAGCATAGCAAAAGCTGAAATAATGTGTCATGAGGTGTTAAGTGGGTAGCGCAGTCACTCACAAACATGGGAGTCCCAAACTCAGTGCGTAAATCGCATTCATCTCCCAACTGCAAAAAAAAACATGTAATAAATATGAGCATATTCAATACTTCAGTTGCTACTTAAATAATGAATTACGCTTACTTTCTGAACTTTGGTAGCGCCATTTTAAATGTAAGTGTTTGATTTTTTCCAAAGGTGCCTACTTAAGAGTGTCATCAATTATATATCCAATCAGATTCAATTTGGTGTTTTATTCCAGACACGGCAAAAATTTTGAATTTTCATTGCGAACGGCACCCAAAAATATTGAGCTTTATATTTTCGACTACTTTCATGTCATTAGGTTTTGGTATCGCAGAGTATATTTTGTTAGAACTCATTAGGAAAGATAGCTAATGAGCTACAAAAATCAGATCAAATCACAGATTTGAGTTCTCACCATTTTGAATGGATCATCATCATAATAACAATTTTGCTAGATATTGTCATTTTCTACCTTAATTTTTGGTCTGATTAAGATCAAATTAAAATTTTTACGTTCGAAGCCTTTGGAATTTCGAATTTCAATTAGCCGCCAGTACTTAAAACCTGCACACTAGTTTTCTTACATTGATTTTCAGACACTTATAGCCTTTACTAAATTACTGAATTTAATTAATATCAGGTTAAAGGTTTGTTTCATAACTACAGTAACGAATTTTTCATGTTTTTCGAACTTTCAGTAGCCGAAATTAAGTTTCAGGCCTTTCAACTTTGGACTTTTTACTATGCACTTCATCGATAAAAGTCTGCACCAAATCCCCTCCAAATCAGAGCTTCAGTTTTTTGGGGGAATTTAGGAGGTAATGCCATTTACGCACTAAGTGTGACCTAAAATCGTTTGACCCATCTCATCGGGCTAGATCTTGTTTGCTACACCACAAGGATGCCTCCTCCAGCAGAAGGAGAGGAAGAAAAAGGAATCACCATACAAGCCATCCCCAAGTCCGTTGGTCCTCGGGAATTGTAAGTCCCTATTATCTTCTAGGACTGCCAGGACATAATGTACGAATCAGTTCCATTTGCCAACTGATGCCAGAATCACTGCAACTATACTATTTGAGGTGGGCTTACCTGTTTGTCCCGTTTCTAAGCATGCAAAAAATGTGCGGCAGACAACGTCTTCCGCTCCTGGGCAGTATCTATGATCGACGGCAAATGGCTTACGAATGTTGGCAGGTAAGACTGGAAACACCCATGACCGCCCGAAAATCGGATTAGATAGAAGTCAGCCTCACCATGCCTTCGATTGAGCTTACAGATAAGCCATGCAGACCATCTTCCTCTCATGCAATTCACCCAAGACTGCTGCCAATTGTTGAGGCAGTGCGGTCTCTCCTCACAAGAAATGGTCTCCTTCGTGTCCTCGTTTCAATGCATGTAAATAACGCTGTGGTATCGCGCAAACAATAACTCTCACCACCAAATCAGAGACTGTCGGATATGGAGATGCAATCCTCAGTGCTCCTCTTCTCTATAACAGTGCCAATCGTTTCCAGGACACTTCCTTACTGGGATCGTCACCACATATTTCTGCTTCGTACAGTAGCACTGACTCTGCGGCACTCATCAAGAGGCATCTTCTTGATGCGCAGGGTACCCCTGCTTTAAGCGTGATATATATAATATATATATATATATATATATATATATATATATATATATATATATATATATAGATACAATCATGTATATATATATATGTATATATTTTTCTTTAAAACCCGTCGGGCCTTGCTTAGTTGTGTATATATGTATATAGATACAATCATGTATATATCTATATATATATATATATATATATATATATATACATATATATATATATATATATATATATATATATATATATATATATATATAAATAAATATATATACATACATATATATAAATCGACATGTATATAATATATATTGTATATGCATGTATTTGCATACATATATATATATATATATATATATATACATATATATATATATATATATATATATATATATATGTATATATATATATATATATATATATGTATATATATATATATATATATATACATATATATATATATATATATATATATATATATATATATATATATATATATACATATATATATACATTTATACAATATATTTATATGTATATAAAGTAACCTGCGCAATAGGTAAACTCCTCTCGCAAAATTTGCTTTAAATTGCTAAATTACATGTTGATCATACGGGATCCTCTTCAAGTAAGTTCAACTCGCACTTGCCAGGGCTTTCTCCAATAATACTATAATAAATATTCATTCGTATGTAAGTTGCACTATAAATAATGCTAAATTAAATTTTTGAATACGTATCTATGAATTTAAAGTGCCCTCGTGGCGGTTAATTTTAAAATAATTGAAGTTTCAATTCACTTTACGTTTATTAAATGCTCAGGGTGTTTTAAGTAGAGCACATTTGCATTTAACAATACTCCGAACAAGTTGAGAAAGCAGTAGAGTGCTCCTATAGAGTTTAGAATGTAGGACAATATGAAGAAAACGCTATATAAACTCTATTTATATTTTATTAACAAGAAGGTATAACATTTCATGCCAAATTGATGAAACAATTGGAATGAATGCGTGTGCGCATAATGCTGACCGACGAGAGAGAGCTAAACGCGCCTAGAAACAGATGACAAGTAAAAGCGATTTTTATTTCTCCGTGATTATGTCGGTGCCATCTATGAGTCGAGTCATGTCTGATTATATTTGAACTAATCTGGAACTAACCACTACACTCCTTCTAGAAGGGCTCTCTAACAATCATAGGGTTCGAAACAAGTTTTCTGATGGGATGATCGATGCCTGGAATTATTCATCCAATGCTTGTATCAGAAATCGTTCAATTTTCTTGTTTCAAAAAAACATTGTTGCTGCCATTTCGTTCCATTTTAAATGATTAAACAAATTAAACACTATTCTTTAAATTTTCAAGAAAATTAGAAGAAAATAAAAGCGTCAATATGTATCAATCATCAACACATATAATTGTTTTTGCAATTGCATATAATTGAAATGACTATAACTCACTTGATTATGATCCGATTTCCGTAAAATTTTGTGAACAGTAAGGTCTTATATCAGTCTATTGTATTACAATTTCAAGAAGTTTGAGGGTACCGTTTTGACTTTATGGGTGAAAGCGCAAAATGTACCTATCATACTATTATTAACAAAGTAGAGTGAATTTTAATTTCTGATGTATTTGTTGGCCTTCTACTCCCAAAGACCCGCTTCCATGATTATTTTCAGATTTTTTGGCTCAATCTTGAGGTGGGAGGGATACATAATGTTGGTACGTTTTGGCTCCACCTGGATACCCTGATGCATAAAATTAATTTTTTAATTCCGATTCAAAGAGTTCTAATGAACATTTTTCGTTTGATACCTCACTCGACTACCGTTGATTAAAAAATAATTTTAAGGACTACTTCGTTATAAAGGGGGAGCCCCCTAAAAAATTTTGAAATATTAAGACTATAACTTTTGAGAGACTACCACTTCTGAAATTTTCACAAAGTTTGAACTCTTTAGCTTCTATAGTTTCTGAGGAAACTTGTTGTGACACGGACAGACAGATCGCGAAACTAGTAGGTCTTTGTGAAAAATTTTTTTACAAAGACCTAAAAAGGTATCGGTACACATCAAATGAGATGACAACTTTGCTAAATAAGTGTAGATGAATTGAATCACGGTTATCAAAAGAGATTCTCTTTTCACACTATAAATGCAAGTTTTTCAAATACAACTCTTTTGAGAGATAATGTGTTTCCATGTACAGAATGTACTCATATTAAGCTTTTTTTCTCTCCCCCTACCTTCATTCCACACACATCTTGGTCGATTTTCTAAGAAAATGTACCGTAAAAATTTCACTTATTTGCTAGTGGAATACTCGGGAATTCAAATTAAAAATATAGCAACAATATCATGATCAGATATGGAACAATGATGATATGCTTTAGGCTTCGTTCGTAATTAAAAGCTTTTTCATCTTTGTAGCGAGGGATAAAGTAAATATTTTCCAAAAAGGCAAAAATTTGTTAGTAAAAGGAACGGCTCATAGCTATGCAAGATGTTATGCTTGAAGGAATGTGACGTTTCGTTCCTGTGCTTATACGTCAGGCTGGCAGGAAGATAAAAAAATTGGAGCACTAGTTTAGACACATTTGGTTAAAATAATTTCCGCTTTTGATTTCATTTGACTATCCAACAGATAAATATCATCGTTGGATATAAACAACACAGGAGGAATATGACGTGATACTGAATACAGTTCCATTTATGAGTGTAATACTTTAGACGCTGGGTAGTATCAAATTTTACATAATTATTGTATTTTTAGAGCTTTGTATATAAAACGAGTTTAGCAAAGACCGACTAATCTTGCATCTTGTCTGCCCGTTCGTCCGTCTATCTGTCCGTTTGCCCATCTATTAATACCAGACTATAGTGCTCATACAATTTTATTGAAATCGGATTACAATCAAGTAAGATATAGACATTTCAATATTGGGATACAACAGAAACATGCTGTATTGTTTGGTAAATGTATTTCAGATGGAACAGAACGGCGGCTATTTTGTATTTATGAAAGAAACTCTCGATCTTTCGTATGTATTGTAATTGTACGAGTCCTTGTATGGTCGATGGATTCATAGTTGTCGTTGATTTGTGTCATCAGAAAAGTTGTTTTTAATCCTAGGATGGTTTCAAAGTCCTTCTGGTAGGTGCACTTTTCTGCTTACTCCAGTTTTTCTTTTTTGTTTATATGTTGGAACAGTGCTGTTTTATTTGTTTGAATTCTTATTCCGGCTTATTGTGATAAATTAAATTGAATTGAGCTAAACGCTTACTTCTTCTAAGTTATGTTTCTATTGATGAAAGATTGATTTGTTGTTCAACACTGCATAAGTATATTAAGCCATAAAGTAGAATCAAGATATATTATTTACTGAAAAAAAACACCTTTATAGCTCCAAAGTTCCACTGTTGTGTAACGCTGCTGACCATTTCGAGTAGCAAAGCATTCAATTGGTTCAGTATTTGTACGGCTACCAGGACACAAAATATTTGTTGACGAAACATGGCTCCACTGGTACACACCAGAGACCAGGAACCAGTCGAAACAGTGGGGCTAGCCCGGTGAACGAGCTTCAAAAAAGACGAAAATTGACATGTCGGCCGGAGAGGTGATGGCCGCCATTTTCTGGGACTCGTTTTCGGGATCTACATTGACTACCTGGGGGAAGGGAAAATGCTCACAGGGCTCTACTATGCCGAATTATTGGGCCAATTTGATGCCGAATTGAAGAAAAAGGCCCAATACTTCCGCAAAGAAAAGTGCTCTTCCACCATGACAACGCACCGGCTCACAACTCCGCCGTCGCCATGACTGAATTGGGCTATGAAATGCTACCCCATCTACCTTATACTCTAGATTTCGTCTCGTGTGACTTCTTTTTGTTTCCAAACTTTAAAAAGTCACTCGCCATACAACAACCTGAGCCGAATGAGGAGATCATCGCCACCATGGAGGTCTCTTTGTAGACCTCGAGAAAACGTATCTTTCAGACGGATTAAAGAAAGTGCAGTATAGCTGAGTCGAGTGTATTGGGCCGACAGGAGATTATGTTTAGAAATAAATTGCCGCTTTTCCGAAATTTTCGTTTTTCATTTGTAGGCTAAGTACTTATTGTTCTTCCCACGCAATCGGGCACTTGTGACTTGAAAAAACTAGAAAAATCCTGGAAGTAGATCTTCATGAGTACAACGACAACCAATTCCTTAGAAGTCGAGTATGTCTTGTAAATTTCAGGTTTTTTCGATAAAATAACATGGATACCTTTAAACTCAATGAAGCTCAATACTAGAATCGTGCAATATAATATTCTAACATTCTGTAAGTTTCACAGAAATTGGATCACATTTATGGAAGCTATAGGCTTTTTAATTCTGCAGCAATTATAACAACGTGCATAATTTCAACTCTATGGGCTTTCCATCCAACTGGACGCTGGAATTTTTATTGGATCTTCTCCAATTCGTTAGATAAGATGAATAAGATATTTTTTGTTAAATTTAATTCAATCAGTAATACTCGTATACATAATGTGGTAACAAAATTGTGTCCACTTAAATGTGGGTAGTAATGGATTTTATCAAACAAGCTTTATAGATGTACAGGGAGTTTCTTTAGAGGCATAGAACTTTAAGTTGGCAACACTTTTTATTCTACGTATGGTGTGATAGTTGTCATGAGTTCTATGGTAAATTTGGTTTACCATTTTACCATGAATATGATGAAATGCAAGACATCATTTGTCACGTTATTAGCGAGATACGGCCCTAATTATTAGTTAGAGTAGTCGAAAATTGGAGCTCTCGCTTGGACTTCCTCCGTGCTAGTCGTGGCGCTCACATGCCCGAAATCATACTTAAATAAAAATATTAAAGAATTATCCTTTCAATAAAACCATCTTTATGGCAATGAAAACAATTTATCCATATTTTATGTAATTTTAAAGTTCTATACCTCTAACAAACACATACTACATACATACTTTACATGTCAATGAAATTTTTCTTCAGTTAATTCACTATAGTTGTTTCTATATCAAACGTTGTGTCCGAAACCCTTCTGATAGGATTTTAGTTTTGCACACGCCACTTATTTATGTTTCTCTAATGTAGCTCAAGGGAATATTGGATGAATGTTTTTGAGGGTTTTATTTCAAGTATATATATGATAGAAACAATTTCTTATAGCACTCAGGTATTGACTTTTTACATTCATATATGCTATGAGTGATTCCATATTTAATTGACCTCAAAAAAAGGAGCGTTTATTGAAAATAAGAAAACGTACTGGAGACTTTACGAAAATTAGTAGGGGAGGGTTATGTAAAACCAGGACCTTAAGGGAAATGTTAAATGAAAGATATATTACCTAAAATATCAGTCAACTTTATTGAAGTTCTGTTATCTCACTATATTTACAGAAAATTTGGTCAAACAGATCACTGCTTACATGAACAAAGTTTGTTGTAGGATCTGCGACGTAATTTTGTTATCTGTCGTGCTTGCAGATGCTAAATCAAAATCAGAGAAAATATTTTGGTTTAGTGGATAAATTCCAGCTTTTATGAAGCCACTCAATGCGTTCTGCAGTGTTGCTGTAGGTTGCTACCCAAGTTGAAATTGGGTTACAATACAACCTGGATTATTTCGCAGCCATTCTCGACTGTAATACGTACTCAACGGGCCCGTGATGCTCACGTCAAAAGGTTGTGAACAATGTGTGCAGTGAGGAGGAAAACTGACGATGATGACTCCCTTCTCTCGTGCTTTCTATATTAGGAGAAGATTTTTAGTGTGCGTTGCGTGTCCGTCTGATAAAAGTAACACAGGGTCGGTCTTAGTGGGTTTGATGTTTGTAATAAAGTGAGTTAACCATTGCACAAATATATCACTTTGTATCCAACCACTGGGATGGCATGCTGCAAAAGTTCCAGGAGGTGCTCCATCTAGCAATTCAGCCTTCATTCGGACTCTGGGGAAAATTAAGAGGGGGCAAAACATAAGCACCTGCAGCTGATACACAAAAACGGTCGTAGTCAATTGTCCTCTTTCAGCAGAAGATATCAGACCGACTTGGTTCTTGCCTTGTAAAGAAAGAATTTTCGATTTTTTTAGGCACAGTCGTAATGCCGGTTTCATCAACATTAAAAATCTTTGTTGGCCCAAATTTATGTTTGTCGTGCAGCTCTTCTAACAAAGAAAAAAATTTAGCGACGATTACTTTGTTGAATCTCATTGCTCACGGAACAGAAGTATGTTCCGGAAGTCACAAAGATAGTTCTGGATGGCGACGTAAAAATCAGTATAGCCAGTCCATTCCGGCTAATTCGTTGTCCTTATTAAAATTATGAAGTATGCCATTTTTTCCGCCATTTGAAAAGCAAGATGTCGTAGATCTCTGTAAGTAAGCCTGAATAATTGAGCTTCAAGGCCTTTTATGTACTGGCATACTAAACCCTCTTGATCCTGTGTAAAAATGGCTTGGAACTTTTCGATACTTTTTAATCCTATCTTCCAGCGTAAATTTGCATTGATTTTTTGCTCCACGATTGTCGGTTCGTAACTCTTTTGTAATTACAAGGAATTTTGTGGTTGACTGTAACAATGAACGGTTTTACCCCAAACGCAGGCATGAGAAATAATTTAACCAAATAACCTCAAAATACAATGCAATACAGATTTTGACCCGTGATTGTTTAATATTCTCTCATACTTCATCTTTACATAAAATAGATATTCAGCTTACCTTTATCTTCCAAACAAAGACACACAAATCAAATCCGTTCAATAATCTTGCAAAACACTATTCAAACTTTTTTTTAATTATTTGTAGAACGCACACACAAATGTCAATCAACTTTTGTTGGCAGCGCACTCTCAATTATTGAACACAATAAACAAAGCACACAGGAATTTGAAAAGCGCTCTTAATAAATAATGCCATGTCCCGATCTCACCCCCATACCCGGTTTTGGACAAACTTCCCCTATGTTTAAATATCCATAAAATGCTATGGACGTTCTCTTTGAATATATAAAAAAATTTTATTTTTATTGAAGAAAAATAAGTTCATGGCTTTTAGATAAAATAAATAATTTAAGACATGAACAGCTTATGAATAATGATTTCTTGAATGTTACAAGAAAAATAACTCCGTTTTTTTTATTGGTCTTTTGATTGTTTTTTCTTTATCATACGTTTAAGCTTATAAAAACATTTAGTACAGACATGAACAGAACAAGGATGTAAAAAAATATTTAATTATTATATTGTATTGCTGTTCTGAAATTATTATATATATATATGAAATTATTATATATATATGTGTACACGTATATATATGGGTTATAATGAAATTTGTGACACTAGAGGTTGCAATTTTGCTCCGGTTTTCATCAAATTTTCAGGAAAGGTGTACTGAGTTAATTTCTCGGTCAAGATTGTGATCCAGCTATATCGGCCAAGCGAAAACAAAATGGCAGCCATTATAGACGAAAAATCGTGATTTCTGTTCTGAACAAATTATAGCTCCGATTTGGATGAAATTTGATATAAAGGTTCACTGATGTATGTGATGAATCTCACAATAAAAAATCAAACGTCAGTACGGTAGAAACAAAATGGCGGCCGCTCAAAGGTCGAAAAGCGTACAAAATTCTGTTGTTGTAGTTTTGACCAAAGCTTTCAACTAATGTTAATGCATTTGGGTAGTTTGATAGAAACTATAAATATCTAAAGAAGTGTGTAAAAAGCTGGAGGTCAGGTCGCAAAAAAATGGCGGCTAGTTAAAGCTCAAAGCTTCAAAGGCTTCTAAAAGCCGCAATTTTGATCCCATGTATATGAAACTTGGTCCTAAGATAGAAATTGCTTAGATCTAGAGTCTTCGACATGTCGGTGATCATGCATGGGCAAATTCCAAAATAGCGGGTCAGGTTTTTTTTTGGCCCTCTAGAATTTTGATGAAACTTCAGATTATGGATCTCTGTACTAAGATCTTTATTTGTGCAAAAATTTATTAAAATCGTATGAAAGATAAAAAAGTCAAAAATTTTAAACCTAATATTTTTAGCTGCAATTTTCACTAAAATTTGAATACTTTTGCCCTGTCTAGAGTGAAACTCCGATTTGAACGAGATTTGGGACATTGATTGATGAGGTCCTTGCACGCAAAGATTTAAAATAATCCAAAATCAAATGCATGCATTCAAAATGGCGGCCCCAAAGGTTTGAAGGCGATTCGCTATTTTAGTAGCAACTGAAATAATGCATATTTTTCATGGAAACGTTTTAAATAACTTTACTTGGAAGTATTTATAAAGCAAATCATTTTCAGGGTATTGTTAAAATATTTTTACAATACCCTTAAAAATTATGAAATCGTGACTTGTCTGTCCGTCCATCAGTTTATCCGTGCGTCATAACAAGTTTTCTCGCTAAACACATGAGCTAGAATGAGGAAATTTTCTACGTAGGTCAAAAGTGGTGCCTCTTGAAATTTGCAGTGCAAGAAAATATTTTAAGGTATTTAAGGAGGGTCTTCCCATGCAGAGAGTGACTTAAAATTTTTTTTAATTTCTGTAGCCCTCTAGCAGCCAAGTTTCTCAACAGATTCCGGTGAAACTTGAAATTATAAGTCATTAAGGCAAGTTAATTTAAATTAATTATGCGGATCGAATGACAAATAAAAAAGTTGGAAATTTACAGCTTAATATTAGTGGCAGCCGTTTCCAATAAAAATCAAAACGACGGCCCCTCGTAGTTCAGAAAAGAATTGAAAATGTATATATCAATGGCAACGCAAGTGCTGATTAAACTTTTATGGAAATCTTTTGAAATTATTTATTTGAGCTATTGAAGCCTTTGTGTGATGCCCTGTGTAAAATGTGTAAACAGCAAATATGAGAAGGGCGAAACCTGTATTTATATGTTTACAACAATTTACTATCCGCCGATTTTCAATGTGTAATGCATACGTGTGCTAATCAATTTAATTAACAAAATATTTGCGCCTCTATAAAAGGCCTCTTAATACGAACGTCAGAATAATCTTTTTATGTTAAATACCCATGTGGTACTATTGTACAAACATTGTGGTAAGAAGTCTAGTAGTAGGCAAGCCAAATTCTTTTTTCGAAAGCTTACGCTACATACGACCAATTTACCTTTTCGGCTGGTGCTGCCTACGGGGATTTTTTAAATACGTACGATATTTTTTAATATGTTTGAGTATTTTACATATGATAAATAATAAGAAAGAAGAAAAATAGAATACATGTTTTATGCATCGTCATTTTTTCATAACTTCAATCTTTGAAATACTTTTTCTAAAATATGTCTGATGTATACCTATTTATTTGTTTTTCTACCAGTTTTGGTATAAATGGATAGTGGCGAAATTTCTTATTAAAAATAAAAAGTATAAAATATAAACAAACAGAACTAGTAACAAGTTAAGTAGACGGGAGTATTCTTCTAGTAGCCAAGCTTTTTTAATGCAACCTAGTAGTCATGTTTTGTAATTCAAACTATTATACTCAGACATTTTCTTTATTATTACTTCGGGAAGTATATCAATGATATTTATATTGAATAAAAATTAAAAAAAAACCTCATTTACTTAATTTTAAAGCGGCTGTTTTTTTGTTATAGCATTTAATATGCTTCATTTTGTTGCTGCAAGTATGCTGGTTGATACCCGCTGTCCAATTTTCTCCGCTCGTTTGTTGCCCATCTTTGGTACCTTAGTCATTGGAGTTTTTATCAATGATTTTGACAGTTGGTCCGAAATTCTTATAAAGGGGTTTACTTGCTTTTTTCTTCAAAATGTATCCGCTCTCGGAGCCGAGTTTTCATCGAACCGCAGTGGTTGAACGGCAATAGCCGGGAGTCTACTTGCCCACTAGCCTCTGCAGTCAGTACTAGAGATCTAACCTTTACACCGTCAAATTGGTCCAATTCTCTACACCTGTTTTGTATTTTTTTTTTCTAGATTTCATCGCACAGTTCAATACCTACGTATGAATTGTTGATGATGACGTACTTCTTCATATCGCAGTGAAGATCGTGACAAAAGTTACTTTGGGATCTCCATTCACTGCCCACAATTTCCCACGCCTCATTAGTGATTATTCACAATAGCCGCAGAAAGTGTGGGACCAGAATGGATTCTGAGCTTCTAGCTTCTTCAGAAAGATTAGCTATTTAATTATTTACATCATCTTTGATCAGATCACCAATCACAATACCTGGATAGAAAATAAGATAATGAATGGAATGAATTATTTTCAGTTTTTTTCCTATTTTTATTTTCTTCTGCATTTTAACAATAAAAAAATAAAAAAAATATTGTTGACACCTCCAGCCGAAAAAGCATACTCTACGAAGGCACCGTTAGATTTCGATATAGAAATGGGCTTGTACGCTACTTGAATGATTCATAACGCTTGTCATACATTAAATACTTATTAAAAACTTTCATTCAAGAACAGTCAGCGATTCACAGATCAACTACCCAATCTCACATAGACCACCATCAAGCAGAACTATTGTACGTTCTATAAGAACACATGCATTGCAAACAACGGTTTGGGTATGGCACACGTAATGTTCTCAATAACGTCAGAAATATTCTTAAAATCTTTGGAAGGAGCCATTATACTCAAAATTGTCAAAAGATTCAAAGCAATCTTTTACCGGCAATATATGTATGACTGTTTCATCGTTATTGATTTACAAAAAAATAAACAAGACAAACTACTTGCCTATATGAGCGAAATACGCCCAAATATAAATTTCACAATGTAAAAAGAATCAAACGGACCAATTTAACTCTATAAACGGGAAGAAACAGGATTCGACTAGAAAATATACAGAAAACCAACCATAACAGATCATAGCAAACACGTAACATCTAGCCACCCCGCACAACATAAACTAGCAGCGTACAAATTAATGGCACAGAAACTCCACTCCACCCCAATGACTTCTACGCACTACTCTAACAAACTAAGCAACATCTACAAGAAAGCTAGTAAAAATGGATACAAAAAACACGACATTGACAAACTTATTATACGGTTCAAACAAAAACAGGAAAACCAACTGATTGAAATGCTCAAAAACGCACAACAGTAGATTTAATTAACAAACGTAGGCAAAAAAACATACAAACTATTAAACTTCCTTAGGAAATACAAACTACAAACTTTATTCTAAACTAACAACAACATTCGAAATAAACTGAAACCAAAATTAAATAACACATTAATATACGAGAGTAGTGACATCTGCGAACTAGCATGCAAGAATTGTGACATGATGTAAATAGGAAAGACAACACAAAAGTTAACCACAAGATACAAAGAGCACGTACGATCTTTTTTATACAACAAGGTAGATTCCAATTATGCGACACACTTACAAAACCACGCACACGAGCCTGACGCCATGACAAAATCGTTGGCATTGCTACACATACAAAGCAAAGGATAAAGACTTAACATCCTAGAAAGATTTGAAATATATAACATAGAAGAACAGGTAGTAAAATTAACAAGGAACAACTTATCACAAATTCCGATGCAATTCTTCATTACAAGACCATACTCTCCGACGAAAACGGAAGCGAGATGAACCAGAACAAACTGACATTCAACAATCCAAAAAATGAAAACTTAATACACCTCCACCTGAACTAGTTTGGTACCTACCTGCTCAGCCCATCCTACCCCTACATAAAATCATTTCCCTTCACACATGCTTTGAACACTGAAAGTAACTCAAAGGAGTCGAAACGCGTCTGCTCATACAGCATAGCAAGGCCCGAAGGCTTTTTAAGAAAAAGAAAAATATTATTATCTAGCTGGGTAGACAGAGGTATGCTCATGTAAGAAGGGTTTGGTACTCAGCCTACGATATGCAGACACCAATAATAAATTAACCCAAGAAAATCTTGAACAACATCTACAACAAATACACAGTCGTTTAAAAGGGATACTATTATCATACCATTTAAATTTGCCGCGATTTTGTTGCAATATTACTAACAACCATTGCCTGCATGGAATTTTGAAGATATTATTAATTATTTATCAGAAGATCCAATTAAAAGGGTTGTATCTGGCTCGATGGTAGGCCCGAATGGTAGAAAAAACATGCATTGTTTTTATATATTTATTTAAATCTATTTTACAGACAAAAACCCAATTACAAAATAGACTTAGACAATTAAATATCATTTAAAGTAAGACACATTTATACAACAAAATCAAGCAGAAAAAAGTTAAGAATACTGATTAAAACATGTAAGAAAAGAAATTAGAGGCTAGATGAAAGCTTGAAAAATTGGGTGATCAGGAAATATTAATCGCAATTTACAAAAAGTAAAGTCTTTAATTTATTTTTAAAAACCAAGCAGGACGTGGAAAGAGAACCGAGCTCAAAGTTGCTATGCTTCCTGATGATCCGCGGCATAATTGACAGAAAATATAAATCTGTCCGGGCGTGGATATTAGACCGACTAGGACCCGCAACTGTCTGTGGTGTGTCTTCGCTTAAAGTAGAAGCGATTTGTTGGTGGTACAACTTGTAAAAGAAACAATGATCTAAGAAGGTTCTACGGGACGACAAAGAAGGGAGATGAAGTATGGATAAACGACGCATATAGGGCTCATAGGTCAAGTTGAATTTAAAGAACAAAATACGAGTAAACTTACGTTGAACAGCTTCTAACGAGCTCACAAGATTTAAGTGTCTAGAAGACCACACTACAGGGAACTACTCAAGAAGCGGGCGGACAAGATTTATGAACAAGTAGACAGCAGTTGCAATATTTGTAAACTTGTGCAAATACCGCATAAGAAAACCAGAAACTTTTGATGCCTTGGTTATGATGCTAAAAATATGGTCATTGAATTTAAGCTTTTGATCAAATATTACACCAAGATCTTAGCATGAGTCAGAGAGGAGAGAAAACCAGAGTGTAATTGTAAGTTGAAGGAACAATTTTCAGAGTAAAAGTCATTTTAAAACATTTGGAAACATTGATACGAAGGGAATTTGCATTACATCAGTTATAGAGCTTTGAGAGATCATTTTGGAGTTGCTGACAGTCTTCAAGGGATCAAATTATTGAGAATACCTTGGAATCATCAGCATACAGGAGTTAAGAAGAGGGAATTAGAGAAGGAAGATCATTGATAAACAGTAAGAAAAGAAGAGGTCCAAGGATTGACCCTTGAGGGACGCCCGATGCAAGATTAAATAGAAAGAAGGTTGTGCCATAGAGATAAGCACGACAAGAACAAGAAGATAGATAGGATGAAATCCAAGAATGTAGGGAACCTGATATGCTGGATATGTTATACACGGAGAGCTCTCAAATTTCTATTCCTTCCCTGATGTGATTTAACTTTATTGATACTTCCAGACTATAAGAACCTCTGCTTGAGTTACTCTTAATTTAATTTTCTGAATGAATTATCACAGTGTAATGATATGCAAGATCGCTATGTAATAATATAAGAATCAAAATGTAATTAATAAATGTTGAAACGCTTTCTGACTTAAGGAAACAAGCACAAGCGTTGGACGCGTTCCAGCTTGTTTTCTACAACGAGGATTTTTATAAATTACGGATTAAAGAATTTGTAGAATACAAACACAAGCGTACAACGCCTTTCTGTTTGCATTGAATGAAAGAGAGTTTTATTCAATTCGGTTCCACTTAAATACATTTTAACCTAACTGTACATAACTATACATAACTATACTTAATGTTTCTATTGCTTATAAAAAAGGGATTTGCCAGATGTTAAATTTACTCAAACAAAAATGTACTTGAGTCGGCCAAATTCATATTTTTGCTAACTTTACATCATTGTTTGAATTATGAATATAGAGATCACTGCAACAAAGACAAAATGTTATGTTTCCAAATTTTACTATTATTAACAAAGTTGAGAGAATTTCAAGTTCTAAGATATTTGTAATTGTTGTACTCATGAAAATCTTCCACCATAAATTTTTTACCTTTCAAATGTATGTTTTTATCAAGAGTTAGTAGCCTGTACTTTCAATGCTGAAGTTGGGGAAAAATATCTTTAATTTGCACAATATTTTTGTTTAAAACGGCTACCATTTTATTTTACGATGGCTAATATCACTCGTTGGACAGATTCTCAAAGATGTGTCCTGAAATTTTCATGCAAACCCTAACAAGCCCGTAGTGTTTGGGTCGATCGAAAGCATAAATTGCTCAATAAGCACGTATTTTGTTGTTGTTTTAATGCCAAAGATTTTGACCACCATAACTCTGTTGAATACCATCCGATTCTCCTGAGGTTTTCATAGTTTATTGGCGTTATAAGTGGACATATGTACGTAATACTTTATTGGATTTAAGAGTAACCTTACGATTGTAAACAAGAAAATCTTAGTTTAATCATTAATTTTTCACTATTTTTTCTGTTTTTAAAGGCGTTAGTCCTTGCTTTTTTGAGTGAAGAAATGCGTTTTTACTCTTTTAAGTTATCTTCGGCACAAAAAATTGAGTTTTTCACTATAAAATATAGCCTTGTTAATTTTGCAGCAAGTTATTTATTTACCAAATCACAGCTTCACAAATCTTGAGAATTTGACGTTGAATACACTCATTAGCCATAGCAAGAGAATTGCAGGAGATCCTAAAGGAAGAATTTTAAGGAATATTCTTACGAAAACACTTTTTCGAATCATTGAATAATCACAATCAGAGTAAACCAGCCATATACTTGGTAACCCCTAAATGCGCGTATATGTGTCATAGACTTCCAAACAAAAGCTCTCTCTCACAAAGAGATTACCATTTAAGCCATCACTTGGTGGGTTCTATCAACAGAATCTGCTTCGAGTAGAAATTTTTCTCGTGATTCGTCTTCTTCACACTCTATATTCTTTGATCAGAAGTAGTTGCATCTTGAAAGGCTGGGCATCAAAATGCTTTTCAAAGCTTCATTAAGGGGTTTCCCCCATACGTGGAGGCCACCTTTAAAAAATGTTCAACAAAGCTGATCGTACGGGGTATGCAATGTAAGGTCTTCTTGACAATCTTTCAAAACAAGTGTTTCTAGTATTGTGAGGTGCTGGAAGAAATAGCCACAAAAGGATCATTCCCTGCGTTTGGACACCTGTAAACTGAAAATTTGAAGAAAAAAATATGGAGGTTGTTCTTTATGTGCACAACAACAATTGATACTTTAGAAGTCGAAATTCGCTCAATTTTGGTTTCTCCTATAAAATCAGGTGGGTATATAAACTCAAACTCAATGAAGTATTGTAGTGTATTTAGGATGCTTAATGTAAAGTTGCCCTAACCTGCAAATCCTATTAGGATCTGCTATATTCTGCGAAGTTATATCCAATATCAACAATGTACGGGGTTTCTACTATATTGGTTTTTAATCAAACCAAATCTAGAAAATTTATTAGATGAGTAGCTCAAATATCTTTGAGACATCTTACAATGAATGATATGAGGTGTGGCAATTAAGCAAAGAGACTCATTCCAAGAAAAGCGAATATTTAAGAATTATTCGACAACTCTGCCATTCACTTCAAAGTAGTCTCCTTGGGCTGCTATACAACGATTCGAGCACGTTTTCTATGCTTCGTATCATTCCTGGAATGCTTCAACTGGGATGTTCACGAGTAACCTCTTCAGGGGGGCCTGCATTTCCGTAACCTTTGACCGACAGCTTTGTTCTAGGGAACTCTCATCGCCCGTAATAACTCGATCAAGTAGCGTAAGATCGTTTTCCACTTATTCCAAACAGTCTTCTGTGATGGTGCTTTTGCTCCTCAGAAAGGTTCTTTGGAACCATCTTCGCGCACAACGTTTTCATCCCAAAATATACGGTTAAAATTTGTTTGACTGTTTCACTGTTCATACCCAGTTCCGAGGCCAACATTCGAACTGTTAAACGCCGATGTCCATTGATTGGGCGCGCATTCACATCAGTCCGTACCTTGACCGGTCTCCCATTCCGCGCCTCGTCTTCCACACTTTCACGCCCCTCCTTAAACTCTTTATGCCATCGAAACACCTGAGCATGGCTTAGAGGACTATCACCATGCACTTTTACAGTTGCAGTAATGTTTTTGCTTTAGCACTGTAGCCCTTTTTGGGTCTTCGCTTAGAGATGGTTTGAGTATCTCAATACATTGATCGAATGTATTGGCACTCGAGAATGTGATATGGTCTGTACCATGTTTTGACCGTTAATGCTCTTAATTAGCTACTATTCTTCTGATTTTAGGCCAGATAATTAAACGGACTTATATTCCGTCTGAAGAACGATTCGAAACAAATTTCATTGTCAATAACGGGGTTCGAGCCAGGAACTTTCAGCTTACGTAGCAAGCACTCTAAGTACTACTCTACGCAGACTTTAAATTGGAGTAATAGAGGTTGATTAAAGTTGTGTCTTGGCATACAGTCGAGCGAACTGTCTTGAATTTGTTCAGTAGTTATGGAACATTAGTGTCGGTATTTCCCTACAAGTCTACTAGACTTAATTGATATGTATCCTAAATCGTCAATAACTATTATTGCTCCAAATTATTTTAATAATTGTACAGTATTACAAAGCAAGGTCAAACATTTTTTTATGCTTGGAAAAAAAGATTCCTACTTGGTTTTCGTCTTGAATTTTTTGAGACTTCAAATTTGCAATGTCTTTGAAATATACATTGATAAAAT
This sequence comes from Odontomyia ornata, assembly GCA_963969285.1. Taxonomy (NCBI): domain Eukaryota; kingdom Metazoa; phylum Arthropoda; class Insecta; order Diptera; family Stratiomyidae; genus Odontomyia; species Odontomyia ornata. The sequence goes on from OZ017739.1 coordinate 266,979,042, forward strand.
GAATCCATCTTTTGATGGATGTCTGATGGTACGCCCAATAATTTTAAATGCTCATGCTAGGAAACCAACTTACCATTTAGCGTTCTTTCGAAAGTTAGAAGGCTTATGTAATAAAATGAGTATAAATAAATTAAGACATATATGAGTACATTCGATTTTTTTTTCAACGGACTTTTAAGGTTGATACAAATTGAACAATTATTTTGCTATTCTTTGTGGGTAAAAATAAAAGTTGGAATGTGAGCCCAAATTTTGAATATGAAAAAGAAAAAACTATCGAATCTTATTTAACGATCCATGAAAAGGCACATTAAAAAAAGTAGGTTTTGATAAATTAAGGAGACATTTCAATTTCGATTCTTATTTGTCCGAATTTATTATAATGGCTCAACTTATCTTGGCGCGAATGAAACTATCCTTTCCAATGATAAAAACGAAAACAGAAATTACCTGCCAATTGGTAGATATCCGTGCTACTTAACAATCCTTCCATACATTTCGTGTTGGACCAGAGTGCAATGCAGAACATAGGGTGGTGATGGACTCATTAAATTTCAACCACTAAAGGTGGAGTTTAGTAGCGAATGAAAGTTTCACCCAATGCCTATTTCGACGCGTGGTGCTTTTATTGTGTACCAGGATATACAGCGACGATGTGATCCTTTAAAAAAGAAAAAAATTGAATATTTTATAAAAAAAGTATTTTAACAAAAAATAACGTACAAAAAGGAAAAAAAATTCAACCGGCCAGGGGAAGCCACGCCCGGTTTCCGTTCTTTTTTGTATTTTTTGTGCCGTACAAGATAATTACATTTAAATAATATAAAAATTTCAGGAGCATTTATGCGACAGAATTTTCCAGGATAAGTTTTTTTCCAAATGTTACTTGTTAGAGCGACAGCAATAATGCTGCGAAATTATTTTAAAACAGCGGCACTCGCAGTTTCACTGCAGTCAATGGGGAATTGTTTATTCTTGGGGTAATGGAAATCGTAATAGCTGTAATGAGAGCTGAATATTTTACCTTTAGGGCCTATAGCTAGATTCAAGACTATCTGCAAGCTCATTCTGGTAACATAGTTTGCATGAGACCAATTAAAAACTGTACAAATAGTAAATCAATTAACTCGTACGCTCATCTCCATAAAAACTTTTATGTTTTAAAGGATTCGGAGACGCTTTGTAAAATAAGTTTTTATTTGCTTTTTATGTACTTAAATATGTAATGAATAAATTAATACTTTTTCCAATTAGTTCTTCAAAAAGCAGACATGCTTGAAGCGAGTGCAAAATTTAAAATATGACTTTTTCTTACCAACTTCTATTAAACAGGCAGTTATCATTGCCATCGGTCGGTTTTCTTGATGCGTTGTTGAATTTTTGCACAAGATTAATGGCGAAAAAGTAAAACTGACTTTCACAGCGAGAACGTATTTATCTTATATTATTTTGTGTATGTATGCACACAAATTTTGAGCGGGAATAAAAAAAAGCATCCAATTTTCATAGAAGTGCAGGCTTTTCTTTCTATTCGCTTTAAAGGACTAATATCATTAGGAAAATTTTATTTAGTGGCTTTTTTATCAATTTCTCTTCATCACGAATTGATGTGAGTATGGTTTTTAGTTGTTAAGGTTACAAACGAAAGAAAAACATTAAAGCATAATTATTTAGATTATAGTGGCCGTGCAATGATTTTAGATAATAATATTAATTTTTATTTATAAATAGTAACATTAATATACGAGGGTTGTCCGATATGTACTTAGCCTACACAAGAAAAACGAAAATTTTGGAAAAGCGGCAACTTATTTCCCAACCCGATTTCCTCTTAGCTCGATACACTTGACTCAGCGATGCCCCAACTTCTTTGACTTGTCTGAGGAGTACGTTTTCTGGAGGTCTGCGATGTAGCCCTCCTCATTCGACTCAAATTTCTGCCTGGACAGTGACTTTTTTAAGTTTGAAAACAAAAATAAGTCTCATAGGGTCAAATCTGAAGAATACAGTAGATGAGGTAGCAGTTCGTAGCCAATCCAACAAATTCTTTTCCCTTCGCCAAATGGGGCCTTTTTCTGCAATACAGCTTCAAATCGGCCCAATAGTTCGGCATAGTAGAGCTTTGTGACCGTTTCACCCTTCTCCAGGTATTTGATGCAAATTACCTCATGTGAATCCCAGAAAACGTTGGTCATAGCCTTTTTGGCTGAAAGGACAGTCTTAGCCTTCTTTGAAGCACGTTTCCCAAGTGAAGTCCACTGTTTTGACTACTCTTTGATTTTTGGTGTGTACTACTTGAGCCATATCTTGCCAACGGTCACAAAATCACACAGAAACTCCTTCGGATTGCGCTCAAATAGTGTCAAACACTGCTTTGAAGTGGTTTCACGGTTGTGTTTGCTTTCCAGAGTGAACAAACGCCCCATCCACCATATCAATCGCGTTTTTCATGACCAAAATGTCATGCAGAATATCAATCGGTGGTCTGCCAACACGAGCTTGTGGATTTTTGTCATGGTATGGCATGGTTCATCAAAAACCGACGTGCAAAACTTTCAATCTGGATCTACTTCTTTGTCTCTGAAGTAGGTAAGGAAGCACCACGTAGGGAGGTACACCTTCGAATGTGAACTCCATATGTTTACCCGGGCTCTTCGTTGATTTTAGGAATTATCACAACATGGGACGATACGTCCCTGAAGATGGACCTAGTCATCAGAATTTTAATCCGAATTAAAGGTTGCGTGGGTGCACTAAATCCACTTGGTTATTCGACTTTCAGGTACTTGTAGCTTTTCTATTGAAAACGGAAAAATGACTTGTGTCATCAGTGAGAAAGGCGGAATAATAGACACTCTTTGGTATACGACGGGCCAAAACAGATCTTGAAGTGTGCCTTGCACTGGCGAAAAGAATCTGCCACATGACACCGCATAAGCAAGCTGCCAGCATGCGTACGCGTCGTCAAGCAAAGTTATTTCAGCGAAGCCCATAACTTTAGATCGCGAGACAGTTACCATTGTTGTTGTCCATAGTAGACTAATCTTTATTTTACACTTGAACACTCCAAGGTAACATGCTATTATTAGTAAGGTGAAAACTTATAACTTTCAAATAAAAGATGCCACCCATGAGGGCGGTCCAGTCAGTACTTAGCCTGCAAAAGAAAAACGAAAATTTTGGAGAAACGGCAACTTATTTCCCAACATTATTTCCTATTAGCTCGATAAACTTGACCCAGTGATGCCCCAACTTCTTTAACTGATCTAAAAAATACGATTTCTCGAGGTCTGCAAAGTAGGCCGCAATGGTGGTGATGACCTACTCATTCGACTCAAATTTTTGCCCGGCAAGTTTCAAGTTCCCAAACAGAAAAAAGTTGTACGGGGCCAAATCTTGAGAGTACAGTAGATGGGGTAGCAGTTCGCACCCCAATTCGACCAATTTGGCCATAGCGATGGTGTGAGCCAGTGTAATATCATGGTGAAAGAGCACTTTTTCCTTCGCCGAATGGGGCCTTTTTGTCTTCAATCCAGTATCAAATTGGCCCAATGTTTCAGCACAGTAGAGCCTTGTGACCGATTTGTTCTGCTCCAGGTAGTCGATGCAGATCACAACTTGTGAATCCCAGAAAACGGTGGTCATCACCTTTCTAGCCAATAGAACAGTCTTCTCACTCTTTGAAGTGCGCTTACTGGATAAATTTCACTGTTTCGACTGCTTTTCAACGTTCACAAAACGATGCAGAAACTCCTTCAGATTGCGCTAAAATTGCGGTAAACACTACTCTAAAGTGGCCTTACAGTTGTGTTTGCTGTCCGGAGTGAATTAACGCGGCAACTGTCATGCCGACAGCTTTCTCATGTCCAAAGTTTCATGCAGGATATAACTTCTGTCTTGGGAAATACCTACTGTCTTAAATATCACGCGCAACTTCAATCGGTGGTCCGCCAATACAAGCTCGTGAATTTCAGTTACGTGAACTTCCGTGGTAGCTATTTTGGAGGCACCTGGGTGTAGTTTATCGAAAACCATCATGCGACCATGTTAAAACTCGCTAAACAATTTTTTCACAGTTGTCAACGCAAGAGCAGAGTCACCGTTCACAGCGTGCAAGCGCTTTTTGATTTCGCTGCGCGATTTGCCGTCCAAAAACGAGAATCAAGTAACCGAGCGGTATTGCACTTTCTCCATTTTTGTCAAATCCGCGAACACGTCTGCTTCCACACACGTTCGAAACAAAACTACGAGTCCGATTAGGCTGAAATTTTAACAGTAGCCATTTACAAGAATTAATTACGTAATAGTGAATCTCACTTGCGACAGTGGCGCCATCGGGATACTAAGTACTTACTGGACCGACCTCATATATTCACATTTGCCTGCAAAACGATTCATATAAAAATTACATTTTATTGTACTTTCACATGAATCATACTTAACCCTTTTGTTATTTATAAAAACTTCACTCGTAAATATTTCATTATTGGTTTAAAAGACCAACATTTTCAATCTTTCGGACTAATTCCCCGTTTAAAATTCGAATGCAACAAGTAACAACCACAAGAGATCAATCACGATTGTTGAAAGTTTCCTCGGATTTTCATTCAACTAGACAAAAAGAAATATATTGCATTGTAGTCTCATCATCGAAAATTTTTCAATTTTCTGAACATATTTCAATTATTATTGCAAGTAAATTGCATGTTTATATGTTAATTAGTTCAGTTTTTGAGAAAAACAGGCTGGGTAAACAGACCTACGCTCATGTCAGAAGGGTTTTGTACCCAACGTACAAAATGCAGTCACCACCAATGAAAAAAGGCAAGAAACATGTCAAAGAGATGTTCACGTTTATAAGAAAATCCATTGCTTCTGTACTTTCAACGGTCGCCATTTTGTTGCAAACGAACAAAAGTCACTCAAATCTTGAATTCCCAAAATGTTTATTTTATCGATCTTATTTGAAAATTTCAAGAAGATCAAATCAAAACTGCAGTGACTGATTCACTGGACAGTCCGAAAAATACCAAAATCGTATGTTATTGTTGTTGTAATTGGAGAAATTTCAAATTACTATATCTTCCGTGAATATGAATCGATTTTCATCAAACTTGCAGAGTGTAAGGATGTCGGTTTTGATTGAATTCAAGGGTATCGATACGATTTTATTGGGGAAAATGAGAGGTTCGAATATCATACTATTATTAACAAAGTAGAGCGAATTTTGTTTCTAAGGTATTTGTTGTTATTGTACTCATAAACATCTATTTCCACAATTTTTTCAGATTTTTCCGATCAAAGGTGTCCAATCGTGAAGGGAGGACACACATTTTCGTGTATTTCCCCTTCCTGTGCACTCCTGAAACAAAAACTACCAGTTTAAGACCTGTTTTGAACCTTACATTTGATACCCATATTAGTTACATTTGAAGAATTTTTTTTCAGCGGGCCACTCCCCTATATGGGGTGGCCCCCCTTAACCACCATGTAAATTTTTTTTTGCAGTGTAATTTTGAAGAGGGCACCACTTTACACCTATATACAAAATTTTATGTTTGTAGCTTATATGGTTTGCGAGAAAAAGTGCTGTGACGGACGGACGGACAGACAGGCGCGATTTTAGTAGGGTTTTGTATAATTATTTTACAAAACCCTAAAAAGGTAGGCAACAAATATAAAACAAGTGAATTTTTCGTATAAATTTAAACTTTATCATATAATTTATTCTCATACTTGGAATCAATGCAGTTGCAAATGCTTTCAGTATTCTCAGCATTTGTATAAGGAAATGATAACTCTAATGATGGATTAAAGCTCAATTCTCGGAAAATTCTAACCATCATGAATATGATTTGATTTCCTCGTAACCTGTTAAATATTGAGACCTGATACATGGAGAAAAAGGTCTGTTATGAATTATGATTAGTATTACTTAACTAAAAGATTAGTTCACCTTAAAATGCATTTCATCCTAAGTGTTAATTTTCACCTAATTTATGTACGTAGAAATAAAAGGTGGTCGAACCAAAACGCACGATGTTAGTTGTAAATAAAACAAAAAGCTTATAGATAATCATGCTAGTATTGTTTTTTTATAATAGAAGAATCTTTGACAATTAGGCGTGAAATAAAATACATAGCATACTACTATCCGATGGTCCATATTTTCAATGACTCTGAGACATAATTGAGGTCGTTAATTTGCTGAATTATTTCATTGTTTAGCTATTGAACCGCTCTTGGCTTATTGACAAACATTTTTTCTCTTACATATCCCTAGAGAAAGAAGTCCAACGGTGTCAAACCACATGACAGTGGCGGCCAATTAACATCGCCACAACGTGAGATAACACGGCCATTGAATTTCTCGCGCAAAAGAGTCATTGTTTTGTTGGCTGTGTGGCAAGTGGCACCATCTTGTTGGGACCACATATCATCCAGTTCCATAACCTCAAATTCTGGCCACAAATAGTCCGTTATCATCTCGCATAGTAAACACCATTCACGGTAACTGCTTGGCCGTCCTCATTTTCGATGAAGTACGGCCCGATGACGCCGTCAGCCCATAAACCACACCAAACAGTCACTCTTTGTGGATGCATCGGCTTTTCAACAATCACTCTGGATTCCGATTTGCCCAAATGTGGCAATTCTGCTTGTTACCGAATGCACTGAAGTGAAAGTGTGCCTCTTTGCTGAAGATGATTTTCTTTGTAAAGTCATAATTCCCTTCTGTCTGTTCAACCAATCTTTCGGCGTATTTCCGACGCTTCAAATGGTCAGTAGATTTCATCTGTTGAGTCAGTTGAACCTTGTGAGCGTGTAAATTCCAATCTTTATTCGAAATTCGCATCAGTGATGTTCGTGAGATTTTTAATTGTTGGGCACTCTTCTGCCACACTATTGCAAACAAAGGCAATGTTTTCCGCAAAACGAACTGAGCAAGTATGAACATTTTCAACAGACCCGGTTTGCTGAAATTTGTGCACATTCCTCCTGATTGTCGACCCATTTGTTCGAATATGCTGACCAAAAAATCACGAAATGCTCAAAATGCATTTTGATTTGAACGCTCATTTTCGTAAAAGGCTTCAACAACCTTAACGCGCTGCTCAATAGTGTACCTCTCCCTGGTTGAATTTGTCAAACACTGAAACAAAGAAATGTCAAATTAAGTTGGGCGAAACACTTGCCGTTAAGGTGCAACTTACAATTAACGTCGAAGCATTGAAGCGTTTAGTGAAATTTATTGAACTTTACCAAACGTTTTGCATTCAAATTTTTTCTTTTTTTCTTTTGGTAGCAAGTACTTTAATTGAAATGGATAAATATTTGTGTGGTATTAAGCATATTTTTTGTCTTTGATTGAACTTTGTTCTTGTGGATATTACACGGTTTCAATTTTGAAAGTAAGTAACTAATATGAAATGATTATGTTTGTGTTATAGTACTATAAACAAGACAAATTAAAAATAAAGATTGGCTACAGTGATAAGTAGCAGAAACATACGTTTGTTATTATTTGGGTCATCACCGTTTGGATTTTGAAATTGTATCCATTATCCGTCGAGTCCGATTGCGGATTGAGTTTGTGCGTATCGCAAATTGGATATTTATGAATCTAGATAGGATATTTTTGAAAAATAGCCGATGATTGCAAACAGGGATAATTTGGTTCTGGTTTATATTGAATGAAATCTATTCTTTGCGCTGCCAGTGCTCATAGACTCCCTCGTTCAAATTGAATGATTTAAGTTGGCATGGATGAGTATTCTGGCTTCTTTGTTATAAGAATAAGAAAGAAATCAACGCTAATACTAAGTTTATCCCAACGTAGATAGATCTCTGTTGATATTCCGGGAATCAAGGCCAACAAATCAATATCTGGATCTGCTGCCGCAAAAGATGATAAGGGAGCATTGGCGACTGCTGTCACACAGAGCGACAACTTTTATAGCGTTGTGAGGTTGAGGAAAACCTTTGGGAAGGAAGGCAAGGAGCACCATAACCATAACCATTTGGAGATGGTTACAACGGCTGGAGGAATTATGGACAGAATATTCTTATGCTTGACGAGACGGCTAACAATCCTGACCGACGCAACTCGTATCTTAGGGAATTTGAAGACCAGCTAGGGAGCACTTCGGTACAAGGTTGGGTTGAGCATAGATATTACTGACCTTGCAGCATGGTGAGCTAAAAAGATTCACCTTGCGCAATTAGTACTACCTTAGTTCGAAGGGAGTTACAGGCAATGGTGGATGTTGATCGATTTGTTTACCTCAATGGTGCACAATAACGAGTGATTTTCTTTGGCAGAGAAGATGCAGTACGTAAGGACTCTCTTAACAGAAGAAGCGGCACATATGATCCGGCGATGGAGCATTGAAAATGCTCCGTAAACAATTCGACAACAAAAGAACTATGGCGTGGACCTATCTATATACATTTCACAAATCATCGGCAGCCAAAGAAGAACACGACTCCAACATTAAGCGGTTCGGGGACACTACAGTTGAGCTCATTGCCGATATGAGAAGCATTGGTGTGAAGACCGAGCGTTGAGATATATTTGTAGTTTATTTGATCACGCAAAGACTAGACCATTACCCACGAAGATTATGGGAAACGTCTATTGGAGCATCATTAGAGATACCCACTCCAGCAATGTTCAAAGAGTTATTAATAAGTCGTTTGAAGGCATTAGAAGCATTGCATGGCGCTAAAACCCCCAAAAGGTGGATAAACTTATTGTTTCTGACATTACAACTTGCAAAATTTACAGTAAAATCATCAAATAAACCAATGTAATACGTTCAAGTTGAAGTTGGAGCAACAGCAAAAAGCTCAACGACATAAACTGTGCTTTAATGGCTTAAGGAAAGGACAAGTCATCAATAAATGTCTATCCAACTCTAGCTTTCAGCTCACAGCAGCCGGGGGTCTTGGAGCTTGGTGATTGTTTGCCAAAAACTTCCTCTTCCCCTCTCGCTAGAAGATCGATCCCCCAGCTTGAAGGCGCTTCACGGCGTAAAAAAACGAGACCTGGCCCGCGGTAATGTGTCAAACGGTTCCAGGCTAGGTTCTCAGGTTGACAGGGGAAGTGTTTAGTGGGTATTCCGGTCACCTTTTTGCAAACATGGGAGTGCCACACTCTCTGCGTAAATGGGCACCCACCTCCCTACCATAAAAAAAACTTTAGATATGATACTTGCTCCAAAAAACACCATATATTCCTCCATGACATCAATACAAAAAGTCTACAGTACTATCTAGCGATGTGATAATATTGTGTTTTTTGAAAAACATTGCCTATTTTTACGTTGATTTACCTGTGTATATTAATTTTGTTCAAATTTTCTTGTACTTTCTTTTTTTCTTGACTGAACTTTTTGGGGTTTTCCACGACTATCCTGATCTTGCCCACGATATTTTTTCTATCTATTGTTCAAAATTATGCTGTTTATTGTCTCTAATTCTTTGTATTATGTTTCCTTTTTTAGGGTTTTGTACTAAAATACAAAACCCTATTGCAATCACGACCTGTGTCCGTCTGTTCGTCCGTCCGTCCGTCCGTCCGTCTGTATGTCACAGCACTTTTTCTCCGAAACTATAAAGGCTACAGCCATGAAACTTTGTGGAAAGGTCAGAAGTGGTGACCTCTTGAAAGTTCAAGGGTGGAAAAATTTTTCAAAGGGGTTTAAGGGGGGTCTCCCCATATAGGGAGTTGACCCCTAAAAAAAATTTCACCATTGGTAGTCAAGTAGGGTGTCATTGGAAAGGTCTCACTGAGATCTTTTCAAAACAGGTCTTAAAATTGCCCTATGAGTTCCGAGGGGGGCAGGGGAGGGGAAATGTACGAACTTTTCGCGTACCCCCCCTCGCGATTGGACACCTTCCATCCGAAAAATCTGAAAAAAATCATAAATGTAGGCCTTAATGAGTACAACAACAACAAATACATGAGAAGTCGAAATTCACTCAACTTTGTTAGTAATAGTATGATATATCGATTTTATGTTTTCTTGGATAAAATCTAAATGGTACCCTTAAATTCAATAAAATTTCGCGAACAGATGACTATTTACAGGATTGATCTTTTTTAAAAGTTTCATAAAGATCCATTAGTATTTAACGAAGTTATAGCGATTTGAATTTTCCGGTATTACTATGGAACAATATGCCCTGTATTACTATGGAAACATATGGCTATGGAGCCATATGCGCTTTTTACCGACTAAGACACTACAGCTTTGCTAGGATTTGCATGAAAATTTCAGGAATGATAGGTGTCATGAGGATGAGTACATACAATTGAAACAAGTCGAAGAGGCAGGAGAGAGCTCCTAGCAAAAGGGCTTTGTAGCCATTCTCGGATTCGAAAAAATAGGTGTAATGATTTTCATCTTTCTGATCGAACGCGGAACCGACCTCTCATCGGTTCTAGACGTTAAGTCTGAGTAGTGCCAACGGATGGTACCAACAGGTCAACCAATCCGTGCACCGTAACCCATTCATGCGGTGACTGCTTGTCGGCCAGCTAGTTCGGAGAGGATTTCGGTCGCGGGTCTCCGAATGGATTACGCTCAATTACAATATTTCAGTCACCTGAACTTGCCCGTTTTCCAAACGCGTCAACAATTACTCATCCAGAACGAGAAACCTACATTACGTTAGTTCTGGATGTGATCTATCCACAGATCTCAAATCAAAAAACGCTACAAAATCCCATAGGCGCGTTACCGATTCACCGACGCGGTACCGAAAAATATGCTACTCGAACTTAAACCGAAGAAAACTACTCTAAGGAAATGACGAAACAATCAAAGGTACCGCGTACCGCGCGCGACGCGAAACCGACCTCAGCGGATTTGTCGAAACCCTACCCTCGCGACGGCATACTTACCCTACACTCTCTGTTCCCACTGAAAAAGAAGAGTCACTGAAAAGGAAAGTCGTGGGTTAACTTAGCAATTCATGTTGTTAGATATATTTTTCAAAAGAACAAAAATCGTTTTCCTTATAAAAATGTTTTAAAGATCATACAATTAATGTTCGGCAATTTTTCGCATTTGTAGCTGGGTATGCTTCGATACTTGTATTATCGAAAGTATGAAGTTAGTCGTTTCTAATAATTAAGGTTCATTCGTTTCGAAATAAACATTTTTTCTTTCCAATTTCAAATTATACTATTAATGTTTTGGTCATATAGCATTCCGCAATTTGGATAATCAAAATTTTAACCCAAAAATATATGTATATAAGCGCGATCACGAAGAATTTCTCTATTAAGACTATTCATTTCAATTATCTACTAATGCACATTAACTATTGGTTTGCTTCTTTCGTAGATTGATTTTGTCGCGTGTTTTTGTAACGTATAACTAACGCTAAACAAGTCTCTAATTTTCCTACATACTAACTAACGATTCCTTCGATACAATATAAATTTCTAACCAAGGTATTCTACTTAAAGTAATAGTATCTCTTGTTTTCTACAGTTTGATAATCCGTTTGTATTAAATGGAAATTTTCCCTCTTTTTTTGTTTTTTAGCACTCATCTACCTCACTATAAAAACAAATTAATAAAATCGTGTGCCAGTCTACATGCGCTTCGTCTACATGCGTTTCGTCTAAAAGCAACCAAAATAAGGAGAATTCAAACACAAAAAGTGCAGATGAATGTCATTCATCTGCATTCGTTTCACACTTGTTTACGAGAGCGCATTTAGGAAGCCATTTAGCCAGTTGCTCTTCGAAAAATTGTTCTAGACAACGGGCATGCGCATATGTTTTGGAATCCTCCGGATAATATAAGCATACAGTTTTGGACAACAATCGAACGTCAGCTACAAATGTGGCAATGTCTTTGTAGTGATTCGGACTTGATGGATCCAAACGAGTTCGAATAACATCTAGCGACATAGGTTGACAAACTACTTCATGATATGCAGGGTTTGTTGCAGGTTCTGGCTCTCTAAATGGTAAACTTTGTTCGTATTGGCAATATAATTTTAAACATATCCTCTGTCTAATCTTTAATTCATTTGCGCCAAGTTCTCCTGCACTATGTCTTTCACATTCAGCTGAACTTGCCAGTTCCGCTAAATTAACACCTGACAAATCTTGCCACGTTTCACTTTCATCTGGTAAGGAACCTATAGCTGGTATGTGACAATTGTGGTGAAATACTTTTGGATATTCATCGCAACACATCAATTCACCACCATCCAAACCAACTGCACACCAATCTTCATTTGGATCGTCTTTCTGGTCAGCTTTCTCTTCAGCCACATTCGCAATAGCTGCTGAACTTTGGACTTGTGGCGATGTCGTCTTATTCCTACCTTCCGGAAGAACTTGTACTCCGTTCGAATCTAATTTCGCTATTGTTGCCATCAAAACATTTATTGAATCGTCTCGGACTCTTAATAGTTATTATCTTAACACTAACCTGATCCGATGTTTGATCCACGACCGTACTGACAACGAAAGATGATCCATTCATCTAGGTCGATATTGTCCTGACCTTGACCGTATGCTTCTATATTTGTTGAAAAGCCTTTTTGGCAGCAACACTTTCGCCGTCTCGATTCCTTTCCTTCGGTGTTCTTTCGGCGGATCCACTTCATGGGATTTTCTATCAAGAATGAGGTTAGAGACGGAACTCGGGAGATATCCGTTAGCAGTCTTACCTTTCTATAGATAGTTTCGGCACAAACGAGAGCGAATACCGGAATCTGCCGCAACCAACAATTAGCAGTTGCTATTTTTGATTGCTTTCGATATTTCGCATCTAAGCCATAATACAATCACTAACCTAATTTACATATGTAAAATTAATTAAAGAAACAACAGTGTAATTTAATTTTATCTTTTTCACTTATAAATACTAAAAATCAAAAATGCATTAGCTGATTCCACGACAATGGACACGATTAGCAGACGACAGCCACGAAAAATGAAGCCGACATGTGGCTGTCAAAAATTCCGGTTGTCACCTCGGACAAAACATCTGTGTGTGGAATGGCACGCCATATGGCGGCAATGTACCTCTCCCGATGTCGCCAGTGGCATAGTTTTCTCGATGACCACGGTGGAGGGGCATTTCCAGATGGCTATGTCTCGAAATGTGCCGGGGTTGGATTAATTCTATATTTCGAATATTTATATCCACGGATCTAAATATTTGGACAGAAAAAAAAAATATTTTCTGCACAACGATATCCGCACGACAGATGAAGTCCGCTGGCACTTCGAGGACATATCCATCTGGCCGGTTACAAGGGTTCGGGATCGGAATCACTTCGATTCCTGGGCGTAGGCGTCACATTACACATTCCCCCCCCCCAAAATCGAAGTAATTACGATCCCGTCTCCTATATAAAAGGTCTTGGTTAGGGCCGTGGCGGGTCGAAGGTCGGTTTCGAAGGATAGGCTACAACCATGTTCGTGAAGACTCGACAGTGACTATATAGTAGGGAGTCGGGTGTTATTCGGAGGTCTTCGTCTAAGCAGAGATTTGGGGTAAGCCAAGGTTTCTCGTGGGAATTAGTTGCACTTCATCGTCTAAGGTCTTTTGCGTGGTAAATTCCCAGGGTTTTACCAGTCATGCCCGCGATGAGGTATCGGGTGGGGCTTATGACTTGTATGACTCGACACTTCACGAATTTCTTGTCTAGTTTGGCATTGTAATGTCGGGTGGCATCGCTCTGTCGGAAGTTTCGACGATATATTTCGTCGCCGGCCTTAAAGCCAGAAGGATGAGATCGCAAGTTGTACCGCTCCTCTCCCATCCGTCTACTTTCTTCAATCTTCTCCCGCAGTTGATCTCGCAGAAGTTGGAGCTTTTCGTGCGGTTCTAGAACCACGATTGGGTCCTCTAGCGATTTCAGTTGCCGCAATAGCCGGTAAGCGCTCCCATGACAGATCATGTACTGGCCGAACACTGCGAAATACGGCGAAATGCCGGTAGTGGCGTGGTACGACGAGCGCAGCGCACTAGTGATGGCGGACAATTTGCGATCCCAGTCCTTCTGATTCGGGTGGACATAGGCACGAATGGCCGCTATGAGCGTACGATTCAGTCGTTCGGATGCGTTGGCTTGTGGTGAATAGACGGCAGTTCGTTGGTGGATGATGCCGTATTTGGACATTAGGTCTCGGAACTTGCTGGAGGTGAACTGGACCCCATTGTCGGAGACAAGTTTCTCCGGAACTCCAAACATGTGAAAGACTCGGTTCTCCAAGAAGCTGATTATAGGTCCAGTGTGCATGTTACGTAGGGGTTCTATGATAGGGAATTTAGAGAGCTGGTCCAGGACCACGACAGCTCCCATGTGACCAGAAGCAGATCGAGGGTAAGGACCGATAAGATCAATGTACAAGCGCTGGAACACTCGTTCGGGGACCTCAACCTTACCCATGGGTGGCCGAAGAATGGTGTTGGGCGCTTTAGTGCACTTGCATAGCTCACAAGAGGCTACATACGCTTTTATCTGTTGTGCCATCTTAGGCCAAAAGAAACAGGTTTTCAACCGCCTAAGTGTACGACCGTATCCGCCGTGCGCACTTGATGGGTGGTCATGAGCCCGTCTGATAAGATCAGTGGTTAATTCTTCGGGTACCCACAACTTCCACTGTTCTTCTTCTTGTATGGGGTCTCCGGATGCGTGTCCCATCCGCTTATAAATAAATCCATCCGTCAACCGCAGTTCAGGAAGCTGGGGCAGTTGGTTCTGGATAGTGTGAATCAGTTGGGTGTAGCTGGCTGACTTGAAGGCAGGATGGTCCAAATCGATCAATTGGGGGCTGTCGTCCTCTTGGACCAACTCGGCTCCTTCAGGGGCGAACATTCTGGATAGGGTGTCGGGGACTACATGCTGGCTTCCTTTTCGGTGGCGAATTGTGAAGTCAAATGCCTGTAGTTTCAGTGCCCACCTTGCCAATCTGCCGTTGAGATCAGTCTGGCTCATTAGCCATTTCAGAGAAGCGTGATCCGTAACGATTTCAAAGGTGTGTCCCTCCACATAGGCTCGGAAGCGTTTCACTGCCAACACTGCCGCTAAACATTCCTGCTCGGAGATCGTGTGATTTCGCTGGGCTGGGTTCAGCTTGTGAGACATGAAGGCTATAGGTCTCTCCTCGCCGTCTTGTGCAACCTGGACTAAGACTGCTCCCACCCCATGTTGACTCGCGTCACAATGGATTGAGAACGGTTTGTCAAAGTCCGGGCTGTGCAGTACGGGGGCTGTAGTCAGACTCTTCTTTAGCTCTTCAAAGGCTCGCAAGCTGGGCTCTTCCCAGACGAATTTACGTCCCTTACGCAGCATGTCGGTCAAAGGAGTGGTAATGGTGGCATAGTCACGTACAAAACGCTGGTACCATCCGCATAAACCTAAGAATCGGCGTAATTGTTTGGTGGTCTTGGGTAATGGAAAAACGTCAATCGCTTGAGTCTTTTCCGGATCGGTCTTGATATGGCCATGCCCAATGATGTGACCTAAATACTTCACCTCCGTCATCACGAACTGGCTCTTCCTTATGTTGATGGTTAATCTTGCCCTCCGGATGTGTAGAGCCACCTCCTGAAGCAGGTCGATGTGTTCATCAAAGGTCTCGGTTATAAGCAACAGATCGTCCAAGTAAACGAAAACTTGGTGCCGCAAATGAGGTGGTATCACCTTATCCATAAGGCGCGTCATTGTTTGGGGGGCATTACACAATCCGAATGGCATGGTCACGAATTGATATAGGGGCCGACCTGGGACTGTGAAGGCTGTTTTCTCCTTTGAACCGGGGTCTAAAGGAATTTGCCAGAAGGCGTCCTTGAGGTCTAAGCTCGTGATGAAATGGGCTTTAGGCAATCGACTCAAAATGCCTTCGATCAACGGTAGAGGATATGCGTCCTTGACTGTGACGGCATTCAAGCGTCTGGCATCTAAGCATAACCGGACCTTGTTCGGCTTGACAACTAAGGTGACTGGGAAAGCCCACGCGCTCTGTGATTCTTCGATTACGCCTAATGATAGCATTCGATCCACTTCGGCATATAACGATTTTTCCTTCGCCGGAGATATGGCGAAATGTCTCTGTTTTATGGGTTTAGCGTCCCCCACATCTATAGTGTGGAACACCAGGGCAGTCCGCCCGAGACCTTCTTTCTCGTGCGATGGAAAAGCCGATATAGCCGAGTCAAGACGCAGTTGCTGAGTTACATCCAGTGTATGCCGTAATAAGTTAGTGGGTTGAGATTGGTCAGGAACGGTGGTGACGGACTCCAGGGTCGAACCGGAAAATAGTGCCGGGGCCAAGTTAAATTTTCGAACGAAATCCACTCCTAAATAAAGATTCTGGGTTAACTGAGGTATGATGAAAAATTCCATAGGTTTAGTTACCCCTTTAAAGGTGACATCCGTCATAATTTTTCCCACTACAGAGTGACGAGTTCCGTCCGCCGTGCTTAACCAGGAGGTGAAATGACGGATTTGGTCCGCGTGCTTTGCCAGTACCTCCCCTGCAAACTCGGCAGATATGCAATTCACACTGGCTCCCGTATCGACTAAGCCTGATACTCGTTTTTGCAGGAGGTGTACTGACGCATATGGCCGGACATCCTCCCTCAATAATTCGTCTAAGTATATGTCCTTCAACACTTTTCTCGACTGCCTGACTTTTCTCCAGAAGCTCCGCATCCGACGCGTGGCTCGCTTGCTTCACGGTGGGACATTTGTGGCCAACTCCTCATGGAAGATGCGCTGTCGAGTAGCCAAGTAATTCCGCAGCCTGACATGAAAAGGTTTTACATGCCAAGGAACTTTCGCCTCGCTATCATTCCCTTGCGCGTTGGCATCGGCGAAGGACGGCGTCGGTTGTGGAACTTCGGGAGAACTGTGTTTAGCGGTGCGAGTCAGCAGAGTTGGAGTCCTGTTAGGAGCTGGGTCATAACTAGTGATGGGATCTGGATTGGTTCGTCCGGGGTTTAGGAGTGCCGACGGGTGGTCGCGGCACTCGGTGGCAAGTTTTTTCGCCCTTTGCAATTTGCACAGTCAGGTGCGTATGTGTCGGCCTTCCCGCATCGGCAGCAGAAAAGCGTTGGCTCCGCTGGACATGCATAGAACCGATGTCCCGGTTCTCGGCAGTTCCAACAGACTGTCGGGCTTGTAATTGCTTCAAGGGAGGGTCGATCAATCAAGGCTGGGTCCTCAAGCTCCGGTGGTGCTCCGCTCCTCGGTACTGGTACTGGATCAGCAAGCAGGTGGTCTGCTGCCATCAACTCCGCGGTGTGATGATTTCGGGGATTTGGTCCCGTTATGCGAGGTTGTGGACGGAAGGTACCACGCCGCTCATCCAAGTGTTCTTGTCTACGCGCATGGAGGCGCAATCCCTGTATGGTGTTGATGGGAAAATGCAGAAGGCTGTTCTGGAGATCCCAGCGCATGTTCTCTCTGATAATTTCTACCAGTTCGTCCTCGGGCATGGTATTTCGCAGGCGAGTGCTCAATCTCACTATACTGGTGTAGTACTGGTCGAACGGTTCGTGAGCGCCTTGTTTCCGTTTCTTTATTTGCTCTCTTAGCTCTCTCTCAGTGAAGCCATCCTCAAATCGATTGCGGAAGGCTGCACTGAAAGAGTGCCAAGTGGGACGTGGCGTTGACTCTTTAAAGCTCCAGTACCAGTCGGCAGCGTCGCCGCTGAACAAAAGATGTGCATGCCGGAGGAAGGCCGAGGAATCACCTCCCAGGGTGCTGGATACCAACGCCTGAATCCGGAAAAGGAACCGGTCCGCCGATATCATATCGTTGAACCCTGTAAAGTTCAGGCGCCAACTCTCCATGATACGAGGTGTCGGGTCTCGAAAAGGTGCCAATGCGTTCCCGGGGGGAATCACATCCTCGATTGACCTGTGGTACTGAACTGCCTCGGGGGCTGGAGGTACCAACGGGGGTCCGGTACTGTGTCGCGGTCTGTATTCGGGAGCTCTGGGATCCATTCCCGAGTTCCTTGGAGGTGGGACCCATTGCTCGGATTGTCGGGAGTGGGGCATCGCCACACTGGGAGTTGGCTCCCAGCCAAGCGGAGTTCTCACGCGGCTGGGTGGTTGGCTCAACGGGAGATTCTGGATCTTTCCCTCCAGGTTGCCAATCCTCTCCGACATATCCCTCATCAACGCCACGAGGGTGTTAATGGAGTGGGCGGAAGGCATGGTTGTCACCTCGGACACGACACTTGCAGCCGGAACTTCACCGCCTACTGCTCCTTGCAGGTCTAAGAGTGGTTGTGACGGTTCGGCTTCTGGAGCTCCTTTCGCCACCGCTCCACGCGTTGGTAGGGGCGTTCCGAGGGGGACGTCTAGGGCAGACCGATCTATGGGTCGCCGGCATAAGGGACACAGCTCTGACGTGAGGAGGAGCTGTTGTACACAGGCACGATGGAATAAATGTCCACAATCCAATCGCACGCTGTGTACGCCCTCCACTACGTCTTCGAAGCAGATCCCGCAGTTAGCTGGTTGGACCGTTTTGGATCTGGTCCAACGCTTGTCTGGGGTCCACTTCGTTGCCATCTTTGATTTTTGCTGGGTGTGTTGCCAATGGGTATTCCTAAAAAAAAAAATAACAAGGTAAGTTACTCCTACTACTAACTTAATATATATGTGGAAACTTAGAAATGTATATTAGTGGCCGATAGTGGCGAGCTATTACGATAAGAAATAGAAAAAAAAAATTTGATTTGAAATACCTTTCCTTTCCAGTGGTCGACCTCTTCAGCGGGAAATGAGAGTGCGTGGTAATCTGCCGAAGAAAGGGTGCTTCGGTCGATTTACGAAATTTATCCCCATAACCCACATACATTACAAACCGTTTCTAATCTACGTTAAATGACTCGACGAGACAAGTGGTAGAGCTACCGTAACGACTTTGTACGCGGTCAAAATTCCCGACGCGTGGAAGCATTCCGGGCTTCGCAACTCCAGCATACGCCACCGAACGTTGAACCGATACCACTCGTCTAACACGCATAAGAAATAGTTAGAATCCTTCCGCGACATAAAGGCAAGGTAGCCTTCTATTTTCTTGAGAGTCCATGCTGATAGGTAAACCCATCAGACTGGCAGTTCCATCAAGAAAATAGAAGGTCCTTACAGGGGTTAACCTGGGACAACACATCGGAAGGATTCTGTCGCGAAAGCAAAATCAAACAAAGGAGAGCGGAAGCTACAACTCACGTGAAGCGACCTCTAATGTGTATCACACAATTCCACTGCTCCTGTTAGTGGGACTCGAGTACCAAAGTACCTTACATCCTCCGTAAAGGACCAACTCGTCAGAAGGCGCGAAGTTCTTTCCCCCTTAGGATGTTTTTGGCCCCACGTTGGGCGCCATTTGTAATGATTTTCATCTTTCTGATCGAACGCGGAACCGACCTCTCATCGGTTCTAGACGTTAAGTCTGAGTAGTGCCAACGGATGGTACCAACAGGTCAACCAATCCGTGCACCGTAACCCATTCATGCGGTGACTGCTTGTCGGCCAGCTAGTTCGGAGAGGATTTCGGTCGCGGGTCTCCGAATGGATTACGCTCAATTACAATATTTCAGTCACCTGAACTTGCCCGTTTTCCAAACGCGTCAACAATTACTCATCCAGAACGAGAAACCTACATTACGTTAGTTCTGGATGTGATCTATCCACAGATCTCAAATCAAAAAACGCTACAAAATCCCATAGGCGCGTTACCGATTCACCGACGCGGTACCGAAAAATATGCTACTCGAACTTAAACCGAAGAAAACTACTCTAAGGAAATGACGAAACAATCAAAGGTACCGCGTACCGCGCGCGACGCGAAACCGACCTCAGCGGATTTGTCGAAACCCTACCCTCGCGACGGCATACTTACCCTACACTCTCTGTTCCCACTGAAAAAGAAGAGTCACTGAAAAGGAAAGTCGTGGGTTAACTTAGCAATTCATGTTGTTAGATATATTTTTCAAAAGAACAAAAATCGTTTTCCTTATAAAAATGTTTTAAAGATCATACAATTAATGTTCGGCAATTTTTCGCATTTGTAGCTGGGTATGCTTCGATACTTGTATTATCGAAAGTATGAAGTTAGTCGTTTCTAATAATTAAGGTTCATTCGTTTTGAAATAAACATTTTTTCTTTCCAATTTCAAATTATACTATTAATGTTTTGGTCATATAGCATTCCGCAATTTGGATAATCAAAATTTTAACCCAAAAATATATGTATATAAGCGCGATCACGAAGAATTTCTCTATTAAGACTATTCATTTCAATTATCTACTAATGCACATTAACTATTGGTTTGCTTCTTTCGTAGATTGATTTTGTCGCGTGTTTTTGTAACGTATAACTAACGCTAAACAAGTCTCTAATTTTCCTACATACTAACTAACGATTCCTTCGATACAATATAAATTTCTAACCAAGGTATTCTACTTAAAGTAATAGTATCTCTTGTTTTCTACAGTTTGATAATCCGTTTGTATTAAATGGAAATTTTCCCTCTTTTTTTGTTTTTTAGCACTCATCTACCTCACTATAAAAACAAATTAATAAAATCGTGTGCCAGTCTACATGCGCTTCGTCTACATGCGTTTCGTCTAAAAGCAACCAAAATAAGGAGAATTCAAACACAAAAAGTGTTTCTGATAAATGTCATCTCTCGTATGAATTGGACGTAAATGTTCTACCTTTTAATGTCTTTAATTTATAGTTATGCCTAAAATCAACGAAAGTACGATTTTCCGTCGTTTTTTTTTTGATTATCTAGATAGCATTCTGTCATATAAAATTAATTAACCTCTATAATCTAAGGTTTCAAATGAATTTGGTATGCATTTATTCATATGATTAATAACTGACCGGTGAAAAATTTTCTTACGACCATTTTATATTTGGAATAACTTCATGCTTTCTTTCGAGTAGATAAAAATGGTTTCTTACTTTATGTATAGTTATGTTTAAACAATAAATTAATATTTTGCTTGTAATAAGAGTTTAAATGCGTCGATGTGCGACATCAACAGGCGATAGCGTAAATACACGCCTAAACTTACGATGTTAAAACTATTCCTGTCAGCAAATATAATCTACTTTATTTCGTTCTTTTTCTAAGGGCATTCAGTCGGAATTTTCGCGCATTTTTTTTTTTTTGGTTTCACAGGACATTCATCTGCATTCGTTTCACACTTGTTTACGAGAGCGCATTTAGGAAGCCATTTAGCCAGTTGCTCTTCGAAAAATTGTTCTAGACAACGGGCATGCGCATATGTTTTGGAATCCTCCGGATAATATAAGCATACAGTTTTGGACAACAATCGAACGTCAGCTACAAATGTGGCAATGTCTTTGTAGTGATTCGGACTTGATGGATCCAAACGAGTTCGAATAACATCTAGCGACATAGGTTGACAAACTACTTCATGATATGCAGGGTTTGTTGCAGGTTCTGGCTCTCTAAATGGTAAACTTTGTTCGTATTGGCAATATAATTTTAAACATATCCTCTGTCTAATCTTTAATTCATTTGCGCCAAGTTCTCCTGCACTATGTCTTTCACATTCAGCTGAACTTGCCAGTTCCGCTAAATTAACACCTGACAAATCTTGCCACGTTTCACTTTCATCTGGTAAGGAACCTATAGCTGGTATGTGACAATTGTGGTGAAATACTTTTGGATATTCATCGCAACACATCAATTCACCACCATCCAAACCAACTGCACACCAATCTTCATTTGGATCGTCTTTCTGGTCAGCTTTCTCTTCAGCCACATTCGCAATAGCTGCTGAACTTTGGACTTGTGGCGATGTCGTCTTATTCCTACCTTCCGGAAGAACTTGTACTCCGTTCGAATCTAATTTCGCTATTGTTGCCATCAAAACATTTATTGAATTGTCTCGGACTCTTAATAGTTATTATCTTAACACTAAATTGATCCGATGTTTGATCCACGACCGTACTGACAACGAAAGATGATCCATTCATCTAGGTCGATATTGTCCTGACCTTGACCGTATGCTTCTATATTTGTTGAAAAGCCTTTTTGGCAGCAACACTTTCGCCGTCTCGATTCCTTTCCTTCGGTGTTCTTTCGGCGGATCCACTTCATGGGATTTTCTATCAAGAATGAGGTTAGAGACGGAACTCGGGAGATATCCGTTAGCAGTCTTACCTTTCTATAGATAGTTTCGGCACAAACGAGAGCGAATACCGGAATCTGCCGCAACCAACAATTAGCAGTTGCTATTTTTGATTGCTTTCGATATTTCGCATCTAAGCCATAATACAATCACTAACCTAATTTACATATGTAAAATTAATTAAAGAAACAACAGTGTAATTTAATTTTATCTTTTTCACTTATAAATACTAAAAATCAAAAATGCATTAGCTGATTCCACGACAATGGACACGATTAGCAGACGACAGCCACGAAAAATGAAGCCGACATGTGGCTGTCAAAAATTCCGGTTGTCACCTCGGACAAAACATCTGTGTGTGGAATGGCACGCCATATGGCGGCAATGTACCTCTCCCGATGTCGCCAGTGGCATAGTTTTCTCGATGACCACGGTGGAGGGGCATTTCCAGATGGCTATGTCTCGAAATGTGCCGGGGTTGGATTAATTCTATATTTCGAATATTTATATCCACGGATCTAAATATTTGGACAGAAAAAAAAAATATTTTCTGCACAACGATATCCGCACGACAGATGAAGTCCGCTGGCACTTCGAGGACATATCCATCTGGCCGGTTACAAGGGTTCGGGATCGGAATCACTTCGATTCCTGGGCGTAGGCGTCACATTACATAGGCCATGAATCGATGCTTACAGTAGGTACAGAGGAGTGGCCCCTGAAAAAAATGTCATGAAAGGTAGCCGGTATGAGTATCAAATGAAAGTTCTCTATGAGAGCTTTTCAAAACAGTTCTTAAACTGACAGTTTTCCTTCAGTGCGGGCACAGGGGGGGGGGATACATGAAAAATGTGTTTTCTCCCTCGCGAATGGACACCCGTGATCTAAAAAATCTGAAAAAATTATCAAGCGAGATGTTTATGGGTATAACTTTAACAAATACCTCAGAATTCAAAATTCTTTCAACTTAGTTAATAATAGTATGATCCTCGAACATGACGTGTTTCTTAATTTTATTCGTTGCTGGTTACTGCATTTTGTAAGTTGAGTACAAAACCCTTCTGACATGAGCATAGGTCTGTCTACCCAACTTGTTTAAGTGTTCGTTCTACCCTGGTAATTATTTGTCTAATTGTTGCATTTTTGTGTTGTTGTGAATGGTTCGATGAATTGTGCGTGATAGTTTCTGTATCCATACAACTAGGTTTTCTGCATATTTCATACCAAAATTTATTGGAGCTCTTGTTTATCACTACATCCAGGTAGATATTTTAGAATCTGCTCTTCGGTATTTACTGTTTTCTCACAGATAATATTGTCAACGTATCTTGTAACGAATGTCACTCTTAAGTTGGTGCTTAGGTCTAGGTTTTGCATGAACACCTCCATGAGAATCGCTAATGTTGAATTTCCCAGTCCTAATTTATTTATTTGTCTTTAAATAGTGTCATTGAATTGGAAGTAATTTCGCTGTAGTGTGGTTTTGATTGTGCTAATAAGCGATGTTATAAATTCTTTGTATATATTTTTGCTAAGCAGAACTCCATGCAGTATATTTATTGTTTCTAGTAGTGGTGTCTTAAGAGATTTAGATGCCGGGTTGGACTTCAAAGATGATGGCCCCACGGGGGGTCCAGTGGTCCTTCGCCGGAAAATTTTGATGGTTTACCACCTTTAAACACAGTATTAAAATATTGCAGCAGAACAAGCTGGTAAAATATTTACTTGCATAATACCAGATTTTCTCGTTTTATCTAAAAATAGATGGGGAAATTTTAATCCCTAAGTTTTTTCAAGATTCAATTTCAAGTCGTTTTAATGCTGAAAATTTATAACATTTTATTATAAAAATAAGAACATTCGCTTTTTACTTAACATTTGTCCCACATAATCACCTTTGATGATCCCGCCCGAGCCTTCTTCCCTGCATCTCTCAGCAGACCTGAAACTTTAACCCTCATCCTCCCAACCAATTTTTCTTACAGTAACTACCAGGTGAGGTGCATTAAACTCCACTTTTTGAAGGTTTAAAATGATTTAGTAGTCAAGTTTTGTTATTGCAAGGACACTGGACACTTATTTACATCGAGAAAAACCAATGCTATGAAAAGGAAACTTTAGTTCACAAAAATACCGAATACATAAGTCTATTTTACTAACAAGTTAAGCATTACAATTTCGACAAAACAATTTTTCCAGGAATTTTCAACACTCACATACCTTTTACAGATATTGCACTATTACCTAATTTTTCTGTCTGGCTTCCAGTAACGGAGATAACAATGACCTTGTAGTTTTGTTGTAGTTACTGTTGTGTCCATAGTGGGTTGATTACTTTGTAGTCCTGGAAAAACTTGTATCACAGGCTCTTTGCGCTGCTGTGAAAATATTTTTATTTTTGCAAAGACAAATGATGTTTTTTTTTATCAAGTCTTTTTCCAACTGCTGCTGGAATTTTCCTCTTGTATCTTTATCATTCTGTTCCCAGACGCGATTAACTAACATCCATACCTTGAATGCATTGAAAGCAGCTGTATCTAGAATATCGTGAAATAGGGCCATGAGCCATCTGTTGATTTTTCTTCCCATTGAATATTGTTGACCAAGCTGACCACATACATCAACAGCTCCTTTGGTTTTTTTTGTACAAAAATATATAGAGTTATCCATTTTACGCTTGGGAAAGTAAAGCTTAAGAAAACACATAAAATATTCAGATGGAAACGAATTTTTTCATTCAATGATTAAACCTTGCCATTATATGTGAAACACAACATCATTCAAATGTCCTTCACGGGACCTCTTACAGGCCTCAATCCTTTTGAGGTAATTTTCAATGACTTTTCGGCACATTTCCGGCAAAACTTCGGCCATAACTTTGCTCAAGATTTTGAGAATTGTTCACGTTAACACGATCTTTCGCATAGCCTCATAAAAAGAAATCCAAAGGTGTTAGGTCGCAGGATCTTGCGGGCCAATTGACATCACTCAATCTCGAAATTACGCGTCCTGGAAATTTCTCTTGCAAAAGTGCTCGATTAGCCTGTGTATTGCGGCTTGTAGCTCCGTCCTGTTAGAACCACATGTTCTCCAGATCATAATCTTCAATTTCTCTCCAAAAATAATCGGTTAACATCCATCCATAGCGGTCAGAATTGACTGTAATGGCTCTTCCTTGAACGTTTTCAAAAAATACGGGCCAATAACACCACCAGACCATAATGCACACCAAACGGTCACTTTTTTCAGATGCAAAGGCCTTTTTGTGATCACATGAGGATTTTGAGAGCCCCATATGCGGAAATTCTGTTTATTTCCGTAACCACTGAGCGAAAAATGAGCCTCATCACGAAAGAAAATTTTGTTCAATAAATCGTTATCAATGGCTTGTTGTTCAATCACCCAATTCGCATACATTCTGTGTTGTGTATGGTCTTGAGGCTTAAGTTCTTGAGTGAGTTAGATTTTGTACGGATGGAGATGCAAATCCAAATGCAAAAATCCACCACAATGAGTCGTAAGACAAGCTCAAATGTTGAGCACGTCGAGGAATCGACCAATTCGGTTCTTCCTCCACACTTTGAGCAATGACAGCGATAGTTTCAGCAGAACGAATGTTGCGATAATATACAGGCCTTGCAATATCAATAACCGATCCATTTTCTTCAAATTTTCTCACTGTGTTCGAAATTGTTTGCTATGTAGGTCGACTATGTCGTCCGTAATCGGTACATAAAGCCCTAAATGTTGATACATCAGAATCATCATTTTTATAATAAAATTTAATAATTTTAACGCATTCTTCTACTGTTAAACGATCCATATTTCTAAATGGCAAACCTTCAACTAAAAAAACACGCTTTGGAGGACATTTAATTCTGACAGATGTCAAATGGCAGTGTTATGCTTTCCTACCACGAAATGGATAACCCTGTAATTTCAGGCTTGTAATTTTGATATTTTCCTCTGACCTTATCTTTGATTTGTTTGCTCGAAAACAATATTATTGCTAAAAGCTCTTTAGATAAGTATAATACCAGAGTGCAATTATCTCCGAACGCAAATATAGATGAATTCATAATTATATGTAAACATTTTAGTTTTCCTAAGGGTACTATATAGGGTCATCCCCTGCCGCCAAAGGTTATCAGCTTATTGCAAATTGTAAAAAAGCTATCAGCATTTATTCCATATCCTGTTGGTAAGTGATTTATTTTGTCTAATAAAACTCTCTTTCATTGATTCTTTTTTAGTTGCTTCATCTGTTTTCTTAAAAAAATTTACACATAATTTATAATCAAATACTTTTAACGTAATAGCATTCGAAGCTTTACCCAGATACACCTGCATATTTATTGTGTATGTGGAATCACAATCTGCCACGGTCGAAACTTTAATCACGTTTTTTACAGGTTCGTTCTTCATAATCACACGGAATGGAGCTTTACCTGTAAAGGGGACAAGTTGTTCATCCATGCATGTATGGGCATTTGGATTGCAACTGATTTTATATTTTGCATCAAATATATCAAATAATTGGTGATTTATTTTGAAGTATGATTTTCAAAAGGCTTTTTTTTGACAGATCACGCCTGACTCCCGTCAAACTGTAATGTAATTTCTATTCAGTATTGTTTGAAAAATTATCTACCATAACAACGTATTCAAATTGTTCAGCTGTATTACGAAAATCAGTATTCTGTGAAAAATGTTTTTCGTCCTCTTAGCACAACTTATGATATGCATCCTTGACTTAATGAAACGACTATAGCCAGTACTATCTGCAAATTTGAAACATGGCATACATTATTGGATGATACTAGACTACATCCAGCACGAAGTGAAGAGAATATAGTGGCTAGGGACCGTGTTCTTAGTTTTAAGGCAAACAAAGTTCAACTCAAAAGCGTAGCCAGGATTTCTATTCAGGGGGGCACAAAATTTTCGTTATCGATCGAATCACTAAACGATATCATTTATTCATGTCAAAAATAAAATTATTCGTACAAGTGCAAGTCTTCGCGGATCTTCGGCAAATTTATCCAGTATTTGTTTTCGAAATTGGGCTTTTTTTCAATCATCCGATCTCGATGGACCCGCAACAAACAAAGACCTAAAAATTATTATGTATATTACTTTCACAAACAAGGCGTTGCATATTTTAAAAGAATCAGCCTCGTAATTATTATTTTAACAAAAAATATTTACAATTTAAGCAGTCATTAGTCATTGTTGATCGTAACCATGTTTTAACTCTTCTCAACGTACTTAAAGATCTTTCAATGGTGCTCGTCGTGCATGGTTGAGCCAAGGCAATGTTAAGAGCATGTTTTGTGGCTGGAAATAATTGATCTGCTAACTCCAATCACTCCAATTCAGTTTTCCCAATTTTTTTAGCTGCCCAGAGAGTATACCAAAGTTCAGCGCCACTGTTAAGGTTATGAAATCGTAAAAGATAGTGAGTAAATGCAATTGATTCTTGAAGTCTTCGGCTGTCATATTGAATATGTTGAAAAGGTTTAATGATAACAAAGAAAAGGCCGGTAAGTTGTTTTCTGCAAAACGTTGTTCTAGTGAAGTAATCAAAGAATTTAAATATGGGATGAGTATTGTTCTTATCCAAAATTCAGCAAGATTTGATGCAGGGAGAATTGATTGGTTTTTTTGTCACTCAACGATTCTAGGCAGCTGTAATTTCACGTCAATTTGATCAACAATTTCACTGGCAGCAGGTAAAATGTCTTTAATTTTGGCATCTGCATTTTTACGGTGTTCTTTAACGATACCGAATATTTTTTCAATGTGACTAGAGCACTTTAAAAGGCCCAGACTTTTCAATTAAGAAGCGTTTGCTACAGGCTCCAATAAAGCAGAATATTGTGCAATCAAAACAGCATAGATAATTGATTTGCAATCGTGTTTCGTAATTCTCGCACGCGATTCAAATCATTCACGACCAAATTAAGCTTGTAGCCAGCGCAGTGAGAGTAGAGGGATTTCGGGTATTTTTCTTTTAAAATTTTCTGAACGGCATTATTTGCTCCCGGCATGGTTGAGTAGCCATCGTAACCCTACCCAAAATACCTGCTTGCATCCAGTTCCTCGTTTTCAATGTATCCATCAATCGCGTTTGCTATAGTTTTGGCATCCATGGCGTCTAATTCAATAAGACCAACAAATTCTTCTCTAATTATCATTTTTTTTTTTTATCGAAGAACCGAAAACCGATTGATAACTGCTGTTTCCCTTATATGCTCATACTTTCGTCTGCCATCACAGAGTACGCGAACGCTGCCTTCAGATCTTTGATTATGTCATTTTTTATCACTGTCCCACTCAACCCAATAATTAAATTTTGAATCTGTGGTGACGTGTAGGTGGCATTGCGATTGTCCTTGCGGATGTGCTCTTGTAATTTTTTGCTACTGGATTCAATTTGCACTCCTATAAACCTCGAAGGAAACCTTGAAAAAATCAAAAGATATGTTAAGAAAATGGAATTCAAAACTCTTTTATATAGAACCAATATCAACAAAAAGTATTCTTAATTTTTCAGCTTCCTACCCCATAGGTTCATATTTTTGAGTTCTATAATTTTTAAATATAACAATTTGAACTGATAAGATGGAAAACCAAAATTTCTCAAACATACTATGCAGAAAAACAACAAGTTGTTATTGAGCTATTGGTTCAGTTTAAATCGAAGAGTTTCCCTACTTTATCATTCCAGATTTCTTCAACTTTGAATGAAGATAAATGAACATCAAAATTTCTAAATTAAAACATTTTCTTGATTTATTTAGGCGTATGAAATAGGTGAAAAAACAAAGCTATTGAAAAAATGTTTCTCAAAACTTTTGTATTTTTGACTAATTTTTTGATTTCAATGTGTAACTTCAAATGTAATACGAATTTCTATGAACAGTGCTGCTAAGAATCATACAATTTTTTTTTTATGTTGAGTTGTATTATTTATGACATTTTTGCAATAGAAAAATAAGCTGCTTATAGTGCTATCGAATATTAACATGTGTTAAGAAACCAATCATAAAGGTTTATTTTACAGGGTTCGGATTGACATGAATGATTCGTTTGAAAAAGTGGATGTTTTATTGGTGTTGCGCTAGCCAGTAGCAATTTGAAGGTGTCCGAACCCATCCCGACTTTGTCTACACTTCAATTAATGCTCCATATTGCCTAGACCTGAGACTTTGATACATAATTTTCAGTAATATTATTCTTGCTTCCCTCGCTTATAGAGTGTAGTTCAATGAATGAGATGGAAACAAATTTTATTTGTTTACATGATGTATTGAAAACGATTAGAAAAACATACCTTGATGCAGTTGTTTCCCTCTCAATGGCAGGTCATGAGTCCTACAAAAAATGATACTTGAAATAATAGATGAAATGGTCTTTCAATTTTCTTCAATTACTTTTTGGTAACCAGATACCATAACCGCATCTACAGGAGTTTGCTACATAAAACATTTGGCTGAACTTGTGGATTCTGCAGTAGTCGTGCATGTTTTTATAGCTAGTAAAAGATTTCACTATCAGTGATCCCAGGACACCTTGCACATTTTTCGGTGGGAATAGCACACAATATAAGCACAGTGCTCCTTTCAACTTTTTTTGTGTATGCAAGCCAAGGTGCATAAGTTTTTAACCAGCTTTGATGAAATTTTCTTTGCAAATTCTCAGCATCTTTATGAAAACATAGCTTTCCGGTGGCGTCCAACAGTTTTTAAGAATATTCATCTTTTTGAAACTCGTCATTACATCCGATGATCCTACCCATGTGCCGTGATCGTTTTGAAATATTTCTGCACCTTTTGATTGTGCGCAAGATAACATGTGTACTGGTGCAGCTATTGGACGAGTGCATGATTTCATAACGTTTGAGACGGTTTCATCTTTCGTTGTACCTGCAGGTTCCCCTTAGTCACTACTACAACGATCACATGCTTTTCTTTTTTGCAGTCGAAGCTATAAAATGAAACTTACAAAAACTGTCAAGTAGTCTGCAGTATAAAATATACACACATTTTCTACCTCAAAGCTTATTTCCTCTTATTTTTCAAAACTTTCTTTTATCACAACTATTCAGTTTCACTTTTCCGATAAAAATTATTATTCAATTTTTTCAGCACAGTAGTTGAGTGAAAATGCATAATTGAATGAATATATCGCTGATACTAAATTGATCTATATTACTTAAGAGTACTTACAGCTGAAATAGTTTCTGATATCCATTCTTTGTAAGCAGTCATATGCTCAAACTGGACAATAAAAACACTTTTCTACTTGGAGAAGTCAATGAATGAAATGACACAGCGGTCTACTCAAAACTAGCTCACCTCTGCAGTCGGGTCGCTATCAGATGATGCAGCACTAATTGTTCTGAACTAGCGATAATAAAATCCTGACTATAACACGCTTGGTGTCGGTCAAACACTGGAACTGCGTCACTCAGGTAAAAATTCCATCACTATGACAAATGATGGGTAATTATAACTAAATGATAGCAAAGTCTCCTGAACTCGAAAAGTTCACGATCATTTACTAGAAAACCACACCACCACAATCACTTTCACCATATATGCGTGATAAATTGATCACTGAAACGATTAGCTTATCTACAAGAAAAAGCTGTTTGAGACGGAAAACAAAAATTAAGGGTCATTTTTGGGTCTTTGTTGAAAAAATTTCCATGGGTTTAATTCCGTTGCGCAGTTTGGTAGTAACCCTGGAGACAAACACAAGGAAACCCGATTTTGTATCTTTTGATTCCTGAACACTTAGGGGGGGCAGTGCCCCAACCCCCCCCTGGCTACGCCCATTGTTCCAACTCATGCAAGAATTGAAGCCGAGCAACTTAGGTTTGCATCATGTTTTTGGTGAATGAGCTCTGAATCAGCTCAATTAAAATCTGCTGTTTTATTGCGAAATTTCGTTCAGTGAGGAGGCGCATTTTAGGCTCAATGGATACGTTAATAAACAGAATTGCCATATTGGGCTAATGAACAAACTAAAGAGGCTTAACGCATACCGCTACAGCCACAGAAATACACAGTTTGATGTGCTTTATAGGCCGGTGGAATCATCAGTCAATATTTCTTTAAAAATGAGTCTGGTTAGAACGTAACCGTCAATAGCAACCTCTATTGCACCATGATAAGGAATTTTTTGCTACCTGAAATTGAAGCCTAAGTTGGTGAGCTTTGACTTCAATAAAACGGCGCTACTTCGCATATAGCGAGAGAAACAATTATTATTTTGGTAAGAACCTGATTTCACGTTTAAGACTAGTAAACTGACCAACTAGATAATGTGATATCACATTTTTAGATTATTTTCTTTGAGGTTACACGAAGTCTCTGGGGTCTCTGGGCTTCGGGCATAAGCCAGCTTTAATCAATGCTTTGGAAACCATTATTACTGTCATTTGTGAAACACCGGCCGCTACGTTGGAACACGTCGTCCATAATTGGACCCTTTGAATGGTCCATTTACAGCGTAGTCACGGTCAACATTTAAACAAGAAGATCTTTCAATAATAAATGTCATCACAATAAAGTAGAATGTATAGAATTCAACTTCATTGGAAACCAAACCTCATAATAAATATATATATATATATATATATATATATATATATATATATATATAAATATATATATACGAGTATGTATATATATATATACATATATATATATATATATATATATATATATATATATATATATATATATATATATATATATATATATATATATATATACATCTGTATATCGCAGCCAATTTCGTAAACTGAGTCCATACGTCAAGTCTATTATTTTTTAAAATTTTTAAGGCATCGTTTGCTATATCGTTGGCTTTTTTTCCACTAAGAGAAAATTTTTCGAAAAACGACTCCCGAACATAATTTGGCCTGCATCAATATGTAAATATTCCATTTTTACACACATTTGATCGATATGAGGTACATCCGGTGTACTTTTGAAAATACCATAAGATTTTTCCCGCTCAATATCTTTAAAAATGTTTTCACTTACTTTGTTTCCTTCAAAATTAAATAAATTCATTTTAGACCCCCGGAGAAAGATAATAAGCCATAGCTATTCTACTAGAAGGTGCCGAAGACTGTCGAACTTCTGTTAAACGTTTTTTTCAAGAGACGGTCGTAGTTTGATAAAAACTCTATAAATTCTAAAAATTTCCTTTATTTTGATATTGTACGTTTTCCCTTTGTCCATAAAATGGGAGATTAATCGTCGCTAAAAATAAAGTGACGCTAAGATGTGAAATAGCTCGCCATTTCATTTGCTCTTTTTCAATAACTTTTTGATGAGCATGGTCAATTGTTTGGCTCAGTCTCACTCGAGTTTTAAAGAAGTCCAACTTTTTGCAGAGGCCAGATCTTGGGGTGGTTTTTGGACTGAGTTCCCACCATTTGTTGCCATTATCACCTTTGGCATAAAGGTGATAATGGCAAGCCTGACGAACGGTGAAAAGTCTCTAGACTTTTTCACCGTTCGTCAGGCTTTTATAAAACAGACCCAAGGTTAGTTGTCAAAGTATTCACTTGGTTTTACTTGGGCCATAAATGGACCTTCATTATTTTGGAAAAATTCGCTTCCTTTTTTATGAGATCAATTCTCATGTTATCTGGGACAGGAAGAGGCCAAACCCCAATGTTCACGTAATACAAGAACCTGTTTTTAAGGTTTTGTAAAATAATTTTAAAAAACCCCTAATAAAATTGCGTCCTGTCTGTTCGTCTATCCGGCTGTATGTCTGTCCATCTGCCTATCCGTCCGTCCGTCCGTCTGTCCGTGTGTCACTCCACTTTTTCTCGCGAACTATTTAAGCTGGAAACATCAAATTTTGTATGCAGGTGTAAAGTTGTGGTGCTCTCTTCAAATTTCAACTACAAAAAGATGTATGAGGTATTTAAGGGGATCTCCCCATATAGGGGAGTGGCCCCGAAAAAAAATTTAATTTAAGGTAGCCGATATGGGTATCAAATGAAAGATCTTGATGATAACTTTTCAAAACAGATCCTAATTTGACACTTGTTGCTTCGGGGGCACACAGTGAGGAGAAATATACCAAAAATTTGTGTCCCCTTCCCCGCGATTAGACACCTGTGATCCAAAAAATCTGAAAAAAACTATGGAGGTAGGTGGTTATAAGTTAAACAACAACAAATACCTTAGAAGTCAAAATTCGCTCAACTTTGTTAATAATAGTATGATATTCGAATTTCACATTTGCCCCAATGTTTTGAAAAGCTCTCATTAAGACCTTTCATTTTATACCCGTATCGGCTACCTTCGATAAAAATTTTTTTTCGGGGTCCACTCCCCTATTTGGGGAGGCCTCCCTTAAATACCATATAAAATTTTTTCGTGGTTAACCTTTGAAGAGAGCACCACTTTACAAATGCGTACGAAATTTAATGTTTCTAGCTTAAGTAGTTTGCGAGAAAAAGTGCTGTGACACACGGATGAACGAATAGACGGACGGACAGACAGGACGCGATTTTAGTAGGGTTTTGTAAAATTATTTTACAAAACCCTAAACAAAACACGGATGAAAAATAACTAGTGTGAAAATAACACGGATATACCATGTTTAGCTGTCGACATGGTATACATATCCGTGTTAACAATTTGCCGTTTCATGCTAAACGTGCGTAAAAACTTTGCGGTATCTACACATCAATACGAAAACTAAATTAACACAAGAAAAGATGTAACGGATATAAAAGCAACACAGGAGTTGTCAAATATTGATTAAAGAAAGTTGTAAATGCCCACGTGCTTTTGAAGTGAAACTTCTTTACTGGAGGGCAATTTTCAGATGGAACGAAAAAGCAGAACTGTTTACACTCCGGGCAGACAGCAACACGACATTTGTGCGACAATGTGTTTTCAGTAGAAGTTTACTCATGCTGCAATATAAATTCCGCCCGAGTCCTTATTGGGAATAGTATGGAAATTTGTTGGGTTGGTTGGTGGTTGCCTAGTATGCATGTTTAGTGGCGGCGGATGGGGGCCATACGATGAATTATGATGAAACGAGAATGAATGCAATGTAGTGACGACGGATGGTATTTGGTGGGTATTTGGTGACCATGGGTGAATAGATGATGGTTTAGCAGTACTTGTGCTTGGTCCTAGCATCGATGCCGCCGATGTGCATTGTATTTAAGAAGGGACAATGAACGATCTTTGGTGGGTATTTGGGGATCATAGGCGAATGTATGATTGTTCGGTTGTAGCTATACGTGGTTCTAGGACCGATGTTTAATATTGTATATTGAAGTCGCGACGACTGATGGTCATTGACGGGAGTTTGGGGACTATGGGCGAATCTGGTGGTTCGGTGGTTGCCATGCTTGCTGTTCCTAGCATCGATGCCGCGGATGTGGGAGGTATTGAAGTGGCGATGACGGATGGTCGTTATTGGGTGTTTGGGGATGATGGGCAAATGCATGGTTAGGCGGTAGCTGCACTTGATCTCAGCACGGATGCCACCGATGTGCATGTGGCGATGACGGATAATCATTGCTGGGTATTTGGGGCCATGGGCGAATACATGGTAGAAGTGCCGCCGATGTGCATGTGGCGACGACGTAGCTGAAAGCTGAGTGTCACTTCTTCACTGGGTGGTAAAATTTTTCAGATGCAAGGAAAAGGCAGAACCGTTTAAACTCTGGGCGGACAGCAAAACGACATTTGCGCGGCAATCTGCTTTCAGTGAGAGATTACTCATGCTGCGATATGGATTTGCGACAAAATTATCGCTTTCCGCCCGAACCCTTATTGGGAATAGTAAGTTAGTTTGTTGGACTGATTGTTTGTTGCCTAATATGCATGTTTGGTGGCAATGGATGGTGGCCATGCGATGGACTGTGAGAGAAGACAATGAATGAAGGTCTGGTAGGAGTTCAGTTCATTGTTAGGTGCTAGAACTGATCCTGCCAGTTTGCAAGGAGTACGATTGAGGAAAGCGGGCCATTGTCAGCCAATGAAAATTAGTTCATGGTTATAACACCGATGCCACCTTTGTGAAACGTATGGACGTGGTAGC
Organism: Odontomyia ornata; assembly: GCA_963969285.1. Classification (NCBI taxonomy): domain Eukaryota; kingdom Metazoa; phylum Arthropoda; class Insecta; order Diptera; family Stratiomyidae; genus Odontomyia; species Odontomyia ornata. Next base: position 267,014,318 of record OZ017739.1, read on the forward strand.
GACGGATGGTCGTTAGTAGGTATTTGGGGATCATGGGGAAATGGATGTTGGGACAGGGGTACCCGTGATTGGTCCTAGCATCGATGCCGCCTATGTGCACTGTATTGAAGTGGTGATGATGAACGGGCTTTGGTGGGCAGCTCGGAATCATGGGCGAATGCATGATAGCTCGGCGGTAGTCATGCTTGGTCCTGGAACCGATGTTACTGATATGCAATATATTCAAATTGTGATGACAGATGATCCTTGGAGCATGGTGGCCCAACGGTAGCCGTGCTTGCTCCTAGGACTTATACCACCGATGTGTACTGCATTGAAGTGACAAGGTTGGTAGTTGGTAATTATTGACGAATGCATGATGGTTCCGCGGTAGACATCTTTGGTCCTAGCACTGATGCCTCCAATGTGCAGCGCATTGAAGTTGCAACGAAAGATGATAGTTGGTGGGTAATCATGAGCGACTGCATGGTTTTTCGGCGGTAGCCATGCTAACTCCTAGCACCAATGCCGCTGATGCGCAATGTATTGAAATTGTGACTACGGATGATAATTTACGGATTGTAAGAAATCATACGCAAATACACGATGCAATGTATGAAAATGGCGACAACGGATGATGGTTTGTGGGTGCGGCTGATGTACAATGGATTGAAGTGGTGATGGCGAATGAGAGTTTGAGGATGTTTGATGATCATAAGCAAATGTATGATGGTCTGATGGTAGCCGTTGTTGGTCCTCATTCTGATTCCAGCGACATCCAATTAATTGAGGTGGAGACGGCAGATGATGTTTCGTAGGTAGTTGCTGATTACAAAGACTAGGTAGGTATGTGGTGAGAAAAGTGGTAGAGATGGAGAGTACCTTGCAAAGGATGTCACATAAGATAACTTAATTAGGATTGATGAGATAATAGCCTCATAAATCAGATTGAATTGATTATATGAGCATATTATATTAACATTTAATAAATTGATAGTAATATAGTGATTTGGGTGGGATTAGATGTATCATACTAGATCTTATTTGAGTAAATATAAGCTAATAATCACTGTAACAGATTTTGAGCATAATAGTAAATACAACTGTAAATGATTCTTTTCGTTAAAGTGCTTACATTCCTGACAGTCTTAATAAATTTTTTTGTAAATAAATACAAGCATTTACATAAATGCATATATATATATATATATATATATATATATATATATATATATATATATATATATATATATATATTTATATATATATACTGTATGTATATATATACATATATATATATATATATATATATATATATATATATATATATATATATATATATATATATTTTTTTTTGTAAATACATACAAGCATTTACATAAATGCATATATATATATATATATATATATATATATATTTATATATATATATATATACTGTATGTATATATATACATATATATATATATATATATATATATATATATTTATATATATATATATATATATATTTATATATATATACTCCAACAAAATCGCCTTTGATATGTTTCTTGATTTTATTCGTTGCTGGTGACTGCATTTTGTAGGTTGAGTACAAAACCCTTCTGACATGAGCGTAGGTCTGTCTACTCAACTTGTTGATTTTAATTACTGTAACAAATCGACATGGCTTCGGGTATCTTCTTCATTTACTTACAAATTTTAAGGTTTCTTCTGATACAAGTTTTTGTATGGATTTATATCGAAGTACAATCAATGATTATAGTCTTTAGTGTTTGGTTCAGTTGAGTAGATTGTTCAATACGTTGCCTCTGTATATTGTTTCCGTACATTGATCTGGTGCTCGATATTTGAACTAAAATACATCAAACTTGATAAAAACATCAGTTTTACAAGTTTATCTAATGAAAATAAGGTTTAGAAAACAATCTACAGTTTAAGTTATCAAATATCAAAGAACATTTAAACTCAGGTATATATATTTATCATATTTTTTTAGAATTAAATGTGGCTCAAAAACGTTTCATCTATAATTTTGACGAAAAAGGGCTTGCTTTGTTTTTATTCAAGTAATAATAATCGAGGTAACAACAGATGACAGGATAGTGTCAGCTTTGTAATATAATGGTCTTTGTTTGTGAGTTGTGCTTGTGTTGTTCCATAGCACAAGCCGCAAGCACACACTTACTATTATTGAATATTTATAAAAATATCGAGATCAAATAGTTATGCAATAATATCGTACATGATAAGTATCACAAGCAAAATACCGATGCAAAAAATATCGATGTATTAAAAAAAAATCAATGATTCGAAAACATCGATGTCGCGACTATACAGTGAGGCTCAACAAAGAGAATATTAAACAGGTCCTTTGCTCGCCAATTTCATAGTGTCTGCTCAAAAATACAGGCAGAACATAGCTCATTTCTTCGTGCATTATTGAGCGCTAAGTACAACACTGGGAGCTATATATATATATATATATATATATATATATAAAGGGTGATACATAACAAACGAACACATTTTTGTCCAAAAAAAAAACATAGTTTTTGTAAAGATTGAGCTATAATGTTTATTTATTATGGAAATTTGGTAGCTTACAATCAAATATGAAATATTACTTTGGGCATATGTGCACCTCGTGCTGCTTTACAGACTATCAAACGATGATTGTAATTTTCGATGACATTTTCGCGGAATTCCGGCGTTATTAGGCGTATGTTGGCTCGAAAATTGTTTTTTAATGCTTCAGTAGTCTGGGAAGCATCAGCGTAAACACGACTTTTCAGAAATTCCCAAAAGAAGAAGTCACAAGGAGTCAAATCGCACGATCTCGCCGGCCAATTTATGGGTCCATTTCGTGAAATTATTCGATTTAACGTAGAGCACGAAATGTTTGCACTGGCGATTCATTATTTTTGTAAAAAGTTTTAACAATAATAAAACGTTCGGCTGATGTGTATAATGCCACGGTTAGAATTGCAAAAGACCAAACTATCATAATCTGTCAATATATGCACCTGAAGTTGGTGATAAATAAGAGTTAAGGCCCATTCACATGTGTACACTTGTTATGAATATTATATATACAGATATACAGGGTTTTCCAATAAGAGGTGTTATTTTGATATTAAAAGAAAAATGCAGTTTTTAGGGTTCTGTACTAAAATACAAAACCCTATTGCAATCACGACCTGTGTCCGTCTGTCCGTCCGTCTGTCCGTCTGTATTTCACAGCACTTTTTCTCCGAAACTATAGAGGCTACAGCCATGAAACTTTGTGGAAAGATCAGAAGTGGTGACTTCTTGAAAGTTCAAGGGTGGAAAAATTTTTCAAAGGGGTTTAAGGGGGTCTCCCCGAATAGGGAGATGACCCCTCAAAAAAAATTTTTCACCATTGGTAGTCGAGTAGGGTGTCATTGGAAAGGTCTCAATGAGATCTTTTCAAAACAAGTCTTAAAATTGCCTTATGATTACCGAAGGGGCAGGGGAAGGGGAAATGTACGAACTTTTCGCGTACCCCCCCCCCCCCTCGCGATTGGACACCTTCCATCCAAAAAATCTGAAAAAAATCATGAATGTAGGCCTTAATAAGTACAACAACAACAAACACATGAGAAGTCGAAATTCGCTCAACTTTGTTAGTAATAGTATGATTTATCCATTTTATGTTTTCTTGAATAAAATCTAAACGGTACCCTTAAATTCAATAAAATTTGGCGAACAGATGACTATTTATAAAATTGATTTTCTGAAAGTTTCATAAAGATCGATTAGTATTTAACGAAATTATAGCGATTTGAATTTTCCGGTATTACTATGGAACAATATGCCCTGTATTACTATGGAAACATATGGCTATGGAGCCATATGCGCTTTTTACCGACTCACACACTACAGCTTTGCTAGGATTTGCATGTAAATTTCAGGAATGCTAGGTATCATGGAGATGAGTACATACAATTGAAACAAGTCGAAGAGGCAGGAGAGAGCTCCTAGCAAAAGGGCTTTGCAACCATTCTCGGATTCGAAAAAACAGGCCATGAATCGATGATTACAGTACAGAGGAGTGGCGCTTGAAAAAAAAATGTCATGAAAGGTAGCCGATATGAGTATCAACTGAAAGTTCTCTATGAGAGCTTTTCAAAACAGTTCTTAAACTGACAGTTTTTGCTTCAGTGGGGGCGCAGGGGGGAGGGGAAATACATGAAAAATGTGTTTCCTCCCTCGCAAATGGACACCCGTGATCTAAAAAATCTGAAAAAATTATCAAGGGAGATGTTTATGGGTATAACTCTAACAAAAAACTCAGAAGCAAAAATTTTTTCAACTTTGCTACTAATAGTATGATCCTGGAACATGACATGTTTCTTGATTTTATTCGTTACTGGTTACTGCATTTTGTAAGTAGAGTACCAAACCCTTCTGACATGAGCATAGGTCTGTCCACCCAACTTGTTTAATATAAATGATCGGATGTTTATTTCATTATAAAGAGGATGCCGTTAATAGTGAAAAATAATATCAGGCAAATGACCACCACGACCACGCTTACAGGACCATATTCTTATCATGGAATTTTCCATAACCAAATCGCAAAATGGCTGCCTTATGTCCTCGATAGTCTCACAAATTCCATCTTTGAGGTCTTGAATTGACGCTGGGCTGTTAGCGTAGACCTCCTCTTTCACGTGCCCCCAAAGGAAAAAGTCGCAAGGTGTTAAATCACAAGATCTCGGTGGCCAATTGTGATCACCTCTTCGAGAGATAACACGGTCCGGAAACTTTTCCCGTAAAAGATCAATCGTTTCGTCGCTGGTATGGCACGTAGCGCCGTATTGTTGAAAATAAACGTTATCCAGATCAATACCATCAAATTCCGGCCATGAAAAATCATTAATCATCCCTTGATAGCGCAATCCATTCACCGTAACTGTAGTTACAGCCTCATTTTCGAAAAAGTAAGGTCCAATGACTCCACCGGACCATCAACCGAACCAAACAGTCACACGTCGAGGAAAGAGAGGCTTTCCAACAATTATTCTTGGGTTTTCCAAGCCCCAGATGCGACAATTTTGCTTATTGACGAAGCCACCGAGGTGGAAACGGGCTTCGTCACTCAAGATGATTTTTAAATGGAATTCCGGATTATTTTCATGCAGTTCAAGGGCCCACTCAGCAAAGACACGACATTGTTAATGATCGGCCGGCTTGAGTTCTTGTGTTAACTGAACTTTATTAGCCTTAAGACCGAAATTTTTATGCAAAATACGGTGTAATGATGTTTATGGAATGCCCAATTCCAAAGAACGACGAGGAATGGAAAATTTTTACTATTTTTATAGTGAATTTTAATAATTTCAATACGTCGTTGAAGCATATATCGTTCCATTTTTATTAATGGCGTAGCTTGATTTGAAAATTTTAAGAATATCAAATCAAAATTGCAGTATCTGATTCGATGGAAAGTCCATAAAATACCAAAATCATGTGTTATTGTTGCGGTAATTGGAGAAATTCCAAATGGTTATAACTTCCATGTATATCATTCAATTTTCATCAAACTTACAAAGTTTAAGGAACTTTTGTAGAAATACTCAAATATCAAATTTCATTAAATTGAAGGGTACCTATACGATTTTATTGGGGAAAATGTGAAATTCAAATATCATACTATTATTAACAAAGTTGACCGAATTTTGACTTGTAAGGTATTTGTTGCTTTTGTGCTTACAAACACCTATCTTCATAATATTTTTCAGATTTTTCAGATCACAGGTTTCCAATTGCAAGGGGGGACACAAATTTTTCCTGTATTTCCCATCCCTGTGCCCCTCTCGACGCAACAAGTGGCAAATAAAGACCTGTTTTGAAAAATTCTCATCAGGAACTTTCATTTGATACCCATATCGGCTACCTTTGATGAGTTTTTTTGGGGCCGCTCCCGTATACAGGAAGACCCCTCTTAAATACCCCATAAAAATTTTTTGTAGATGGAATTTAAAGAGAGCATGACTTCACACCTGCGTATAAAATTTGATGTTTCTAGCTTAGGTAGTTTGCGAGAAGAAGTGCTGTGACACACGGATGGACAGGCGGACAGACAGGACGCGATTTTAGTAGGGTTTTGTAAAATTATTTTACATCTAGTTGCACACTTATTGATTACTAATTGAAAATCGGCGGATAAAAAATTGTTATAAACATATAAAAACAGGTTTTGTCCTTCTCACATTTGCTGTTTACACATTACTCAGTGGTTTTATTTGACATCCGGTTAGCATAATTTTATGCAGGTTAATTGAACTTGCCTTAATAACTTATAATTTCAAATGCCCTTGGATCTGTTGAGAAACTTGGCTACTTGGGGCTAGAAAAATAAAAGTAAAATTTTCAAAGTCACCCCCCTGTATGGGGAGACCCCCTTAAGCACCTCAAAATATATTCTTGCACTGCGAATTTTGAGATGCACCACTTTTGACCTACGTAGAAAAGTTCATCATTCTAGCTCATGTAGTTTGCAAGAAAATTTGCTATGACGCACGAACGAACGGACGGACGGACAGACAAGTCAGGATTTTATAATTTCGTAAGGTATAATAATAATATTTTTCAATACCCTAAAAATACTTCCAAGTTAAGCCATTTAAAAGGTTTCGATTTCAGTTGCTACTAAAATAGCGAATATATCTTCTGACCATTGGAGGCCACCACATTGAATGCATGCATTTGAGTTTGAATTATTTTAAATCTTTGTTAAGGATAATCTCATCAATCAATGCGCCAAATCTCGTTCAAATCGGGGTTTCGCTCTAGACAGGGCAAAAGTATTCAATTTTTAGTGGAAATGGCAGCCCAAAATATTAAGTCTTAAATTTTCAGCTTTCTTTCTTTTGTGGATGTCTCGAGCGAAAGTAGGTAGAGCATACTGTGGAGCCTCTGCCAGTAGCATTTGCTGTCTCTGCATGAAAGTCGTGCCCTCTGATTATTCCTCTCTATTCACTGTTCTCGGCCGATTTTTGAATTGAAGTCACTCAGGACAATTTTAATGTCATTTGACAGCTACGCATTTACATTACGTTCCAGACTGCTATGAAAGTCGTCCTTGATTGCCCCTCTCTTTATTTTCTTGGCCACGTGATAGAATTTCATCTTTGCACCGATCATTTTGTTAACGGTCCTGAATTCGTTATAATTCTTTTTAAAGTGTTGTCAATATTGAAAGCTACTTCAAACTCACTGCTTCCTTGCGATTTTCCCCTTTTAAGCCTGAAGGCCATTTGAATGTCAAGTTCGTCCTCACTATGCCATGTGGTTGCTTGCACTACGAGGATGTTGGTTCTTTCTTTCTTCTTCCAGAAGTTGTTGCAGCGCCATGGTTTGTTCAATAATCTTATATTCTAAGTTCCAAAATAATAGTCCTTTATACGTTGTGGTAGTCGTTGCCGTCAATCCACTCCAATCCAAGGCTCTTGTCCTGATTCCATGACAAGTTAATACCAAGTGAAGTGTTGTCAGTGCTTTGACTAAGTCTGGTTTAGGTCCACGGGTGATAATTTATTTCTCACATACCCGCCGGCTAGCTAGAGTTAGAGCACCCTCTATCTGCTACTTGAGGACGCGTCCGATGGGGACCAAAAACACCACACGGGCCAAAGTGTACTATTAGTCATATCAAATGAAAGGTATAGTTATTTGGTCCCTAAATATATTTTTTATAATTTTCAAGTTAATCAATTTCAAGTCATTTGAGAAAATCTAGAGACCTTCTCCCAGTGTCCAAAACGGCTGCACCTAAAATTTGTTGTACGTAGATTGCAAGAAAATGTATAGAATAAACTTTTGTGTAGTTCTAGCATTACCTCATGAATTTTCCCATTCTTTGGGTAAAAGCTTGCTATTTATACCATTTTCTGCTTCAGTCTTGAGCATTTATAAATCACTCAAATTTCTCCCGAAAATTGCAATTGAATGTACTAAGAGCGCTATCAGTGCGATTACTGCATCAAGAGACTTCAATATTAATATGAAGAACAAGTAAATAATCAGAATACCTTCTAGTAATCACTTATAGCCCACATAATCACAAATATATGATTAGATAGAATGCAAGAATGGTCAATCTATTCTGCGATTTCTACCTACAATCCAATAAACAAAAAAAAATTGCATTAGAAGTGAAAAAAACTCGACTAGACTACAAATTGATCATATGGTGCCCCATCCACCAGAGTCCAACTTGCCCTTGCCTGGGTTTTTCAGAGTTTCATACTGCTTACAAAGCTCTGCATGTGAGTCTGTCTAACCGTTCAAGTATCACCGATTTTTTTCCAAAACTGCAGAACACCAACCTCAATGGGTATATTAGACGTTATTGTCTCTAGAAATTCTGGGTTTTGAGAAAAGGATCAAAAATTCTTAAGGGGAGTCTCCTTAGTTGGAGGAAACCTTGAAAAATTTCGATAAAATCAAAACTTTCATTACATCACCACATTCCCCCTTTCCTCAAAGTTAATTATTGTAGCTTCAAGACATTCTGAGAAAACGTTCTTTGGTGAACGTATGGATGGACAGATGGGCCTGCATAGATTATCTTAAAAAATGCTACTTCCTTCTAAGTTTGGCTGCGGCACCCTCATATGTAAAGTTATCGACTAAAACTGACTATTATGTTAATGTTATACGATTGTCATTCTTTCCCTAAATACAAATAAGTTTAAGGAGTAATTTTACAATGGAGGAACATCTTAAAGTTGATTGATGGTAAGTTCATTAGCACCTGAATAAATTTCTTACCCTTGAAAGTGGTTTCGCTTTGATCCGAACAAAAATGTTTGATCCCTTTTTGCAATATTTTTTCATCGATAGCTTTCATAGGATCGCATTTTTAAATCTTACCCAAAGCTCGGTAAGGGGATGTGTAGTATAAGAAGACATCCTTGAATTAGGTTGAAAGGCCATAGAACAACAAGTGATAACAAAAGTGTGGTCATATTCTGTGAATTGAATTTAAAATCTGCGGGCGGTTATGTATTCTTAGATCCGTTTGAAAATTTATTTTGCTACCTACGTATACATGCATATTACTCACCGGCAACTAATGAAATTTATCTGAAATGCCCAAACTTTTATTTCATTTTCCTATTTCAATCTTGCCACGAATTCAAACTTTAATGTGTGGATGCTAGTTTCTAGGATTAGAAGTCGTTTGAAATGTATACCAACTAGGAATACGTGTTGTTGTTGCGTTAACTTCAGGAAATTTCTCTGGCTGTGCCCAATTTGATTATGATACGATTTCTTTGAAATTTGTACCCAAGGATCTTACGAGTATTTCAATATTCCATAATTGGTAATTTCAATTTTAAGGGAATCGTTACAGTTTCATCCCGCTAAACGAGAAAGTAATAGAACATAAGCTTTCGAAAAAGTTGACTGTATTTTAATATTTGAGGTGTATGATGTTCTACAGTTGTGGAATGGATGGCATAAATTTTTCGTTTCTGTTGCGCCCTTCTGCTTATACGATGCACCTTTACGTTTTTTTTACTTCAGGCTTGAGAATTTCGATCAATACCATTCATGTGATAATTAACTGGACTATCTTTGCTGAATTTTTAAGGACACTCTTGACAGCCTTTCAAAATATTGGTAAGACCCAAACATTTGAGAGACTATCATTTCTTACCTTTCTGCATGGTTTGATAAGCGTCAATTGCTTATGAAGATGACTTACTCTGGCACATGGACGAGCGGACTGACATATAAATGGGCCAACAGGCAAACAGAAATGTAGCAATTATTGTCTCCTGAATTGCCTTGTTTTTATTGGTATTGTATTAGACATCAACACAATTTGTGTTTCCTTTTAATGCTATTTTTTTTAAGTGAAGATACATACACCGATGCTTGGGAATAACCTATTTCTTTTTTCAGAGCGGTATTATTAACGATTATGCAACTTATGTTTTTATTTAGAGTGTAAGTGCTAAATAATAACTTGCGCAAAATTTGTTTGGGCACTTCTCGATATATCTTCAGGTGAAGTCAACATAATTCAAGAGCATGTCAAAGTGAGTAGTATAAAAGGCAAAAAGAACGAGAAGAAACCAATGCTAAGATGCCTACTCAGCTGAAAGAAATTTAAATAAATAGTTTGCAAAGGAAAATTTCATCTTCTTCCAAAAATTTGCTTAGTTCCACAGACGAAGCAAAAGAAATGATGAAACAAGTCAAAAAAGAAGGAGATGGCTCTTACCAAAAGGACTTTGCTACCATCCTAGGGTTCGAAACAAGTCTTCTGATAGCATAAATCGATGTCATTTATTATTCATCCAATATCGCTCAAATGTATACAAAAGATGCAGTCTCTTTCATAAGCATAACAGCCGCCATTTTTTTCCAGCTTAAATAATTTTTCTGAAAGCTCGGTCAATAAACCATATTCAATTGGCAATTTTCCTTAAATTTCCACGAAAATTGAAAGAAAACAGGAGAGCCTATCCCGACTTGAATTATGTAATTACATAATATTGAACTCATTTAATTATGATCTGATTTCCATGAAAAGTTGTAAGCGCAGAGATCTTGTATTCATCTACATAACTGTTTAAGGAAACCTTTCTAATTTAAGGGTGATACAAATCATACTATTATTAACAAAATTAAGTGACTTTTGATTTGAAAGGTATTTGTTGCCCCTGTGCTCAAAGAAAACCTGCCTCCGTGATTTTTCAAAATTTTTCGGCTCAAAGGTATCCAATCGCGAGGGTGTACACCAATTTTTTGTTCATTTTGCATCCCCTGGACCCCCTAATGCACAAAATGACATTCTGAAAGTGCTAATCAAGACCTCTTATTTGATACCCTATTCAAGTATATTTGGGAAACAAATGTTAAGGGTGCCTTGAGTAAATGGGAGGACCCCCTTAAACAATTATGAAATATTTGATAAGATCAAGACTTATGAAAGACTACCACCTCGGACGTTTTTACATAGTTTAGCTGTGTACAATAGCTTCAATAGTTTCTGAAGAAATTTGCTGTGATGTACGAAAAGACAGAAGAACGGACTAATGAACAGATAGGGTGCGAAACTAGTTGGTCTTTGTAAATTTTGCTTTTCAAAGCACCCAAAAAACAAGTAAAATAAGCAGGTGATTGTTCCTGCCAGAAGGGTTTTGTAAACCTTTATTATATGAAAAAACTTCTTGTGAATATTAAAACCTGCACCATAGATTGAGTTATTATGTGTTTCGAGTTGCCGCCATTTTGTTTTCAGTCTGCTGAATCCATTGTTTGAGAAGTCACGATAAAAAATAAATTTTACAAACCATCTCAAAAATGTTCACTAATATTACTAAATGTTTGTACACTCGTATCTTGTTAAGTTTTCAAATGGCTGTAACTTTGTGAAATTTCTAGAAAATATACATCTTTCATTAAGAAATAAAGGTACGAGTTTTCGGCAAATTTAAGGGTCGCCTTATGATTTTATGGGGAAAAACGTATAATACATAGAATGTACTATTATTAAGAAAGTTGATCGATTTTCTACTTCTGAGCCTGTCTTTTACCCCTAAAGATATATTTGCATGATTTTTTGAAACTTTGCGGACCAAACGTGTCCAATCGCAAGGAGGTGGGACATGCATTTTTCGTGAATGTTCCTACGCTCTGCACTTGTCGATCCAAATAGTTCTAGTTCAGGTCCTGTTAAAAAGTCCTTACCTAGACCTTTTACTTGACACCCATTTCGTCCATCTTTCGTAAAATAACATTTTTAACAATAACCCTTCTATATCTAGAGACCTCCCGTAAAAACATTATGAATTTTTTTGTTGTTGTATTGATTCTTTGAAGAATGTAACACTTTATACTAATCTTAAAAATTGCATGTTCCGAGCTTATGTGATTTGCAAGAAAACTTGCCGTGACACATATAGATGTCCAGACTAATAGATGAACAGGTCACGATTTTATTAAAGTCGCGTTGACATTATTTTACAAAACCATAACCTCGGAAAGTGTCTGGCTAAGAGAACTCGAAATACGAAAAGTGAATTTCAATTCATTCGCGAATTTTCACACAAAACCTTTCACTTCTACGACTTAAAACTCTAAGTTTCTCATACTAAAAAAATCCCCGTTGGCAGCACCAGCCCAAAAGGTTAATTTCTCGTATGTAGCGTAAGGTTTCGAAAAAAAAATTGGCTTATCTACTACTGGACTTCTTATTGCAATTTTTGTAGCACTACATGGGTACTTATTAACAGAAAGGATCTGCCGCCGTTCGTATTTGGAGACTCTTCATAGAGGCGCAAATATTTTGCTAATTAAATTGAGTTGCACACGTATGGATCACATATTGAAAATCGGCGGGTAATAAATTGTTATAAACATATTTATACTCGTTTCGCCCTTCTCACATTTGCTGTTTACACATTTCACAGTGGTTATCAAACAAAGAAGATAATTTTTTGGCTTAAATAGTTCAAATAGTTAATTTTAAACGATTTCCATAAAAGTTTAGTCAGTACTTGCATTGCCATTAATATATACATTTTCGATTCTTTTCTAAACCATCAGGGGCCGTTATTTTGAATTTTTATTGAAAACGGCTGCAAAAATTATTAAGCTGTAAATTTTCGAATTTTTTATTTGTCATCCGATTTGCATAATTAAATTAAATTAACTTGCCTTAGTAACTTCTAATTTCAAGTTTTGTCGGAATCTGTTGAGAAACTTTGCTGCTAGAGGGCTACAGAAATAAAAAAAAAATGTTTAAATCACCCCCCTTGTATGGGGAGACCCCCTTAAACACTTTAAAATATGTTCTTACACTGCAAATTTCAAGAGGCACCACTTTTGACCTACGTAGAAAATTTCCTCATTCTAGCTCATGTGGTTTGCGAGAAAACTTGTGACACACGAACAAACAGACGGACGGACAGACAAGTCACGATTTTATAATTTTTTAAGGGTATTGTTAAAAATATTTTACAATATTTAAAAAATATTCTGATTTATAAATACGTTCAAGATAAGTCATTTAAAACGTTTCCAGGAAAAAAATTCATTATTTCAGTTGCTACTAAAATAGCGAATTGCGCTTGTTCCTGACCTTTGGGGGCCGCCATTTTGAATGCATGCATTTGATTTTAGACAATTTTAAATCTCCGTGGGCTAGGACCTCATCAATCAATGTGCCAAATCTCGTTCAAATCGGAGTTTGACTCTAGACAGGGCAAAATAATTCAATTTTTAATGAAAATGGCAGCTTAAAAATATTGGGTTTTAAATTTTCGACTTTTTTATTTTTCATTCAGTTTTAATAATTTTCTGCATAATACAAGAACACAGTACAGAGATCCATAATCTCAAGTTTCATCAAAATCCGCTAGAAAATGTGACCGTTAGAGGGCCACAAAAACCTGAAAAAAACGCATATTTAAAATGCCGCCATTTTAAAATTTGCACATGCATGATCACCAAAATATTCAAAACTTTAGATCTAAGTAATGCCTATCTTGATACTAAGTTTTATATATACCAGATCAAAATTGCGACTTTTAGAAGCCTTTGAAGTTTTGAGTTTCAACTGGCCGCCATTTGGTTTTTTGTGACTTGACCTCCAAATTGTTTAGATACTCATAATTTCTATCTAAATGCCAAATTTCATAAAAATCTGTTGAAAGCTTTGACCACTATTACAACAACAAAATTTTGCACGTTTTCCGACCTTTGAGCGGCCGCCATTTTGTTTCTGCCGTACCGACTTTGGATTTATTATTGTAAGATTCATCACATACATCAGTGAACCTGTGTACTAAATTTCATCCAAATCGGAGCTGCACTTTGGTCAGAACAGAAATCACGATTTTTCGTCTAAAATGGCCGCCATTTTATTTTTGCCCAGCCGATATAGCTGGTTCACAAACTTGACCGAGATATTAACCCAATACACCTTTTCTGAAAATTTGGTGAAAATCGGAGCAAAATTGGTCACAAATTTCGTTATATCCCGTATATATATATATATATATATATATATATATATATATATATATATATATATATATATATGATGCTCTCCGCAATAGGTAAATGTCTCTCGAGAAATTCACCTAAAATGTACATATTCAGGTATATTTCTAGACAAAAACTCATCTATTGCGAAGAGTACTTTATATACACGGATAGTATTTTATATGCGGAAAAGGGTGGTTTGATAAGTCATTAGCCTCACTTCTCGATATTAACATTATCGCAAGAGAGATTCACCATTATAAAGTACATTTCTGTTGGCGGCTACTTTCGAAATTTCAGCGGGATCTGGTTTTGTTTTGACCGCGTCCGAAAGTGGGCGTGTTCGCGAATTTCAGAAAAATGAAGTAAGAACAATGTTTGCCGTTGATTCAATTCTTGTTTTTCAAGGAGAAACCACGCAGCGAAACCAAAGAGCGCTTGAATACTGTATCCGGTGACACTGTTACTAAGATGGCGACTGTAATAAATTGGTTTCACGGCTTTCAACGTAGTCTTATGTCGGTTTTTCATGGCCCACGCCCAGGTGTTTTGAATACAGCTACGATGGAGGATCACCTAACAAAAATCTACGAGCTCGTTTTGGCAGACCGCTAATTGAAGATGCGCGAGAAAGCTAAGATAGCAGCCATCTCAAACGACTGTGTAAGTCATATCCTGCATGAAATTTTGGGCATGAAAAAGCTGTAGGTGTGATGAATGCCAGGTTTGCTTACTCTGGACGCTGTTTAAAAATGATTTTCTACGTCGACGGAACATGGCTCCACTGTTACACACTAGAGTTCTAGAAGCAGTCAAAACAGTAGACCTCAACGAACGAACGTGCTCAAAAGAAGGCGAAGACTATTTTATCTACTATAAAAGCAATGGGCACTGCTTCCTGAGATTAATAAAATGTGACCTGTATCGACTACCAGCAGAAGGGCAAAATAGTCACAAGACTCTATTATGGCGAATTATTGGGCTAATTTGACGTTAAATTGCTGAAAAAATAACCGGCCTAGCGTTGTGCTAACTAAAACAGGAAGTGAGGCCATGGACACTGTAACGTTGACTGAAAAGGAAGAACCTGTGACCCTGATAGCCGACTGTAATGCTGAAGGAGTATTTTTGTCTTCAGCTTGTATCATAAAGGGCAAAAATACAAAAGCCGAGTATAAACATGACTTCCTTTCAGGATCCATCCTCTACATGTTACCAATATAACTACAGATATTTTAAAGTTTGGCTTGAAGACCATCTTATTGTTTGAAAACCATCTAGTAAAGTCCTTCTGATTGTTGATGGGTCTGCATCGCTTGGTTCTGTAGAAGTACATTATTTTTCTTTATTTGCTGAGCCATGTGACATGTTACCGCCAACCCTTAGACAAAGCCTTAATATATTATTTCTATGATAATGAAAGAATTGGTTTAATAATTATTCAGGTCAAAGGATTACCTGATCACAATTCGGCACCTTGTCTAAAACTTACGGAAAATCTTCAACTAAAAGAAATGCTCCTTCTGATTACCGCTCCTCTGTATTAAAGTAGGCTCTCACTAATCTGGCAAATGTCAGCCCATTAGAGTGTCAGAATGGTGAGAATGCCAGATTATTATTAATTCGACACATAAATTGCGTAAAAATTGTATCTTATTGCATTCAATCATTTTTATGTAGTTTTTGTTTGTGGTTGGCACTGAGTGTGGGGCTCGGAAGCGACTAGATGATCCACTAAACACCTGCTCTGTCGCCACGAGGATCCAACCTGGAACTGTTTGGTACATTACTTTGGACCAGGTCTCATTTTGCTACGCCTTGAAGTGCCCTCAAGTTGGGAGATCCCTCTTCTGGCAAGAGGTTAGAGGGAAAGTGCAATTACCAGGCAAGCGATCTTCCAGTCCTAACATTGTCGGCTGATGCGAGGCCTTTTCATGTTATCGGAGTGCCGGAGCATAATGTGTCCCCTGGCTTCATTTATCAACCGATTTAAGTAGCACCATGACTATACTATCTCGGATGAGCTCTTCTGTCTCTTTATAGAGCTCTGCCATAGCTTGCTCCATTTTGTGAACGCAAAAATGTGTGACAGGCATCTTTTTCATCTCCTGGGTAAAACCGACAATCGGGAGACCGTGACTTACCAATTTTGTGCGGGTAAGGCTGAAAACACAGGTACCCGCTCAAACACTGCATCAGACAGGAGTCAGTCCCGCCACGCTTTCGATTGAGCCACGGCCTTACGACTGAGACGAGGAGCGCAGTCCACCTTTCCTTCGTGCAATTCACCGAAAACTGCTGCCAATCGTTGAGTAAGCGCTGTTCCTCTCGCGCCCATTCTTATGTAATAGCAGCGTATTGAAACTAAATAATGGCTCATTAATTGCGTAGTATGCAATACTATTTTAATGGAAATTCGAATACAAAATGACAAAGACTTATAGTGTATATCAAATATTCCATTCGAGTGTAAAAACTATCGGTTTTTGTTTGTTTTTAGGGTTTTGTAAAATAATTTTGCAAAACCCTGCTAAAATTGCGCCTGTATACCCGTCCGGCCGGGTGTCACAGACTTTTTCTCGCAAACCGTATAAGTAACAAACATAAAATTTTGTATGTAGGTACAAAGTGGTGCCCTCTTCAAAATTCTACTACAGAAATAATTTTACAAAGTGCTTAAGGGGGTCTCCCCATATAGCGGAGCGGCCCCCGAAGAACATTTCATCAAAGGTAGCCGATATTGGTAGGGGAAGGGGGGCATGACGGGGACGCGAGGTATGATGGGGTCACGCACACATACAAGAAACTAGACTCTTGCGAATAGAAAGCAATAAGCCAATAGGAAGCCATACTCGATCAACCGTCAGTGCGACAGAAACAGTGAGTGGGAGTGCACGCGTTTTTTGTTGAGAAACGAACATCACGTTGAGTGTCTTCTCGATCAAATTTTACGCAGTTAAAAACGTCTTTACTGTAAGGTAATTATGACTATCCAATTTATGAATTTTTTCGTATATGGTTGTTAGGGTTGTATACTTTGTTGTGGTATAGTTGGATAAATGTTCAGTTATTATTTTTCTTTTGAGAAAAAAATTTTTTTTACTAATTCAGCCTTTGGGGCAACACGGGGCATTAGGTATGGGGTAAGATGGGGTATAGGGCCAACATGGGTAAGTACGTCTTCGTTGGGATACCTACCCATGTTGATAAATAGGTACGTGACTAACGTGGTTTTACTTTTCAGGTAAAACAATGATACGTACATACAAGAAAAAAACTAAAAGGGGAGAGTGGTCAAAAATTTCAATGAAAACAGCTATAGATAAAGTATTAAGTAAAGACATGGGCTACAGAAAAGCCGCTTCTAAATACGGAGTGCCTCAGACTACTTTAGAGCGATATGTTAAGAAAATGAAAGAAGGTGGTGAAGTTACGATTGGTGTACCTTTGGGCCCTAAACAACCTATATTTACAACAAAAGAAGAAGACGAAATGGTGGCATATCTAAAACATATGGAAGAACGTCTTTTTCGACTTACAACTCTCGATCTGAGACGTCTAGCATATCAACTGGCTGTGAGAAATAGTAAAGCGCACAGTTTTAATACTGACAAGCAGATGGCAGAGGTTGATTGGCTCAAAGGTTTCTTAAGGCGTCATCCAGATCTATCCATTCGAAAGCCCGAAGCCACATCAGCAGCTAGACCAATGGAATTTAATAAAGTGGCCGTTAGTAAATTCTACCAGTTACTTGGAGAGATTTATGACAAGTATAAGTTAACTCCTCACAAAATATATAATTGTGATGAAACTGGTATCTCTGTTGTATCCAAAACCAAGAGCATAATATTGGCCTTGAAAGGGCGAAAACAAGTAGGCTCGTTATCATCTGCAGAACGCGGCCAGACTATAACAGTAGAAATATGTTTTAACGCTGCTGGAACATACATGCCTCCACTGATGATTTTCCCGAGACAACGAATGAAACCAGAATTGTTAGATCACGCCCCACCAGGTACTGAAGGTGTTTGCAATGCTCGAGGCTGGATAACTACTGAAATATTTTTGACTTGGTTCAAAAAGTTCATCAGATTCTCTGGAGCTACTCGTACTAATCATGTGTTGCTGCTTCTGGATGGGCATGTAAGTCACACTCAAAATTTGGAATTAATTGATCTGGCACGTAAAAATGGAGTTGTAATTCTTTGCTTTCCACCTCACTGCCTACATAAAATGCAGCCAGCAGATGTTGCATTTATGAGGCCACTAAGTACATATTATGACCATGCTGTTTCGGCCTGGTTGAGATCACACCCAGGGCGTGTGGTAACTGTATTTCAGATAAGTGAAATATTTGGAAATGCATACATTCAGGCAGCTACAATGTCTACAGCAATTAACGCATTCAGAAAGTGTGGCATTTGGCCGTATAATCAAAATAATTTTATGGATGCCGATCTCATATCTGCTGCAACTACTGATATACAAAATATTGAAAACTCGTCTAGTGTAGAGCAACAGAGAGTTTCAGAAGCCGAAGGGCCTCAGTATGAGGTAGTTCCATCTGTGCCTTCAACCACAGTAGCCACGACTGTATCTTCAACGGCCACAACATCCCATCCTGGAGCAGTTACAACAAGACCTGAAGTTACAACAGAATCATGCACTCCAGTAAGAATAGATTTTATCACCGATCGTAACGAGTCACACCTGAGACGAGTAAAACACCTGCTCCCGAACCTGAACCTGGATGTTCTTTTGCTTCTAAATCTCCCGTCCGTGCAGTGTGCCGCGATCTTACATCCAGCTTTGAAAATGTATCCCCTGGTGATATTTTGCCGATCCCTTCGGTCCAATGGACTGAAAAGAGGAAGCAATACCGGAGAGGAAAAACAGCCGTCATTACTTCAACTCCTTATAAAAATGAGCTGGAGAATTTAAAGAAACTGAAGAAAGTATCCAATCCTAATGATCCCCGGCTCAAAAAAAAAAACGCTAAGAAGAAACAAAAGACTATAGTTGCAGCCGAAACGAAAAATAATGATGTTGAAGATGCAATTTGTCTCTATTGTAAGGATGAAAATCATACTTTTCTGAAATCATCCGAAGGTTGGGTAGGCTGCCAGCTTTGTGGACGTTGGGCTCACAATGCTTGTGCTGGTGTGGATGATGATAACACCAAAGAAATTCATATTTGTATTTATTGTGATAATAATTAGCTTACCCCATTATGCCTCATTTTCACTACCCCATTTTACCCCATGGTAAGGGGCAAGATGGTTTTTCGCAAGTTCCCATTAAATCATTTATTTTTTTTAAATGCTATAAGTTCATCTCCCAAAGACTATGCCAAATTGTAGTTAGATAAATAAGACATTGTGTGATAAATAAATAAGAATAATAAACGTAATGATTATACTGTATTTTTGGTATTTTCCTTAGATACCCCATCATGCCCCCCTTCCCTATCAAATGAAAGGACTCAGTGAGAACTTTCCAAAACAAGTCTTAAACTGGTATTTTTTGCTTCAGGGGGCACGCAGGAAGGGTATGGACACGAAAAATTTGTACTCCCCCTCGTGATTGGACACCTGTGATCCGAAAAATCTGAAAAAAATTATGGGGGTAGGTGTTTATGAGTACAACAACAACAAATACCTTAGAAGTCGAAATTCGCTCAACTTTGTTCATATTAGTAGGATATACGAATTTGACATTTTCCTCAATGAAATCTTATGCATACCCTGTAGCTCAATGAAAAGCAACTTTTAAGTATTTTACATAAGGTCCTAATACCCTGCGATTTCGATGAAAATCGCATCATAAAGACGGAAGTTATAGTCATTTGAAGTTTGGGAGTTCATGAGTTTTGGGGAGTTTATGATTTGAGTGATTTTTGTTAGTTTGGGCCAACACGACGACGGTTGAAAGTAGAGAAGCAATGGATTTTCCTTTAAACGTGCACATCTCTTTAACATGTTTCTTGTCTTTGTGTGTTGCTGGTGACTGCATTTCGTACGTTGGGTACAAAACTCTTCTGACATGAGCGTACGTCTGTTTACCTAACTTGTTTCATCTGAAATTAGACCTTCAATACCTTCTCTTGGAGCCGTTTTAGGACAAGAATGTCACTTATGGCCATATTATTTTCTTCCACTCACTTTGCGGAAGTTGCGAAGATATCCATCGTGGCATCATTGTTGACTGAGTGAGTAACTATTTAAATCACAACCTTTGATCAAGCAAGCAAATGAAGGTTGGTGGTCATCCCCTACAAAGAGAAGTTTATGAGTATCGTTACGGAACTAAGCGCATATTCCCACCACAAACTGTTTGTCTGTCGTTCTGAAGCAAGTATTCTTGGTCAAGAACCAGGCAAGGACAGAATAACGTTCATCCGGTGCTTGAAGGCGAGTGCCACACATAAATTAAATTTATTAGGCGAAAATTCCAGGCTCTTCAAAAATGTAAATCTACCTATTCAATATAAAAGCCAGGGCAGAAGATGAATGACTCGAGATGTCTTCAAAGAATGTTTTTATGCAATATTTGTACCAACTGTGAAAAAATGCATAAATGACATTCACTCCCCAACCACAAAAACTACATAAAAATCATGAATGCAATAAAATACAATTTTTGCGCAATTTATGTGTCTAATTCCCAACAATCTGGCATTCCCACTAATTCAACACTATCATGGGCTGATATTTGCCAGATTAGTTAGAGCCTACTGTGATACAGAAGAGCTGAAACCAGTAGAAGCATTTCTTTTAATTGTGGTGACGAATTGTGATTGGGTAAATCTTTAAACTGAGTAATTATTAAACCAATTCCTTCACTGTCATATAAATAAGGTTCTGTCTGATGGTTGACGGTAATATGTCGTTTGTCTCAGCAAATAAAGAAAAATAATGTCATTTGCCTCAGCTAGTTGCATACCCATCAACAATCAGTAGGACATTACCAATTGGTTTTCAAGGAATGACCCTCACATCCTGTTTTAGGAAATACACCCCCTTGACGGTTTTTCAGCAGAGGACCAGTAAAAATGTTGAAAGGGTTAGCAAAAAATTCATAATCCTTACAACGATCTTTGAAATGTCGAAATATGATTCTGTTTAATTGAAATTCATGCTTTATAAGTGAGCAATGGATATGCCTCTCGATTTACGAATTTTATGTTCGTGATTTCTGAAAATCAGGTTTTTTTAGGGTTTTGTACTAAAATACAAAACCCTATTGCAATCAAGACCTGTGTCAGTCCGTCCATCTGTAGGTCACAGCACTTTTGCTCCGAAACTATAGAAGCTACAGCAATGAAACTTTGTGAGGAGGTCAGAAGTGGTGACAGTACAGGGGTGTGGCCCCTGAAAAAAAAAGTTTCATCAAAGGTAGCCGATTTGAGCATCAAAGGTAAGTTCTTTATTAGAGCTTTAAAAAAGTTCTTAAACTGACAGTGTTTGCTTTAGTGGGAGCACAGGGGGGAAATACACGAAAAATGTGTTTCCTCACCTGTAATCTAATAAATAAATAAAACTATCAAGCGAGACGTTTATGATTACAACAATAACAAAACCCTCAGAAGTCAAAATTCGTTCAACTTTGTTAATAAGAGTATGATCTTCGAATTTCATATTTTCTCCAATAAAATCGTCTTTGACACGTTTCTTGATTTTATTCGTTGCTGGTGACTGCATTTTGTAAGTTGAGTACAAAACCCTTCTGGCATGAGCGTAGGTCTGTCTACCCAAGTTGTTCTGTATTGAGTCCACGTTTTTGATTTAACTGTCGTACAAATTCAAATACAATAATCTGCCGATTGCTCCTATTAGAGGAAAATAAACTGCGTTTTGCGTATATGCCGGTAGCCTTTTTCATTTTCAAAACCAAATGTAGAACGTGAGATCAAATATTTCTTTAGAGAGTTATTTTTCTCCAAAAGTCACTCAAAACTATTTTAGAATTTTAAAAATTTATTGCATCCTGATTCATTGACATACTTTTGTTTTTTGTACCATTTAATGCATTTGAACCTGTTCTTGGGTCCAGTTACCACAGTTCAACGATTGCACGTGGTTTGGCATCTGAAAATAGAAAAAAATATATATTGGAAAATGAAAATAGTAGCACCACCATCCAGAAGGACAAATTTCTCGTTACCACTGCTTTTAAAAAGAAAGTTTTAATTTGATTGGCCACTACTTTGAAAGTCAAACGAGGCTTAAGAAAAATGTTCTGTTGTACGAGTACTTCTAATGCAAGCCTCTTCACATATATCCATGAAAATATAGTATGTATATTGAACACATCAGTTACTACTAAAATATTGAATTTTGCTTACTTTTTGAGTTTTAAGGGGCAAATATTTTAAATCCAAGCCTTTGGTTTCGGACTATTTTAAATGATATCTGTCTCATAGTGTCCTTAACCACTCTGCCAATTCCCGCTCAAATCGGAGTTTCACTCCGGACACAATAAAAATGTTCGCTTTTGTTGAAAATGGCAGCTAAACAAGTTATGCCTTAAATTTTTGATTTCTTTTTATTCATCATTCAGTTTTCATAATTTTTGGAAAACATAAGATACTGCTGGAATAAATGTTTGACGACGGACTAAATCTCCATCTTTTACATTGTTTCAAAGCCTGCAAAAGAGCCTCGGAGTGAATTGAATCTTCGGCAACGACCTCGCAACTGAAAAAAACGATGACATTGGATCCAGGAATGCTTTTTACAACAAGCCAGTCAATATAAATTAAACGTATTGGCAATTCAGGAAATGAACTAGACTGGAAGTGATATTCAAGATACGCAATTGCACACAATATTCAAAAGTGGGAAGCCTGCTGGAAAGCGGAAATTTGGAGTCGCTTTTATTGTTAATAGGGTGTATAAATCACGTGTTATTGTTTTTAAAGCAGTCAATGAACGAATGTTTGCGGATGCGTAACGTACACGCCCCGACGGAAGAAAAGAACGAAGAAAGGAAGGAAATTTTCTACAATCACCTGAAAAGCCTGGTCGACTTAATGCCTACAAACGACACAATAATAATTCTGGATGATTTCATTGCTAAGTTTGGCAGTGACGCATACATCAAATGACCTGGGTATCACCAAATGGCAAATCAACCATGGTCTAATTCAGTGACGATATGCCTCGAGTAAACTTGACCTCCAAGCAAATCGAGGAATCAATTGTAACTCGGATCATTACTTGAGCAGATTAAAGTTTCTATATGTATATCAAAGGTGCACTAGACAAAGATCATCCCCATATAAAAATTCGACATCAAAAGGCTCCAAGCGGTGTCTGTAGCACACAATTCCATGGAGATCCTCAACAAACAGCTTTCTCCCACCTTATCGGACACACCGCTGAAAAGAAGCAAAGGGTTACGAGTGGGAGTGAAGGCGGCGCTTAAAACCGTGGCGAACTGACAATCAGATATCAAGCCCGGAGCAAAAGTAATGATTGGTTCGATGATGGGTGCCAGAATGCGTTAGACAAAAAAATCAGGCGTATTAACAATATTTAAGTAGAAAAATCAGGACAAACAGAGACATTGTGAAAATCTCCGAGGTATAGTAAATAAGATAATTAGAATTAAAAAAATAAAATACTATGTAAATACTATGCATTGATGTTAGTCTAGCGAGCAACGACAACAACAAGCACACAAAGTACTGAGAAGCCCGAAACGTAGTTATCGGCCAAAGACCACGCTATGCCGTTGTCACATCACCAGCATCATTGCTGATGAAAACAACCTAAAAAAAAGATGGGTATTCGTTCTTATTCTTTACGGATAGGCATCTTTAGTTCCCAGAGAGTTTCTGCAGACCAAATGACACTTCATCAAAGCTTATCCTTCAGACTTTCAATAAGATCATGATCAGGGCTCCTTCTTGGATGCTCCATAGAAAAAACTTTACATTGGTAAAGTATTAAATAGCTGTTGGTGTGGTATGCAGATGAGCATTGTACCGTATGAGCATGAAGCTGCTACAGGTAAAACTAGTATATGCAGTGCAAACAATCTATGAACTTCTTCCAAGTGGCACTCGTTCTACAAAGCTGAACTATCAAAATCCATCTGCTTTACTTTGGTCCACTTCAGCCTTCACCTATTATGAAATTTGACTTTACACAAATCCAAGAGCAACACAAGCTTTCATTGTTCGTGTGACCAATCTACGTGTACACTAGCGAACCTACGCCACATTAGATGGTTAATAGGGGTTGTTTTTGAACCGCTATGGTGTGGCTTATGCGTTTTACTGATAATCAACTCAAATCAAAATGTCTAGTCAAGACACATAGATCCAAGCTATTCTCTATCAGGCCCACTACTTGCGTGACATTAAATGGGGTGGTATTCACCTTAACTTAATTGCCCTTTTTCGTGGTAGGGAGGTGAATGCTATCTGTGACAGAGTGTGGGACTCCCATGCGTGACTGGACTACCCACTCAACACCTCCCCTGTCAATCTGAGAACCCAGCCTGGAACCGTTTGACACATTACTTTGGGCCAGGTCTCGTTTGGTTACACCGTGGGGCGCCTTCAAGCTGGGGAGTCCCTTTCCTAGTGGGTGGGGAGAGGAGAAGAGGAAATGCCAGAAGAGCGATCCCCCAGCCCCAGCACCTCCGGCTGCTGTGAGTCCCTTTTATCTTTTAGGACTGCCCGAGCATAATGTGCCACCTGGTTCCATTTGTCAACCGATTCGAGCATCACCGCAACTATATTATCCGGCGTGAGCTCTCCCGTCTCCCTGTAGAGTTCCCTTTGCAGCCTGTCCCTTTTGGTACACGCAAAAAATGAGCACCAGGCATTGTCCTCCTCTCCTGGGGAAAACCGACAATCCGGGGACCGTGACTTACCGATCTTATGCAGGTAAGACTGAAAACTCCCACGCCAGCTCAAAAGCTGGGTCAGATACAAGTCAGTCTCACCATGCCTTTGATTCAGCTACGGTCTCACATCCGGGATGAGGCGCGCAGTCTACCTTCCCTTCGTGCAATTGACCCAAGACTGCTGCCAATCGTTGAGCAAGCGTTGTCTCTCCTCGCGGATAACAATCTCCCTCGCATTCTCGTTTCGGTGCAGGTAAATAGCGCACCGCTCTCTAGCAAGGAGGGTGACAGGTATCACGACTGTAATAACTCTCACCACCGAGTAAGAGACTGTTGGATACGAAGATGCAATTCTCAGTGCTTCTCTTCTCTGTACCTGTGCCAATCGTTTTCGGTATACCTCCTTGCTAAGAGTGTCGCCCAATACCTGTGCTCCGTATAGTAGCACTGACGGGATGGGTGGGGAAGAGTCCCCGCACTATCGCGTCCATCTTTCCCGCGTTATGTATACAAGGCTTCCGTAGGACACCAAGCTTCCGCATGACCAGCTTGTAGCCAAGGCTCCACGGATCCTTGTTCACATTATCCACTAGGTCTTGCCAGCAGCGAGCCTTGCTCTTGTTAATCAGTTTGCGATGGCATTTCCTAGCCGACTTATATGCTGCCACCTGGTGGCATGCCTCGTCACCGTTCCACGCGCGTTGAGCCTCACGTCGAAGCTTGTGTCACTTCCTTCGCTTTTCAGCGATTTCAGTTGACCACCAGTACACTGGGGGCTTGCCGTGCCGCGGTCTTCAACGGGGCATAGAAGCGCAGCAAGCAGTCGTGATTATGCTCATAGTAGAGTTCACCACGTCTTGAGCTGCCCGTTCTTCCGTCCTCTCCGAAGCCCCCTGCAGCGGCTCATCTGCTGTTAGCACCTCGACAAACCTCTCGACGTCCATACTTCCGATGTTCCATCCAGTTGTAGAAGGCCGAGAGCACGACGTCGGTAGACAGCATCACTTATCTCAAGCAGAATGCACTGATGATCACTGGCTGAGTAGTCCTCTAATACTTTCCAGTTGTGTATCCTCCGTACTAAGGACTCCGAGCGAATGTCACGTCCAGTATGGTTCCCTCACAGCCAATACGGCGGAAAGTCGGCGTATTTCCGGAGTTTAGTACGACGAGGGCCATCCTAGCTGCCATTTCCAGCATTCGTTTTCCCCGCGGATCCATCTGAGGCATGCCCCATTCGATTGCTTTAGCGTTGAAGTCGCCCCAAACGAGCACTTTACCCTCTGCGTTCAAGACAGCGCCCTCCGAAGCATTAAGCTTGGCTTGAAAAGATGATATCGATTCATTAGGTGTTAGGTACGCACTAAAGAAGGTGATCCCTGAGCACCGAACCCACACGAAACCATCCCCCCGTCCACAACTCTCCGCTTGAAAGTCACTGTTCCGAACCCAGATGGCGGCTGTACCAGTTTCATCAGGATACCATATTGCAGGACTTTTATTATGGTGTTGCTCACTTAGCAGCAAGAAGTCAGCTTTCATGTGGCTCGCATCCTGCTCAAGCAGATTTTGGGCGGTTGAACTGCGGTGTAGTTTAACTTAATTGCCCTTAAGCTCAAGTGAAATGACCGTAAATAAAGAACGCTAACCGGGTTTCAAGTATTCAAAGATCTACTGAACTTCAAAGATGCATCAAAATAACAGAACTCATTTTCAAAAGTGAATAATGAAGGAATCTTAACTAAAAGACGACGAGTTATCAGAGGACTGACGAAAAATCATGATATATCCTGTACGCAAAACAGGGGAGAAATTAGGGTGTTAAAATTATAGAGGCATTGCTTTGCCGTACACGCCTCATCAAGTACTCTCCAAAGCCATGGAGAGATAATTAAAGCCGTACTGTGGAAGTATTATAGGAGAGTATCCGGGAGGCTTTCGAAGTGGATGGTCTACAATAGACTAAATATTCTCAGTAGTAGGTGCTCAAAAAATGCTGGGAATATATTACTAATATGCATGAATTCTTCGTAGACTTCAAGCAAGCATACAACAGCGACGACAAAAAATAATGCTTGACTTTGGCGCCCCAACAAAACTAGTTCGCATGATTAAGGTCACGATGCAAAAGACAGAGTCCTAGGTCAAGGAACTAATGGACTGTTTTCTAATTAAATCAGACATAATACAAGGGGATGAAATCGTTCCAGTACTCTTTCATATTAAGCTGAAACAAGTCATCAGTAAGGCATTAGCCCAAACCGTGGTACACTAATGTTCAAGTCCACAGAAGCAGTAGCATATGCTGATGACGTCAATAATATGACACGCTCAATCTTGGATGCCAAAGAAGCATTCCTATACCTAGAATTTAAAGTAATCTGAATTGGCGTACGTTTTAATGAAACTAAAACTAAATTTATAACTCAAACCAGAACGAAAACTTCAGCTCAATATAACTTCACTATAGACGACTATAACCCTGAAAGTATAGATGACTTCATCTATCTTACAGGCAAACATGAACAGAAGTGGCACATAAAAGGACGAGATTGGAAACCATTGAATGCCGCCGATAAAGCATTTTACTCCATACTTCCTATTTTCAGGTCAACAGTGGTGCAAGGTAAAATAAGCTCCACATTTACAAAACACTAGTCAAACCTAGAAATCGCACGTTATTGATTTTAAGGCAGTCAATGAACGGCTGTGTGCGATCCGTATAAAAGTGAAACTCTTCAAAACCTGGCTGATTAATGTTCACGCCTCAACTCAAGAAACAAAGGAAACGTTCCACAATCACCTGGAAAGAATAGCTGACTCAATGCCTATAACTGACACAAACATAATTCTGGGTGATTTCAATGCTAAAGTTGTTATTGAGATATTTCATCGGATAAAGCCTCCACAATGAACCAAATGAAAACGGCCAGTGCTTGATTGACTTTGCATGTACCAGAAATCTAGTCATACGTTTGACTTGCTAACCACATCAATGGATTCTAAAAATGACCTGGGTATCACCGGATAGCAACATAGAAAACTAGATTGACCATGTTTTGATTTAACAACGATGGGCCTCGAGCATACTTGACTTCCGTACACACCGAGAAGCGAATTGTAACTCAGATCATTACTTGGTCAAATTAACCTATTGGTGTCGTATGTCAAAGGCATATTCAGCGAAGACCAGCCCGCTACAAAAACTTGAAATCAAATGGCTCCAAACGGCGTCTGCGCCCAAAAATTTCGGGGAGACCCTCGACAACCAGCTGGCTCCAATCTTATTAGACGCACCCATGAAGACAAGCAACTTGCTCTGGGTGGAAGTGAAAGCGGCTATTAAGACCGTGATAGAATAGACGGTCGGGCATTCAGCTCGGCGCAAGAGAGATAATCGGTTCGATGATGAGTGCCAGATTGCGTTAGCCAAAAGGAATCAATTATACAAAGGCTACATAGGTAGGCAAATCAAGACAAAGAGAGAACACTATGAAAATCTCAGAAAAGTAGCAAATAAGATAATTAGAATTAAAAAAGACGACCAATTAAGAAGAATAGATGTAAGTTGAGCGGGCGACAACACAAGACAAGCATAGAAAGTAGTGAAAAGCCGGAAACGTGGTAATCAACCCAGAACCACGCTCTGTCGTGATGACATCGGCAATATCATTGCTGATGAAACCAAGATTAAGAAAAAATGGGCATCATATTTCAAGAACCTTCTTAATCCTCCAGATTGCTCCAGAACATCTTAGCCTTTAGGCTTGCATTGGCCCCAGCAATTCTGAATGAAGCTTTTTCCACTATCAAAGCCTAAAAGAATAATGAAGCACCAGGCATCGATGAGATTCCAGTGGAGCTGCGGAGAGCTTTCATTGGCCCCACCAATTCTGAACGAAGCTTTTTCTACCATCAAAGCCATACGAATAATAAAGCACCAGGCATCGATGAGATTCCAGTGGAGCTCATCAAATAAAGTAGCAGCAATGTTCATAAAGCTATTCACAAAGTCATCCAGCACATTTGGAAGGAAGAGCATGTGCCGAAAGAGTAGAGCCAATCAATTATATTCCCTATCCACAAAAAAGGTGACAAGCTACAGTGCGAAAATTAGAGGGGCCTATCACTACTATGTACAGCGTACAAAATATTTTCAAAGATCTTAGAAATTAAGATCGGAACCTACGCCAACAGTATTACTAGAGAGTATCAAGGCGGTTTTAGAGCAAGTAGATCGACGATAGAGCAATTGTTCACAGTCAAGCAGGTACTTAAAAAATGCTGGGAGTTCAACATAGATGTGCACTAAATTTTCTATAACTTCAAGCAAGCATACGATAGTATTGATCCTAACGTACTTAACTTAATAATGTAAATCCCAGCCAAATTAGTCCGTCTTACCAAAATGACAATGACGTTGACGACCTTCCAAGTCTGCATTAATGATCAACTCACCAATGTCTCTGACACAAATATCGGACTAAAACAGAGAGATGGGCTATTCCCATTGCTATTCAATTTGACTCTAGAGTGTGTCATAAGGAAGCTATCTGTTGATACACGAGTTACATTACTACACAAGTCAAGTCAAGTAGTGACCTATGCGGATGACATCAACATTTTGTCACGGTCATTAACAACCGCCAAAGAACTCTTCCTGAAACTCGACAGCAAAGCAAAACTTGCGGGGCTACAAGTCAATGAAAATTAAGGAAAAATACCTCAAGCACACGAAGTATCACACTTGTTGAGTACTGTATTGAAAATGTCAGCGGATTCTTGTATCCAGCTGCCAAACTAACGAGAACTGGTAATGAAAGGGACGAAACACGCTGAAAAGTATAGCTCGCAAATAAAATATTTCATTCAGTTTTTATGATCTTGAAGACCAGCTGCATACACAGGAGAACAAAGCTCCAAGTATAAAAATCTGTGATAAGACCTGTGTTATGCTATGGGTGTGAAACATGGACCTTAACCCAAGCATCTGCTAATATACTGAGCGCCTTTGAGCGAAAGGTCCTGAGGCGAATAATTGGAGCAAACCTAGGTGGGGACCAATGGTGCATTCGATGCGACCATAAGCTGTGTGAAATTTTCGAAGAGCCTGAGGTCTCAAAGATCGTCAAACTGCAAAAGCTGCAATGAGCTGGACACATGAATCGTATGGACGAACAATGGATACCCAAAAAGGTATTTGTGGGGCAAATTGAAGGCCAGAGACCAGTGTGGAAACCGAGGAAACGCTGGTCTGACTCGGCGGACGAAGACAGTTCATCGCTACTCGCATTTGGTAATGAACCGAGACAGTTGGAGGCGCTATTCGCAAGAAGCAAAAGTCCGAGAGGCGCTGTAGTGCTACGAAAAAGAAGAAGAAGTCAAACCTATGCTGTTTTATGAAAGTGAAACATGAACCCTGACGAGCGCATCCGAAAAGGTAGTGAACACATTTGAACGCAAAGTGTTCTGAAATATCGATGGCTCAATGAAACAATGAACAGAGTGGTGACTACGTTATAACGATGAGTTGTATGAACTGTTTGAGGATTCACCTATTTCTTCTTATGCAAGGTTACGTAAATTGCGAAGGGGCCAAGTAGAAAGAATGGAAGAAAATCGGCAACTCAAAAAACAGTAACCGGTAGAATACAAGGTAGACGTCCAGCGGAAAGACCAAGAACTCGATAGGAAGACACGATAGAAGCTGACTGCATATCCTTGTTGGGAGTAAGCAACTAGCGGGCAAAGTCGCGGAACCGCGGTGATTGGGGGATATTGATCCTGGAGGCCAAGGACCGGCTTGGGCTGTCGCACCATAGATGATGATGAATGAAAGAAACTTAAGATTTGAGTCGACCTTGTCAACAGGTATTATCGATCTTTCAATCAAAGTGTAGAGTATGTGTTAATAAAGCTTATTAAACCCACTTATATATAGCATAAAGGTTTTTGTACTCTAATTTTTTTCGTCATTTACCATGCCCTAAATAAAAAAGCAGGGGGTGAGTTGACTTTATAGCACGCAAGTGCATATGGATAGCCCTGCTTAAAACGCCTGAATAACTATATTTAGTAGAACATCTACCTCAACTTCAATTTTCAATTTTTGATTTTTTTCTTTTCCTACAATCGAGCCCAATTTTATTTCTAGATTGCAATGATGGATGCATATAAATCTCTTGCATGTGACAACAATGTTGCATTTTAATTTAGATTAGCATCATAAACAATCTTATCGAATTTTATAAAGCGTTCGTGGTAAATAAGTAATCAAATACTATGAAATTTACTATGTCAGCGTAAAACATTTTGACTTTGGATATAATTGTTATAGAAGGAATGAGCAAATAAAGAACTTTGTGCATGATTAAAATTTTACTAATTTTAATTCGATAATCTATAAGTTATAATTAAACTTTTATTTCTGAGCTTTACAAAGTTTTATGGTTGCAGAATCAATGATTCCAGAGAAAATTTGGCTGTCATTGTAATGCAACAAACTCCTTAAAAATAAAATATAAAATCATTCGCAATAAGTATTGACTCTAATATTTGTGCAATATTTTATCCAATTTTGCAATAAAACTTCATTCAAGTTTTCATTATTATCTTAAAACTTATTTTTAGAGTTTCATGCATATTTTTAAAAGGTTGCAAGTACTTCGCCACGAATAAGCATTTTTATAAAAGATCCAAAGTGAGCAATTTTTAATAAATCATATAGCAACAAGTTGGTAAACAGACCTACGCTCATGTCAGAAGGGTTTTGTACTCAATTTACAAAATGCAGTCACCAGATCGAATCAAATCAAGAAACATGTCAAAGACGATTTTATTGGAGAAAATATGAAATACGAAGATCATTCTATTATTAACAAACGAACAAATTTTGATCTCTGAGGTTTTTGTTATTGTTATACTCATAAACATCTCCCTTGATAATTATTTAAGTTGTCCAGCCGCGACGGAGGAAACACATTTTTCATGTATTTTCCCCCTGTGCTCCCACTCAAGCAAAAACTGACAGTTTAAGGACTGTTTTGAAAAGCTCCTATGAAAACTTTCATTTCATACTCATATCGGCTACGTTTGATGAATTTTTTTTCAGGGGCCACTCTCTTGTACTGTTATCATCGATTAACGGCCAATTTTTTTGAATCCTAGAATGGCTACAAACGCCTTTTGCTAGGAGCTCTCTCCAACCTCCTTGACTTGTTTCACTTATGAGCATTAATTGTAGGTACTCATCTTCAGTCATCCATTAAATTGAATCAAGTGTTCAAAGCATGCACCTTAAATGTCGAAGTTGGCAAAAATAGCTCAAAATTATTCAATCTTCGCATTTAAAACAGCTACTATTTTGTTTTATGATTACTGATACCATTAGCTGAACCAATTCTCAAAGAGATGCATGACACCTATCATTCCTGAAATTTTCATGCAAGTCCTAGTAAAACTGTAGTGTCTGAGCTGGTAAAAAGCGCATGTTGTTCCATAGTCATAAGTTTTTTTTTTGTGGTAGGGAGGTGAAGGCATTTACGCCCGCCGAGTCTGGCAGTGTGGGACTCCCATGGAGGATACCCTTGGACTACTCACTAAACACCTCCCCTGTCAATCTGAGAACCTAGCCTGGAACCGTTTGACACATTACTTCGGGCCAGGTCTCGTTTTGTTACGCCGTGTGGCGCCTTCAAGCTGGGGAGTCCCTTTCCTAGCGGGAGGGGAGAGGGGAAGAGGAAATGCCAGAAGAGCGATCCCCTAGCCCCAGCGCCCCCGGCTGCTGTGAGTCCCTTTTATATTTTAGGACTGCCCGAGCATAATGTGCCACCTGGTCCCATTTGTCGACCGATTCGAGCATCACCGCAACTATATTATCCGGGGTGAGCTCTTCCGTCTCCCTGTAGAGTTCCCTTTACAGCCTGACCCATTTTGTACACGCAAAAAATGTGTGACAGGCATTGTCTTCCTCTCCTGGGCAAAACCGACAGTCGGGAGACCATGACATACCGATCTTGTGCAGGTAAGACTGAAAACACCCGTGCCCGCTCAAAAAATGGGTCAGATAGAAGTCAGTCTCACCATGCCTTCAATTCAGCTACGGTCTCACATCTGGGATGAGGCGCGCAGTCCACCTTCCCTTCGTGCAATTGACCCAAGACTGCTACCAATCGTTGAGCGAGCGTTGTCTCTCCTCGCGGACAACCATCTCCCTCGCATCCTCGTTTCGGCGCAGGTTAATAGCGCGGCGCTCTCTAGCAAGGAGGGCGACAGGTATCACGCCTGCAATCACTCTCACCGCCGAGTCGGAGACTGTTGGATACGAAGATGCAATTCTCAGTGCTTCTCTTCTCTGTACCTCTGCCAATCGTTTTCGGTATACCTCCTTACTGAGAGCGTCGCCCCATACCTCTGCTTCGTACAGTAGCACTGACCCTACAGCACTCATCAAGAGGCGTCTCCTTGATGGGCTGGGTCCCCCTATGTTGGCCATAAGTCGACTCAGGGCCGATATTCCCGAAGCAGCCTCCTCAGCCGTCGCCCTAATTTGCTCAGAGAAACTCATCTTCGAGTCGATCAGTAGCCCCAGGTACTTCACCGCTGGTTTCGATTCGATTTGTATATCTCCAATACTGATCATCCTTACTCTAGGGATTCTCTTTTTTGTCAAGATGACCACTTCGGTTTTCTCCAGTGTTAAACTGAGCCCGCGAGCAGTCATCCAGTCCCTCACTCGGCGCATTAGCATACCTAACCTAAGTTGCGCTTGTTCAACGGTGCGTCCGGTGACCAGAGCCGCAACATCATCCGCACAGCTGACCAAGCGCGTTTCATCTAGCATCTCAAGTCTCAGTAGCCCGTCGTAAGACACGTTCCACAGGGCCGGACCAAGGATACATCCCTGGGCAACATCCGATGTAATTTCCATCCTTCGTTGGCCCTGTGTCATGTCGTAGAGCTGGCTTCGGTCCTTTAGATAATTCCTCAAAAGCCGCATTAGATATTCTGGAACTTGAAAAGAGTTTTTCAGTGTGTCTAGAATATCCACCCATCTAGCGGAGTTGAAGGCAGTCCTGACGTCGAGTGTCATCAACAGGACGATCCGTCGCTTGGTGCGACTATGTGCCTCTGCCTTTTGGACAGCACTCACCACCTCTGCAATCGCATCAATGGTAGAACGTCCTACTCTAAAGCCGTACTGCCGAGGAGATAGGTCCCCAGCAGCACGAATCGCGTCAGAGAGTCTTCTCTTGATGAGTTTCTCTAACACTTTCCCAGCCGTGTCTAGCATGCATAACGGGCGGTATGCCGACGGCGATTCGGGATTTCCCTTCCCCTTGCTGATCAGCACGAGCCTCGTCACCTTCCATCGTACCGGGAAAACCCCGTCCCGTAGGCAAGCGTTGAATGTGCTGAGCAGCAAGTCAGGACAATGGTGATAGACGAGCCGCAACACCTCAGCTGGAACACCATCTAGACCTGGAGCCTTCCTCGCTTTCAATGAGAGGACTGCCTCCTCCAGTTCCAGCTGTGTGAAGAGTGGGCACTCTACTGCTGTTTCACCATGGACAACGTCAACACGGACGGGATGGGCGGGGAAGAGTCCGCGTCATGTATGCAAGGCTTCCGTAGGGCACCAAGTTTCCCCATGACCAGCTTGTAGCCAAAGCCCCACGGAACCTTGTTCACATTGTCCACTAGGTCTTGCCAGCAGCGAGCCTTGCTACTGTTGATCAATTTGCGAAGGCATTTCCTGGCCGACTTATATGCTGCCACCTGGTTGTATGCCTCGTCACGGTTCCGCGCCCATTGAGCCTCACGCCGAAGCTTGTGACACTCCCTCCGCTTTTCAGCGATTTCAGTAGACCACCAGTACATTGGGGGCTTGCCGTGCCGGGGTCTTCGACGGGGCATAGAAGCGCAGCAAGCAGTAGTAATGATGCTCATAGTAGAGTTCACCACGTCTTGAGCTGCCAGTTCTTCCGTCCCCTCCGGAGCTCCCTGCAGCGGCTCACCTGCTGTGAGAACCTTGACGAACCTCTCGACGTCCATTCTTCCAATGTTCCATCCAGTTGTAGAATGCCGAGAGCAGGGACGTCGGGAGATAGCATCACTTATCTCAAGCAGAATGCACTGGTGATCACTGGCTGAGTAGTCCTCTAATACTTTCCAGTTGTGTTTCCTCCGTACTAAGGACTCCGAGGCAAATGTCACGTCCGGTATGGTTCTCTCACAGCCAATACGGCGGAAAGTCGGCGTATTTCCGGAGTTTAGTACAACGAGGGCCGTCCTGGCCGCCATTTGCAGGATTCGTTTTCCCCGCAGATCCGTTTGAGGCATGCCCCATTCGATTGCTTTACCATTGAAGTCGCCCCCAACGAGCACTTTACCCTCTGCGTTCGAGACAGCGCCCTCCAGAGCATTAAGCTTGGCTTGGAAAGATGATATCGACTCGTTAGGCGTTAGGTACACACTAAAGAAGGTGATCCCTGAGCACCGAACCCACACGAAACCATCCCACCGTCCACAACTCTCCGCTTGAAAGTCACTCTTCCGAACCCAGATAGCGGCTGTACCAGTTTCATCAGAGTACCATAATGCAGGACTTTTATTATAGTGTTGCCCACTCAGCAGCAAGAAGTCGGCTTTCCTGTCCCTCGCAAACTGCTCAAGCAGATTTTGGGCGGTTGAACTGCGGTGTAGGTTTAGTTGCAGGATGCGGGTAATCGAAGCTCTGATTTTGCCTTGGCAAGGGCTTCCTGGAACACCCGGCATTTTCCTGATCCCAAGACGTGTCCAAAATCAAGTTTTGGATCAGCATCCTTGCAAAGGATACAGTGTGCCCCTTTCGTACACTCTTTTCTTTTATGACCCGTTTCACCACATTTGTACTATAGGGAACTCCTCTCGTGTATTTCCCCTCCCTGTGCGCCCCTCGAAGCAAACTTTGCCAAACTTCGACCTGTTTTGAAAAGTGCTCATCAAGACCCTTCATTTTATACCCATTTCGGCTACATTCAATGAAATTTTTTTTCGGGGGGTCACTCTCCTATATGGGGAGACCCCCTTAAACACCTTATAAAATTTTTTCGTACTTTGACTTTAAAGAGAGCACCACTTTCCACTTACATACAAAGTTTGATGTTTCTAGCTTAAGTAGTTTCCGAGAAAAACTGCTCTGACACACGGACGGACGGATGAACGGACAGACAGACAGGACGCGATTTTAGTAGGGTTTTCTAAAATTATTTTACAAAACCTTAGAAAGGCAGACAAATAAAACAAGTTTATGCGCACAATTCAACTGTTTAGATAACAACTGCTAGATGAAATGAATACGAAAAGAACATCATTGTTCATTAGATTTTGTTTACAATTTCACCCTTAAGCTAATTGTGTTGATGAGAGGTGGTGGAAAAAAAATTGATGATATCGTTTTTAAATTTTTGTGGTTATACAGAAAAGATAAGAGATAAACTTTAAGCCCGTTGGCAATTCAAGAAAGAGATAAATTTAACATTGTTTTTTGAATGTCAACTGGGAAACCTCCAAAGATACAAAATTTGCGGATGCCTGCTTCATTTTCGAAATTCCTGGCGTACTCTTTGAATATGATCGATGACGTAACTACTGATGCCAGCAACAGAAAAAACTAACGAGCCAAGCATCTTTCAAGTTTCAAATTCGTCTGCCGTACAACTTTCCTGTTCAGCATTCCCTTACTATCGAGTACGCTACCGGGGTTCGCACAAGACATTTGAAAGCTTGATACGGGAATGGGAGTATCGTCGGTAGATTTTAAGCTCGTTCTCATTCTGGCTTTTTGTTTCACATCTTTATATTTTTCTACGTCGAAATATACAACAAAACTTGCAAGTACTTTCTCTTTATTTTTTATACGCCTCGTGTCTACCTTCCTCTAGGTTCGCAATAATTCGAGCAGAAAGAGCCAGTTTACTGGTAAGAGAGTTTCAAGGATGTTTTAGAATTTTCTCAATATTATGTTACCAGGTTGAAACTGTTTTTTTTTCTCTTCTTGTTCCTTGTATTTTCTTTCATTGCAAGCATGTAGGAGTAGACATTCTTTTAAGCTTTTCATGAATTAAACAATTATTATTTGAACGAAAGTAATTATTACCAGTTATTCATATTAAATGAAATTGTCGTAAGCCTGGAATATTCTACAAGGTTCGTTGGGTTTTTCGTGCTAATTTTCTAAGTCTTTCTTAGCTCATTTTATAAACTTAATAGTTTCATATATCTAAGCAAAGCGAATAAATTCTATAGGTATGTGTATGCTAAGCTCTTCATTGTGCATCCATTCGTAATAGAAGACATTAAAGTGCTCTCCCAACTTGGTGGCCTCAACGTGCAGTGTGGGTTGAATTTAGCATTGTAAAAAAGGAAAATGAAATGTGTTTCATATACTTTCATCAGACAAAATGCTCACAGAATGAGTCATTCGTGCATTAATGCCTGGAAAAGTGTAAGCTCTCGATTGTATTCGGGTCTCAATATGGAAAACTGTATGACTCCAATAAAATTTATTTTTAAAATTTTTATTTTACGCAGGATAAATGTGAATGTTGCAATGTTTAATATATGAAACCATTATTTGAAATCATTAGGCTCTCTCATATACGAGTACAAGAAATTAAATTCAAGTCAATCATTTTGTTGAAGATACTGCAGATGACTGAATAAGTCAGAATATGTCTGCTCACTTGATAAGGCAAGGTTCAAAAAACAAAAAAAAAACAACACATCAATCAAATCTAGCAGGTAGTGATATAGTGATTATTTTTATACCATAATCAATAATAACAAGTTCGTTAGACAGACCTACGCACTTGTCAGAAGGGTTTTGTACTTAACCTACAATATACAGAGTAGAATAATTTAATTCAAGAAATACTTTCGTGACTGGGACAAAAAGCATATTCTTGCTTTAAAGAGCTCCATTTTAACCAGCCAACATTCCGGTCAATGGAAAATTTGGAGAAGATCCAATCAAAAGTGAAGTGTCTGGTCCGATGTCAAGCCCATGTAATAGAGAAATCGTATATGATTGCTGTAATGGAAGGTAATCCAAAAGCTATAGCTTCTATAAATTTTATTGAAGCTTATAGAATATAAAGATCATTTAAAAACTACTTAAAAGGCTAATTTTATCCAATTTAATGATACTTGTTACCTCATGGAATAAGAACTACGTGTTCTTTACTTTGCAATGATAATGGATAATTAACATAGATCTTAAGTCTTAAATACTTAATTTTAGCTTTACACACCAAATCGTTTCTCTGAAGTTATTCGAATTTTTCTTCATACAAAGAACTGCACGCGCACTGCAGTCAGCAAAAATATCAGCAAAGTTTAATAATTGATTTGCGCGTGCAGACGAAATTCGCATACAAAGAAAGTGAATGATAGAATTACATCAGTGCAATGATTTTAGTTTGCTATTTTTGAAGAATGTGAAATAGAGGATAAGTTTACAAATGTTAATAAATGAGTGATGAATGATTTTCGATATGAATGACAAGATTAGATTTTAAAAGATTTAGGTTCTACACAAATGAATACATGTAGGTTGCTTAGACATGCTCCCGGCCGTTGAAAGCGCTGAGGTTTCAAGAAAGTGTATTTCTTCGTGTTTATTACAGATGTATTTATTTTCATTCAGTAATAGGCAGGTATTAATGTCATCTTCAGACATAATTATGTATTGATCTTTGTGAAGTGACGCTGCCAAAAATGTCGTGTTAGTGAGGATGCGAACAAATTGTGCATTCAGTTTGAAAGTGACTGGAAGTACCTTGAACAACTGAAAGGTTTCAACGTTTAACAATGGAACATTAATTTTGAAGGTGGCATTGCCCTTCATTATTACTGATTGAACAGTCATGATAGAGTACAACTGTAGCAAAGATATATGTCCTGTTTGGCCTGGCACTGTTAATGATGCTGGTATATTTTCCCTGATGAAGCGCAGTTCGCGTTGTAATTTGTCTGGTTGTAAAATCAGAGGATTTATTTTCCCATTATGTCCCATTATGACTATCGATATTAACGTCAATTAAAGTTGTCTGCATTCTTTCATAGGCCATCAGCAATAACGTGAAGTGAATAGATAATGTATTGAATGCTTGTCGAAAGACTTGATTTTCGAGAACTTGATTCGTTGCAGTAACGTCCTTACGAAAGTGTTCTAGGAAGGTATCAACAGACTTAATTTGCTCTTCGATCTTTATTTAGGAGGTTCTACGTAGAATCTACAACAGAAGTTTTATTTTGTATTAATGTTATTATATGATGTTTGTTCAAATTAATTTTTTCTATTATTTCTGCCAGATCTTCTGCGTAAGTTTGGTGTAGGATACCCCAGAAAAGCATCTTTTGTCAGGTCTGAAACCAATTCCAGATGTACAGCCTTGGTACAAAAACAAAGATATATGCTTTTGTAGGTTTCTTTCCTCTGATCTTGTAGTGTATCTGAATTGGGCCGCAAAGATCTAATCCTACATTTGTAAATGGCCGCCCTGTTTGAACTCTTTCCTTTGGTAGATTTCCCATGATCTGTGTGTATAGCTTCGGTTTTGCCTTGCAGCATCGTATACACTTCTGTAAAACACGTATAGGCCAAAATTCTTGTCGTACAATTGCAAGTAATGCTTGAGGGCCTGCATGAAGATGTTTTTCATAAAGATATTGAATCAACAGGCTGACTACCTCGTTTGAGTGTGGTAGAAGAAGCTGGCGTTTTGCTTCATATGGTAAGTTTGAATCGTCGATTCTACCTCCTACTCAAAGTAGTCCCTAGTCATCAACAAATGGCTGGAGATGGCTGAGAGCATTTCTTGCTGGCAAGGTTGCATGCTTCGTCTGATATTTTAAATCTTCCTTGAATACCGTGTGTTGGACTTCCCCAATAATATAAAATAACGCATTGTGAAGCTCTACAGGAAGTATCAATCCAGTTTTTAAGCCTCGATCTAGTTTTAAATGTTGTACAAAGTGCCTGATGTAAGCTTTCTTTCGTTGAAGAAATTTAAATGAATTTCTATTATTTGTCATACTCAGGATTGACGTTGATGGTTGTACTGACACCAAGATATCGCCTTTGTTTTCCTCATCTATTTCAAAATGTTTTACTGGGGGTTTTGGCCATTTATTATTGGGCAGTTCTAAGAATTTGGGTCCACAAAACCAGA
This sequence comes from Odontomyia ornata, assembly GCA_963969285.1. Taxonomy (NCBI): domain Eukaryota; kingdom Metazoa; phylum Arthropoda; class Insecta; order Diptera; family Stratiomyidae; genus Odontomyia; species Odontomyia ornata. The sequence goes on from OZ017739.1 coordinate 267,054,406, forward strand.
TTTCGGATGTGGGTGAGTCTCCTGGAGTTGCACTCCTCGATAGGATATCTGCTGGGTTGTCTGCTTTTGGTACATACTTCAATTGAGTTGCCTTTATATTTTCTTGAATGAAAGCTACTTGGTTTGCCACAAATGTTTTCCAATTTGAAGAAGTTCCCTTTATCCAGGACAATGTGATTGTTGAATCTGCCCAATAATTAATATTTTCCATTGGTGAACACAACGCCTTTTGAAGCTTCATAATGAATTTAGCCATCAGGTGAGCGGCGCATAGTTCTAGCCTAGGAATTGTTAACCACTTGAGTGGTGCAACTCGAGAACGTGCACATAGTAGGTGTGTTACGTAGCATCCAGTTGGATCCGCTGACCATATGTAAATAGCTACTCCAAACGCACTTTCACTAGCATCGGAGAAGGCGTGTAGTTCAATACTGGAGATATCGTCTGATACCGTACTCGGGGAATTTATTTATTTTTTTTTTTATTTTTTTTCTATTTATTGCTCAAAAAAATACAAATATAATACATGTGTTATCTTATTTAAGAAAAAGAAGTGACAATTATTCAAAAATATAATTCGAAAACCTTTATATCTATAGTCTTTATATGAGCACATTCCTCATTGAGCACTGCTCGTGTCGAGGAAATGGCTTGCTTATGTCAGCATCACTGCTTACAATTTTTATCAGCCTATTTAATTTTCATGTGTATTATTTTACAATAACTTTTTTCAGAAATAAAAGAAGAACAAGTAAACAGAGGATAAATTACTTCTGTATTCTATTCGTGAACATCTATGCACTATCCCGTTAGAAAGTTAATTAGTTTAGATCTGAATAAGTTGATGTTATTTAAGTTAGAAATGCTTTTGGGGAGTAGGTTAAAAAGACGTGGTCCGTAATAATAAGGGTGTAATGAGGCTGCAGTTGTATTATAACGAGGTTCGTAAAGAATCTGGCTCACCTGGCGACGAGTTGCATGCACTGAATGGGTTACAAATGGAAAAACTTTACGATTTAAATGTAAAAATTTTAGTAAATTTAGATGGTATAAATCATGCAGACTCATTACTTTAAATTCTTTATATATTAGATCAGTTGGATATCTTTTCGGTTTCTTTAAGCAAATCTTAATAATTTTCTTTTGAATTATTTTCAATGGTGAAACGAGGGTAATCGCTACACCTCCCCACGCAATCAATCCATATTCCAATAAGGATTGTGCTAAAGCAAAGTAAACACGCCTAAGCTCATCTTTGTATAATATATCTCTCAACTGAACAAATTTGAAGATCATTTTCCTTATTTTGGAAGCTAAATAAGAGACATGTTGACTCCAGCGAAGGTGAGAATCTATAATGATACCGAGGTACTTGGTACTGTGACACACTGGGAGAACCGGGCAGACACAATCTCCGTTTCTCTTGTAAGAGCAGTCGGGGATGTGTAATACTACCTTCAGTTCATTTCTAGGTAGCCCAATAGAAGTAAGTGCGAAAGGAATCATCACCGTCTTATTTACATTCAAACTCACTAAGTTGCTTACAAGCCAATTTTGTATTTGTTTCATCCCTTCATTTGCCTTTACAACCACTTCGTTCCATGTATTACCCCAGAAAAGTGCGACAGTGTCGTCAGCAAAAGAGCAAAGAGAGCAGTTAGGTAATATCAATTTATGAACATCGTTTATGTAAATGAGAAATAAAATTGGCCCCAGGACTGTACCTTGCGGGACACCTGTATCAACTGTAAGGGGTTTACTTATTTTATTGTTATAATGCACCGCCTGGGTCCGGTCTTTTAGATATCTCGAAAAAAGATCCAGAGCAACTCCTCGTATTCCCACTCTATGCATCTTTTCTTTTAAAATTTCGTGATTCACCGTATCAAAAGCCTTCTGAAAGTCTAGGAATATGCCTAGACATTTATTACTTTTATCAAGATTTTGAATGATTGTTTTGGTTACTGAGTAAAGAGCATTTTCAGTACTGACACTTTTACGAAAACCATACTGACATTTCGATAATATTTCCTTCGATTCCAGGTAATCTACTAATCTTTGTTTAATTAATTTTTCAATAATCTTTGATAGGCATGACGAAAGAGAAATAGGTCTATAGTTGTTCATATCTCTTTTATCATTTGCTTTATGTAAGGGTATCACCAGGGCATGTTTCAGTTCCTTTGGAAAGTATCCTTGTGAAAAACATAGGTTAATGGCATGAGAAATAGCGAGTGAGTTCAGATTACTAAGCTCTTGACGAAACTTGCGCCATTTAGTTGATAGTGCTTCAGGAATTTGACAGTCCCAATTTAATTTAAGCTGCCAGAGTTCTTGAATGAAGATTTCCCTTTGCAAACGATAGGTTTGATGAGGCCTAAAGGATTGTAGACGTGCATTGTGTCACTGAGAACACTCCGTTTGGTAATTTTGTCCACTGACGATATATTCACTTTGATCCCATAAGTGTCAGTATTGGGATGCCGTGCAATGCCGAGAAATTTAGTGTAGTAGTCATCCTCCATTGTTGACGTATTCATCGTTTGGAGGTCTTCCTTAGAAATAAGTTCGACCAGTTTAGAGTGGTTTGCACACCATTTCCGAAACCGAAATCCACCTTCTGAAAGCAAGGCACGTAGTTCACGTTGGATGAGTAAAGCTTCTTGTAGTTTGTTGGATCCAGATAAAATGTCATCCACATAAAATCTCTTGATACAGCCTTGGATCCAAGAGGAAAATCCTTCTGTTTCGGCCAAATACGGAAGAGTTCTCGTAGCTAAGTGGCATATGTAACTGTTTGCAACCAATAGAATTTGATTGGCTTTGATGGATTGTCTCTCCACAAGACCAACTGGAAGTTGCAGTCTTCTTCTGCTACTAAAATTCACCTATATATCTTCTCTATATTCGCAGAGAAAACGTATCGGTGTATTCTAAACCGAACCAATATTGAGAACAGCTTATGTTGTAATACCGGACCGACAAGTAGTGAATTGTTGAGGGAGATGTTCGTTGAAGTTTTGCAAGATCCATCGGAAACGACTCGCAATTTTGTGGTTGTGCTATTTCGTTAAAGCACGTAGTGATGTGGCAGAAAATAATGGCTTTTTGGAATCATGGCTGGATCAATCAATTCCATGTGATTAAGAGCTAGTAATTCGTCCATGAATTGTTTATACTGCTGTTTTAGTTCAGGACTCCTCTCCAAGCACCGTGCTTGGCATAGCAAACGTCTGATTGCTATCAGTTTAGATTCTCCCAAATAATTTGACGACACAGCAAATGGCAGCCTGAGTTCATACTTTCCTTCCGGACTCTTCCAAATTGTATTGACAAAGTGTTGTTTGCATTTTCTTTCTTTTTCCATCATAGCTGATGTATTGGATTCCACGTTCGCTTTAGCTGATCTTCAATGAAGCGGGTAGCTATGTTGCATACGGTTGAGAGATTTTGATAAGCTTTGTTAACTTTTCCCAAAACGATCCAGCCTTGAATAGAGTTCTGTAAAGTTGCCAGATCTGATGAAAGCTTTATTTTCTCAGGTGACATTAAATCAGCGTAGATCTCGGCTCCTATTAAGATGTCAACCTGTTTCGGAGTATTGAAATCGGGGTCAGCCAAATGAATATTTCCTGGAATCGGCCATGACTTTATATTACAAATTTGATCTGGTTGGTATGACGTTATTTCAGGCAAGATTACGAATTCCAGCACTGTCGAAAACTCATTGACTCTAGATTGGATGGTAATGTTGATTCTACCTCTGCTGTGTAGTTTCGGGCTGCCTATTCCACATATGTCGATTGGTTTTTGGAATCCTCGGAAGCCAAGTTTTTTGAAAAGGTGCTCTGAAATGAAATTTAGTATAGGAAAGAGACTACTCAAAGAGTCGGTGAGTCTCCTTATCTACTTTCTGCAGGAGTATATGAACCATTAATGGGTCCCAACAGCTGGTGTTAATGCCAAGGTTCCTAATTCCAAGTAGTGACTCGTTGACTGTATCGTGGAGTTTCTTCAGATGACTAGAAGACTCTCGAGTAGCAACTGGGATGCTCAATAGGCTATTGAGAAAAGCTTCTACTATTAGTCGTTGGTTGTCATAGTGTGTTCGCAATATCTTCCATACTGTTGCGTAATTTTTTTCGGATGCTTGTAGGTGCTGGGTCAAGCAGCCGACTTCCCCCGCCAAATTGAATTTCAGGTGGAACATCTTTTGAACACTTGGAATATCTTGGCTATCCACTAATTGTTCGAACAGTTCTGCAAATGACTTCCATTTGAGGTAGTCCCCGTCCAATGTTGGTATGACGACTTTCGGCAATCTCACAGTTGATGAGCTGTGTGTTCCAACGTTAGCTGCTGATGGTAAATTCTGCTCGTCCAACTCTTTAAGCTTAACCACCAATGCGTTGTAGGTATCTTTCAGTTGGTAAAAACGCGAAGTGTCGTAACTGGTGTTTTTGGCTACAAGCGAATGGTGATTCACTGATATTAATGTCCAGTAATCTCGCATGCTGTTGATATGCTGTTGGTTAAAACACATGGGAGTGTGACGGGCATTCTTCCAGTTCCCTTTTAACAGTGGCCATGACTCTTTTCAATGATGATATCAAATACTCTTGAACCATGAGCTTTTTATTTACATCCTGCTATTCTCCCTTAGTACTGCCAGTGAAGTTGAGCTTTGTCCCACATTTGAACCATCGATAGCCTTGAGCTCGCTGAGACAATCTTCGAATTCACCTTTAAGTTCCTCGAAGATCTCTTGCACCTGCCCAAAGTAGTCTTCTTCGAAATATTGGTGGTCCGGCTGCTTCTGTCGAAAACCTTGCAGCTCAGCATCTCGTATAGAAAATTGATTCCACTCCAATGTCAGCTTCTTTATGCGATTTTCAAAGTATCGCACTGATTTTCTTGACTTAGAATCCTTGTAAAAGTTTACAAGCATTCGTTCCAGGCTCTTCCCAGCAGTAGATTATTCTAACAACAGCTTCTCCATGATCCTAGCTCTCTATAAAATAGAAGATATATTAGGGGTCACAAAAAAGCGTTACCTCGTGGAATAAGAACTACGTATTCTTTACTTTGTGACGATAACTTTGATGGATAATTAACATTGATCTTAAATCTTAAATACTTAATTTTAGCTTTACACACCAAATTTTTCCTCTGAAAGTATTCGAATTTTTCTTCATACAAAGAACTGCACGCGCACTGCAGTCAGCAAAAATATCAGCAAAGTTTAATAATTGATTTGCGCGTACAGACGGAATTTGCATACAAAGGAAGTGAATGATAGAATTACGTCAGTGCAATGATATTAGTTTGCTATTTTTGAAGAATGTGAAATAGAGGATAAATTTACAAATGTTAATAAATGAGTGATGAATGATTTTCGATATGAATGACAAGATTCGGTTTAAAAGATTTAGGCTCTACACAAATGAATATATGTAGGTTGCTTAGACAATACTCATAAAGTTTTACTGAGGAAAATGCTAAATCTTACTATGATGAGCAAAATTCAATGAATTTGAACCTCTAAGTTTTTTGCTGTTGGATGTACCTCCATGATTTTTAAGGGCTTTGTGAAATAAGTTTTACAAAGTTTTGCATCCTGTCTGTCTCGTTAATCCGTTTATCTATCCGTGTGTCTGTCTATCCGTGCATTTCAGGAAGTTTCTTTGGAAACAATAGAAGCAAAAAACCTCAAACTTTGTGAAAAGGTCAGAAGTGGTGGTCTCTGAAGAGCTTAGGTCTTTGAAAATATTTTAAACAGACTCCCTGTCTCACAATGAGGTGGCCTTTAGCAAATTTTTACATCAAATGAATTCGAATAGGGTATTCATTGAAAGGTATTTGCACTTTTAGAACCTGAAAAAGTGATTCTTTGCCTCAAGGTGTCAAGAAGGAGGCAAAACGATATTTGTGTCCCCTCCCCTGATGATTAGACACCTTTGAGCCGAAAAACTATAAAAACATCGCGCAGTTAGGTTTTCGCGAGTACAAGGGCAACAAATACCTTAGGAATCAAAATTCACTCAACTCTATGAATAATAATATGATTTATAAATTATACATTCCCTCCAAGAATCGTAACGATGCCCCTAAGTTTTTAAAATTTTACAGTTATGCAGGTTAATATAAAATTTTTATGCCTACGAAATTTCATGGAAATCAAATCATAATCCAGTGAGTTACCGCCATTTCAATTATATGGAATTATAATAACAATAATACGTGTTGATGTTTGATACATATTTCAAACCGACCTAGGTACTCTTATTTTCTTCGCGGTTTCATGCAAATATAAGTAATAATCTTTGATTTGAGCATGTTCAATTGGCTGAACACTCAGCAAAATAATTTTATCTGGAGCGAAATGGCGTCTGTTATGCACTTACATATAAAAGAAACTCTGTATCTTTTAGATACGTTTGAATATTATCTTATTCAAGTATTAAATGCATTTCCAGTCATAGATTCATGCCATCAGAAAACTTGTTTCGAACCCCAGGATGGCTACAAAGCCCTGCTGGTAGAGCATTCTCCTACTAGCGCGACTTGTTTCACATCCAAATTGTTACAAAATGTCATCAAGCGTTGTATATTATGTATATTGCATGTAACTTAAATGTTGAAGATGGGGAAAAATAACTAAAATTTATTCAATCTCATTTTGAACAGCCAACATGTTGTTTTACGATTGCTGAAGTCACTAGCTGAACAGATTCTTAAATATATTCATAATACCTATCATTCCTGAAAATTTCATGCATATTCTAGCAAACCTGTAGTGTCTGAGTTATTAAAGAGCACATATTGTTTCATAGCCATATTGTAATGCTTTTATTTTCCACAAGTCTCGAATGTTCAAGATCTCCTAAAGGAAATCTGAACCGACTTCTCATCAATTCTAGACTTCTTCTCTTGGAACGTGATAACGGACTGGACTCATCAGGTCAATAAGTCCGGACACTCTCCAAAGTGGCTCTTGGCTAGCTAGCTAGTTTGGCGAGGAATTATGGTCGTGGGTCTTACGAGAGCAGTCTGAGTCTGAAATACAAAAATTCAGCCACCGATTCATATGCCCGATTTAAATGCATCGAACAAATTCCATCGGCTCTACTCTGAATTGCATCTCTTCATCCCGGAGGAAATGAATGAAAACAACCGCTAAAAATATGCGCTCCCGAATATCACCGACGTGATGTCCAAAATATACTACTCGAAAGCAAAACCGAAAAAAATCGACTCTAATAACAACACGTAACACAAACTATGGCACCGCGTACCGACCGTAACGCCAAACTGACCATTCGTGGGTTACGGGAGCTCTATCCTCTTGGTGGCATACTCACCGTTCGCTGACATTCTCCTGCTTGAAAAGAACGGTTTTACTAGAGGAAAGACTTGGTTAGCCTAGCAATTCGTTTTATTCATTTTTTCCACCATAGTTTGATTTCATTCTAAATTTAAATGTAATTTATTCTCTTCACTGTGAAAACTTAAGCTTAAATATTCGTTTTGCAACTACACTTTATGACTTTTGAGTTTCATTTTTTTCTTTTAAATAATTACAAAAAAATCACCTCATAATTTGCTTGACATCTCTTAGAATTTGATGACAGCTTGGTTATTTTTTTTTTCTAATAATTATTTCTCATTTGCTTAAATTTAATTAATAAATAACAACAATATTTAAATGAGTTAGAATATATATAATAAAAATATGAATAAAATTCAAATCCTTTGCTAATTATAACGTAAAAAGAGGAGCGAGGAAAGAAATACGAGTTCTCATTGAATTAACTACGAAAGAAAGATTCACTAATTTCAAATATGAACGGAAATATTTTGTTAGTTTTCTATGAAAAGCGTTGTGTACTATCCCTTGAGTCATAATATCTAATAAGCAAGAATATTTCTGCAAGTATTCATGTCTTGAAGGTAAATTCCGGAAAAATTCCTTGAAACTAATATCATAAGTTTTATTTTTGTTAATTAAATTTTCTGAATTTACAGCAAAGTGAAAATATTCATTTTGAATGAGTATTTATGATCCAAATATTTGAATGATTTAGTTTATAGTTTAATAAACTGAATACGTTACGACAGACTGGAAAAGATCTCACAAGGACTGATAAGTTTCAGGGAAAAGATTTAGTAAATTAATTTGAAATTTAAAATATTTACTGGCTATTTCCTGGGTAATTTTTGTTTTACGCAGTTGGATACTAGAAATAAATAATTCATTTACACTCACGGCAAAATACCAAGCAAACTTTTCTTGCTTTGTCCAATTAGTTACAACTTTTAATCATGCGAATCAACGCTTCCTTAAATTATAAGGATATAAAAAAAATTGATAAAAACAGTTGAATTAATTTTTTTCTCCTGATTCTACTCATTGGCTCGATTTCTAACGCTAAATTTTAAATGTTTGCGTTCCTATTTCATCGTTTTTGTAGAAAGTACATTGATTTTGTATTAATAATCAAACAAAGTACAAAAATTAATTCCTTTCAACAAGGAGTTCAATTTGAACGAATAGTTTAATTTGAGTTTACTCTTTAAAGGCACATAGTACCAATGTTCATTTCAGTTTTCATCTATCTATTACATTAGCAAACATGCGTTTACTCTTAAAAAAGAAAATTATAGCCATCAAGGTCCCCCCCCCCCTTTCATACATCAAAGCAAAAAAAAACACTATTAGAAATGGGAACGAGACTTCCATTTAAACACTCCCCTGGTCACAAACACTACGAAAGAAGTCTTTTCTTTAGAGCATAAACGAAAGGTTGCTACTAAAATTCCTTTGTTTTTTAAATCCTTGTTAGCAATCCTATGCTTTTTACTTTGTTAATCAACTTCCCCCAGCATTTGCGCTTCGGAAAGGGAAACAATGCGGGTTAAATTTTGGAGTCAGCAATTGAACGCCAACGTCCTGCATTCGAGGCCGTTAGCCCCAACTTAATTTCACTTGAAGCGTGGACTCACTTGCCATACGCTTCCTCCAAAACCAACGTCACTCGTAGCCTCAAACGAGGCATCATGAGGCAAATCTCGAGAACCTACAAAAAAACCATTTAAGAAGCAGCTAAGTTGTAGTCCTGACCTCATCCAAATAGTAGTCTATCTTTTTACCGTTGGTATGACAAACAGTTACATCTACAGTCGAGTTACTTATGTTTACCGTTGATGGTGGGGCGATACTTCTCTTAACGATGCCAGGGGAGCTATTGTACTGGTTGCAGTGGCCGATGCAGATTCATCACCAGCACGATGACTAGAAAGACGACAAAACCTAACTATTAACCTCACTTTTTTCAAACGAAATATAGCTTCTTTCTTTCCTTGCCGAATGGGGCTGCTTTTCTTCTTGCAATTTCAATGAAGATCGATAATCCACGTAACTGCCAGCACACCGAAGGAAGACAGCTAATATTGTGCCTATTTTTAAAAGCGATGATCCTTCGTCAGTTATTATCGCCCTATTTTCTTACTGTCCTGCTTTCCAAAGTTACATGGACGGTTGGTTCAGAATCGACTCTCAAACTCATAAGCTCCTATTATTGCTCCGGAGCAGCATGGCTTTCTCAAAGGGTACTCCACTACCTCTAATTTAATGGAGTTCACAAACAGTATTGCAAGAGCTTTGGATAACCAACTGCAAGCTGATGTGATCTACACAGATTTCTCCAAGGCCTTTTACACTGTAAACCATTTACTTCTTTGTCGTTAGCTTGAAGCTCTTGGCATTTCAGGTGCTCTTCTATCTTGGATGTCATCTTATCTATCGTGTCGTCCCTGTCAAGTAAGTCTCTGTGGTACTACGTCCAGTCCTTTTTATCCTTCATCTGGCATTCCACAAGGTTTAATTCTTGGGCCTCTTCTTTTTCTGTTGTTCATAAATGATCTTTCCTTTGTAATTAATTCCTCTTGCCTTTTGTATGCAGATGATTTCAGAGTATTTCGAGCAGTCAAATCCCATTTAGACTGTCAGCTCCTCCAAAATGATCTGAATGCTCTAAATAAATGGTGTGCTTCAAACTATTTATGTCTTAACACTACTAAATGTCATAAAATGACACTTTCTCTTAAGGACTCTCCTATTAATGTTAATTATATATTAAATGATACTTTGCTCTCTGAAGTGTTCAGTCATAAAGACCATGGAGTAACTTTTGATCCAAAACTCAAATTTGATGCACATGTTTTAAGTGTGATTACTAAAGCGTCTAGAGTTTCCAGGTTTATCCTTAGACATGTACATAAATTCAATAGCATCTCTTCTTCTGTCCGCCTATTTGTTTGTCTTGTTCGCGCTTTGCTTGAATACTGTTCTGTTATCTGTTCCCCCCGGTACTCCTATCTCGTGTCTTCTTTAGAGACTGTCCAAAGAAAGTTCACGCGTTTTCTTTTCCTTAAGTTTAATTTGCCGTATCAGCCTTATGAAAGTCGTTTATCTTTCCTATCCCTTCCATCCCTTATATCCGGAAGAACTTATTTAGACCAATGTTTTTTGTACAAACTCTGCTACCATCAAGTCCCGTTAATTATTTTTTCTGAGCTGCGTTTCCGACAAATATCTCGTTCATCTCGGATAAGTTCTTATTTCGCTATCCCATATGCTAGAACTGATTTATATTTCCATTCACCAATTTTAAGAATCGTACGAAATCATAATAATCTCGAGCTTGGTCCTTTCCCCTCTTCTTACATAGCATTTAAGAAAAAACTAAGAGACTTACTACTAGTTTAACTTTTAACTATCGACATTTTATTATTCTTTTTCATTTAAATATTGCTGTAATTGTTCTTTGCACTCCATGTTGTTATTGGATTGTTTAGTCTGTAAAATGGAAATAAACAAGTTGGGTAAACAGACCTACGCTCATGTCAGAAGCGTTTTGTATTCAATTTTCAAAATGCAGTCACCAGATTGAATAAAGTCAAGATGCATGTCAATGACGATTTTATTGGAGAAACTATGAAATTCGAAGATCATACTATTATTAACAAAATTGAAAGAATTTAGACTTCTGAGGTTTTTGTTATTGTTATACTCATAAATATCTCCCTTGATAATTATTTCAGATGTCCATTTGCGAGGGAGGAAACACATTTTTCATCTATTTCCTCCATGTGCCCCCACTGAAGCAAAAACTGACAGTTTAAGAACTGTTTTGAAAAGCTCCCATGAAAACTTTCATTTTATACTCATATCGGCTACGTTTGATGATTTTTTTTTCAGGGGCCACTCTCCTGTACTGTTATCATCGATTAATAGCCAATTTTTTCGAATCCTAGAGTTGTTACAAAGCCCTTTTGTTAGAAGCTCCCTCCGCCTCCTTGACTTGTTTCACTTATGAGTATTAATTGTAGGTACTCAGCTTCAGTCATTCATTAAATTGAATCAAGCGTTCAAAGCATGCACCTTAAACGTTGAAGTTGGGAAAAAATAACTCAAAATTATTCAATCTTCGCATTTAAAACAGCCACTATTTTGTTTTACGATCACTGATACCACTAGCTGAACTGATTCTCAAAGTTATTCATGACACCTATCATTCCTGAAATTTTCATGGAAATCCTAGCAAAACTGTAGTGTCTGAGTCGGTAAAAAGCGCATGTTGTTCCATAGCCATATGTTGCCATAGTAATACATGCAGCGCATATTGTTCCATAGTAATACAGGAAAATTCAAACCGCTATAACTTCGCTAAATATGTTGCAATCTTTATGAAACTTGCAGGGATAATGAACCATATAAATAGACATCTGTGTACTGAATTTCATTGAATTTAAGGGTACCGTGAAGATTTTATTCAAGAAAGCATAAAATCGATAAATCATACTATTACTAACAAAGTTGAGTGAATTGCGACTTCTCACGTATTTGTTGTTATTGTACTCGTCAAGGCCTACATTCTTGATTTTTTTCAGATTTTTTGGATCACAGGTGTCCAATCGCGAGGGGGGGGGACACAAATTTTTCGTGTATTTCCCCTCCCTGTGCGCCCCTCGAAGCAAACTTTGCCAAACTAAGAGCTGTTTTGAAAAGTTCTCATCAAAACCTTTCATTTGATACCCATATCGGCTACCTTTAGTGAAATTTTTTTTCGGGGGGTCACTCCCCTAGATGGGGAGACCCCCCTTAAATACCTTATAAAATTTTTTAGTAGTTGAACTTTGAAGAGATCACCACTTTACACCTGTATACAAAATTTGATGCTTCTAGCTTAAGTAGTTTCCGAGAAAAACTGCTGTGACACACGGACGGACGGACGGACAGACGGACAGACAGACAGACGGACAGACGGACAGACAGGACGCGATTTTAGAAGGGTTTTGTAAAATTATTTTACAAAACCCTAAAAAAAAGACAAATTACAGCCTTCAATCAATCTTTCACTCAAGGTTCCACGTTTCTTAGACTGAACTTCAAAGAAAACCGCTAAAAAAGTACACCGACTGCTGAATGGAAATTAATTTAGCGCACAAATCGCTTTGAAATCGCGAAACTTAATACGCGAAATACATGTACGCGAATCTTGACATTGATTTTTGTCAATTGTTCGAGAATAGTTTAAAAGTCGCTCCCAAACTGTCGACGTCAGTGGCGTAGGGTATATGGATCGGCTGCTCGACGTCAGTAGCGTAGGGCGTGTGGATCGGCTGGTCGGCGTCAGTGGCGTAGGGCACCAAGAGCGAGGATATTACAAAATGGCTCCATGGTAATACAGCTTATAACTGTATTGTTCTATAATCATACAGGAAAATTCAAACCACTGTAACTTCGTTAAATACCATTCGGTATTTTCGAAACTTTCAAGACATGTTAATCTTGTATATAGTCATTTTGTTGTATTTAAGAGTACTGTTACGGTTTTATTCAACAAAATGTAAAATTGGTCATACCAACAAAGTTGAACGAATTTGAACTTTTCACGTATTTGTTGTTGTTGTACTCATTAGGGCCAACATTCATGATTTTCTTTCAATCTTTTCGACGGAAGGTGTCCAATTGCGAGGGGGGTACGCAAAAATGTTGTACATTTCACCTTCCCCTACTCCCCTCGGTACTGGTTAGGTAATTTTCAGATTTTTTTTGAAAAGATCTGTTTAAGACCTCTCCAATGACACCCACTCGATTACCAATGGTGAAATTTTTTTTTAAGGTCATCTCCCTATATGGGGAGGCCTCCCCTTAAGACTCTTGAAAAATGTTTGCTTCCCATAACTTTCAAGAAGTCGCCATTTCTGACCTTTCCACTAAATTTCATAACTGTAACTTTTATAGTTTTGGAGAAAAACTGTTGTGGCATACAGACAGACGGACGGGTAGCCGGGCACAGGTCGTGACTTCAATAGGCTTTTATATTTTAGTACGAAACCCTAAAAATTGATAATGAAGGTGTGTGCAGCCCTTTTCCCAAAACTACTACCACTTTTTTTTGAGTGTCGGCACTCCACAAGCTGCGATACATCCTGATTTTGAAACACTGCCATTACTAGTTCTAAAATTTGTATTTAACAGATGGCCCATATTCTTGTGCTGTATATTAATCAAAGTGATGATTTGAAACATTTTTTATTCGTGAGTTTTCTTTGAACACTCATCTTAGCATTAGTTTAATTACGTAAATTGAGATACTTTGCATAATACTTTCTCCGCTGAGCAAAACCCTCTTCAACGGATTTTCCAAGTTGTATTTCTGAATTTACTTGCATTCAAAATAGAATTTTTATTAGTATGTTCTCAACCAGAACAAAGATAACTTTAGAACGTTCCTGAGAAGGTGCAATGGAAAATTTCCCCATGCATTTTAAGAAAGGCATGCCAGACCTAGACGAACTCATCAAATTCATTTCCGCTTATCAGGCGTACCTACTGGTGCAAAGGTAGAGTATGAGCATGTGCTAGAAAATTTTCCTAGCAAAATGGCTCCTCCAGCTGGAGTTCCAGGAATAGATTCGCCGCACTAGAGTAGCTTAAATGACTTGATCCTCGGAAATACCGAGAAAATTTAAGTTAGGAAGTAAATTCTGGCCACAAAAAAAAGACAGACCTACGCTCATGTCAGAAGGGTTTTGCACTCAATTCCTCCGAACTGCAGTCACCAGCAACGAATGAAGTCAAGAAACATGTCAAAGAGATGTGCACGTTTAAAAGAAAATTCATTGTTGATCTATTTCCAACGGTTGCCGTTTTGTTGCAAACTAACAAAAATCACTCCAATCATGAATTCCCAATAATATTTATGTTATTGATCTTATTTGAAAAATTTAAGAAGATCAAATCAAAACTGCATTTTATGATCGATAGAAAGCCTAAAAAATACCAAAATTTTGTGTTATTGTTGTGGTTAATTGGAGAAATTTCAAATGGCCATAACTTCCGTTTATTTTGCTCGGTTTTCATTAAACTTACAAAATATGAGGAAATTTTATAAAACTACCGAAAGTCCAATTTCGTAGGGCTTAAGGGTACCTATTCGATTTTATTGAGGTAAATGTGAAATTCGAAGATCATACTATTATTAACAAAGTTGGGCGAATTCAGACTTCCCAGGTATTTATTATTATTGTGCTGATACACATCAAGCTCCATAATTTTTTCAGAATTTTCAGATCATAGGTGTCCAATCGCGAGGGGAGGGGACCCAATTTTTTCGTGTGTTTCCCCTCCCTGTGCGCCCCTCAAAGCAAAAAATTTCAGTTTAAGGCCTGTTTTGAAAAGCCCTTATCAAGATCTTTCATTTGATACCCATATCAGCTATATTTGATGAATTTTTTTTTCGGCAGCCACTCCCCGCTATGGGGAGAACCCCTTAAATATCGTATACAATTTTTTTTTATAAGGATTTTCAAGAGAGCATCACTTTACACCTACATATAAAATTTTATGTTTCTAGTTTAAGTAGTTAACGAGAAAAATTGCTGTGCCACCCGGACAGACGGACAGACTTGTAACATTATTTTACAAAACCCTACAAGCAAGTAATCAACTCATCCCTAAGTTATTACAAATATGCGTAGAATTCCGTAAAATTAGGGCAGTGACTGTCAAAGGTGAGATTGTAAATTAAGTAGATGATCATCATAAATGGCAATCTCCTATCAGCATTTATTAAATCTTCCCACCGTTTCCTTGGTCTCCTAACTGGACATTCTTATAATCACCATCTGCGGAGGCTAAACAAGGGGGAATATTACAATTCTTACATTATTTACATTCAATTCTTTTTAACCGACTTCATACAAGAATTTTGCTTATAGATGTTTCAAATATTGAGCTAAAATACGTTGGTCCAGAATCGTGAAGTAAATTTTAATGATCTTACGTACGAAAAATGCCAAGTATTTTGCACTCTTCAAGGATTTTATGAAGATACCGATTTTTAGGTAACGGATAGTTAAAAATGATCAGTATCCTAAATTTTCTCCATAAATACTACAATTCAGCCAATCATTTCTACCGGAAATAACCAATAAATCATTTCTAAATGCAGCATAAATACAATTCAACATAATTTAGAGCAATTTCATTGGAGAAAATTTCAGGATGCTTTTCTCTTCCGCATTCATTCTTTGCCTAGTGATGGACTTATTAAAAGATCCTTCTTACATCCTTTGACGTAAACTTTACACACAGGATTCCCGGAATAAATGATAAGGATTGAGGGATTGCAAATTAAAGAGTTAATCGCCATTTGAAAATTGACTCGTCACCTTCTAGTTAATATTATATATTATATTTGAATGCCCAGAAATGTCAAGTTAGTGATTTCCAGACTAATGACCAACAAGAATTGCGACCTAAAAAGACGATATATATATATATATATATACTCGTATATATATATATACTCGTATATATATACTCGTTTATATATATATACATATATATATATATATATATATATATATATATATATATATATATATATGTATATATATATATATATATATATATATAAGTATATATATACGATATATATAAATATAAATATATATATATATATATATATATATATATATATATATATATATATATATATATATACATATATATATATATACATATATATATATATATATATATATATATATATATATATATATATATATATATAAGTATATATATATATATATATATATATATATATATATAAATATATATACATATATATATATATATATATATATACATATATTTATGTATATAATATATACATATATATATATATATATATATATATATATATATATATATATATATATATATATGTATATATACTCGTATATACAAACAATGTGTATACATATATATATATATATATATATATATATATATATATATATATATATATATATATATATATATATATATGTGTGTGTGTGTATGCATGTACAGGTTAAAATGAAATTTGCGCCAGGAGGTCACAAATTTTTATAAATTAAATATTCAAATTGGCAAACCGAAAACAAAATGGTGGCTGTTTTAGATCAAAACCCGTGATTTCTGTTCTGACCAAAGTATACGAGCTTGTAGCTTCGATTTGCATTAAAATAGGCACAAAGGTTCATCCAAGTGTGTCATAAAGCTAACAATAAAAAATACAAAGTCGAACTATCTGAAACGAAATAATGGTTGCTCAACAGTCCAAACAAGTTGCACAATAAAAAAAATTAGGGTCAGAACAGAATGTCCAAATGGGGACTTGACAAAACTCAAATTCTAAAAACTACAAGTTACATAGGATTTTTATGAAACCTAAACTCAAGGTAGACGTTGATGAGATCTTGGACCCAAATGTGTCACATTGAAATTCGATTCCAGTGGACGCTGCAGATTTTAGCAGCAGTGAGTTTTGCATGGCAGTCAAGAAAGTAAATTTTAATAAACATAGTAGAATGTTTTCAAGAAACCGAATTTTAATGGATTTGAAATGAAAAAAATTACCACTTAAAAGCGTGAAATAAGAAAACTCTTAGAAAAAAAAAGAAAACACTTTAAACCACCCTAAAACAGATGGAATGAATTTTATGAAAGCGGTGCGAAATCGGTTTTTTATTTCAATATAAAAACTTCCAAACTGTGCACCATCACAAAAGAAACGGAAAAAACTGATATGGCACCGCTTCCATAAAATTTATTTCATTCTTGTTAGGACGGTTTGAAGTTGGTTTTCTTTTTTTCCAAAAGCTTTTTTATTCTTCGTTTCTTTTTCCGTATAATCGTTTTGATGCTACTTTTTTCCGAACTTATTTGCTTCTGCCACTTCAAATATGGTATTCTTGCTAGATCTTCCTAAAATTTGCTTTCATTAACGGGTGCGTCACTAAACGGCATACTAAATATTCGATTGTCACCGTTTTTTAAATTTCAGGATGATTGGGGTTTCACCGGTATTACCCTTTTTAGAGCTTCGTACTAAAATAAAAAAGTTTATTGAAATCAAGAACTGTGAGCCATCTGTCCGCCTGTGTGTTACCGCAGTTTTTCTCCGAAACTATAGTTATGAAATTTCGTGGAAAGGTCGGAAATTATGACTTCTAGAAATTTCGGCGTGAAAAAACACCTTCAAAAAGTTTTGAGGAGATCCCCGATATAGAGGAGTGACCCTTGAAAATTTTTTTACATTTTTCGCGGTGCAGCCTAAGAAGATTACTCTCCTCGGCTCATCGCGGCTCCGCAACCTTGTCCACCAGTTGTTCACTCTCAGCATATATCTGTTAACTGCTTCTATCGCGTCTTCCCATTGAGTCTTCAGTTTCCTTTTGAGCTTTTACATTGTGCTCTAGTCCTTAATACTCTTTTGGGTAGCCGGCTTTCCTCCATTTTTTCTCCATGGCCCACCCGTTGCAATTAACGTAAGTTCATACAACTCATCGGTGCAATGCAGTCTCCACTCTGTTCCTTGTTTCATTGGACCATACATTTTCTGGAGCAATTGACATACAAATATGTCCACCGTCTTTCTTTCTCTTCTGACCGGGTTCTGCATATATTTTTAGGGTTTTGTACTAAAATACAAAACCCTATTGCAATCACGACCTGTGTCCGTCTGTCCGTCCGTCCGTCTGTATGTCACAGCACTTTTTCTCCGAAACTGTAAGGGCTACAGCCATGAAACTTTGTAGAAAGGTCAGAAGTGGTGACCCTTTGAAAGTTCAAGGGTGGAAAAATTTTTCAAAGGCGTTTAAGGGGGGTCTCCCCATATAAGGGGGTGACCCCTCAAAAAAAAATGTTCACTATTGGTAGTCGAGTAGGGTGTCATTGGAAAGGTCTCAATGAGATCTTTTCAAAACAAGTCTTAAAATTGTCTTATAAGTACCGAGGGGGGCAGGGGAAGGGGAAAAGCACAAACTTTCGCGTACCCCCCCTCGCGATTGGACACCTTCCATCCGAAAAATCTGAAAAAAATCATGAATGTAGGCCTTAATGAGTACTACAACAACAAATACATGAGAAGTCAAAATTCACTTAACTTTGTTAGTAATAGTATGATTTATCGATTTTGTGTTTTCTTGAATAATTTCTAAACGGTACCCTTAAACTCAATAAGATTTAGCAAGCAGATGACTATTTGTAAGATTGATCTTTTCGTAAAGTTTCACAAAGATCGAATAGTATTTACCGAAGTTATAGCGATTTGAATTTTCCTGTATTACTATGGAGTAATATGCCCTGTATTACTATGGAAACATATTGCCAAGGAGCCATACGCGCTTTTTACCGACTTAGACACTACAGCTTTGCTAGAATTTGTATGAAAATTTCAGGAGTGATAGGTATCATGAAGATGAGTACATACAAATGAAACAAGTCGAAGAGGCAGGAGAGAGCTCCTAGCAAAAGGGCTTTGTAACCATTCTAGGATTCGAAAAATAGGCCGTGAATCGATGATTACAGTACAGATGAGTGGCCCCTGAAAAAAAATTTCATGAAAGGTAGCCGATATGAGTATCAAATGAAACTTCTCTATGAGAGCTTTTCAAAACAGTTCTTAAACTGACAGTTTTTGCTTCAGTGGGAGCACAGGGGGGGAAATACATGAAAAATGTGTTTCCTCCCTCGCGAATGGACACCCGTGATCTAAAAAATCTGAAAAAAATATCAAAGGACATATTTATGGGTATAACTATAACAAATACGTCAGAAGTCAAAATTCGTTCAACTTTGTTAATAATAGTATGATCCTCGAATTTCACATTTTCTCCAATTAAATCGTCTTTGACATGTTTCTTGATTTTATTCGTTGCTGGTTACTGCATTTTGTATGTTGAGTACAAAACCCTTCTGACATGAGCATAGGTCTGTCTACCCAACTTGTTTTATGGTTGAGAAGTGAATGCCATTTATGCTCATGCTCGCAAGGACTAACCACTAAACACCTCCCTTGTCAACCCGGAAACTCAGCCTGGAACCATTTGACACATTACTTCAGGCCAGGTCCCGTTTTATTACACCGCGAGGTGCCCTCAAGAAGGGGATCCCACCTCTATCAGGGGGAGAAGAGGAATTGTAAGACGAACGACCCCCTAGCTCCAATGACATCGGCTGCTGTGATTCTCTTTTATCTTTTAGGACTGCCCAAAAATAACGCACTAAATGAGAGGGGAAAAACTTACTTCCAAAATATACAAACAAATAGCGTTTTGATGGAAATAAAACAAATAAAGGACACATATTGTTCTTGCTGTAACTCGAGAATTTCGTTAAATACTATCGGGTTCTTCTGAAATTTTCTAAGTGTATTACTCGTATAATTGGCCATATACATTGGATTTGAAGGCAAAATATATATATATATATATATATATATATATATATATATATATATATATATATATATATATATATATATATATATATATATATATATATATATATATATATATATATATATATATATATGTATAGGTATATATATATATATATATATATATATATATATATATATATATATATATATGTATATATATATATATATATGTATATATATATATATATATATATATATATATATATATATATATATATATATATATATATATATTGGTTTGAGGGCTTATATATATATTGGTTTGAGGAACTTGTTTTATGGTTGAGAAGTGAATGCCATTTATGCTCATGCTCGCAAGGACTAACCACTAAACACCTCCCTTGTCAACCCGGAAACTCAGCCTGGAACCATTTGACACATTACTTCAGGCCAGGTCCCGTTTTATTACACCGCGAGGTGCCCTCAAGAAGGGGATCCCACCTCTATCAGGGGGAGAAGAGGAATTGTAAGACGAACGACCCCCTAGCTCCAATGACATCGGCTGCTGTGATTCTCTTTTATCTTTTAGGACTGCCCAAAAATAACGCACTAAATGAGAGGGGAAAAACTTACTTCCAAAATATACAAACAAATAGCGTTTTGATGGAAATAAAACAAATAAAGGACACATATTGTTCTTGCTGTAACTCGAGAATTTCGTTAAATACTATCGGGTTCTTCTGAAATTTTCTAAGTGTATTACTCGTATAATTGGCCATATACATTGGATTTGAAGGCAATATATATATATATATATATATATATATATATATATATATATATATATATATATATATATATATATATATATAAATATATATATATATATATATATATATATATATATATATATATATATATATATATGTATAGGTATATATATATATATATATATATATATATATATATATATATATATATATATATATGTATATATATATATATATATATATATGTATATATATATATATATATATATATATATATATATATATATATATATATATATATATATATATATATATATATATATATATATATATATATATATATATATATATATATATATATATATATATATATTGGTTTGAGGGCCATATATAGGGTTTTGCAATTAGAGGTGTTATTTTGAATAGGTCTTGTGATTTAACACCTTGCGACTATTTCCTTTGGGGCTACGTGAAATAGAAGGTCTACGCCAACAGCCCAGCGTCAATGCAAGACCTCAAAGATGAATTTCGTAAGGCTATCGAGGACATAGGGCAGCCACTTTGCGATTTTGTTATGGAAAATTTCATGAAAAGGATATGGTCCTGTAAGCGTGGTCGTGGCGATCATTTGCTTGATGTTGTTATTAACGGCATACCTTTTTCTTCATAATGAAATAAACATTCGATCATTTATATTAAAAAATGGCATTTTTCTTTTAATATCAAATTAACACCTCTTATTGAAAAACCCTATACATTGGATTTAAGAGTAACTTTACAATTCTATATAGGAAAATGTAAAATTGATAAATCATAAAGGGTATTTGTTGTTATTGTACTCAAAGAGCACTACACAATTTTTTGGTTTTATCCTGCACACCCTGCCTATCCCATCATCTTAATTGTAACTATAATGACAGATCTTGAAATATCTCATCAGAAGAAAAATTTTAAGGGTTCACATCCTTATATTGGGAGACCTCCTTAAGAGCCTTTGAATTTTTTTTATGAGTACGGATTTTTCATTAACCAGGAACTTCTGGGTGGTTCACGAAATTTGATCACTGTAGTTCCTATAGTTCCTGAGAATATTAATAGGGTGTTGAACATTTATTTTGTAAAACAATAAAACAGATTTTAAAAATCCAAAAAAAAAGTAAGTAAAAATAACAACAATGACGATGCAACCAGTGGCTGGAGCCACTATGTTAATAGCGCATCGGGAGCGATACTAATGGTTACAAAATGACGATGAATACAATGACAGTTTTTTTCATGGTAGAGAGGTGAATGCCATTTATGCACAGAGTGTGGGACTTCTATGCTCGAAAAAAGGCGACTGGACTACTTCCTAAACACCTTCCCTGTCAACCTGAAAACCCAGCCTGAATCCGTTTGACACATTACTTCGGGCTCATTTTGTTACGCCATAAAGTGGCTTCAAGCTGGGGGATCCCTTTCCTATTGGGAAGGGAGAGGGGAAGAGGAAGCGCCAGACAAGTGATCCCCCAGCCCCAACGCCCTGGCTGCTGTGAGTCCCTTTTATCTGCTAGGACTGCCCGAGCATAATGTGCCACCTGGTTCCATTTGTCAACCGATTCGAGCATCACCGCGACTATATTATCCAGGGTGAGCTCTCCCGTCTCCCTGTAGAGGTTACTTCGCAGCCTGACCTATCTTTTGTAAGCGAAAAATGTGTGGCAGACATTGTACTCCTCTCTTGGGCAATACCGACAATCGGGGGACCGTGACTTACCAATCTTGTGCAGGTAAGACCGAAAACACAAGGACAATGACATTAAAGATAGACAAGAAACGGAGAATAACAGACAGCCTTGTCCAAACTGAGGTTGTTAGCAAAGTGGCCAAAGCAAGGGTCGTAAATTCCAAAAAATAACGAACCATCCTGAAGTGCACAAAGTGATCACGGCAAGAAAAGAGATTAAAGACTAGATAAATAAAGCGCCGTTGTGTGAAGGTCCAACATGTGGCGCAAGTACTGTACTCGGAAATGGAAACCGGTTACCGCTTCCAAGAAAGGATATCGCAAAGTACAACTGTCGTTCAGTGGCATCACGAAGAAAGGCTAATCTGGAAAGCGGGAGACTTTAATAAAAGAATAAAATCAGCATTCAACTCGCCGAGAATCACCAAAATGGTGAAAACGAGCTCCTAGAAGTAAAAGATCTCCTGGACCTCATGGGCTCATTAAAGGCCGAAGAGGACCAGGAGGCCAAAAAATAGCAGAAAGCTTAAGAAGCGCAGCGAATTAAGCCTCAAGAACATGCGCTGACAGAACTACCATCAAACATCAATAAAAGAATGGCATCTAGTCCAAACGAAAGAGATCAGAATTGAAGAAGGAAGGAAGAGGCACTTAATGGGCGTGTAAATCTAGAATATTGGCGAAGAAACTCTTTCAAAAAGTGCCAGAAAATAAAGTTTGTATAGGCGCCCAACAAGAAAAACAGGAGAGAGTAAGAATCCCTAATTTAGTGGGAGAGGAGTAAAAGGGAAGAATTGCAAGAAAAGTAGTCCCCTTGCCATCTTAATCTTCCATTTTTCAACTTATCCAAGCATATCCCCGATAACATTATCTGGAGGAAAGTTTCCTGTTTTCCTGTAAAAGTCTTGGTACAGCCTCTCCCAGTTTTTGCATGCAAAATATAATCGTATGTGGCAGGTATTATCTTTCTTTTCTGAGCTAAACATACATTAGGATACCACGACTTACCAGTCTTGTACAAGTAAGACTAAAAAACTCAAAAACTGGGTCAGGTAGAAGTCAATCTCAGCGTGCCTTTGATAAATACAGGGTGTTAAATCAGGGATGAGCAATCTTCCTTTCGTACTGTTCATCTATGACTGCTGTCAATCATTAAATGAGTATTATTTCTCCTTGGGGGTAGCTGTCTTCTGTATTGATCGAGTAGTTTGTCCTGCAAACTACTCGGTAATTCAGCCAATGCATCCACCGATTTCATCTACAACGCGTATGCTGTTTTTTTGTCAATATCATGCTAACTAATGCATAACACGCGTAGCGATATCAATTAATGATCACCACTGGATGCCGTAAGTGTGCCGAGTAAAGATCTGCCACTGAACCACGAGTTGATGTCGGGAGTGCGTGCTTTTATACAGTTCATCGTGGAGTTGCCGTGGCGTGGATGATCTGTTGTTATTCCTGACAACTTTAAAATTTTCAGCTGCAAAGCTACACAAAAATATTAATTTTTCGGTATGGTGTACATAATTAGCAAAGAAAGAGTGTGAGCATATCGAAGCATCTTTCAGTTTGCATTATTGTTTAAAACTATAAACACGCGTCCGTGACTCAGCCAAATACGTTGTTTCGCGAATATGTTTTTGTAAGAGTGAAAAAGTACAAAAGTGGCGCAAAGTAATATGACCTAAAGTTTGCGCATGAAAAAATTGAATCGTTTGCGTTTGTGCTTTGTTTTGCTGAAAGGAAAAATATTCATGACGAGTAGGAGTGGAAGTAAAATTTTCAAATTAAGACTCAATCAGAGTACAGTTCTTGGCAATTGTTGCTGAAAGTTTTTATCATTTTCCCGTTTCCAGATTTGACATGAGTGTTTCGCCCTGATCATGTGTCGACTCATTCAGAGGCACCCAACGGAACACCTCAACTACTCATTTTCGAAATGCCACAGATCTCGAGGTCACGATATATTTCGAGGGTGGGATAGACGAAAAAAGTGCATAGAAAAGTGAAGAGGTTCTAGATACATTGTATAAGGTAAAGAATGAATTACAGTTACGTTTCAACGCATGTACACTTCATCAAGGCTATCAAGAACGTATAGATATTCCTGGTTTAGTTTTGGTGTTAGCCTGTGGAACAATACATACATCTGAATTGTGTGTTAGGGCTTTTGAAGTGGTTTTCAAATTAGCCAGAGATCATTTTGATGAGAACAATTGGAAAGTTAAAAACTTTCAACTTGTTTCAAGAAAAAAACCAATTGCAACCAATAGAAGTTGTTAGCCACGCCAGATCATAATCAGTGACGGAATTTCGTAAAAGCAATTATAAGTGTATTTGTGCTAAGGTAGTTTGACTTAAAACTGTCTGTTGTTGATGATAAGATAATTGAACTATAATTTTGCGCTGTAATTATATGATAACCATATCTGGCGGGGTTTTTGCAAAAGCACCGCGAAAACGTATCCGAATCCCCTGAAAAGTGTATCGACGAAGAAGTCTTGCCAAGTCATTCACTAGAAATGCTAGAAAAATTCGTGAATGCGATATTTTTGTAGTAGGCGCTAGTGCTGGGGAAAAGAACCTGCCTCACGACACCGCAACGCTAGCAGTCAGGCACATCCTCGCATCCTCAGACAAGACCAAACACAATTGCTTTAAAAACACTAACATTTTATTTGAAACAAACAAGGTTTTCGTTAAATAAAGCACTTTCAGCGTTTTATTTGAATATGCTCAATGTTTTATTTGAAATAGCAATCGTTTTATTTAAAAGATTGAGGACGTTTTATAGAAAAAAATGCTTGGGAGGTTTTAATTAAAACATTAAAGTGCTTTATTTAGGACCACTAAAGCAATTTAGTAGGATAAACGTTTCATTAAAGACATCTATGTTCTGTATTTAAAATATCTCCAGCATTTTAATCAAAAAATGCTTAAAACGTTTTGATTAAACGACCTAGATATTTTAATTAAAATGTCTAGATGTTTTAATTAAAACATTTATTTGTCAGTCATATCATATATCAAATTATTTTGGCATCTGGTTCTTGCCAGTGGCTTAGTATTATTGCAGTTTTTCTCGGGGGCTCAGTGTCAAGTTGAAAAATGGCGACCACTTGAAAGATTTTTCTGACTCCATGAGTGACGTGAACGAAATATGTACACGTCTTTGTGCGGAAACTATAGTCTAGACTAAAATTGTTGGTCATGATTTAACAGGTCAATGAACTAGACAAGGATGTTAAAGAAATCATGATGGTAAGTGGTTACAATCATTCCACAATATAATCTAGACATTGCTAGCGTATTTCCTAATCAAAAGTCATTAGACACTCAAATATTTTGACCAAAACACCTTGCTGTTCTAACTAAAGCGTTCGAAGTGTTTTAGTAATAAAATGCCTAAAAGTATTTTAAATTTGGGATGTATTTTGTATGAAAAATTTTAGTTAAACCATTTGGTTTTGCAGTGCCTAATTTAAACTTGACTCTCTCCTCGCTGTCACCTAATGACTTCCATACTGACTTGGTTGTCAACATCTGAACAATGAACAAAGAGTGGCAGTTTCTGCGGTGCAATATTTCCTAATTTTCTTGTTCGCGGGAGTTCCATATGAGCACTGGAATTTTTAAATGACTCCTCATTAACAAAATCTCCGTTGGTAGTTCCAGCCGGAAAGGTAAATTTCTTGTATGCAGCGTAAGGGTTCGAAAAAGAATTTGGCTTGCCTACCACTAGACTTCTTACTGCAATTTTTGTAGCACTACATGGGTATTTATTAACAGAAAGGATCTGCCGCCGTTCGTATTTGGAGACCCTTCATTTAGGTGCAAATATTCTGCTAATTAAATTGAGTTGCACACGTATGGATCACATATTGAAAATCGGCGGGTAATAAATTGTTATAAGCATATTTATACTCGTTGCACCCTTCTCAAATTTGCTATTTACACATTTCGCAGTGGTTACCACACAAAGGTGATAACTTTTTGGCTTAAATAGTACAAATAATTAATTTCAAAAGATTTCCATAAAAGTTTAATCAGCACTTGCATTGCCATTAATATACATTTTCGATTCTTTTCTGAGCCACCAGGGGCCGTCATTTTGAATTTTGATTGAAAACGGCTGCTAAAAATATTGAGCTGTAAATTTTCGAATTTTTTATTTGTCATCCGATTTGCATAATTAAATTAAATTAACTTGCCTTAATAACTTATAATTTCAAGTTTTACTGGAATCTGTTGTTAAACTTGGCTGCTAAAGGGCTACAGAAATAAAAAAAATTTTCATGTCACCCCTCTGTATGGGGAGACCCCCTTTAACACTTTAAAATATTTTCTTATACTGCCAATTTCAAGAGGCACCACTTTTGACCTACGTAGAAAATTTCCTCATTCTAGCTCATGTGGTTTGCGAGAAAACTTGTTATGACGCACGAACAAACGGACAGACGGACAGACAGACAAGTCGCGATTTTATAATTTCTTAGGGTATTGTTAAAAATATTTGACAATATTTAAAAATAGTCTGATTTATAAATACGTTCAAGATAAGTCATTTAAAACGTTTTCATGGAAAAAATTCATTATTTCAGTTACTACTAAAATAGCGAATTGCGCTTGCCTCCTGACCTTTGGGGGCCGCCATTTTGAATGCATGCATTTGATTTTGGACTATTTTAAATCTTTGTGGGCTAGGACCCCATCAATCAATGTGCCAAATCTCGTTCAAATCAGAGTTTTACTCCAGACAGGGAAAAATAATTCAATTTTTAATGAAAATGGCAGCTAAAAATATTGGGTTTTAAATTTTCGACTTTTTTACTTTTCATTCAATTTTAATAATTTTCCGCAAAACACAAGGACATAGTACAGAGATCCATAATCTCAAGAATCATCAAAATCCGCTGGAAAATATGACCACTAGAGCGCCACAAATACCTGAAAAAAACGCACATTTAAACCGCCGCCATTTTGAAATTTGCACATGCATGATCAGCAAAATATCAAAGTCTGTGCATTCAAGTTATGCCTATCTTGAAACCAAGTGTCATGTATGTCGGATCAAAATTGCGACTTTTAAAAGCCTTTGAAGTTTTGAGTTTCAACTGGCCGCCATTTTGTTTTTTGTGACCTGACCTGCAATTTTTTCACGTAATTCTTTAAATACTTATAATTTCTATCTAACAGCCGAACTTCATGAAAATCTGTTGAAAGCTTTGACCACTATTACAACAACAAAATTTTGCACGTTTTTCGACCTTTGAGCGGCTGCCATTTAGTTTTTGCTATACCGACTTTGGAATTTTTATTGTGAGATTCATCACATACATCAGTGAACCTTTATACCAAATTTCATGCAAATCGGAGCTGTACTTTGGTCAGAACAGAAATCACGATTTTTCGTCTAAAATGACCGCCATTTTGTTTTTGCCAAGCCGATATAGCTGGTTCACAAACTTAACCGAGATCTTTTCCTCACCTTTCCTGAAAATTTAGTGAAAATCGAAGCGAAATTGCAACCTCTAGCGTGGTCACGAATTTCGTTATATCCCATATGTATATATATATATATATATATATATATATATATATATATATATATATATATATATATATATGTATATATATTTATACATATATACATATATATATATATATATATATATATATATATATATATATATATATATATATATACGAGTATATATATATATATATATATATATATATATATATATATATATATATATATATATATATATATATATATATATATATATATGATACTCTCCGCAAAAGTAAATTTCTCTCGAGAAATTTATCTAATAATCACTCGTTATATTTATGATTATTATTTATAATATATACAAATAAACTAAAATCAACATGGAAGCTTACTCTGCTCTGAATTCAAGTTGGCTTTGGTGCCACTGCTGCATTATTTACTAAGACATATAATCGAATTCCTCTAAAACACTACAAACCAGGGCAGCAAATAGACTTCTCCCTCTAGTCGTCATACTTTTAGGGCAAGAACTACAAAAATTTATTGATATAATTTTTTTTTCTGACTCTATCAAAGTGGCTATTTCGGGCTGATAGACGTCATAGTTGGATGAAGTTTGTACGTTTTTTAGGGTTTTGTACTAAAATACAAAACCCTATTGCAATCACGACCTGTGTTCTGTTTGTCCGTCCGTCCGTCCGTCCGTCTGTATGTCACAGAACTTTTTCTCCGAAACTATAGAGGCTACAACCATGAAACTTTGTGGAAAGGTCAGAAGTGGTGAGTTCTTAAAAGTTCAAGGGTGGAAAAATTTTTCAAAGGGGTTTAAGGGGGGTCTCCCTATACAGGGAGGTGACCCCACAAAAAAAAATTTTCACCATTGGTAGTCGAGTAGGGTGTCGTTGGAAAAGTCACAATGAGATCTTTTCGAAACAAGTCTTAAAATTGCCTTATGCGTATCGAGGGGGGCAGGGGAAGGGGAAATGTACGAACTTTTCGCGTAAATCCCCCCCTCGGGATTGGACACCTTCCATCCGAAAAATCTGAAAAAAATCAAGAATGTAGGCCTTAATGAGTACAACAACAACAAATACATGAGAAGTAAAATTTCACTCAACTTTGTTAGTAATAGTATGATTTATCGATTTTATGTTTTCTTCAATAAAATCTAAACGGTGCGCTTAAACTCAATAAAATTTTCTGAAAGTTTCATAAAGATCGAATTGTATTTAAAGAAATTATAGCGATTTGAATTTTCCTGTATTACTATGAAACAATATGCCCTGTATTACTATGGAAACATATTGCTACGGAGCCATATGCGCTTTTTACCGACTTAGACACTACAGCTTTGCTAGGATTTGCATGGAAATTTCAGGAATGATAGGTATCATGAAGATGAGTACATTCAATTGAAACAAGCCGAAGAGGCTGGAGAGAGCTCCTAGCAAAAGGGCTTTGTAACCATTCTACGATTCGAAAAAATAGGCCATGAATCGATGATTACAGTACAGAGGAGTGGCCCCTGAGAAAAAAATTTCATGAAATGTAGCCGATATGAGTATCAACTGAAAGTTCTCTATGAGAGCTTTTCAAAACAGCTCTTAAACTGACAGTTTTTGCTTCAGTGGGGGCACAGGGGGAGAAATACATGAAAAATATGTTTCCTCCCTCGCGAATGGGCACCCGTGATCTAAAAAATCTGAAAAAAATTATCAAAGGAGATATTTATGGGTATAACTATAACAAATACCTTAGTGGTCAAAATTCTTTCAACTTTGTTAATAATAGTATGATCCTCGAACATGACGTGTTTCTTGATTTTATTCGTTGCTGGTTACTGCATTTTGTAAGTTGAGTACAAAACCCTTCTGACATGAGCATAGGTCTGTCTACCCAACTTGTTTATTTTTCCTCTCCGTAGTACTACAGATCCTCTTGCAACTTCCCTTCCTACAACAAGCGCCTGCAACTGTCTTGGTTCATTGAGTGTGTCCTCTCATTTCGAAATTCAAGTAGTGATGGTCTGTCTTCATCGACCTACTTAGATTACCGTTCCCTTTGTTTCCACACTTGCCTTTCACTGGTCTCTGCTCTTCAGTTCTCTCAAAGAATAACTTTTTGGGTATCCGTTGTTCGTTCAAACGATTCACGTGGCTAACCCATCACAGGTTCCGCAGTCTAAGAATTGTTGAGATCTCCAGCCCGTCAAAAATTTCATATACTCGTAGTTCATGGTTGTGTGGAACTCGCTATTGGTCTCCGTCTAACTTTAATTGGGTTGTTTTCCTCAAGACCCGTCTTTCTAAGGCGTTCAGTATGTTTGTAGATGCTTGGGTTGAGGGCCAAGTTTTGCACTCATAGCATAGCACAGATTTTTATACTTCAAGTGTATGCAGCTGGTCTTAAAGATCGTTAAAACTGAATAAAATGTTTTATTTGCGAGCTGTATTTTTCGGTGTATTTTGCCCCTTTCATTACCGTTTCTAGTTATTTTGGCACCATGATACACAAATGCCCATATTTATGATATTGAATCCGCCAAGTGTAATATTTTGGGCATTTAAGGTATTTTTCCTTGACTGCGTGATGAGCTTTGTTTTATTCTTATTGATTTGTAGCCCTACTAGATTTGCTTCACTGCCAACTTTCAAGAAAATTTCTTTGGCACTTAGTAATGTCCGTGAAGAAGTGTTTATATCATCCGTATAGACTACTATTTGGCTTGACTTACATAGTATACCTCTTGTATTGATATATAGCTTAGCTTTCTAATGATGTATTCCAGAGCCAGATTGTATACCAATGGGGCTAGCCTATCTCTCTGCTTTAGTCCAATATTTGTGCCAAAGGAATCGGTGAGTTGGTTATACAGGCAAACTTGGGAGGTTGTCGAAATGTTTGCCATTTTCGTGAGACGGACTAGTTTACCTGGTATACCAAAGCAAAACACTGTGTGGTACAGTACTTGTCCAAAAACCACGGAAATTTGGTGAAGGTTGATGTTGAACTCTCGGTATTTTTCAAATACCTGCTTGACTGTCAGCAATTGGTCCATTATGGATCTACCTGTTCTTAACCCACCTTGATACTCCCCAATAAAACTGGTGGTGGATGATCTGATTTTGTTTTCTAAGATCTTTGAAAATATTGTGTACGCCATACAGAGTAGCGATATACCTCTAAAGTGTTCCCATTATAGCTTGTAACCTTTCTTGTGGATAGGGAATATAATTGATTGGCTCCACTCATTTACATATGTTCCTGTTGTCAAATGTGCTGGATAACTTTGTGGATAGCATCCAGTAGTGTTACTGGCACCATATTTAATGAGCTCTACTAGAATTTCTTCGATGCCCGCATCTTTATTATTCTTTTGGGTTTGATGATGGAACAGACTTGATCTAGAGTTAGTGGATACAATGATAGCTCCCCAGGAATATCTATATGCTCCGGTGTTGTGGAGCTATGCGAAGGAATCAGGAGGGTATTGAAATTTGATGCCTATCTTTCCTTAATTCTTCTTTCATCAGTGACAATGTGTCCAATATATTCATAATAGAGCGGGGTTTAGGGCTGATAACTTCTTTACAGGCTTTTCACTACTTTTCAGGAAAGGTGTATTGGGTAATTATCTCGGTCAAGTTCCTGAATCGGCCAGGCAAAAACAAAATGGCGGCCATTTTAGATGAAAAATCGTGATTTCTGTTCTGACCAAAGTATAGCTCCGATTTGGATGAAATTTGGCACAAAGGTTCATTGATGTATGTGATGAATCTCACAATAAAAAATCCAAAGTCAGTATAGCAGAAACAAAATGGCGGCCGCTCAAATGTCGAAAAAAGTGCGAAATTTTGTTGTTGTAATAGTGGTCAAAGCTTTCAACCGATTTTCATGAAATTCAGTAGTTTGATAGAAATTATAAGTATCTAAAAACTGCGTAAAAAAACTGGAGGTCAGGTTGCAAAACACAAAATGGCGGCCAGTTGAAGGTCAAAATTTCAAAGGCTTTTCAAAGTCGCAACTTTGATCCGACATATATGAAACTTAGGCTCAAGATAGACATTACTTAGGCCTACAGTCTTTGATATTTTGGTGATCATGCATGAGCAAACTTGAAAATGGCGGCCGTTTAAATATGCGTTTTTTCATGTCTTTGTGGCCCTCTAGCGGTCACATTTTCCAACGGATTTTGATGAAACTTGAGATTATGGATCTCTGTATCATGTTCTTGTATTTTGCAGGAAATTATTAAAATTGAATGAAAAATAAAAAAGTCGAAAATTTAAAGCCTAATATTTTTAGCTGCCATTTTCTTTAAAAATTGAATTATTTTGCCCTGTTTAGAGTGAAACTGCTATTTGAACGAGAAAGTATATTGATTGATGAGGTCCTAGCATACAAAGATTTAAAATAATCCAAAATCAAATGCATGCATTCAAAATAGCGGCCCCCAAAGGTCTGAAGGCAAGCGCAATTCGCTATTTTAGTAGCAACTGAAATAATGAATATTTTTCATGGAAACGTTTTAAATGACTTTACTTGAAAGAATTTATGAACCAGATCATTTTTAAGATATTGTAAAATATTTTTAACAATACCCTAAAAAATTATAAAATCGCGACTTGTCTGTCTGTCCGTCCGTCCGCCCGTTTGTTCGTGCGTCATAACAAGTTTTCTCGCAAACCACATGAGCTAGAAATTGAGGAAATTTTCTACGTAGGTCAAAAGTGGTGCCTCTTGAAATTTGCAGTGCAAGGAAATATTTTAAGGTATTTAAGGGGGGTCTTCCCATACAGGCGGGTCTCCCCATACAGAGGGGTGGCATACAATTTATTTTATTTCTGTAGCCCTCTAGTAGCCAAGATCCTCAACAGATTCCGTTGAAACTTGAAATTATAAGTTATTAAGGCAAGTTAATTTAATTTAATTATGCAAATCGAATGACAAATAAAAAAGTTGAAAATTTACAGCTTAATATAACGGCCCTCATAGTTCAGAAAAAAATTGAAAATGTATATATTGCTGATTAAACTTTTATGAAAATCTTTTGAAATTAACTATTCGAGCTATTTAAGCCTTTGCGTGGTTACCACTGTGAACTGTGTAAACAGCAAATGCGAGAAGGGCGAAACCGGTATTTGTATGTTTACAACAATTTATTATCCGCCGATTTTCAATTTGTAATCCATACGTGTGCAACCCAATTTAATTAAAAAAATATTTTCGCCCCGATAAAAGGTCTCTAAAAACGAACGTGGCCAGATTTTTTTTATGTTAATAAATACCCATATGGTACTACGAAAATTACAGAAAGAAGTTTAGTAGTAGGCAAGCCAAATTCTTTTTCGAAACTTTACGCTACATACGAGAAATTTCCCTTTCCGGCTGTTGCTGCCAACGGGGATTTTTTTCATTATATTTTGGCTTTATTTGCATTAACAAATCTTCTCATTAGTTGTGAAATAATCTTTCATACATATGGCTGCCACGCTTTGCGTGACAGGAGGCTATCGTCTCAGCCCAATTTTCCAAGATATTATTGATGGTTTTGGGCAGTATCTGAGGAATGATTTGTTAAATATTCAATTTCAGTAGTGGAATCTTTGCGGGCACCGTCGATCGCATTTCTAGCCTCATTTTTAAAGAAAAACGGCCCAATGACGCCAGCTCTCCTGAATC
Organism: Odontomyia ornata; assembly: GCA_963969285.1. Lineage (NCBI taxonomy): Eukaryota > Metazoa > Arthropoda > Insecta > Diptera > Stratiomyidae > Odontomyia > Odontomyia ornata. Next base: position 267,087,883 of record OZ017739.1, read on the forward strand.
TACACGGTCGCTCACTGAGGATGTATTAAATTCTCGACAATCACGTGTGGGTAGAAGGTAGTAGGTCGCCATCGAGATGAAAATTTGCCTCATCAGAAAAGATGATTTTTTCAGAACAATCGGCATTCAGTTCGATTTCAATATTTTCCAATGTTGTTTAAGCGTATGTAAATCATTTATTTTGTTCCGTGGAAGACTAATACTGACTCACTAACATAATTTTAAGTGGGAAACAGCTGTCAGTATCAAAATAACATGTGATTTAAAAAAAACTTCGATATGGCTCTCCCTGTATACTAACAAGCAAGTTCAACAGCTGCTCTGCCAGAATAAAAAAGAGCAAAAATGATCGAATGAAACAATCGATGTACTAACACAAGGTACAGAGCGCGTTCGTCATAATTTGTTTCTATTTAAGATAACACGTAAAACCGATATTTACTTGAGACTAAGCTTTCAAGCGCAAATCGATTTGCTGTTGAGTTTGCATATACGTGCACCTAATGCAAGGGGAAAATTATACCCATCTCATCAAAATGAAAGCCACCTTAGTAGCGCAATACTTGCCGGTTCAAACTCTTCTTGTATTTCCTCACAAAAGGGTTTGCGAACGATTATACATAGTCAAATTGATCTTTGAAGGTTGAGTACCGATGGATTGGGAATTTTTTCTGCATGCTCTCGCTTGTTCCACTACTCCACAACTTTAGTTTCCACTACACGTGCAAGATTCCTACTCGAATATTTTGAGCGAACTAAGAGTCCAAGAGCTCTAAGTTGCAGTGGGTTCAAACTTTACTATCTTGTAGTCGTAACTTGTGTACATGTGAAGGAATTTCAAATATTGGAGCACGGTTTGTGTAAAGCGGAACCTACAGTATACCAGCCTCAAAGCACAAACAATGGTTCATGTTTTTAGCAAAGATCATTTTCTGGTACATATTAATTAAATTGAATCCAATTTCATCATATCGAAAGGATCACAAGGCAAAAATTCTGGACTACCAAGCGCCACTGAGACCGCGGAAACGCTTGCAGTCTTGATAACAGATAGTGTTGCAGAATTGAGCTTTTAAAACGTCTCCTTTGTCTTATATATTCTGATGCTAATGACATTTGATTAGCCAAAACAAAAATAAATTATTTGAAATTAACTTCATTCATTTCCTTCCTTCAAACCTGAAATCTATTCCAAATTCATGTTGGATCATCCTTGCCGACAAACTAAGATTTATCCCAGTTTACTACCGACAAATGGATGCAGTATTTCGTAAGTTCTCATAAGAATTAGCGCTCTGCGAGGGATGGGTACAGTACGACTTCCCCCGGAGCAAACAAGTATACAATTACTAAGATTCCTTTCCGTGCATAGTGTTACAGATTTTTATGTTATACAAATTTTATGATTATTCCACTCGACGGAGAAATAGCACTACCCGCATACCTCTCGTGTATAGTCGACATCGGCCGCGATGTGTGTGTATACAATATTACAATGCCTACTCATCCATTCTTCTGTTTTGTAGTCGTTTTTAACTATACAGGATATCAAATTATCTTTTTTATGTTCACCCGCCACCGCTCCGCTTCTTCCCCGAACACGGGACAGTATCTCTTGAGTTGTTGTTGCTTCTCTGCTCTCGTGTACGCCAAAAAATATATAGCGCCATATACTTATAAATACAGTACGTGTTCAATTTAATGTATGAATGTGTGTACCTAGAAAATGAGATATTTTATTACAAAGCGTATAAATTTTTTAAAAACTTGTTTTATCCCTTTTTTCCAAACCGACCAAAGCATAAAAAAACGACGACTATGAAAAAATTGTAAAAAAATGTAATAATAAAAAGTTCACCACCTCCTTGGCCACCACTACGTCCTGTGTGCTACCCACCCCACTGACTAAGTAGTAAACTGGGTGGTCGAATCGCCGTTATCAGGAACATGGGTCGCAGGCCAGGAGGGCAGCGGTTAACGCTTTCGAGCAAGGATGAAGGGGCAGAACAGCTCGCGAATTCAAACACACGAAATTCACCAGTTGGGAGCATTTTTTTACGATTCACCACTTTTTAATGCGGTAGCCCTGCGTCATTCTACTTGACGATATATGAAGGACTCATAATTGTGTAATGGGATGTGTAACTGGTATAGAGGGTGGCAGGAGTGTCGGCATGCTACTGCAGTAAGTAGTTGAGGAATCGAGTCGTTAACATCTTGCTATGACTCGAAAAGTTGTCAATATTATCAATATCTAATGGTCATCGAGCAACCAGGACGCTGACCTGGCTAATTATTAAATCGAGATGCAGGAAGAATTGAGCAAAAATCATTTTTCAAGGGCTTAGCGGTGAATTTATCATTAATATGATATGGCTCATATATTTTGGTAATAGCCCAGTCATATTAGGTAAAAACAGGGGTCAACCTCGGAATGAAAGATAATAAGCTGCAAATTGGTATGAACCTTTGTTTTGTCATTCTAAATGTTGTCTCAAAAGTCAAAATCATTATCGTGTTCGCGTCTCAAGATATTCAAGGTCAAAGGTCACAAAAATCGGTTTTTCGCGAATATCTGGCTTCCTATCGGTTAAATGAGATTTGCATTTATTATAAAAGTTGTAGGCTATAAAATTCCCTACAACTTTTGTTTAAACTTTTTTTTCATACGACCAACCGTTTTGAAGGTAGAGCGCGAAGAGTGCACATCGTACAGTCATATACGGCCTAATGCAAGGTCAAGCGTGAGTTATGGTTATCAGTACGTTATAAAGTCAATTATTTACTTGGAAATTATAATTATTAAACAATGCCTATTATTTATGTACTAACTATTAATTATTTATATTTAATTAAAGTAAGTAACTTGATTTGCAACGGTACAATTTCAAACTAACGAATAATCTTGACTCATACAAAGTGGAGAGAGTGGCCTTGAATACTATAGAACATCTGTCCCGGCAATGAATAGAAAAGGGCATAGGGTAGGGACAAGTATTTCCAGGTATATAAGTATTGAGAAATTTACGCGTTTTAAAGAAAAGATATATAATGTCGTGTTAACTTAAAATAAAACTAAAATATATAATCCAGAATTAATAATATTTTATACTTAAATAGTTAAATATGAATATTTATATATATTATTTATGTACTAACTATTAATTATTTATATTTAATTAAAGTAAGTAACTTGATTATTTATATATAATTATTCATATTTAACTATTTAAGTATAAAATATTATTAATTCTGGATTATATATTTTAGTTTTATTTTAAGTTAACACGACATTATATATCTTTTCTTTAAAACGCGTAAATTTCTCAATACTTATATACCTGGAAATACTTGTCCCTACCCTATGCCCTTTTCTATTCATTGCCGGGACAGATGTTCTATAGTATTCAAGGCCACTCTCTCCACTTTGTATGAGTCAAGATTATTCGTTAGTTTGAAATTGTACCGTTGCAAATCAAGTTACTTACTTTAATTAAATATAAATAATTAATAGTTAGTACATAAATAATAGGCATTGTTTAATAATTATAATTTCCAAGTAAATAATTGACTTTATAACGTACTGATAACCATAACTCACGCTTGACCTTGCATTAGGCCGTATATGACTGTACGATGTGCACTCTTCGCGCTCTACCTTCAAAACGGTTGGTCGTATGAAAAAAAAGTTTAAACAAAAGTTGTAGGGAATTTTATAGCCTACAACTTTTATAATAAATGCAAATCTCATTTAACCGATAGGAAGCCAGATATTCGCGAAAAACCGATTTTTGTGACCTTTGACCTTGAATATCTTGAGACGCGAACACGATAATGATTTTGACTTTTGAGACAACATTTAGAATGACAAAACAAAGGTTCATACCAATTTGCAGCTTATTATCTTTCATTCCGAGGTGAAAGCCCTAATATGACTGGGCTATAAGAAAGATGTGAGATTAGTTAGTAAAAATATGAAACGTGAAAACCTCGTCATGAGTAATTCATTTATAATTTTACTTAAATATCTGATTCGTATCAACTATAAAAATTTTACGAACATATGGGCACATATTACTAAAATCGTTCATAAGGAGAAAAATTACAAAATGAAGTGACACTGGTGATGACATCTTCTAATTTTCAGCGAAGCTTGCCATCTGTCCAGGCTGAATTGGAATCGTCAAATATGTTATATAGGTTTAATTTTGCCTTTTGCCGTGGTTTCGTTACGAATTAGTCGTTGCCATTCTGCAGATTGCATATTTGCTTCGATTTTTACAAAATTTTCAGGAAAATAGTGTATTATCCGGCCAAAGCGGTCTAGTAACAATATAATGGCGTCCGTTTTAGATAAAAATTGTAGATTTTAGTTCTGACGAAAGGGCGATTCAAGAAAGGGTCATGCAGCCTTCTAGCGGCTGAGTTTTTCAACGGACTCCGATCAAACCTAGAATTGTAGGTTATTGAGACAACTTTTCTTTCCTGCAATAATTGAGAATTTACAACGTAATATTTTAAGCTACCATTATCTACAAAAAATAATAACTAAATACCTGATTACGTTTTCATGGAAATCTTTCAAAAGGTTTCAACTTGGCAATTATTAAAATTTAAAAAATTCGAATGCTCTGAGAATTTAAATATCCTCATTCAACTTACAATAAACTGAAATGTAGTGTGAAATCGTAATTTGTAAACGATACCCTAAATATCGGTTGTTTCAGAAAATAAATTATCAAGTGTTTTGATTCAACTTTGGCGGCCATGATGTCCAACATATTTTAATTAAATTTAACATGCTTTCTATTGATTACAAATATATGCTCAAAATCGGAGGTGCAATGAGAAGGTCAAAACAAGAGTTTTTGCCATTGAAAGTTAAGAAAGCTAACATTAGTATTTTGAATTTGAATTGACGTATCCAGCTTGTGGAGGGGTTTTTTCCACCGTCGTCAGGTAGATGTTCGTAAGAAATATTATTGGCATACTTTAAGTCGATTCCCACGGTATTCTATCTATTTTATGTATATATATGTATATATATATATATATATATATATATATATATATATATATATACATATATATATATATATATATATATATATATATATATATATATATATATATATATATATACATATATATGTATATATATATATATATATATATATATATATATATATATATATATATGTATATATATATATATATATATATATATATATATATATATATATATGCATATATATACATATACATATATATATATATATATATATATATATATATATATATATATATATATATATATATATATACTTATATATATATATATATATATATATATATATATATGTATATGCATAAATATAAATATTTATATATATATATATATATATATATATATATATATATATATATATATATATATATATATATATATACGTATATAAATATATATATATATATATATATACATATATATATATATAGATACGTATATATATATATATATATATATATATATATATATATATAAATATAAATATATATATATATATATATATATATATATATATATATATAGATCTTTATATGTATATAGACATATATATATATATATATATATATATATATATATATATATATATATATATATATATATATATATATAAATGACAATTAAGTAATGAGTCTAATTTTATTGAAGTACTTGTGCTAAACCTTCTTCTTCTTAGCACTACAGCCCCTCTCGGGCCTTTGCTTCCTGAAAATAGCGCCTCCAACTATCTCGGTCCATTGACCACGTCCTCATATTTTGAAATCCGGGCAGCGATGAACTGTCTTCGTCGACCGAGTCAGACCAGCGGTTCCTCGGTTTCCCCACTGGCCGCCGGCCTTCAGTTAAATACCTTCTTGGGTATCCGTTGTTCGTCCATACGATTCATGTGTCCAGCATATTGCAGCTTCCGCAGTCTTACAATCCTTGAGACCTCCAGTTCGTTAAAAATTTCATACAGCTCATGGTTGTACCGAATTCGCCATTGGTCCTCGTCTAGGTTCGCTCCGATTATTCGCCTAAGGACCCGTCGCTCAAATGCGTTCAATATATTTGCTAATGCTTGGGCTTAGGTCCATGCTTCACACCTATAGCATAACACAGGTCTTATCACAGATTTATATACTTGGAGCTTTGTTTTCCTGTGTACGCAGCTTGCCTTCAAGATCGTCAATACTGAATGAAATATTTTATTTGCGAGCTGTTTTCTTCGGTGTAAACATGCAACCTTGAAATTCCCTTCCCCCTTCACCGTCATCTTTCTTCTCTTCATTGATGTATTTATCATTGCTCTAGCTTGTTTAGTTCACCTGCTTTGTCGTGTTGAGTAGACGTGTGTTGGTGGTGCTCGTCACGAAAATGGAGAAACCAAATCAAGCGCAATGCGTCACGATAAAATTTTGCGCCAAATTGGGCTCTTAGTCGTGCCCAGGTCTTTTGATGGCATGAAGAGTATAAGGAGGGGCGTGGAAGACGTGGCGGTTTGTCTTGAAGGCGCAGCGTGTGTGTGCCATAATTCGAATGTTGGCCTCGGAACTGGGTATGAAACGCGAAACAGTCAAATTTCAACCGACAATTTTGGAGTGAAACAGTTGTGCGCGAAAATGGTTCCAAAGAACCTTTCTGAGGAGCCCTCAGTGGCCAAAGGAACCCACTTTGAGTCGATTACGGACATTCAAGCAACCGTGACGAGGGTACTTGCGGACATCCCAGTCGAAGCGTTCCAGAAATGTTACGAAGCATGGAAAACGCGTTGGAATCGTTGTATAGCTGCCCAAGGGGGGGGGAGTTGCAGAATTATTTTTAAACATACGGTTTTCATGGAATCAGTCTCATAACTTCATTCTCGCACGTATATATATATATATATATATATATATATATATATATATATACACATATACAGGGTGCATATGGTATTTGAGGACATGCATAAATGTGACTATAACATCCCGAATTTTTTTTATTTTTTTTTCCTTTCAGATAAGAAATCGCGGACTACAACATCACTCAAGATATGGAAACATGCTGTCATCGTCGCTATATGTGCGAACCATGCAGATTTAGAGATTGTGCCCGTTTATCTGTGCATGACGTTCGCTGCGAATCGGAAGCATCAGGAAGCTATACAGAATCGGTTGCAGAACGCAAAAAACCCGAGCAACGTTCTGACACTGTCCGATCTACAGAATTTTTAGAGCAAGTGCAAGCGATCATAGACGAGGACCCTTCAAAATCAATGAGGGTTCTTGCGAGTGAGCTTCATGTTTCTGAGCGCCTTATTCGTAAAATTGTCCACGAAGACCTTCGGTATAAGTCTTACGCAATGCGAAGAGGACAGTTCATGTTGGAACGAACGCGGGAACAGAGAGTTCTCCAATCAAAACGCCTTTGAAACAAAATCAAACACCCTGAGTTGCCCAAAATGTTGTGGTTTTTTTCCGATGAAAAAATGTTGACCAAGATAAAAGGCCAATCGCAGGAATGACATATGGCTATATTCAAATCCTACGGAGGTTTTGCACACAAAATTTCCAGCCACTGTTATGGTTTTAGATGTTGTCAGCAACGAAGGACATGTTATGTCACCACAGTTTTTTACTCAAGTACTTCGAGTGAACTCTGCTGCATAAATCGAGGTTTTCGAGACGGTAGTGAAACAATGTAAGCGGAGGCAGACTATACATTTTTCAACAAGACTCTGCTCCTTCACATAAAGTGATGGCGAAACAAGATTGGATGGCCGAAAATTTTCATGACCACATAACACCGAACCTATGGCCACCTAGTTCCCTAGACCTTAATCCTTTGGACTATTACGTAAGGGGCGTAGTTGAGCATGAGACCAATAAGCGTCCTCTTCGCTGAAGACTGCTATTAATCCCGTTATGGTCAATATGAACAAGGAGCATTTGATTCGGGCATGTGATCGTTTCCGGACCCGGATTGAAGAGGTTATTTCTGCTAATGGCGATTTTATTGAATAACATTATAGCCATATATTAATTTAACATTGTATAAAAAATTCCTGAAATATTAAATTTTGGTAAAAATAGAAGCTAATCAATTTTACTCGCAAGTTGTCCTCAAATACCGTGCAACCCCTATATATATATATATATATATATATATATATATATATGTATATATATATATATATATATATATATATATATATATATATTTATTTATATATATATATATATATATATATATATATATATATATATATAAATACACACACATATATATATATATATATATATATATATATATGTATATATATATATATATATATATATATATATATATATATATATATATATATATATATATATATATATATATGTATATATAAAGGGTGATTCATAACAAGTGTACACATTTTTGTCGAAAAAAACATAATTTTTGTGAAGATTGAGCTGTAATGTTTATTTATTATGAAAATCTGGTCCCTTACAATTAAATCTGAAACATCACTTTGGGCATATGTGCACCTCGTGCTGCTCAAACGAATATTGTAATTTTCGATGACATTTTCGCACATTTCCGGCGTTATTAGACGTATGTTGGCTCGAATATTGTTTTTTAATGCTTCAGTAGTTTGAGAAGCATCAGCGTAAACACGATTCTTCCCCAAAGGAGGAAGTCACAAGGAGTCAAATCACAGGATCTTGCCGGCCAATGCCGGCCAAAAATTCACATAGAGCGCGAAATGTTTGCACTGGCGATTCATTATTTTTGTAAAAAGTTTTAACAATAATAAAACGTTTAGCTGATATGTATGACGCCATCCATAAAATTGTGAAAGACCAAACTGTCATAATCTGTCAATATATGGACATGAAGTTGGTGATAAATAAGAATTAAGGCCCATTCACATGTGTACACTTGTTATGAATCACCCTTTATATATATATATATATATATATATATATATATATATATATATATATATATATATATATATATATATATATATATATATATATATATAGATGCATAAAAGTATTAGATGTTCTAAAAAGTATTGAGCCTTTTTGTCACTAGATCGTGTTCGCTGTCATGCATCGGGCAATACTTATCAGATTGAGTCAAACTGACATGCGTTTGAAAGGCGACGTTCCAATCTACAATTTTAATACGGACAGTTTTGTATCGTCATTCGTGTCGTGTATATTATAGATACATACATATATATATATATATATATATATATATATATATATATATATATACATATATATATATATATATATATATATATATATATATATATATATATATAGGGTTACCTATTTCGTGGTAGGAATATATAACCCTGCCATTTGACATCTGTCAGAATTAATTGTCATCCAGAGCGTGTTTTTTTAGTTGAAGGTTTGCCATTTAGAAATATGGATCGTTTAACAGTCAAAGAACACGTTAAAATTATTAAATTTAATTATAAAAATGGTGATTCTAACATTTAGGGCTTTAGGAGCCTATTACGGTCGACATAATCGACCTACATAGCAAACAATTTCGAACACAGTGAGAAAATTTGAAGAGACTGGATCGGTTATTGTAATTGCAAGGCCTGGCCATCATCGCAACATTCGTTCTGCTGAAAAGATCACTGTCGTTGCTCAAAGTGTGGAGGAAGACCCGAATTTGTCAATTCCTCGAAGTGCTCAACATTTAGGCTTGTCTTACGGCTCATTGTCGCGGACTTGCATTTGGACTTGCATCTCCATCCATACAAAATCCAACTCACTCGAGAACTTAAGCCTCAAGACCATACACAACGTGGAATGTATGCAAATTGGGTGTTTGAACAACAAGCCATTGATAACGATTTTCCGAACAAAATTTTCTTTAGTGATGAGGCTCATTTTTCGCTCAGTGGCTACGTAATCAAACAGAATTGCCGCATATGGGGCTCTCAAAATTCTCAGGTGACTGCAGAAAGGCCTTTGCATCCGGAAAAAGTGACAGTCTGGTGTGTATTATGGTCTGGTGATGTTATTGGCCCGTATTTTATTGAAAACGATCAAGGAAGAGCCATTACATTCAATTCTGACCGCTATGGACGGATGTTAACCGATTATTTTTGGAGAAAATTGAAGATTATGATCTAGAGAGCATGTGGTTTCAACAGGACGGAGCCACAAGCCACACAACACAGGCTAATCGAGCACTTTTGCCAGAGAAATTTCCAGAACGCGTGATTTCGAGATTGAGTGATGTCATTGGCCCGCAAGATCCTGTGACCTAACACCTTTGGATTTCTTTTTATGGGGCTATGCGAAATATCGTGTTTACGCAAACAATCCTTAAAATCTTGAGCAATTGAAAACCAAGATTCGTGAAGTTGTAGCCGAGATATCGCCGTAAATGTGCCGAAAAGTCATTGAAGAAAGAAAATTTGGGAAGTGGAAACTTTTATACATTTTTAAAGTGCACAATAGTTTAATTTAACGTGGTAACTGGTGAAAAAGTATGAAAATGAAACAAAGTTCATGAAGATTCGAATATCAAATGTGGGCCAATTTGAATGTTAACGTGCCATACTAATCAGAGCCAGTATTGAAAGAGACGAAAAAGGCCAAAGAAGAGAACTCGCAAGTAACATATTTTATTCAGTTTTGACAATCTTGACGACCAGCTGCATACACAAAAAACAAAGCTCCAAGTATACTAATCTACGATAAGACCTGTGCTTTGCTATGGGTGTGAAACATGGAACCGCATGCAAGCATCCACAAACATATTCAACATCTTTGAGAGACCAGTCCTGAGGCTAATATTTAGAAGGAAGCTAGAAGGGACCGATCGATACAACCATGAGCTGTATTAAATTTTCGTCGAACTTGAGGTCTATGCGATTATAAGGCTCTGGAAGCTGCAATGGGTTGGCCACCTGAATGGTATGGACGAACAACTGATACTGAAAAAAGGTATTCGTTGGGAGAACTGAAGGCCGGAATCCAGAGGGGAAACCAATGAACCAATGGTCTTACTCGGTCGACGAAGACAGTTCACCACTGCTCAGATTTTGAAATTGGAGGAACCGATTAATGGGCCAGTTGTTGGAGGCGCTATTTGTAGGAAGCGAAGGCCCGAGAGGGGCTTGTAGCGTTACAAAGAATAATATATATATATATATATATATATATATATATATACATATATATATATATATATATATATATATATATATATATATATATATATATATATATATATACATATATATATATATATATATATATATTTATAAGGGTGTTCCCATAAGAACATAAAAATAAATAAATAAATTTCAATAAAGCGATTGTGAGGCATACCGTGTGGTTAGTGGCACTGCCTTATTGAAAACACTTGTCAATGATGTCAAGTGCATCGAATTTAGGCCACATATAATCTTCCAACATAACATGATAGCGCTCTCCATTGACGGTAACATGACCGTCGTTTTCATCTACGAATAAATATGGTCCAAGCACGCCTCCGGCATGAAAACTGCACCAAACAGTAATTTCTCAAGAAGTGCATGTGGGTTTGTTGCTGACTCATAACGTATATTTTGCAGATGAAATATGAAAATGGTGTATGAATTTTGATTATTGTACTTTCAAAGCCTTGCAGACCATCCCCGTAAGGGACGCTATGAGCTTCCATAAATTTTATATTAAATTACCATAAAAGACCAAAAGATGAGGTGGAAACCGTCCACTTTGATGCCTCCAGATCATAGTCATTGTGATATTCATGTTCAACAACTCCAAAAGCCTCCGAATCACGAAATTGGACTCATTACATTTGTATTTCTTCTGCTTTAGCACAACAGCTTTTTGGAAGCCTCGCTTAGAGAAAGTTAGATTATTTCATTACATATCTTGATCGTAAGTATTGGCACTTGAGAAAGTATAAGTTCAAAACTTTTCAACCAACTGATAAATATGACACTTGCCATGACAACGGCCATTAAATATTTAAAGATTAAATCATCTCTATTAATTCATCTTTATTCATATTCATTTGTGTTAACGTTGTCAATTTGAAAGTTTTATATTTCATCTTCAACATTTACTTTTTTGTAGTATTTTCAACTTTTTACTAATTTTGTAAACAGAAATTGCTTTTATCTTTCTTGATAATGGTTTTATATTCCCTTCTCCTTAGATAATAGTTAACTTATACCTACAACAATTTTAATTAAGATTTTCAAAGAAACAATAAATTTTTAACTCAAGTAACAACGCTTTAATTTCCAATACAATCTAAGCTACTACGTTTCAAAATAAACTCACCTGTCTATACTGTTAAAAAAGTAATCAGTAATAAATGCATCGTTACTCTATGATTTTGCTCACAATAAACTTAACGCAAGTACATCCAAAAATATCGAATCAAAAGTGTTTGGTACAATGCTGCCAGTCTCCTAAGTGAAAGAACCATTTGTTCTTCACCCGGGCCACCTTGGCGATCAACATGATAGCTCATTTTCTTGGCCCGATAGAGACCAGCATTTCCAGTATATCAGGGCTGGCGCCAGCAATACTGCGGCTTTGTCATGGATAACAGACACTCCTCGGGAGCTGCCACATGTCAACATCCACGGGGCAGCTCGACCGCATGGTCCCGAGGTGTACATTGATTTGAGTTGATAACTAAAATCTAGTGCGGAAACCTGCAGCTTGATATAAGTTGCATGTTGGGCATGCTTCCACATGCATATAAAGGGCCCAATGTACACCTCGGAATTCTGCGGCCAAGCTATCCCGTAGATGATGGCATGTCGCAGCTCCTGAGGAGCGTCCGTCATCCATGCCGAAACCGCAATTCCAAAATATATTGAAGCTTTAAGTGTTTAAGCTCCACATTATCTATAGGCTGTATTTTGCTTTAACATGAGTGGATTATCTGAAATTTTGAGAAGAATGACATTTTATAAAACGGTTGACATTTAAGTGTATAAATTCATAATTCAATGGATGCCGAAACTTTCGTTTTAAAAAGCGTCGACATACTTCTTTACTTGAGTATAGTAAAGTATAGCCGAATATTTTTAAGGAATTCTATTCCCCAATACCTTAGTATATATATCTTTATATACACAGATACGCGATCATTTATACAACACTGCCTTAAACGTTAACCCATTAACGCATGTCAGTGCCAAGGAGCTCTTATTGTCGGAGCTATTAAATCTCATCCAGTAATATGAGGCACAAGTAAGGGCACACTAGCCCTAGAATGTAAACAAGAAGAAAATGCATGCCTATTATCGACTGAGTGCACTTAGAGTAATCTGTGCTCCATAATATAATTTAAGGAGAATGTGCGATAGCGAGTATGATACCGATTGACATGCTAACAGTAGAGATGCTGAAGCTTTACGACAACAAAAGCGCAAACTCAAAGGTAGAGTGACAAATCTAAGGAAAACGCCGGCAAAGGAGATGGAATGGCGAATGGACATTGAAGCTTTTCCCTAATATCTCCAAAAGTAATGCAGTGGAAGGGCTAGTTTACAGAAGTATCCTTGAGGACTTGCATTCTATAGAGAGTGCCGTCCTTACGTACCCGAGGAAGCAGACGTTTCCTTTAGGTCTTTCCACGGATAACATCCAACTACACATGCACGTCTTATTTTTTATGTAATTTCAGCCGGGGTGTTCAACGCAGCCAGGGAAAAAAATAATAATAAAAATAATTATAATACCCCATTACACAACAGTCCAAATCTGGGCCTTGGCATTGAGATTTATTCTTAGGGTATCTCATTCCGTCAGCGTAACAGAATTTGAGGTAATATGGTCAATACCACGCCCAATTGTATGGTTATTACATAAATATCAAATAAGTATCCATCACAGCTGGGTGGGCTCAAATTCGATACAAAAGCTGTGATGAGAAACGAGAAGGAAAGAAAAAAACTTAGAGTGCAATAAATCGAATCTCCAGTACCGGCGGCAAAGGTACTGGAGACCGGTAGTAGAGGATATATGGCATGCAGGCACATGCCCATCATCATCCAGTAGCTGTAATGTTGTAGAAGTGGTGAGCTTGGCTTTTATAACAGATATATCTACAAGCAATCTCGAGCCCGATCGAGAAAACTCATTCAGGCATCGACCATTGTTGGCATAAAGACCGTCAAAACAAAGGAACAAACAAGAGGAAAGCCAGCAAACTGCAAAAAATAAGCCACAATAAATATCTTAAAAGGTGATGTGAGTTACGGCAAAAATTAAGTTGGCCCCATATTTTTTAGCGGAAAAATTATGAAAATCATCCCCGTAATTATTGAATATAATTGTCAGTAGCTTACAATTTACTTTTTATGTTTACATACAATATGCCCTAGAAGTTTTGAGCAGTTTAAAGTACTTAGTTTTGAAAAAATTTCAGTCGAAAGGGTTTGAACATACGCCAACTTAAAACGGCCATATCTTATTTAGCCCCCCTCCCCAAAAAACGAACACTTTTTCAAAAGCAAAACCCACAATTTTGTGCGCAATAATACTTTGCGTATCAGTAAATTTTGAGTTATTTTGAAAAGAACGCAATTTTTTGCAAAATTCAAAAATTTGTTTTTTCTCTTCAAGCATAATTTTCTCAAAATATAGTTCTTTACACCACTCAAAATTTTAGAGCATATTACAAGTACATAAATAAAGTGAATGGTAAAACGCAAATTAACCTTCAACAATCTATTATTCCATTTATATTGAGTCTAAAGACATCATAGACCCAACATCCCTTTATTTGTTACAGTCTTTATTTTTATTTTGCATTATTTTCTCGATAAAGTGAGTTATACGCGAAAAAACGTCTAAAAACGTGGTGTTTTGGTCCAAAAACGTTTCTTTCACTCGCGAATAAGTCGAAAAGTATTCACATTCAGGACAAAACTCGCTTAGAATTAGTCAATCTATTCATGCTCGGGCTTACTTTGTATGAAAAATGTGTCACCATTGGGGAGGGGTGCTATCCACCCCTCGGACAAAGGCAAACCCCGGCGTGGGGTCTACTTTGAAGTAGAGGATAAGTAGAATCGGTGTTGTTTGGCAGAACTGTATGAGAAAATGGTCATTGACTGGACTAAAAATATGATGCTTGATTTTAATTTTGGTAGCTTCTTTACATTGAATTAAGTTCTTCAAGATGATCATTTAATTTTTTCAAATGCAAAAAAGGATTTGGCCGGCTTCCAAAAGGAGCAGAGTTTATCAATTTTATACGCATTTTTTCCTTTTTTTAGGTGGCGCTTTCCAAAGAATGCTAGCATCCAAGAGTGCTCCTATCAACCGGCATTTCACCTGCGGGATTTTCCTTGGGTGCGTGAGGCAGACTAATCCTGTCGGTCAGCATTCTCCGTGCGAGGGTTTATTAAAATTGTATTAAAAATGTCGATTTGGTCACTGCTGCATTTATTATAATAACATTATGTATTATATTTGATATCATATTTGCTTTACATTTCAGAAATAAAACGTAACAAAATTTTGTACACAATGTACAAGAAAAGATCAATCTTCAAACAAATTCCGGAGAATTTGACTCAGAAGGGGGGAGAAGTCATGCATATGCCTACGCCCACTTTAAATGAAAATAAATTTGACAGAATAGACTTTTACCGTTGTGGTGATACTGTCACTTGAGAGACTCCAGCCATTGTGTTGTGGCGACATTTTGTTTATTTTTATATTTATTTTATTTGTTTTATTTAGAGTTTCCTTCTTTTGAATTAATTTTTGCGGGTAAAAACACTCGCGTTACACGGAAATAAATACAAGCGTAAAACGCCTTTCAATTTCCTTCCGACTTAGATAATTATTATCTTGTATTTTACATTTTGTTTTCTCGATATTTTAATTATTCGCGAAATTATAGAATGCAGACACAAGCGTGTAACACCTTCCGGTCTGCATCTACTTAAGCGAAGGAGGAATCCCATGCCAGCGTTTTCACGCCCTTAGCAAAGGATATTTTGTTTATACTTACAATAATATGCCAGTGTATACAAGAGAAATGAAGACTTCATTGAAGTTCTTTCCGCCTTATATAGTAACTTAAGCTAACAGTACTTTTTTTTTGACTAAGTATTTAATTTGCTGACATTTTTGCATGAATTTTATATTGCTAAATTAAACTATGGCAATGCTTAATTTATGAAAATGCTTAATAATTTTAAATTATGGTAATGCTGAATTTATGGCAATGCTTGTAAGTTTTAAATTGTCGTAATGCTCAATTTAGCACAAGAGTCCCCCATATTGAATGACGTTTGACAATCGTCTGATTTTTTTGTTGGCATAGTACACCTTCAATAATTGCGAACGTAAAATAGCATTTACTGGATATAATAAAGATGGGTCCAACTTAAACGCACGGTGTTAATTGTAAATAAAACAAAAGTTTTCAGAGAATTATGTTAATATTTTTTATTATAATAGAAGGATCTATGACAATCACGCGTAAAATAAAATATTGCCTAAATGCTTGCCACGGCTACGGTGGCATTCTTCTATCCGATGGTCCACATTTGCTGAATTGTCTCACCCTTTAGCTCTTGAGTTGTTCTTGGCTTATTGACGTAAACTTTTATTTTTAAATATCCCCAGGGAAAGAAGTCCAATGGTGTCAAATCACATGATCGTAGCGGCCAATTAACATCGCCACAACGTTCAATAGCACGGCCATTGAATTTCTCGCGCAAAAGAGCCATTGTTTCCTTGGCTGTGTGGCAAGTGGGACTGTTCTGTTGGAATCATATATCGTCTAGGTCTACAACCTTAATTTCTGGCTACAAGAAGTCCGTTAGCATCCCGCAATAGCGCACACCATTCACGGTAACTGCTTGGCCGTCCTCATTTTCGAAGAAGTACGGCCTGATGGCGCCACCAGCCCATAAACCGCACCCAACAGTCACTTTTTGTGGATACATCGGCTTTTCAACAATCACTTGTGGATTTTCATTTGCCCAAATGTGGAAATTCTACTTGTTAATGAATCCACTGAGATGAAAGTGCACCTCGTCGCTGAAGATGATTTTCGCATCAGTGATGTTCGTGAGATGTTCAATTGTTGGACACAACGACGAGTCGGGGTTGATGGCTCTTCTGCCAGACTATCGCAAACAACAGCAATGTTTTCCGTGATTTCACTTTTCCTACAGACCCAGTTTGCTGAAATTCGCCCACAATCCTTTCGATTGTGGACACATTTGGTCGATTATGCTGACCAAAAAAATCACCAAGTGCATGATTTGAACGCCCGTTTTCATGAAAGACTTCAACAACCTTAACGCGCTGCTCAAGCATGTACCTTTCCACGGTTGAATTTGTCGAACACTGAAACAAAGACATGTCAAATTAATTTGGGCAAAAGCTTCTTGTTAAGGTATGACTCGCAATTGAAACCGTGCATTATGGTTGGACCACCCTTGACATGCTCAAAGTAATTCTCTTGTCTATCAAAAACTAGTTTTCACACGCATTGCGTAACTGATCTGCTATCAAATAAAGGTATAAAACTTAAGCATATGCGTTGTATCAAGTCCCAGTCTAATTTGTAGTTGCTAATTTTTACGTTATTTGCAAAATTTGCCTAAATAAATTCTGACTTAAAAGTGCTGTCAGTTTGTTTAATTGAAGTCAGTTTTTTTCATATCAAAAGCTCCCACGGCATACATAAATAGCTTGTACATTTATAGAGTGGCCAACCAAAACTTTCAGCAAAGTACTGAGACGTGTTTGCTGCCATGTTAAAATATGCATTCATTTCATGAAGTTGCTAGTAGACTGGCAGATAACGCTGCTGGAGGTATCACGTTCTTGTTTCGTATTTCAGTGTTTTCAGGAGAAAGCTAATTTACTTTATAAATAGCGGAACAAACCCATATGAAAGTATAGATTTTACTGAGGTATAATCTATGTTTATAGCGTTTGAATGTCCGTTTTTTGTCAACAATGCTATCAAATACTGTAGAGATAGAATATTATGCTTAAAAAAAAAGACGCTACTTCACCATATAAATTTGCTCTTGCTACCTTCTGGTAGAAAATATCTAAGGTATACTGTAAATTTTAATGCTAGCATCTGGATTTGATTCCCACCCCAGTGGCATGTGTAGACTTTTCAGACTTTGAAACTGAATCAATACATAAAAACATAGTAATGTGAAATTGTGCAGAGTGGGAGTATGAAAGAAGCAGTGGATGTATTTGAACACAAAGTGCTCACAACAAAGACATGTTTCGGCTGTTGGCAACCTCTAAAAAAGAGAAGTCAACCAGTGCTATAGGTGTCAAAGATTCGATCATTTGGTTACCATTGTATCATGTAATACAGATATGGAAAGTGTAAAAATGTCCATGCTCTCGGCAGTTACAAACTGGTTCAGATGGAGCCAAAAAAATATACAGTGTGAACTGCGGTGCATTTTTACATCCAGCATCAATTTGAAAATACTCTCTATATCAAGATGCAAAGTTCAGGTTCAACACAAAACAAATACAAGCACACCACAGTCTTATTCCTTGTAGCTCCGTAAGGCCCGGGGTCTTACTTGCACTCGCTGCTAGAGGACCAGCAGACAACAACGTGAATAATCTTAATAATTTAAGTGGTCTAAATCGGTCTACAGCTTAAGTCACTTTCAACAAGAATTAACAAACAAGATGAAAAAATCAATTTATTGCTTCAAAGCATAGAGAAAAATGTCTCTGAATAACTTTTCATTCAGTCATGTTCCCGTGGTCGGGCTTCAATCAACGTAAACTCCATTATGAAACTACATTGACGTGACTATCTTCTGGAATTCCTCGTCGAACAAAAGCCTGATAATATGCTTTCAACTGAAAGTCATCGTTCAATGATTTTTAATTCGTAAGAAACGATAGGGCAATTGATGATGGGGTAGGTGGCCCTGAGATATTGGTTAGAAGGCCTTATTGTTTCAAAATCGTTGACAAAGTCAAATTCAAAAGCTTTGAAATTCTTTTAGTCTCCATCATCAAAATTTCACTGCAAGGTGGGAATAACCTCTTCGTTATATTCGCCTTTGCAACTGGTCGATACTACTTCAAATTCAAGGAGAAGCTAGATTCCTTGTTCAAAAGACTCGAATTACAGAGGATGCTGTAATATTATTATCGCCAGTGACCTGAGTGTCCGACATACATTATGGCTGGATGCCAACAATAATCCAAGAAGTGTATTCCTGAAATTATGGATAACAGAGAACCAAATTAAATACAGGTGCCATCTATATAGGTTCCAGCTGCCAACATACCTTAGGACTAGTTCATATTTGTTTGTTTGCATTACTGACGCAAGACTTGAATTCAGATTTAAACTGCATGTACTCCCTTACAATAGCAACCATTACACAATCGTAATGGGATAAATAAACAAAGGGATGATGTGTTTTCCTCATTCCAGTTCAACATGAAAATCATAGGTTGCATTACGAAAAATTTACACATGAGATTATGTTGGGAATACTAGAAGCAATGACTTACCTCTAATGATGAGAACTCTTGCCAAATGCTTCCTAGTTACAAGAATCTGAACGACAATGAAAAATATCTTTATTTGTCAAAGGAAGAGAAGCACACATTGGAAACGATTGAGAAAGTAGTTCCCAAGGTTAAGTATCGAAGCAATATGGAAGGATATGAAACGTGAACCATCGCAAGGTTAACAAGATTGAAAAGCCTTCTTCTCACATGCGTGGACTTAACCCATCGCTCGTCGGCTCTGTAGAAATTACACCTGATGAATGTTTGGAAATTAGCCCGTTCATACTTAAGGAGAAAGGTCAGCACTGGATTGATGGACAAACCTGGGGAGTCCACAGCGCTTTCATGAAAGTGAAAAGCTTATTCTATTAGAAGTCTCGAGTGAAGGTATTAAATTTGAAAGTCGCTAGTGATGAGATAAATCTTCTCGGTTGGGCTGGTATAGAAATTGGTAGAATGACTCCAGGTAGAAACGGAGTAGGACTATATGTGATGGATTGCAGAAACTTGCCCTGATTGGAACTCATTATGAATTGGCTCCTATATATTCCAACTTCAAACCAAATCTGATTCAAGCAGAGCTTGAACCTTATTAATTCAGCTATGAAGAGATTTGTTTCTTATTTGGCTGGTTAAATGACAAGAAATCTTGCAATATTGACAATATTCCAAATACAGTTCTCTGGAATTCGCCTAAAGTTGCTTTAAAAGAATTATTGCATATTGTTCAACAACATGTTGAGTCATTTGTATTTTCCAAATTATTGAAAAATGGCAAAGGTATTCCTGATCTTGAAGAATCTTCTTGCCTTAAAAGCTATTGCCTGATTAGTTTGCTGCCTTGTATCAGCAAAGTGTTTGAAGTAATACGGAACAAATCATTAAACGCCCATATTGGAAGAAATGAATTGATGCCAAATTGATTTTCGTGCCACGTATTCGACCATACGTGGCGTTCAAGAAGCCATCTATAAAATCATCCAGCACATTTGGCAACAGAAACACAAAAAAGTTGACAAGCTGCAGTGCGAAAACCAAAGAGGCATATTACTTCTTTGTACAGTGTGCAAAATATTTTCAAAGATCTTCCGAAATAAAAGCAAGTCATATGCCCATAATATTATTGGAGAGAATCAAGGTGGCTTTAGAGCAAGTAGATGGACGATAGACCAATTTTTAACTGTTAAGCAGGTACTTGAAAATCGCTGAGAGATCAACAGAAACGTACATCAAATTTTCATTGGCTTTAAGCAAGCATACAATAGTATTGAACGTACCGTATTGTACCAAATAATGCTTTGCTTTCGTATCCCAGCCAAATTAATCTGTCATACCAAAATGACAGTGATGTCGACATCCTACCAAGTCTGCATCAGTAACCAACTTATCGACGCCTTTAACGCAAATATTGGACTAAAGCAGGGAAATGGGCTGGCCCCATTACTATTTAATTTAGCTCTGGAATATATCGTTAGAAAGCTACCTGTTGATATAAGAAGTACGTTACTATCCAAGTTGAGCAAAGTGATATATTTTGTCACGGTCGTTACAACTGCCAACTAACTTTTCCTGAAACCCAACAGCAAAGCAAAACTAGTTAGGCTACAAATCAATGACAATATAACAAATTCATGACGCAGTCAAGGAAAAATATATCAGTTGCCCAAAATATCACACTTTGTAATTATAATATAAAAAATGTAGGCAAATTTGTATATTTTGGCGCTAAAATAACGAGAACTGGTAATAAAAGAGACGAAATACGCAGAAGAATACAGCTCAAAAATAAAATCTTTTATTCAGTTTTGACGATCTTGAGGAGCTATTGCGTACACAATAACAAAGCTTCAAGTATACAAATCTGTGCTAAGACCTGTGCTACGCTATAGGTGTGAAACATGGACCCTAACCTAAGCAACCACAATTCGTCCTGAGGCGAATAATCAGAGCGAAGCTAACTGAGGACCAATAGTTAACTCGATACAACCATGAGCTGTATGAAATTTTTGACGAAACGGAAGTCTCAGCGATTATAAGACTGTGGAAGCTACAATGGGCTTGCCTCATGAATCGTATAGACGAACAACAGATACCTAAAAAGGCACTCGTCTGGTGAATTGAAGGGAGGAGACCAGTGGGGGAACCGAGGAAATGCTGGTCTGACTCGGTCATCGTTGTTTGGATTTACCAATTGGAGGACGCGGTCAATGGACCGAGATGGTTGGAGGCGTTTTTTGCAAGTAGAAACGACCTGAGGGAGGCTGTAACCCTACAAAGAAGAGGAAGATTCAACCATACACGTGATATCGAAAATAATTTCAGGCATCTGTTGGAAAATAATTGATAGGGAATGTATTCGAGCACATCTTATTGATATGGAGAAAACCTTTGATACGGTGTGGATAGATGGACTAATTTTTAAACTCCTTCAGGACAGATTTTCTTCACACCTTGTTGCCATAATGTATAATACATATATTGTATGGGAAATCGTTTGCTGTAACTGATGGAAATCTGATATCAATGCTTGACTTCAATATCTTAAATGGTATACTGTAGGACGAAGTTGCTGCACCTCTGCTCTTTTCAATATTCACTTGCAAGCTGTTGAACGGCTTTGATTTTAACGCTAACGGCAGACTGGAAAGCTGCAATGTTTCAGAGCAATCTTCAAAAAATGTTTAATGATTTGTAGCACTTCGCCGACAATTTGCAAATGCAAGTCAATCCACAAAAGTGCAAAACAATTTGGTTTTGAGCAACGCTGAAATGGACCAGCCAAGATCTGAAACATGACTGGAAGGACTTCCACATCATGTGTTGTGAGGGTAGTTCTGAACGGGTCCCACATTCCTTATTTTATACCTCAGTGTTCATCTCAATCAGTATCTGTACTATACTGAACATTGCAAAATCATGCTCAGTGAAGCAGAGAAAGCAGTCATGTCCCTCCAACGATTCTTTTAATTTACAAACATTGACCAAAAGGTTAAGGTTATCTCTTATAAGACTCTGCTTAGAGTAGTTTTGGCATATGGATGTCAGATCTGGTACAAACAGAGTGGTAGTTCTGTGGAAAGATTACGATTTTTCGAAAGGAAATGTCTTCGTGCATGTGCTAGTTTGCACAGAAAGCCTGAGATGGATTGGAAGCACTATATATTGAATGAAAGAATTTATCAAACTGTTAAGGTGATGAGAGGCAATGTCTTCTTAATGAGACTTCTTCTATAACTGTGAGTAAAAACCCCTGAATTTCACGGCCGTTCCACCCTATAAACGGATATATTGAGATTTTTTTGACTACTGTCTTCGTTCCTCTAGAATCATTCGCGTATTTGAACATGAATTGATATGTTTTTAATTCTGTTGTTATCATAATGATATATAATATTTATAGACAGGCCACCGAAAAGAAGATAAAATATCCCCGAGATTGAGTTCACAAGACCAAAAATTCCAATAGAGATTTGCTAGATATTGAGGAAAATTAGGGATTGGTCTCAAAATTTAGCATAGGTATATTGTTATGTTTATTTTATTAGGTTTAGAGATAAGGCTTAACACTTAGGTTAGGAATATTTAGATAGCATTATATTAGTATAGTATAATGTTGTTGGTTGATTTTTTTTAGAAACACTTCTAACATATTTGATGTAGGATAACAGCTCATTATTCTGGTGTGTTAATATTATAATTAATTTTTGAAACGTGCTGATTGTTTTTCTCCTTTTTACAATTTATAATAATCATACAATAATTTTTATAAAATTGAATTTTATATTGGTTTTGATTAAATGTTTTTGATAAATAATGTATAAATTTAGGGAGCCGATTGGGCAACTAAGTTTTATTACTAGTATTTTTATCGTTTGGGGATAAAGCACTTTTGAATATTGAATAAAGCTTTTTTGAATTGGACTTTGAAAATTCAATACATTTTATGAATTTTTATGGATTCACCTATATCGAATTGCATAAATTTACGTAAATTGCAATGTGCAGGCTATGTCAAAAAAATGGAAGAAACCCGGCCACCCAAAAAAACATTACAGTGTAGAACTCACGGCAAACGTTCAGCGAGAAGGCCAAAAACTTGAGGGGAAGACATAAAAGAGCTTGTAATAGCTCCTGGATGGGAGTGATCAGCTGACAGACGAGGTCGTAGACCCGTGATGATTAGAAGAGATTAATGCTGGAAACTGAGACGCGGCTTGGGTTGTCGTACCATATATGATGATGAGAAGTCTAGAAGGACTCTCACTGGTTCTTATTTCACGGTAATGTGAATTCATATTGTGCTGACTTTAAGTATAAATAAAGTAAGAATTTTGATTGTCCGAGAATGCTTTCACTAAATTTCAGGCCATGCCGAGAGAAAATATTTCCATCCGTCAGTTTTTGAAGCAGTTGTAGATCTTTTTCACTAGTTGTAAGTTGACAATCGTATTATAAAAGCCAAACCATGTGTATTATACAAGCCAAGCCAAGCCTATGCAGACGACATCAATATTTTGCCACCGTCATTAACAATTGGCAAAGAACTCTTCCTGAAACTCGACAGCGAAGTAAAACTTGTAGGGCTACAAACCAATGAGAATATAACAAAGCTCATGATGAAAGAGACATAATATGCAGAAGAATACAGCTCGCATATAAAATGTTTTATTAAGTTTTGACTATCTTGAAGACCAGCTGCATAAGCAGGAAAAGAAAACTCCAAGTATGCAAATCTGTAATAAGACCTGTGCTATGCTATGGGTGGAAAACAAGAACCCTACCCCACTATCCACAAACGTATTGAACACCTTCGAGAGATGGGTCCTGAGGTGAATAATCGGAGTGAAGCTAGATGGGGAGCAATGGAAAATTCGATACAACCATGAGCTGTATGAAATTTTAAATGAGGTGGAGGTCTCAACGATTATAAAACTACGAAAGCTTTAATGGGCTGCCCTCATAAATCGTATGAAGGTACAACGGATACTTTAAAAGGCATACATTGAGAGAACTGAAGGCTGGAGACCAGTGAGGGAACCAAGGAAACGCTGGTCTGACTTAGTCAATGAAGACAGTTCATCGCTGCTCGGATTTCGAAATTGGAGGAGGCGTTTAATAGACCGTTGGAAGCACTTGTTGCAGAAACTGATGGCCCGAGTGGGGCTGTAGTGCTACGAAGAGGAAGATCTAATAGCATTTTGGTTTATTACGCCCAAGTTGATCAGCGTCATATCAACTTAATCGTTGAATAAATGAATATTGACGGACCTTTCTAGCCTAACAATTCATTAGTTTGGTCATCATAGTTTGCCCTAACGCTATCGTAAAAAGAAGTACGATTTTGATCTAATCAATGTTATCATTTTTGGCATCTCTATAATACGCATCTTTGCATCCGAGATGCTTGACCTCATTCCTCAGTGCGAAATTCTCAACTTTCTGCGATTGATTTTTACTGAGTAAAAATTTCCCTTGTATTCTTCACTTTAACGTTCATCTGAATAGTCGAAGCCCTTCAATTCTTTCCATATACTCGTATACATCACATTGTGCATTATCAGGAATTATTAATGATAAAGTTTTATTTTATTGCTTATGTTGTTGCTCCTCCCTCCCCTCCCCCCCCCCCCCCATTTCCCGAGAAAGTGGGTAATCTGGCTTTAGAATTAAGCGACATCAGCCACCCCTGTATCTCAAGAATCAGTGCAGATAGACACATTTTCCAGGTGGCATATTTTATTGCCCTTCACAATGATGTAACAGAAGAAAAATTTTTTGAATGTAAATAGTCCTATTGGATATCAAGTATAAGGATTTAGTACCAAGTGCTTAAACTGTAGTATCGATGTCAAAATCAGCGGAAGAAGTGAAAACATACCAGACCAAAAATCTGAAAAAATCACAAAGATAAGTCTTGATCTGATATGAAGAATTGAAATTCACTCAAACTTGTAGTTGCCAATTTAATATTTTCCTGAATAAAATTATATACATGCCTCACAAATCAATGGTGACTCTCAATGAACCTCTAAAATACCCCGTGGAGCCAATGCCAAGATAGTCTCCCGGGCTTCTCACTGTGCAACAAAGATCCCGGTAAATTTCAAAAAATAAGAAAATTTCTACGTGAGCTGAATCATTTGTAATCTTCTTAGTCCACTTGCACAGACCTACCAGTGCTTGTAGAATCACTTGCTATCTACTATTTGAGAAATAATTTCTTTTAGCATCGTAGGAGAGAGAAATCAATTCTCAGCCATTTAGCCGAAATCTCTTGGAGTACCTAAAAACCCCTTTTAACATATGAAGGAGATAATCCTTGCTAAGCTAGAAAAAGATCTTTCTACAAGAAAAGTCCATGAATGTATCAAAGGTCACCTGGAATCCCTAAAAGGCTACACAAAGACTTGTGTTCGCGCAGCAAAGAAAAAATAGTTTTCTCATGTTACTTTAGCATTTTATTCCTGGCGCATGAAAGTTGCTTTCTACTATGTTGGTACTGTTCCTCTAAGTCAAAACGTACAGATCTAATCTAAGTTACCTCATTGAAAGAAGTACTCTCAATCTACATGCGGCGAGGCTCTTCCCTTCAGTTTAAAATAAGCCTTGATCCACAAAAAGCTTCTCTGAGGTCTTTCACTTTGACTTTTTATCAAGTACCGTTTGTTGTTTTGTTATGACTTTTTGTGTCTTTTTGTGACTTCTTGCACACAAAAATCTTCTAGAGAAAAATTCATTCAGAACATAATTTATGATCATCTTTCTTTATTCGTTCTGCTTTACTTTTCAAAATGCAAATGCCAAAAGAAGCCCACTTCAACACAATCGGTCTCTATGTAGATTCCATTATATGACCCATCACTAGATTGCTTAGTATTACATTTGCTTGGAGAACACAATGTTAAGATAGAACTGCTTTAATACACAAAGTGCAATTGCTGTCCGGCAACATCAAGAAGAAAGGCTAATCCAAAAAGCGGAATACTTTCTAAAAAGAATAAAATCGACATGCAATTTGCCAAAAACCAGCAAAGATGTAAAAATTAGGCTCCTTGAACTAGAGGAGCCTCTAGACTGCATAGGGCATTATCAGAAGGGTTGGTTAATAGTGAAAAAAAGCCAGAAGGCCAAAGAAGAACAGAAGGCTAAAGAAGAACTGAAGCCAAGCTTAAAGTGTACGTGCAGATACCCCCACCATAAGACATCAATAAAAGAATGGAATCTAGCCCAATTGAAGGAGTTCGGGATAAAAGAAGGAAAGAAGAGGCACTTGATGGATATCAAATATTAGATCAGAAGTTCTAGCCAGTGCTGACAAAAGAGCAAAGAAAACCATAAAGCAACTCCTTCAAAAAGTGCCAGAAAATAAAGTCGATATGGCCACCAAGCAAGAAAAATGACCTGAAGCCAAAGAAGAGTGAAAAAAGCCATGATAAAGTTCATAAAATCCCATGCTTACCGATGCTATATAGGAGAACTGTGGGATATCAAGAGAAATGCAAGGCCCAAAGACACCAATAACAGCAACTAAAGCAGTACAATCAACGCATTTGGGCCACAAACTGGTCACATTCAGAGGATATGCTCACAATAAAGAAGTATTTTGTGACGAAGTAAAGAAGTTCCTCGGCCACAACGCAGCTGTAGCCTCGCTCAAACCGATGACAACGATCGAAATAAGAAAAGTAGAATGCATCATGGACCTGACTGTCGTAGTAGAGGCCATCAAGAGGCAGCTCCCTAGGTGGCCAGGATCAAAGTAACGCATGACCATAATAGGCATAACCAAAAAGTACGCCGGACACTTTCTAAATAAGGGCAAAGTAAGATAGGGTATTAAAGCGAAATTTTTCAAAATCTGGCTGATAAAAGTTCACGCCCCGACCGAAGTAAAGGACAGAGAAATGAAGGAAACGTTCTACAATCACAGGGAAAGACTCGTTGACATCATTTCAACGCTAAGGTTGGCAATGATATATCTCATCAGGGAACGACTGGAGGAAATAGCCTCCACAGCGATACAAATGGTAGCGGCCAGCTCCTGATTGACTTTGCATGTAGCAGAAAACTAGCAATAGTTTGGACTTGTTTCTCACATCGACGCATTCAGAAAATTACCTGTGTATCACCGGATGGCAAGATACAAAACCGGATCGAACATGTTCTGATCCAACAACGTTGGGCCTGGAGTATATAAACCGAGGAGTCAATTGTAACTCAGATCACATTACTTGACCAAATTAGCCTATCGATGTCGTATGTCAAAGGCATATTCGGCGAAGACCAGCCCGCTCCAAAAATTTGACATCGAAAGGCTCCAAACGGCGTCGTGGCCAAAAATTTCACGGAGACCCTCGACAATCAGCTGGCTCCAATCTTATCAGACGCATCGTTAAAGACCGTGGTAGAAGAACCAATCGGACGTCAAGCCCAGTGTTATAGAAATGATTGGTGCGATGATGAGTGCCAAAATACGTTAAACAAAAAGAATCAGGCGTACAATGTATACTAGGTAAGAAAACCAGGGTGAAGAGAGGCATCAGATTTTGAAATTTGAGGGCGCTGTCAATGACCGAGACAATTGGTGGCGCTATTTGCAGGAAGCGAAGGCCTGAGAGAGGCTGTAGTGCTCGGAAGAAGAAGATACTATGTTATATTATATTGTATATATATATATATATATATATATATATATATATATATATATATATATATATATATATATATGTATATATATATATATATATTTATATGTACATATATATATATATATATATATATATATATATATATATAGAAACATATATGAATGTATATATATATATATATATATATATATATATATATATATATATATATATATATATATATATATATATATATATATATATCTATATATATCTATATATAGAATATATATTATAATATGCATACATATATATATATATATATATATATATATATATATATATATATATATATATATATATATATATCTATATATATATGTATATATATATATATATATATATACACACATATATACATATATATATATATATATATATATACATATATATATATATATATATATATATATATATATATATATATATATATATATATATATATATAGTATATATATCTATATATAAAATAATAGGGGTATTCGTGCGTTTTTTTCGAAAATTGAAGCCTCATTGTCAAAAATTGCTTTTAGACGACCGGG
Organism: Odontomyia ornata; assembly: GCA_963969285.1. Lineage (NCBI taxonomy): Eukaryota > Metazoa > Arthropoda > Insecta > Diptera > Stratiomyidae > Odontomyia > Odontomyia ornata. The sequence continues at coordinate 267,116,690 of OZ017739.1, forward strand.
AATGGTTTGTTGAGCGACACCAAGTGATTTTGCAAGTTTGGGATGGATCTTGGTTCGATTCGTGATCTTCAAACTTTTTTGACTGGCCGGGCCGTTCATTGTCCTCCAAGTCAAAATTTCCACTTTTAAACCGTGCAAACCACTTCTGGCACGTACGCTCAGCTAGAGCATGCACACCATACACTTCCACCAAAATACAATGACTTTCGGCAGCCTTTTTCTTCAATGAAGAAGTACTCCCCGCAAAAACACTTTGTTCGGCACAAAATTCGACATTTTCAGAGTAAGAAAAAGTATTGTTGTTTACGCTTCAGTTAAATAACACATACTGATTCTGAAACTATATGACAGTAGCTTTCCAACACATATTTGGAAAGGTGAATCATTGGAATAAAAATGTTAGAAAACCGCATGAATTAACCAGTATACCTATTATATATATAATATACACACACACACAATATATACACAATCCGGATCAAGCTGCGACACCAACGGAGGCCAGTGTAAGACTGGGGGAGGGAGAAGTTTTGCAGTTGGCCGACGCCACTTCAAACGCGACCCAAGCGATAGAAGCAAAAGGGCTAGGAAACGGGGGCCTCTCCCAAGAGGTGGCGCCAAATAACACAATCGCCCTTGACCGCGCCGAAGAGGAGCGGCTTACTCGGAAAGCGGGGAATATCGTCAAACAACTGAGGGCTGCCTGCGAAGTGCAGAAAAACATAGGCAAGAGTGTCAAGAATGGCATTCTTGAACTGGAGGAGCTTTTTGGCCGCATAACGCACTACAGGTGGAGGTGGCTTGCAACCGAAAAGCACCAAAAAGACACGCTCTCCCTCGACGCATCAGTGGGTCCTAGCAGCAGCAAAAGAATGGCCGGTAGCCCAATTGAAGGCGACTGTGAGAAAAGGAGGAAGGACGAGACCATAAACGAAGTTGACACTCCAGGCGAGGAGTTTCATGTGGTGCGAAACAAGGCAGCGAAAAAAGCGGCCAAAAAGCTACTCCTAGAAAAAACAGACAAAGAGCTCAACCATGAAAAGAACAAAGAACCCCCCGATATACCGCAGAAAACAAAAAGCAAACCGCGGCGCAAACCCTTGCGAGAGGCACTGCTTATTAAACCCACTAAGGGCCAAACCTACGCAGATGTCCTCCGTGAAATTAAAGGAGCGGTCAAGCCAGACGGCACCAAAACTGCCATCAAAGCAGTTCGACCAACCCGGACCGGTGGCTTGCTGGTGGAATTCGGGCCAGAGGCCACAAACAAAGATGCATTCCGTGACGCGGTTCAAAAGGTTCTTGGAGATGCGGCAACGGTTGCCTCGCTCGAACCAATGGCCACCGTGGAAATCAAGGACCTCGACTGCGTCACGGACAAAGCTGAAGTAGAGGATGCCATTAGGAGGGAGTTCCCCAGCTTAAGTGAAGTCAAGGCAAGATTGACACGTGAAAACACAAGGGGGCAACGCATGGCTATTGTCGAACTAGCTGATAAAGACGCCCAGCAAATCCTGGCGAAGGGCAAAATTAAGATAGGTTGGGTGATCTGCAGGATACGGAGAAGAGCGATCCCTATCTGCTGCTTCAGATGCCTCGAATACGGACACATCGCGTATGGCTGTAGGGGACCCGACAGGAGATCTCTGTGCTACAAATGTGGTGAAACGGGGCACAAAAGGAAGGAGTGCACGAACGAGGCAAAATGCATTCTTTGCAAGGATGCTAAGCTAGCACGCGGCGACCTCAAACATGAGCCGGGGACAGGGAGATGCCGGGTTTTCAAGGAGGCCCTAGCTAAAGCCAAATCGATACTCAAATGATCCGTATCCTGCAGGTCAATTTGCATCGAAGCACAAACGCCCAGGACCTACTTGAGCAGTTTGCGAGGGATAAGAAAGCTGACCTCCTGTTGCTGAGCGAGCAACATCATAACAAGGACTCGCAAGCGTTTTACCCTGACAAATCTGGTACCTCGGCCATCTGGGTTCGAGACAGTGCCCGCCTTCAGGTGCAGGGCCATGGACGCGGGGATGGTTTTGTGTGGGTGCGGTGTTCAGGGATAACATATTTCAGTGTTTATCTGACGCCTAACGAGGCAATGCGATCCTTCCGAACAAAACTCGATGCCCTGGAGGACGCTGTCTCGAACACAGAGGGCCACATGCTGGTCGGGGGAGACTTCAACACTAGAGCCATCGAATGGGGTATGCCACAATCCGACCCAAGGGGAAAGCAAATCTTGGACATGGCGGCCAGAACAGCGCTTTTTGTCCTAAATACTGGTAACACCCCTACTTTCCGCCGCTGGGGTTGCGTAGGAACCATACCCGATATGACACTCGCTTCGGAGTCCCTGGTACCTAGAGTACGCAACTGGCGAGTACTAGAGGACTACTCGGCTAGTGATCCCCAGTATATAGCTGTTGAGATTCACGACGGTGCCACTCTGCGTGCATATGCCCAAACTTCAATCCTTGGATGGAGGACTGGGAGGATGGACGTCGAGAAGTTCACTGACGCGCTTACGGCAGGCGCACCGTTGCTGGGAGCTCCGCCAGGGAGTGGAGGGCCTACAGCCAAGGACTTGGTGAACTCAACTATGAGTACCATCATAGCTGCTTGCGAGTCTTCCATGCCCCGCCGGAGACCCCGACATGGTAAGCCTCCAGTATACTGGTGGTCAAACGACATCGCCGAACAAAGAAGCGAGTGTCACAAACTTCGGCGAGAGGCCCAGCGGGCGCGAACACGGGAGGAGGCAGACACTAGGCTAGCAGCATACAGGTCCGGCAGGAAATATCTTCGCAGGCTTATTAACAAGAGCAAGGCCCGATGCTGGCAAGACCTCGTGGACGATGTAAATAGGGATCCGTGGGGCCTTGGCTACAAGCTGGTCATGGGGAAACTTGGTGCCCTACGGAAGCCTTGTATACATGACGTGGAAAAGATGGACGCGATAGTGCGGCGACTCTTCCCCGCCCACCCCGTCCATGTTGACGCTGTCCATGGTGAAACAGCAATCGAGTGCCCACTCTTCACACAGCTGGAACTGGAGGAGGCAGTCCTCTCCCTGAAAGCGAGGAAGGCTCCAGGTCCAGATGGTGTTCCAGCTGAGGTTTTGCAGCTCATCTATCACCATTGGCCTAACTTGCTGCTCAGCACATTCAACGCTTGCCTACGGGACGGGGTTTTCCCGGTACGATGGAAGGTGGCGAGGCTCGTGCTGGTCAGCAAGGGGAAGGGAAATCCCGAATCGCCATCTGCATACCGCCCGTTATGCATGCTAGACACGGGTGGGAAGGTGCTAGAGAAACTCATCAAGGGAAGACTCACTGACGCGATTCGTGCTGCTGGGGACCTATCTCCTCGGCAGTACGACTTTAGAGCAGGACGTTCTACCATCGATGCGATTGCAGAGGTGGTGAACGCGGTCCAAAAGGCAGACGCATATAGTCACACCAAGCGACGAATCGTCCTGTTGGTGACACTCGACGTCAGGAATGCCTTCAACTCCGCTAGATGGGTGGATATTCTGGATACGCTGGAAAACTCTTTTCAAGTTCCAGAATATCTAATGCGGGTTTTGAGGAACTACCTAAGGGACCGAAGCCTGCTCTACGACACGACACAGGGCCAACGAAGGATGGAAATTACATCGGGTGTTGCCCAGGGATCTATCCTTGGTCCGGACCTGTGGAACGTGTCTTACGACGGGCTACTGAGACTTGAGATGCCAGATGAGTCGCGCTTGGTCGGCTATGCAGATGATGTTGCGGCTCTGGTCGCCGGACGCACCGTTGAACAAGCGCATCTTAGGCTAGGTATGCTAATGCGCCGAGTGAGGGACTGGATGACTGCTCGCGGGCTCAGTTTAGCACTGGAGAAAACCGAAGTGGTCATCTTGACAAAAAAGAGAATCCCTAGAGTAAGGATGATCAGTATTGGAGATATACAGATCGAATCGAAGCCAGCGGTGAAGTACCTGGGGCTACTGATCGACTCGAAGATGAGTTTCTCTGAGCAAATCAGGGCAACGGCTGAGAAAGCTGCTTCGGGAATATCGGCCCTGAGTCGACTTATGGCCAACGTAGGGGGACCCAGCCCATCAAGAAGACGCCTCTTGATGAGTGCTGTAGGGTCAGTGCTACTGCACGGAGCAGAGGTATGGGGCGACGCTCTTAGCAAGGAGGTATACCGAAAACGATTGGCACAGGTACAGAGAAGAGGAGCACTGAGAATTGCATCTTCGTATCCAACAGTCTTCGACTCGGCGGTGAGAGTGATTGCAGGCGTGATACCTGTCGCCCTCCTTGCTAGAGAGCGCCGCGCTATTAACCTGCGTCGAAACGAGGATGCGAGGGAGATCGTTGTCCGCGAGGAGAGACAACGCTCGCTCAACGATTGGCAGCAGTCTTGGAGGAATTGCACGAAGGGAAGGTGGACTGCGCGCCTCATCCCGGATGTGAGACCGTGGCTGAATCGAAGGCATGGTGAGACTGACTTCTATCTGACCCAGCTTTTGAGCGGGCACGGGTGTTTTCAGTCTTACCTGCACAAGATCGGCAAGTCACGGTCTCCCGATTGTCGGTTTTGCCCAGGAGAGGAGGACAATGCCTGTCACACATTTTTTGCGTGTACCAAATGGGCCAGGCTGCGAAGGGAACTCTACATGGAGACGGGAGAGCTCACCCCGGATAATATAGTTGCGGTGATGCTCGAATCGGTTGACAAATGGAACCAGGTGGCACATTATGCTCGGGCAGTCCTAAAATATAAAAGGGACTCACAGCAGCCGGAGGCACTGGGGCTGGGGGATCGCTCTTCTGGCAATTCCTCTTCCCCCTCCCCTCCCGCTAGGAAAGGGACTCCCCAGCTTGAAGGCGCCCCACGGCGTAACAAAACGAGACCTGGCCCGAAGTAATGTGTCAAACGGTTCCAGGCTAGGTTCTCAGATTGACAGGGGAGGTGTTTAGTGGGTAGTCCAAAGGTATCCTCCATGGGAGTCCCACACTGCCAGACTCGGCGGACATAAATGCCTTCACCTCCCTACCACAAAAAAAAAAAAAAATATATATATATATATATATATATATATATATATATATATATATATATATATATATATATCTATATATATATATATATATATATATATAGATATATATATATATATATATATTATAATACATATATATATATATATATATATATATATATATATAGATAAATATCTATATATATATATATATATATATATATATATATATTATATATATATATATATATATATATATATATATATATATATATATATATATATATATATATGTATTTTTATATATATATATATATATATATATATATATATATATATATATATATATATATAAATATCTATATATATGTTTATTTATATATACATATATATATATATATATATATATATATATATATATATATAAGTACATATATATATATATATATATATATATATATATATATATATATATATATATATATATATATATATATATAAATATCTATATATATGTTTATTTATACATACATATATATATATATATATAAGTACATATATATATATATATATATATATATATATATATATATATATATATATATACGAGTATATATATTGAATCAAATTGTTGTGAAGTGATCATTACTGATACATGTCGATTATTTAAGGCGCGATCGAAAATTCTGTACGAAATTCGTGATGTATTATGTACTGCTTCCTTCAATTATGGGGCAAAAGTGTAAAATATTGAAGCTGTATCATCGCTGACTAGGGGCTTTAAAGCAGCTACCAAGAAAACTAGCTCTGTTAGTGCAGTTGACATAAGCAAGTGAGCTGTTCCAAAAAAAGCCTCCTCAGCAGAAGCATTTGAATCATGCCTGTCAATAGGCACATTTAAACTGCCTTCAGCAACAATAACAACGTGTGGTGTCATTCACAACAGCAGCAGTTAAATTCAAAATTCTCTCCAGCAGCAGCCCTTCCTTCGGCAGCTAGGTCTGCATACACTTCACATCTTCTCTGAGGCAGTTGCCATTCATCCACCGATTTCTGTGGCATACTCTTTATGGGTTGCAGCTCCGGAACTACGAGTTTTTATGTCCAGATTGGCAAACAATACTTCTCCTGATGAGATGAAATCATATGTTCTCAATAAACTAGGTACTCAGCCCAGCTTATTTACTTGCACCAAATTAACGCAACTTAATCTGAATAATCGTCTCATTGCATAATTTAAACTGACGCTGACTTAGGAAGGGGAACTTTGCCAGAAGCATATGATTCCACAACAACTATAATCAAACTATTTACTAATAATGTCGATGACTACAAAATTTCCTTATATTATCGAAATGTAAAAGACTTAAGTTTCATGCTAAAGTCTCTGTCTTTATCGCATGCTTTTAGGAATGATGACCCGGTATATTTATCTGAATCATGATTAACTAATAGTGTTGAACTATATCCTAATCACGCAGAAGTGCGGTACGATCATGATAGATATATCTCAGTGAAAGATAATGACGGTGGTGTTTTTATTATCTTTTGCAACGTCTTTTCAGAAATAGCTCCTGCAGATCTCCTTCTGTCTCTTATTGAATGTGTTGCTGTTAAATTAAAAATTCTTCCTAATCATTTTTTACTGTCTTCTGCCCTTATATCCCTTGTAAATCTCCCGTTTTTGTAGACGACGTGCGACAATTAAGTAGTGAGACTGATTCCATGAAAACTGTATATTTAAAAATTACCCTACAACCCTGCGATAGCGTTTAAAATAGTTCCCTTGGGCAGCTAAACAACGATTCCAACGCGTTTTCTATGCTTCGTAACATTTCTGGAACGTTCGATTCCGATGTCCGCGAGTACCTTCGTCACTGCCGCCTGGATGTTCGTAATCGACTCAAAATGGGTTCTTTCGACCACCGATTGTGTTTTAGGGAACAAAAAAAAGTCACAGGGTGACATATCGGGCAAAGAAGGCGGCTGTTGCAGCACGGCGATCCCTTTAGAGGCCAAATACTGGGACACGCTGAGGGCGGCGTGGCACGGCACGTTGTCGCGATGAAGGATCCAGTTACAAGCAATGTGTGGGAGCTTGTTGACTCGTTTTCGCAATCTTTCGAGTACTTGGCGATAGTAGACATGATTTACGGTTTGCCTCGATAAAACACATTCTTTGTGAATGATTCAACAGCTATCAAAAAAGGCAATAATCATAGTTTACACCTTCGACTTGCTCATGCGAGCTTTTTTCGGGTGAGGGGCGTGCGAAGACAACCTGCACGACTAAGAGCACTATCACCATGCACTTTCACAATATTAGCGTCCGTTTCCGAAGTTGTTTCAAACAATCTGGCGCAAAATTGTATCGTGACGCATTGCTCTTGATTTCGTTTCTCCATTTTCGTGACGAGCAAGACCAAGACACGTCTACTCAACGAGACACAGCAGGCAAACTAAACAAGCTAGAGCGATGAGAAATACATCAATTGAGAGAAGAAGGATGCCGGGGAAGAGGAAGCGAATTTCAAGGTCACAGATTTACCATAAGAGTGGCAATAAAATCAGTCTTATTACTTAATAATCACACCTCGTACG
>OZ017739.1:267126828-267266828 GCA_963969285.1 Odontomyia ornata
AGGTACTAGTATTTGGCCCAAGTGTGCGTTATTTGAATTCCCGCCAATTGTATGGAAATTTGAACATGCATCATTTCACTCATTTCAACTTTGAATAAGGATATTCATTGATTTAAACAAAAACAAAAAAAAATTAGTGCCCAAAATCCCTCAAGATCTACTCAACCTACGTAGAATGTACAATAGGATTTTTAAAATTGGGTGCCCTAATTATTAATTATTACATTATTTTAACTCAAAATTACGAAATAAGATCAGTGTTTTTTCAAGCAACTCTCATATCCACGCAGTATTTTAAAAAATTTCCCTACATTAAACGTTAGATATTTCCTTTCTTAATTAGAAAAAAGAACATATTTCTAATTTCTTGGACGACGCCTGACGGAAAAACCTAGTAGCCCGGAGGAACTTGTTCTCTAATCGAAACATACAAGAATATTATTCTTGTCTAATAATCTCAAGGGGTTTTATTATTGCGAATTTATTAGTTTGTTACTAAACCATACTTTAAAGTACAAATCGAGAAGCCATGGCAAAAATCTTTAATTTAAATGGGTTCCCCGATGAGGATCTAGTCTGTTTGTTACAATCATATTAGAATCAGGGTACTAAGAATAAACATTTTTTACCCAAAACTCAGCCAAGTAATTTTATCCACGCTGATAAAATTTTAGACTTTTCATTGTATTGCCCCTTCACTAAATTACTTCATAGAATAATTACATTTTTACATCAGTGGAATACTTTCCCATATTGTTTTATGCTCCATCCTTGCGAGTCTCGTCAAGGCATACTCGCTAAGCTTAACTAGTTTACAATGAGGATGATTCGTATTGGTTAGCTTCTAAGGATTCGAAATGTATGCTAGGCAAAAAAAAAAACAAATCTACATGTTCTGGAAACCATATTCTCTCTAACCATCCTCCAAAAATAGAGCCTAATTGGAGCGACCTCTGCCAAACTTTTCTGTATATGAATTATCAAAGCCCTTTGCAGCAAAAGACCAACAAAACTGCTTTTCGCTGAATAAACGTGGTCACGAGCCAAATGAAATTTTGTGGGGATGCGATCGACCATTGCCAAATTCTCAGCCTTTTCGACTTCTCGCACTGCACCAAAATTTGCGCTGGGGTTTTTGCTCCCCAATCCACCTGAACAAAGAAATCAAATTGAGGTTAGATACACGCAGAATCTTGCGGCACCATACATAAACTATACCTGACGAAAAGCGTTGCAAGATCGAACTCGAAAACAGTTTATTTCAACACTTTTCACTGAAAGTTTTACATTGTTTTGAAGAGCAATAATAAAATAACAGCTCCACTTTAAATTTACACCTTGATGCCCACATCGAGAATCTTCACAGTATGGAGCGTAACTCTTGCTTTTCCACAAGTTTTCCCCAACCAACGTCAAGTCGCGGTTCAGTGGCAGCGATTCAAGTTTTAAAGTCACTCACCACCTGTCGACGTCAGTGGTGAAGGGTATATTAATCGGCTGATCGGCGCCAGTGGCGTAGGGTGCATGGATCTGCTGATCGCGTCAGTGGCATAGGGTGCCAAGAGTAAGGTTACTGCAATCTAAACGGTATTGTTGCATTTTCCAAATAAAAGATCTCGTCACTTTTACCTCGACCCTTGATATTCTGAAATTCCTATTTTCTCATCTTTCTTTCTCCTTCTCCTGCATATGTACTCCCAAGAAGTAAGATGCAAATCACAGAACTTGACATTTCCGTTTATCTGAAATTTCATATTCCATACTATCTTTATGCTGATCATTTGTCCATCCTCGTCTTTTCTTCTGTGGAATATCACCGCATTTTTCTTGATGAATGCTTTCTATATAGAATTTTCCCTGGACTATTAGGCTCCCGTTTGTTTTATGAAGTATGACGTACAGTCCGCCTGACCTGTATATTGAATTTGTTTGAGGTACCACTGGTGTGCAACGATATTTACTATTTTTCACCAAAGCTTAGAATTCTGTGCTAACATGACGAACTTTAGCAAAGAGTCTTTCCTCAATTCTTTGTTAGCGTTCAAAAAATTGCCTAAAGTTGTTCTAAATCTTCAACATTATTTCTTGGCATTTTAGTGCGTTTGCATATCTTGTATTACAAATTTTCACTTTATTAGTCATTTACTAGTGTGTTTTCTTTCACTGTATCTTCGAAATTCTATTTTTTAGAGTTTTGTAAAATAATTTTACAAAACCGTTCTAAAATCGCGACCTGTCTGTCCGTCGGTCCGTCCGTCCATGTATCACAGCAGTTTTTCTCGCAAACTACTAAAGCTAGAAACATAAAATTTTGCATGCACGTGCTCTCTTCAAATCTCAACTACAAAAAATTTAATAAGGTATTTAAGGGGGGGTCTCCCCTTATAGGGGAGTGGACCAAGAAAAAAAATTTCATCAAACGTAGCCGATATGAGTATCAAATGAAAGGTCTTGATGAGAACTTTTCAAAACAGGTCTTAATTTGACATTTTCTGCTTGAAGGGGCGTGCAGGGAGGGGAAATACACGAAAAATTTGTGTCCCGCCCCCCGCGATTGTGATCTGAAAAAGCTGAAAAAACTATGGTGGTAGGTATTTATGAGTACAACAACAAATAGTCGAAATTCGCTCAACTTTGCTAATAATAGTAGGATATTCGAATTTCACATTTTCCCCAATAAAATCGCATCGGTACCGTTAAATTGAGATTCGACATTTACGTAGTCTTAAACTTTGTAAGTTTGATGAAAATCGAGTGATATACACGGAAGTTATAGCCATTTGAAATTTCTCCAATTACAACAACAATAACACATGATTTTGGTATTTTATGGACTTTCCATCGAATCAGTCACTGCAGTTTTGACTTTATCTTCTTGAAATTTTCCAATTAGGTTAATAACATTAATATTTTTGAGAATTCATGATTTGAGTGATTTTTATTGGTTTGCAACAAAATGGCGACCGTTGAAAGCAGAAAAACAATGGATTTTCTTATGAACGTGCACATCTCTTTGACATATTTCTTGACGTTATTTATTGCTGGTGACTGCATTTCTGAGAAGTTGGGTACAAAACCCTTCTGACATGAGCGTAGGTCTGTTTACCCAACTTGTTTTAAATTTCTTTCATTTATATTTTTTTATTTTTCTCCTTTTTTAAATTGGGTATCATTATCTATTAAAAAGGTTAAATAAATGTATAAATAAGAAAAACTAAATAAACGAATTGGCAACCAGATGGCCCCAAATCGAAATGTATATTAACCATAGTTTAGTTTTTCGAACTCTACTCATGGTGAACCTTTTGATATTCATAAGCCGTTTTTGATTGGCTAATTTTTTTTTTTGTGGTTGGGAGGTAAATGTGGTTTACGTACAGAGTTTGGGACTTCCATGCTTGCAAGTGATTGGACTACCCACTAGATATCCCCTTGTAAGCCCGGAGCCCAGTCAGGAACCGCTTAACAGATTACTTCGGGCCAGTTCTCATTTTGTTATGCCATTAGCCACCTTTAAGCTGCGGGATCTCTCTGCTAGTGGAAGAGGGGAGGGGAAGAGGAATTGCCAGACAAGTGATCTCCCAACCCCAATGCCCTTAGCTGCTATGAGTCCTTTTGTCTTTTAGGAATGCCCGAACATAATGTGCCACTACGCTTCATTTGTCAACCGATTCAAGCATTACCACGACCATACTATACGGGGTGAGCACTCCTGTCTCCCTATAGGGGTCTCGTTGCAGACTGTCTCTTTTCCACACGTAAGAAAATGTGTGGCAGACATCTTCTTCCTCTGGTCGGGAAAATCGACAATCGGGGGACCGTGACTGTCCAACCTTGTGCAGCTAAGACTGAAAACACCCATGCTCACTCAAAAGTTACATCCGATAGAAGTCAGTCTCATCATGCCTTTGATTCTACTTCAGTCTCGCATCCGGGATGAGGTACGCAGTCCACCTTTCCTTCGTGCAATTCACCCAAGACTGCTGCCATTCGTTGAGTAAGTGCTGTCTCTTCTCAAAGAAAACCATCTTCCTTGCGTCCTTGTTTCGAGGCAGGAAAATAGGACGGCACTCTCTAGCAAAGAGGGCAATAGGTTTCACGCCTGCAAAAATGCACACCACCGAATAAGAGACTGTCCGATCTGAAGATGCAATCCCCAGTGCACCTCATCTCTGTAACTGTGCCCATTTTTTTTGGTATACCTCCTTACTGAGAGCGTTGTCCCGTATTTCTGCCCCATATAGTAGCACTGAACCTACAGTCCTCATCAAGAGGCGTCTTTTTGAAGGGCTGAGTATCCCTACGTTCACCATAAGCCGACTCATAGCCGATACTTCCGAAGCAGCCTTCTCATCCATTGCCCCAATTTGATCAGAGAAACTCATCTTTTTGTCGATCAGTAGCCCCAGGCATTTCACCGCTGGCTTTGATTTGAATAGTATATCTCCAATACTGATCATCCTTACTCCAGAGATTCTCTTTTCCATCAAGATTACCACTTCACTTTCTTCCAGTGCTTAACTGAACCCACGAGCAGTCATCCAGTCTCTCCCTCGGCGTATTAGCATACCTAGCGCTTGGTCAAAGATGCGTCCTGCAAAAAGAGGTGGCATTACCTATGTAGCCAATCAAGCACGACTCATCGGCAATCTCCAGTCTCAGTAGCCCGTCGTAAGACACATTCCACAGTTCCGGACCAAGGCTAGATCCCTGGGCCATACCCGATGTAACTTCCAGCCTTCGTTGGTCTTGAATTGTGTTTTAAAGCAGGCTTTGGTCCTTCAGCTGGTCCCTCAAAAGTCGCATCAGATATTCTGGAGCTTGTAAAGGGTTTTCTAGTTATCCAAAATATCCACTCATCTAGCGGATTTGAAGGCGGTCCTTACGTCGAATGTCACCAACAGGACGATCCGTCGCTAGCTGTGGCTATATACCTGAGTTTTTTGGACCATGGTCACCACTTCTGCAATCGTATCAATGGTGGAGTGTCCTGGTCTATAGCCGTACTACCGAGAAGAAAGGTCTCCACCAGCACCAATCACGTTGGCGAGTCTTCCCGCATAACTAGCTTGTAGTCAAGCCCCCCGGATCCTTGCTCACATTATCCACAAGATCGTGCCAGCAGCAAGCTTTCCTTGTTTTTAATCAATTTGTGAAGGTATTTCCTGGCCACATTATAAGCTGCCACCCGGTGGCATGTCTTATCATGGGTCCACGCCCGTTGAGTTTTACGCTGACACTCCCTTCACTTTTCAGCGATTTCAGTTGACCACCAGTACACTATAGGCTTGCCGTAGCGGGGTTTTCAACGGGGCATTGAAACGTAAGAAGCAGTCGTGATGATGCTCATAGTTGAGTTCACGACATTTTGAGCTGCCAGTTCTTCCATCTCCCGTGAATCTCCCTGCAGTGGAGCACCTGCTGTGACCACCTCGACAAACCTCTCGACGTTCATCCTTTGGATGTTCCATGCAATTGTAGAAGGTTGAGAGTACGGGCGTCGGGAGACAACATCGCTTATCTCAAGCAGAATCCACTGATGATCCCTAGCTGAGTAGTTCTCTAATACTCTCCAATTGTGTATCTTCCGTACAAAGGGCTCCGTGGTTAATCTGACGTCCAGTATGGTTTTTTCACAGCCCATACGGTGAAAAGTTGGGGTATTTCTGGTGTTAAGTATGAGAAGCGTCATCCTGGCCACCATCTCTAGGATTTGTTTTCCCCACGAATTTGTTTGAAGCATGCTGCAATCGATTGCGTTAAAGTTTCCCTCAACCAGCACGTTGCCCTCTGCGTTCGAAACAGCGCCCTCTAAAGCATTATGCTTGGCTTAGAAAGATGATATCAATTCATTCGACGTCAGGTTCAAATTAAAGAAGGTGGTCCACCACCAAATCCACATGAAACCATCCCCCATCCACAGCTCTCCACCTCGAAATGGCAGCACCTGTCTCATTAAGATACGATGATGCAGAACTTTTATCATTGTATTGCTCACTCAGCAGCATAAAATCGGCTTTCATGTCCCTCGCAAACTACTCAAGCAGATTTTGGGCGGTTGTACTGCGGTGTGCGTATATTTGTAGGTTGCGGATCATCGAAATCCTAAATTTGCCTTGGCTAGGGTTTCCTGGGAAATTCAATATTTCCCTGATCCCAAGACATGCCCAAGACCCGATCTTGGGTCAGCATCCTTGCAAAGAATAAAGTGTGCCTCCTTCGAACACTCTTTTTTTAGGTCCCGTTTCACCGCATTTGTAACGTAGAGAACTCCAATCGGGTCCTTTGCATACTTGTGCGGTGTGACCATAGGCAAGTCATTTGAAACATTGAAGAGGTTCTGCTCTTCACCGCATCCTGAAGGCAACCCACTATATTCTTACTTTGCTCTTATTCAGACATTTATCGGTGTTCTCTTCGGTCAAGTCCGTGTGTTGTCCCCTATGATTTTCTGGTGTCAGCCTCGCTTTGATCATGCCCACGCTAGTGAACTTCCTTTTTTATATCCTCCTCTACCTCGGCCAGGCCCGTTGACTGCGCCGATCGTTGCCATGTGTTTGAGTGAGGCTATAGTTGTGCTTTTGTCGAGGACTTTCTTTACTGCGTCGCAGAATGCTTCTTTATTGTCGGCCTCTGCTCCAAATCCGACCATTATATGGCCCGACCGCATTGGTCATACTGCTTCAATAGCAATTTTATGTCTTTGGGGCCTACATTTTTCCTGATATTCTACAGCACCTTTGCGTAGGATTGGCCATCTTGGGGGTCTCGCAGCAGTGCCTGCTACTGGAGTCTTCATTTCTTGCGCATCAAGTCCTTTTTCTTGTTGGGCGTCTATGCAAACTTTATTTTCTGGCACTTTTTGAAGGAGTTCCGTTGCGATTTTCTTCCCTCCTTTTATCAGCACTGTCTGGAACTCCTAATCAGGCATTTTGCACCCATCAAGTACCTCTTCCTTCCTTCTTCTATGCCGATCTCCTTTTATTGGGCTTGACGCCATTCTTTTATTAATGTTTGATGGTGGAGCTATCTGCACGTGGTCTTTAGGTTTCTTTAGCTTTGTTCTCTTTTTCGGCCTTTTGGTCCTTTTCGGCCTTAAACCAGCTCCTCTTCTGTGTTCTAGGAGCTCCTTTAGTTCAGAAAGCCCAATCTTTACTCCTTTGCTGATTTTTGGCATTTTATGCTTTTTAGAACATCTTCCGCTTTTCAGATTAGACTTTCTTCTTCATGTTACTGGACAGCAATTGTACTTTGCGACCACCTTTCTTGGGAGAGGTTATCGGCTTCCATTTCTGATTACAGTTCTCCCACTATATTTTCGACGGTGGCGATGAAATTGCACAACGGCGCTTTGTTAGTCTGGTCACTCCTTTGTTTTCCTACCGTATTCTCTTCCTGAACTTCAGAATGGTTCGTTATTTATCGGGATTTACGACTCTTGCTTCAGTTGCTTCAGAGGCGGTTGCAATAGTAACCATCGAGCTCTCGATGCTCTTGATACTTTCTTCCGCCGCTCGAATATCTGGCGTATCCTGCAGAGTTTCCCGCTCTTCGTTTTTAAGACGCTGCGTTTTTCGTCCGCCTTTGCTGTCATTGTATTCATCGTCGTTTTTGTCATCGTCAATAAGCGTGAAGTGAATCAAAATGAATGAAAATTATAAGACAAAACATCATGAAATATTCAGTCTAAAAAAAATATTGAAATTTTCAAATTCATGGAAACCATTTGAAAAACCATAGCGAAATTCAAAATTTTACAATCATTCCGTCCAATGTATAGGGTACGAGTATCTTGCTAAGATGTATCCAAAAGACATATTATTTTATGCATTTCACTTTTCCATGAAAACATAAGCTATTTTATTTTCTTGACATAGTAGTAAACTCGTAGATGGATACTCGGCCAGTAAAAATTTTTCCTGCGAATATAAAAATATAATAAATGTTACCAACAGTTTCTTGTTACGGGAGTTGGCAATCTTTCGCTTCGCTTTGATGTTTTCTCTTATTTTCATAAAAATGTACTATTTCCGGTAAAATGCTACACTATATAATAATTATTTTGCAGTTCATAGATGATATCATAAGCTCCAAAACATGCAGGAAACAGTGTGTGAAATCAGTACATCTTCACTGGAACTCATTCGCCCCGCTCTCTCCGTTCTTTGCAAGGACGGTGATGACCCTGTATAAGTATTGCATCACCCTGGTATATAAATACGGTTACAAATATTTTTATGAAGCTATTTCCGCGGAGGCGCGCATAAAAGGAGGACTAGGATAAGAGCAATCGCCAACAACGGCATCAACGTGCACCATGAGATTTCGGGAGCACTCGCTCTTTTGACTTGGCTGTACACTGGGAATGATGACAATGTTGAAAAACATCCTGTTCTGATTAACTATCAGTCCCGGCCCCAGATCCCGGAAGGTACAAAATTATGGACTATTCTTATAGCTCAAATAACAAGAATGCTGTCATCATCTTGTTATCACTTCGCTAGCTTTTTCTAGTGCCGAATTATGGCAAATTCACCGCCAACTCCTAGTTTTCGGTGTTGTTTACGATTTCCTTTATTACGGATTACAATATAAACTTGCTGACAACGGCCGTAGACTGGCGAAATATAGTGCCCATAACCTGTAATATGGTGTCATAATATACTTTTATTGAAATCTGGAATGTGCAAATAATAACAGTTCCGTGCATGACTTAATTGAATTTGCCGCTATTAAAATCAGCGCTTTCAAACTAACTAAACTATTTTATTGGTTTTCGGATAAAAGATGCAGGCGGAGGCACAATTTGCTTTGATTTTCAGTTACCATGAGTGCATTGAATGAATTTTCGTTGGCAGAGGAACATCCTAGCAATATATTGTATTATCTATGATTTGTCTGAATATCATTACAAGACAAATTATCGAAGCTGGTGGCATATGGAAACATCCTGTGCTGAACTTTAAGGACAATCATATCTCTTTGAAAACCAACATATAGTATGAAACGAATGGAATAAAATTTTAGAATATTCCCATGATTCTACGCATATAAATAGGAGGAGCAAAAGGGTTTTTCGCCCAATATATGATACATATACATCAACAAACCATTAAACAATTGATTTCAAAGAAAACTCGCTGCAGCTCCATTTCTACGAGCCACCATTTTGTGGCCATACTTGTATAACTAGTATCATTATCTGAGTGGGATCTTGCATATATTGATGTGTTTTGTCGTAGTTGAAAATTTTGAGAACATCTAATCAAAACGGTAATCTTTGCATCGATTCAAATCCTTTATAGTAGCAAAACCCTTTGTCTTTGTTATTGTAATTGGAGAAAGTTCAAATGGCTATCACCTCCGCAAATACGATTCGACTTTTATGAAGCTTATCTAACGAAATGACCTTTTATATGTAAACCAAGATATCAAATTTTATTGACTTTAACGGAGCCATAATTTTATTAGAAAAAATGTTAAATTTTTAGCTAAGTCGAGCGAATCTTGAGTTTCAAGGTAAATGTTGTTGTTGTAGTCGTAGATGCCTATCTCCCAATTTTTCCAGATGTGTTGGATGACCAATGTCTAATTGCAAAGGGTTTGCAAGGTTTTTAAGAAGATTTTCCCTCCCCCTGCACCCGACAAAGATGGTAACACTGTTTTAAGACCTGTTTGATAATCAAGACCTTTCATTTGACACCCCGCACGACGACCCTT
Source organism: Odontomyia ornata (assembly GCA_963969285.1). Classification (NCBI taxonomy): domain Eukaryota; kingdom Metazoa; phylum Arthropoda; class Insecta; order Diptera; family Stratiomyidae; genus Odontomyia; species Odontomyia ornata. Next base: position 267,136,549 of record OZ017739.1, read on the forward strand.
GGCTAAAAAAAGGTTTCAGGGTCCTAATCCGATATGGGGGCTGCCTTTAAAATCTTTGATAATATACAATATTTGATGCCTGAACTTATAAGAGGAAATTACTGCTGATAGCTTATAAGAGAAAATCACGACTGATATACCTAGAGCGTACCCCTAGGGAAGACGCTGGACAATCCGACTACTCTCGACAACTCTGAAGAAGAATGGCTTAGTCACAATTTTGAATCGCCTTGCATGAAACTTGATTTTCAATTAGAAAATGAATAAGATTTAAAGATTTTGTAATTTTTATGATACGCAAGTTTCAAAATGTCAGCGATTTAGATCTGCAATTTTTCCAGATTTTTGTGGCCCTCTAGCAGCCACGTTTTTCATCATCATAAAATTCAGAAAGTAGGCACTTTTTGCTATTTTGGTAGCAATTGAAATGTTAAACATTTTTTATGAAAACATTTCAAATGGCTTAAATTGGAAGTTTTTAATGCAACAGAATTTTTTTTCAAACAGTGTTTGTCTTTCAAAGCGGTGACCAATAAAATTACCATTTGCCTTTAAAAATAAGGCTACCTAAGTGAAATTTGCCTTTTCGGCTGGCGGTGCTACTGGATTTTTTTTTGTAGTAGAGAAGTGAATGCCATTTAAGCACTGATTTTGGGGCTCCCATGCTAGTGATCGACTAGACTACCCACCAAGTACCTCCTCAGTCAACCTAAGAACTTAGCCTGGGACCCTTTAACTAATTGCTTCTGGCCAGCTCTCGTTTTGTTACGCCGTTAGATACCTTCAAGCTGGAGGATCCATCCTCTAACGGGAGGGGATTTGGCCGGTAAGTAGTCCCCCCCCTACATGATTCCATTTGTCAACTGATCAGCATCACCGCAACAATACTATCCGAAGTGAGCTCTCCTCTCTCCCTGTTTTGGTCCCGTCACAATCAGTCCCATATTTACCATGCAAAAAGTGTGTCACAGGCATTTTCTTCAACCTTGCGGAGGTAAAACTTAAAGCACACATGCCCACTCAAAAACTGGGTCAGATAGAAGTCATTCTCACCAAGTCTTCGATTGAGCCATGGTCTTAGATCTGACATGTAAATTGCAGGCCACTTTCCTTTCGTGCAATTCACTCAAGACTGCTGCCAATTGTTGAGCGAGCGCTGTCTCTCCTCACGGCCAACAGTCTTTCTCGCGTCATCACTTCAACATAGGTAAATAAAACGGCATTCTCTAGCAAGGAGGGTCACAGAGACTGTCGCATGTGAAGATGCAATCCTTAATGGTCCTCTTCTCTGAATCTGTGCCAAGTATTTTTGGTATACCTTCTTACTGAGAGCATCGCCCCGTATTTCTGCACCGTACAGTAGCACTGACCCCATAAGATTCATCAGCAGACATCTTCGTGTCGTATTGGGTCCTTCTACGTTCGCCATAAACCGACTCAGAACCGGTACTCCCAAAGCAGCCTTCTCAGCGGCTGCCCTGGTTTAATCAGCTAAACTTTTCTTCAAGTTAATCAGTTGCTCTAAGTACTTCACTTATTAAAAACTACTGATCATCCACATTCTAGGGATTGTCTTTTTTATCAAGATGACTTCTGCGGTTTCCTCCAATGCTAGGCTGAACCCATGAGCAGTCACCAAGTCTCTCACTCCGTGTGGCAGCATCTAACCTAAGTTGCACTTGTTCAACGGTACGTTTAGCGACTAGAGCCACAACATTATCCATATCTCCAATCAAGCGCGATTCATCTGGCATCTCCAGTCACAATAGCCCGTCGTAAGATACGTTCCACAAGTCTGCACCCAGACTTCAGCGAAAACCATTGTAATGTTGATACATCGCGGAGAAAGGTCGCTTTAAAACGGACTCAATCGAAGGGAGCCTTATCTCTCACTTCTTCATAGAACGCAAAAATGTATTTTTTATATTGCATATAACTGATAAGTTTATGCCCCATTCTTTGAATTCATCTGCAAGCTCTCACATTTCAGCAAAGGGTATGCAAATCATGTATTCATAAACAATCATTGAAAGGGGTTAAATATGAAGTTTGAATCATGAATTTGCAATTTTCTTCACGTAGTAGGAAAAAAAATAACTATTCAAATTTACGGTAAGAAGCAGACAAAAGGACAATGATGATAGAGAAACAATATTCACACAGGCACTACTGTTCAGCACCGCAGCAGAATTACACTTTTTAAAAGTTGAATACTATTGATTTCTTCCACTCGTAAGAATTAATATGCCAGTTATATTCTAAATAAGCCTCTCAGCAAAATATTAAATTTCACAATTTGTGACACTATAGAGATTCATAGTAAGCACTTTCACACACTACTCGAGCTTAAATCTTGGCATAATTTCACTTTAATTGAAGTAGACGCAGATGTCACACACTAAACGATTAAAAAAAAAAAAATATATATATATATATATATATATATATATATATATATATATATATATATATATATATATATATATATATATATATATATATTGTCGCGTGTTATTGGTTCGCGGCCTATAATTTTAATGTTCCGGGAAAGTGAAAACGCAATATTTTTTAATTTAAGTCTAAAAGAGTTTATTTGATCACAAATATGCACAATAATCCGTTTAACACTTGCACTTATTTTAATTTTCACTATTAAAAAAAAATCTAACACTTGTCCATAAATTTCTTATCGCAATTGTCTTCTAAATCACTTCACTATTACGAAAATCACTTCCCACACAATATTGCAGTTCTTATCGCGGTTGAATGAATGCCACCATTCATTCAGCTCGCCTTTATATAGGGTCTCTAATCATTCAACTCAGTTCTCGTACATTGGTGAGGTAGCGGGAACGTTCCAGCATGAATGGGCAGTGACTCACTTTCAGATGTTGATAATGCTTGTTGGGTTCTCGTGGGTTCGAGTAAATTCATTTTTTGACGTTCCTAATGATTGTGAAAACAATTGCGACAGTAGCTCGCAGAATTATTTGTACATGTAATTATTTGTACATGTCACACTGCCCCCACCTCAGTTCTTTTCGCCCCGAAAAGATGTGCCGCTATTTGCAGTCAATTCTCCCTGGGTGTAATATGGGGCAAGACGGTCCAGATGCACGATTTTCATTTTGGCTCTCGGCTTACGATGTTCCTGTATTCAGTATACGACGTCGTTGATTCGCTTTGTAACTCGGTATGGTCCCTCCCAATTATGTTGCAACTTTGGAGACCTACCCTTTCGCCGTTGCGGGTTATATAGCCACACCAAGTCATCTTGCTGGAAGCCAGTAGAATTAGCCTTTAGATCATACCTGGTCTTCATGCGGTCAGTAGCCGATTCGAGGTGTTTTCGCACTGTCCGATGTATCTGGTTCAACCGTTGCCTTAGCTCACTTGTGTACTCGGAGATCGTTTGGGGTTTCTCCGGGGGTGTTCCGAACTTTTATCGGCTGGCAAACGAATAGTCTTTCCAAAAATGACTTTGGCTGGGGCTTGGCCCGTCGATGCATGTTCAGCAGCTCTATATGCCATCAAAAATAGTGGGATATGTCGGTCCCAGTCCCTTTGGTTCTCGTCAACCATTTTAGCCAGGTGTTTATTGAGCGTGCCGTTGAAACGTTCGACCATTCCATCGGATTGGCGATGCAGCGGTGTTGTCCTCGTTTTCCGTATTCCCAGCAGCTTGCACATTTTGCCAAAAACTAGTGACTCAAAGTTTCGGCCTTGATCCGAATGTAGTTCGCCAGGTACGCCGTATCTACTGACCCAATTTAACACTAGCTGTTCGGCTACAGTAGTTGCTACCTGGTTGGGAATGGGGTAGACCTTGGGCCATTTGCTGAAATAATCGGTGACAACCAGTGTGTATCGATTTCCCCATTCAGATTCAGGAAAGGGTCCTACGATGTCAACAGCAATCCTTTCAAATGGTACCCCCACGTTATAGGTTTGCATTTGTCCTCTCAGTCGTCGCTTTGGACCTTTGACGGAAGCGCAAACTGTGCATCTCCGACACCAGTCCTCTACGTCTTCTCGAGCGTGGAGCCAGTAGAACCTTTCCCGCAATTTCGGTAAGGTCTTGTTAACACTAAGGTGGCCTCCCGAGGATCCTTCATGCATTTCCTTAACCACATCGTGGATTCGGCTTTTGGGTAGTAAAGTTTGCATCCTATAGGAGCTGCCATCCGCCGTTTCCCATTTCCGCTTGAGTACGCCACCCTCCACCTGAAGGGAGTTCCATTGTGCCCAATAGCTTTTCAGGGTTGCACCATGCGTTGAAACGTCCTTCCACTCAGGTCGCCCAGTCGTCTCTTTCCACACGAGCAATGGTCCGATGTCTTCATCGGCTAGCTGGGCATTTCGAATCTCCTCCGATGACCAACCTTCATCGAATTCGGCCGTTATCAGTCGCAGATCAACGGGCAGTTCCTTTTCCTCAATCCGTCGGCAATGCTTGCAGTTTGCTGGACATGGGCGACGAGATAGGGCGTCAGCATTTCCATGAACTCCACCCTTTCGATGAACAATTTCGTAGTCGTATGACTGCAATCTTTCGATCCATCTCGCAACTTGTCCCTTGGGTTTTTCGAAGTTAAGCAGCCATCTCAGCGATGCATGGTCCGTTCGAAGAACAAATTTCTGGCCATATAGGTACTTGTGGAACTGCTTGGTGGCCTCTATTATAGCCAATAGCTCCTTCCTGGTCACACAGTAGTTTCTCTCACTTTTTGAAAGAACTCGACTGTAATACGAGAGGACTCTTTCTTCGCCATTGATCTGCTGGGAGAGTACAGCTCCAATACCGCCGTTGCTTGCATCGGTGTCAACTACAAACATTTTTCCGGGTTTCGGATACGCCAGTATGGGTGATTCACATAGCTTTTCCTTCAGGGTCTCAAAGGCTGTCTGGCATTGTTCATCCCAGATATACGGACGATTTTTTTCGGTTAGCTGATGGAGACACTTAGCTATTTTGGCAAAGTCTTTGACGAATCTTCAATAGTAGGTTGCCAGACCCAGAAAACTTCGTAGTTGGCGCTTGTTGTTTGGTGTTGGCCAGCTATTCACGGCTTCAATTTTCTCAGGGTCTGTTCTGACCTCTTTTGCTGATATGACATGTCCCAGGTATTTTACTTCAGCTGCGAAAAGGGTGCACTTGTTGGGACTAAGTTTCAAATTTGCCTGTCGCAGTCGGGAGAAAACCTCTTCTAAGTTCCGCACATGCTCTTCGAACGTTCTACCGATGACGATGATGTCATCTAGGTACACCAAGCAGGTTTTCTAGGTTAGACCACGTAGCACGTATTCCATCAAGCGTTCGAAAGTGGCTGGAGCATTGCAAAGACCAAACGGCATCACCACAAATTGCCACAATCCGGTCCCAACCGAAAATGTGGTCTTCTCTCGGTCCTTCTTGTCAATTTCTACCTGCCAGTAGCCACTCTTGAGATCGAGTGTAGAAAACCATTTTGCGTCGGCTAAAGTGTCCATGATGTCATCGATGCGTGGGAGCGGCTAACTATCTTTCTTAGTAACGTCGTTAAGCTGCCTATAGTCGACACAAAAGCGAGTGCTACCATCCTTTTTCTTTATTAGAACTACAGGCGCGGCCCATGGACTTACAGAAGGTTCAATAATGCCTTGTTTTTCCATGTCCAAGATCAGCGCGCTCACTTCTCCTTGTTTGGCTATAGGGAGACGTCTTGGTGCTTGTCGAATCGGCTTGGCTCCCTGTGTATCTATGACGTGAGTTACCATACTCGTTCGGCCTTGGTCATCCGGGCTTTTTGAGAAGATGTCACTGTACTTGGTGACCAGATCAGAGGCTCGTTTGAATAGCTGCACCGGCAATTTGACTTGCTTCAATATTGCAGACGTGGATTCCCGGGCTTTGTCTGTGTCTTGCCTCCTTTTCCAATGATGGTCGTGAGTAGCTTCCAAAGAGGTGATGGTGGAAACAGGCTGGCAGCTGCCGATGACTTCTCCCGCTTTGATGCTCGTGGTTGAGTCTACGGTGTTAAGGACTCTAACCGGCACATATCCGTTCCTTAAAGATCTTACAAGGCATCTTCCTACAATCAAACTGCGCAGTGCGGATGTCTTCGTTGGCTCTATCAGATAAGATCGGTGGTCTCCAGAATCACCATTAAGCTTGGCCCATACAATGCTCTCGGAAGAATTCGGTACATCAGTGTCAGTACATACCACTAAATTCATCTTGGGGATTTGGACGCTGGGATCCTCCATCAGTACTTCGACATTCTGCCATTTCAATACCTGTTTGCCCAAATCCAACGTGATTCCATGTGGTCGCAGAAAATCCATACCGAGAATGCAGTCATCCATAATGTTCGCGACCAGAAAATTATGTCGGAACACAAGGTCTCCCAACTGTATCTGGAGGTTGACCTCTCCATGAACAGGTGCAGTTTCTCCCGTAGCTGTCCGTAGTGAGAAAATTCTGCCCTTGTGAAGTTGTTGCTGTCTAACTAGGTCTGGTCAGATAATCGATCGGGTTGCACCAGTGTCGATTGTTATGGTGCAGTGTTCTCCGTCAATTTGACCCAGAAGGCATAAGTCCGCTTCTCCACGATGTAGTCTTGACACGGTGATGGTTGTGCTGGGGACGTCGATCCTCCTAGCCAACCTCTGCCCCACGAAGTTGGCTTTTACATGTTTCCCGACCCCTCTGTTTGAAAGGCTTCCATTCTGGGCTCCTCACTCGGTCTGGATCTCCTCCTAGCTGCACACCCGGGACAATAGCTCGGTTTTCTTCGCTTCTTGCAGTCTCTTTGCAAGTACCCCTTCTCTCCGCAATTCCAGCATCTAGGCGCACCATTTACATGCGGGTCTCGCTCAATTTCCACGCGTTCACACCTGCACTCGTCTGTCACTACCTCACGAACCCGGGCAGTGGTACGAGTCACATTTTTCGCTGCCTCAAAGTTCAGACTGTAAGCCAATGCGTCCTTAACCGTTTGCTTTTGAGCTAAACGCACGGCTTGTTGCAATTCCGGGTCCTTTAGTGCGCTGATGAATGCTTCTGTCGCTGCATCATCTCGATGTTTTGGGTCGTAGGCTGGGTAAGCCAAAAGTGCTAGTCGCTCAATGTCTTGGGCTAGTTGCTGCAAGGTTTCACCAGTCTTCTGCACCCGATGCCTTAGCTGTGACCGATAAATCTGCTTTAGATGATCGTCTCCATAACGCATGTCGAGCGCATTCATTATAGCATTCGGGTTTGAGTGTAATTCAACGGGGATCGTCTGCAACAGCTCGGCAGCTGGGCCTCTTAGAGCAAAAATCAATGTAGTTGCTCGTTCTTGCTCATTCCAGTGATTTATGCGAGCGGCTGCTTCAAACTGGGTTTTGTAAAAAGTCCAGACCTTTTGCGCGTCGAATATTGGTGCTTGCGCATTTCTAGATGAGCTTTGCGCTGCGGTTATAAGTGGGGCTGGTGAGGCGGTTACTACTGCCTTCGCTGCTTTCAAGTCCTTTTTCACTTTTTCCATCTCATGGTTGATTCTCTCCTCGACCTGGCTGATCTCAAGGTTGATTCTCTCCTCGACCTGGTATACCTTTTCCTCGACGCATTTAATTTGGCTGTTGAGACTACTGAGCTCCGCTTTTATTTCGGTTGACTGTTTTTGCAAATTCGCCTTGATTTCAATCGCTTGTTGGTCCATTTTTGCTGATTGTTTATTTAGCTTCGCAGCTAAACAGGATGTCTGTTCATTTAGCTGCGCTGATTGTTCAGTTAGCTTCGTAGTTTGTTCATTTAACTTCGCTGATTGCTCATCTAGCTTCGTGGTTAAATTGGACGACTGTTGTCGCTGCCCTTGCTGCATCAGCATTAACATTTGCATCAGTGCATTTTCTGGTTCCTTTGGTTTTTTTGTTTCTGCTTCACCACCTTCTGCGCCTTTTTCTGCATCTGAGGGCTCACCCGAATCCAGATACGCGCCTTCCAATTCAATTGCGTCACGCAAGCTTGCAATCAGTGTGGCCTTTGTACCTTGCGTAGCCAGGTTTCGCTTTTCCAACTCTTCCTTAAGCTCCGACATGGTCAATTCATTAATTTTTAAGTTTAAGCTTCGTGGCATTTTTAATGTTTCTTTAAGTTTTCCTATTGTGCACTATGAAAATGTTCAAATATTCACTTTCAAAATTTTTCTTTCGCACTTCTTGACACCACTGTCGCGTGTTATTGGTTCGCGGCCTATAATTTTAATGTTCCGGGAAAGTGAAAACGCAATATCTTTTAATTTAAGTCTAAAAGAGTTTATTTGATCACAAATATGCACAATAATCGGTTTAACACTTGCACTTATTTTAATTTTCACTATTAAAAAAAATCTAACACTTGTCCATAAATTTCTTATCGCAATTGTCTTCTAAATCACTTCACCATTACGAAAATCACTTCCCACACACTATTGCAGTTCTTATCGCGGTTGAATGAATGCCACCATTCATTCAGCTTGCCTTTATATAGGGTCTAATCATTCAACTCAGTTCTCGTACATTGGTGAATAAGCGGGAACGTTCCAGCATGAATGGGCAGTGACTCACTTTCAGATGTTGATAATGCTTGTTGGGTTCTCGTGGGTTCGAGTAAATTCATTTGTTGACGTTCTTAATGATTGTGAAAACAATTGCGACAGTAGCTCGCAGAATTATTTGTACATGTAATTATTTGTACATGTAACAATATATATATATATATATATATATATATATATATATATATATATATATATATATATATATATATATATATATATGTATATATATATATATATATATATATATATATATATTTATATATATATACTCGTATATATATATATATATATACACACATATATATATATATATATATATATATATATATATATATATATATATATATATATATACATATATGTATATATTTACGCTTCAACACCATCTGAAGTGCGTTTTTTCGGCCTGAATATACAGCACGTTCCCGCCAAAGAGCAATTTATCCCCCGATTTTTTTTACTGCTGTGTGTAGCTCTAGATGCGAGTTTGTACTCTCCCAGTACGGGATCAAATCTCGATCTCTTCCCCGCTTCACTCGATGAGCCTCTTTTTTCATCGACTTGCTCGAGTTCTCGTGATGGCGGTAACGGCAAATTCGGGTCCAAGTAGAATCTTGAAATTTCCTCGCTAAATCGCGTGGCAATGGTGTTACCATAATCGATTATTTGGTCCGGACGTTATTTGTCTTCAGAACTGAATTAGAAACTCAATCCAAGGTTTATTTGACTGATTTTCCGACTAACTGTCATTTTGTTGCTCTTGACATTATTCTTAGTGAGTTAAGATTTTTTTGTAAGCTCATTGCGTACTGATTGGTAAAACTTTTATCGATAATGGTAGCGGTGATAGTGGCAGGGTTTATTTCGGGTTAGTAATAATAATGTTAATGAATTGCATATATAATTGTTCCGCACTTATCGTGTTATTATTACAATGAAATTGTTTCTTTTCGTGAAGGTCCCTCGGGCAGTTTGCTTAGGTGGGCTGCTCGATTACTGCAGGCTAGCTAGTTTTCTCGTGGTCCTAAAGAGATGGAGATTGCGCGAATGGAGCTGAAAAATCCACAGGTGGATTACCGATTGTGTTCAGAGCAGGAATAAGGAGCAAAAATAACAAAAAAAACCATTCTCGGACGGACAGACTGACGCAAATACTTTCAACTTGCTGTGAATGGAAAAACCAAAGAATGTGATTGAAACTAGCCACGGCCGGAAAAAACAGAAGTATTCGCTTTAACTATTGATGCACGTCTTTTGCGTGGTATACACCCACTTCTTTGCCAGACAGGTTCGTGAGGAGATAGCGACTAGATCCTACAACCTTATGTACCCGGCTTTTCAAGAAAAGTCGATCAAACTTCGCATTATAATGGTCAGCTGTGTCGTTTTGGCGGAACATCCCTTTCTCTAAGCTCAGACGGTAGAAATTTTAGATGATAGAACGCTTCATTTGCGCGTCCTGCTTCCCTTATCTTCCGTCCGATTTGTTAGCCGAGATCGCCTCATCTTTCGTGAGGCTCAAGTGCAATGATGGGATCTTCCAAAAATTCTAATTGCCGCAATAGCTTGTACAATTTGCCATGGCAAATCATGTGTGGTCCGAACGACGCCGCAAAGTAAGGTAAGACGTTCATGACAGAAAGATAAGACGACCGCAGAATGCCAGTGATTGTCAAAAATCTGCGGTCCCTATCCTTTTGAGTTGGATGGACATAGGAACAGATCGCAGCTAATAGGTAACAATTCAAACATTCTGGTGCGTTAAATTGGTGTCAGTTGGTGGTCGACACCGTACTGTTTGAGTAGACTCTTAAATTGCCGAGATCGGAACTCTGCTCCGTTGTTCGAATACAAGCTTTCTGGGACACTAAACACATGGAACACTTTGCTCTCTAAGAATTTCAAGAAAGGTCTAGTCGTGAATTTGCGAATGCATTTCACCAGTGAGAACTTAGATAGCTGATCTAGAACAACGATAGCTCCAACGTGTCCCATAGAAGAACGAGAGTACGGGCCGAGTAGATCTATATACATACGTTGGAATACGTGCTCCAGAATGTTGAGTTGGCCCATGGGAGCTCAAAGAGGCTGATTGGTAGCCCTAGTGCCTTTATAGGTCTCACAAGTGCCTACAAACTCCTTGACCTGAGATGACATTTTAGGCCAAAAGAAGTTTTTCTTAAGATACCGAAGCTTCCAACCCTAGCTACTGTGGGCACTTAGGAGATGGTCGTGTGCACGAAGGATCAAATTGTGAGTCATCTCCTCTGGCATTCACAGCTTCCAAGACTCTTGTTCTTGCAACGAGTCACTGATTGCGTATTCATAACGTCGGTACATTTAGCCGTCGACCGATTTCAAATCAGGCAACTGTGTTTGTTGGATTACGATTGTTTGCCTCAACTTATTGTAGTTGTCTGAATTGAAATACGGGCTATCCAAATCAATTTTCATGGGACTATCGTCATTTAATGCCAGTTCCGCTCCCTCGGGTGAAAACATTCACAAGAAAGTATCGGACGCCATGTTTAACGTTCCTTTTAGGTGTTTGATGGAAAACTTAAACCCTTGCAGTTTAGGAGCAAACCTGGCTAGGCGTCCACGCAGATCCACTTTGTTCATCAGTCATTGTAGCGAAGCGTGGTTGGTGATGATCTCGAATGGGTGGTCTTTTATGTTCGCTTGGAATATCTTGACAGCCATCACCGCTGCGAGGCTTCCTTGTTCGGGTACGATGTTGGTGATGATCTCGAATGGGTGGTCGTTTATGTTCGCTTGGAATATCTTGACAGCCATCACCGCTGCGAGGCTTCCTTGTTCGGGTACGATGTAGCTCCTCTGTACCGAGTTCAGCTTACTGGAAATGGGAGCTTCCTCTCCCTCTTGAGTTAATTGCACTAGCATGGCTTCAACTTCATGTTGATTCGCGTCACAATAAATGGAGAATAGTTTCTGGAAGTCAGGGCTGTGCAAGACTGGGGTGGATGTCAAAGCTTGCTTGAGCTCTTCGAATGTTTTTCGGCTGAGCTTAGACCAGAAGAACTTACCTTTCCGAAGCATATCCGATGGGGTGCTGAAACTATTGCAAAGTTCCAAACAAACCTTTGGTACCAATCACACACTCCCAGGAAACGACGTAGCTGCTTAACGGTCTTTAGTAAGAAAAACTCATCAATCGTCCGAGTTTTATCCGGATCAGTTTTGATGGTACCATGTCCGATGACATGTCCTAGATATTAGACTTTGGTCATGACAAACTTGCTTTCCTGAACATTGATGTTAAATCCCAGCTTCCTGATATGCAGGGCTACTTTTTGCTGCAGTAGATGATGTTATTCAAATGTTTCTGTGATGAGCAAAAGGTCATCCAGGTAAATAAACACTTGGTGTTTCAGGTGAGGTGGAATAACTTTGTCCATCAAACGGGTCATAATTCGCGGGGCTTTGCACAGGCCGACGAGCATTGTGACGAACTGATATAGTGGTCGTTAAGGCACTGTGAAAGCGGTTTTATCCCTTGACCCTTCATTGAGTGGAATTTGACAGAAGGCATCCTTCAACACGAAACTCGTCATCTCGTGGCTTTCGACAATCTTCCTAATATTCCATCTATGTACGGTAGAAGATACGTTTCTTTAATGGTCACTGCTTCAACCTACTGGACGTCCAGACAAAGACGAACTTTACCTGGTTTTACCAACAAGGTGACTGAGGAGGACCAGGAACTTTGAGACTCCTCTATAACCCTCAACTCTAGCATCCTGTCCAACCCTTCGCTCACTAGCTTTTTGTTGAGATTTTACCTTTGACCGATGTATCCGCAGCAAAAAACAATTAAGGAAAAATGAAACAAGCAAGCGACTATATTTTATACGTGCTAATTTAATGAATGCTGTATGTAAAGAGAAGTGACTGTACAAAAATTACAATGCTATGAATGTCAAATGTATTAGTGTTTTGCAGAATGACCGTGCGATGTGGTGTCGCTACGAATCCTATATTTGAATATTTAAACGTTAACAAAAACTATAAAATCGATACATTTTAATACTCCCACCTTTTGTTAACTACCAGATAAACCAAAAACTATGTTCCAATAAAACTATTGCCATAAGGGCCAATGCAAAATAATTGAATGAATCATTAACAAAAATCTTGATTGAATTCGAAAATGTAATCAAAATGAAAAAAGTAAAATTCCATTTGTCATGCCCAATGATTGCCATATAAATTCAAATCGACTTTTTGCTAATGCTTTTGTCAAACCATCTGCCAATTGATCATGACTTGAGATTGATTCAACTGCCAATTCCTTTCGTTCGTGCTGTTCCCGAATAAAATGTTAAGCCACATCAATATGCTTTGTTCGACGATGGAACACCGGATTTTTAATCAATTTCACCGCACTTTCGTTGTCGATGTACAAAGTTGGTTCGTTCACTTGATCCGGTACAATTTCATTCAATAATCTTTTCACCCAAATCAATTCGGATGTCGCTTCAGAAGCAGCAATATATTCAGCTTCAGCCGTTGATTTCGATACACTTGATTGCCGCCTTGAACACCAAGTTATGGCGCTATTATTCACAGTAAAAATGAAACCAGTTGTCGATCTGCGTGTATCAAGATCGCCAGCATAATCCGAATCGCTGTATCCATTGAATGTAATTTCACCCGTTGTAGAGCCGTACAAAATACCACGATTCAATGTACCATTTATGTATTTCAAAATACGCTTCGCCGCATTCACATGAGTGATCGATGGTTTTTCCAAATAACGACTGGCCACGCCGATTGCATACGAAATGTCAGGTCGTGTTCCCATTGCCAAATACATAATGCTGCCCACAAGTTGTCGATACGGAAAATTCGATGGATCGCTGTCATCGTATTGCGATAATTTTTGATTTGTATCGCTTGGTACTCCCACTGAAACACAATTTTCCATGTTGAACTTTCGAATAACCTTGCGTGCATATGCCGTTTGATGTATAAAAATCGATCCGTCGTTCAAACGATCAATTTCAATACCAAGAAAACACCTGGGGTCGATTACTTTTATCTCGAACTTTTGCTTCAAATGATTGATGATCACATCGATCACATCATCACTGTCACCAAAAATCATGCCATCGTCAACATAAATACATAAAATAACTGTGTTTATCCCATTTGACTTTGCAAAAACACATGGATCAGCCAATGATGATTTAAAGCCGAATTCTTCGATGAAATCCTTAAACTTTTGATTCCAGCATCTTGAACTTTGTTTTAAGCCATACAAACTTTTACGTAACTTGCATACCTTGTTTGTATCATCGCTGAATCCAATCGGTTGTTTCATGTACACATTTTCACGTAGATCTCCGTATAAAAATGCTGTTTTCACGTCAAATTGTCGCATTTTCAATTTCTTTGCCGCTGCAATTGAAAATAATGTGCGAATTGAATCAAAACGCACCACCGGACTGAACGTTTCTTCATAATCAATTCCATGCTGTTGATTAAAGACACGTGCCACTAACCGCGCCTTGTATCGTTCAATTGAATCATCCGGATTACTTTTCACCTTGAAAACCGACTTATTATCGATGACCTTTTGATCGTGTGGTTTTTGGACCAATTTCCATGTGTTGTTCCGCACCAGTGAATCGTATTCCTCTTGCATTGCTTGTAACCACCTATCGCTGTTCGGTGATTCAACTGCTTCCCGATACGTTTGAGGCTCATCATCAATTGCAATAAGTGCCATTGCAACCAATGTCGTTTGATTTCGATTACGTGTACGCGATTCAAGTATATTGTCCTCATCAATATCAGTCAAACCCGTTGTTCCACGCTTGACAATTCTTGCCGCCTGTTGTTGTTGTTGTTGTTGTTCGGCCGTTGCTGCCGTTGCGGTTGACGTTGATGCATCACTTGACTCCGCTTTATTTTGTTCAACATTCGATTGCTCAGGCTTGAGTTCATCCTCATTCTCATCCGTTTGTACCGCTTTTTCCTGACCACCGTGTACTTGTGCCAAGATTTTTATTGTATTAAATTCATCCGATAAAAATTTCACATCGCGAACCACCTCGATTTTCCTTGTATCCGGATCATAAACACGATAACCTTTGATATTATCGTCAAATCCAACGAAAATACATTTCTTTGATTTTGGTTCCATTTTACGACGTTTTTGTTTCGGTACATGAACGTATACACCAGTGCCAAACGAACGAAGATTTTCAACCTGTGCCGGTTTACCACACCACAATTCATATGGTGTTTTATTCTTGACCGTGCTCGTTCCAGTGCGATTTAAGACATATACGGCCAAATTTACAGCCTCCGCCCACAAATTTTCATTCAAACCCTTTGCATGTATCATTGAACGTGCTGATTCAACGATCGTACGCATCTCACGTTCTGCACATCCATTCTGTTCCGGTGTGTATTTGACAGATCGACGATGTTGAATTCCATTTTCCTCAAGAAAATGATTCACTTCAGCATTATCACATTCCGTTCCTTGGTCCGATTGAAATGCCTTGATTTGATGGCCCCACTGTTTTTCGCTAAGCTTCATGAACGTCTTGAGCCTGTCAACGACTTCAGCCTTGTTTTTCAAACAATAAATGAATCGCATGTGTGAAAAATCATCCTTGAATACAACAAAATATATCGATCCACCAATTGATTTATCGTATGGTCCCCATAAATCACCATGGATTATTTCACCGCATGCCTTTGACTTTTCTACACGTGATTCAAAACTCAATCTGTGCTGCTTGCTATATGCGCATCCATCACAATCAAAATCCTCATCGATGAATTCAATGTTCCGATTTCGTAAAATTTTTCGTACATATGCAACATGCTGATGTGCCAAACGTTCATGCCACATTTGCAATGTGAGTGTTTTCATTGCCACATATGCCGCTGATTTTTCACATTTCGATGCTTCAATAGGTTGTATAATCATTTGCCATAGACCACCTCTACGCAATGCAATCGCTACCACTTTGTCTTCATCATAGAATTTGTATGAATCCGCATCAGCTTTCAACTTGTGACCATTGTCCAACGCTTTACTTGATGAAAAAAGATTCACGCACCCGTCCGGTACGAAAAGAACATTAACTAATATTTTTGAAATCCATTTCTCACCTGTGAATGTTAATGCTTTCACATTGCCGCGTCCAATACCTGTCATTTTCGATCCATCACCGATGGTAACTGGAATGGGTGTTTGCAATTTCTCGTAATTTTCAAGCCAATCGATTCGATTACATATATGAGATGTTGCACCAGAGTCGACAAACCAAGAATCCCGTTGTTGTTGCTTTAAAATTGATTCATTCGCTTCACACAAAAATGCCTTCGATTCAGTTTCATCTTTGTTGCTTTTGTTACCTTTGAAATGCTTCAAACCAGGGCAATCCCGCTTGTAATGTTGATCGCTACCACATTTAAAACAACGACCCTTTTGTTTGCTTTGTGATTTTTCACCTTGACTCTTCTTATTCTTCTTTTTATCGCCATCCCGTTTTGCGAAAAATGCCTCACTTTTCTCAGCCGATTCACCACGTTCAGCTTTTCGTGTGTTGATACGATGCTCTTCCAACATTAATCTTTGTGTGAGATTATCCAATGTTTTCTCAGCTGTTGCCGTTGAATCCCAAGCGCTACTCAAATGACTATATTCATCCGGCAAACTTGATATTAATTTCGAAATCAATATCTCATCCGAAATTACATTGCCAGCATCACGTATTTGCTGCACCAAATATTCCAATTTTGCAATATTTGTAGCCATATCGTCCGATGAATTGCACTTGTATGAATAAAATCGTTCCATTAACAATTGTTTAACAGCATCGTGCCTTTGCTCGTATACAGCATGCAATTTTGTCCACATTTCAGCCGATGTATTGCAACGAACTATGAGCTGTGTTGGTTTTCGTCCAATCGATGTAACAATGATCCGCTGAGCCTTAGCATCTTTTTGTTTCCATTCAGCAATTTCCTTCACCTTTGGATCCTCTGTTGTTGCCACGGGCGATTTACTTGTTCCATCAACAATATCGAAATAACCAGCCGCATTCAAACATACTTTCACTTGAAATCGCCACGTCATCCATTGACTAATATCTTGTAACTTGTCAATTTTAATTACTTCGGTTTCCATTGCAACGCTATTATTTTATTCCTTTTGACCAACTAAAATAAATTTCAACGATTTGTCCGCGAAATTTCATCCAAACGTAACACCAATTGCTCAGCTACTCTGTTCAATACAATACAATTGTTCCAGAACGTTCGCACCGCTGCACGCGTTTGCCTGTGCTGTGTCAGTGAATTTCACAATCGTGTCAACTATTGCGTCACCCTCAATTTTTGCTCACCAAAAATTCTTTTCCCTAATTTTTTTGCGTTGTCTGGGCCCATAACCTGTTGAGATTTTACCTTTGACCGATGTATCCGCAGCAAAAAACAATTAAGGAAAAATGAAACAAGCAAGCGACTATATTTTATACGTGCTAATTTAATGAATGCTGTATGTAAAGAGAAGTGACTGTACAAAAATTACAATGCTATGAATGTCAAATGTATTAGTGTTTTGCAGAATGACCGTGCGATGTGGTGTCGCCACGAATCCTATATTTGAATATTTAAACGTTAACAAAAACTATAAAATCGATACATTTTAATACTTTTCCATGGCGGTGGAGATGGCGAAGTGTCTCTACTTTATTGGCTTGCTATCGCCAATCGAAATAATATGTGAGACCAGAGTAGTGCGGCCAAAGCCTTGTGTAGCGTAAGTTGGAAAGCCAGCGGTAGAAGCTTCCAGGCGTTGTCACTGGTTAGGAGTTGATTCGTGTCTAGAAGTAAGATCATGGACGTGTCTAGTGTCAAAGTGTAAAT
The DNA here is from genome assembly GCA_963969285.1 of Odontomyia ornata. NCBI lineage: Eukaryota > Metazoa > Arthropoda > Insecta > Diptera > Stratiomyidae > Odontomyia > Odontomyia ornata. Next base: position 267,154,023 of record OZ017739.1, read on the forward strand.
CCATGAATAAATCTGGGACCAATCCAAATTGCAGAGCGAAATTGACGCTGAGGTGCATGTTCTGAGTCAGTGAGGGGACGTTGAAAAATGTGATGTCTTTAGTTTTAACTCTAAACGTGATGGATGCTGTCAATCTACCTTGATAGAATGTTTGACATCATGAACTGTGTGAATATCAAAGTCCCAAGGTTTTATCAACGGATAGTATTTATGCAGTACCTTTGAGCTGATACTCAAGGCAAGGCATCTAATACTTGCACTCATGTCAGAGATTTCACCCAACACTTTGATTGGTGCGTAAAGTCTAGTGTCATTCTCGGAAACCTTTGAGATGTTACATGTGTTCAAGATTTGGCAGCAGGTGCGCACTCTCTTACGAAAGCTCCTCCAATGACGAGTTGACCATTAAGTCTTGTGCTGACGTGGAGTAACCACTTCTGAAGCAAAAATCCACTCACGTGTCACAAGATATTCCTAAAGCCTAATGTAATATGGGTTCAATGCACGAGTCCTTGGTTATCGGGGTTCTTCAGACAGTACCTGAGGTAGTTGCTTCAAAAATGTCTTGGGAGAGGCCTCCAGAAGAGATGTGTCATCTGCAGCGTCATAGACCAGCAAAGGCGACAGTATGTTTGTATCTAGAGTGTTTTCTGGCAAAGGGAAAAGTAGATGGGATGGGGTTCCATTACTGGGTCTATCTTGAGTGCTACTGGCTGTCTTGGGCACTCGCTTGCAAGTTTTTCGACTTCTTGTAATGCGTGTGCTTCGGCGCATATGTACCTGGCTTACCATAAAATGCTCGCCTCTGCCTGGCATGTGGTGAAGTGATGTTCAGCCTGTCAGCAGTTCCAACATGTGGTGAGTTGTGTCTTAGGTGCCAGTTTGTGGACTTTTGTTTGATGGTCTTCATCCGGCTTCGGGGGTAATGGAGATACGGTCTCTGAAGCGCTGTCCATTATGGATAGTATGAGATAAGGTGGCGCAGGTATGGTAGGCACGTTGTATTCAAGCTCATCCACTGTGCGTTGTTCCAGTTGCTCCCTACCGCTAATGAATTTGCTTTGGGGCGTTGACCGGTGGGAGTATTGCATAACTTCCTTGTTGAAGCGCAAAGCGCGTTAACGTTATGACGAAGAGCAAAGACCAATCGTTCTCGTAACTCCGGCCTAATTGCTTCCCAAAAGAGACTTAAAAACAGGCAACATAAAGCTTTTCAGTATTTGTCTACTGTCTCCTGATCCCATTGATGTCTACTTCATAGTCTTTATTTCAATATATCATCACTCTCTACTGAAGTGAATTCCTGCAATGTGGCATGCCTCAAAATTTCCCAACCGTATGTTGAAAATGTATCAATGAAACCCAAGAACCATTGGAGAGCTCTCCCAGTGAACAGTATTTGGGCGCATATGGCAACTAGTCGCATATTTCCTCCCAGGTTCAACGATGTCATGTTTTCTACCTTTCGAAAGAAGGCACCTATGGTAGCAGGATCATACTAGCCCAAAAACACCAACTTCCAGTTAGTTATGATGTGTTCCGCTTTAGGTGGTGGAATAGTGCACGGGGAATGACTGCGTTTCCAGCTGAGTTATCGCGGCACTGTTCTACCTCAGTGCGTAGACCTTCTCATTCGACGAGTTTCTTGCTAAGTTGATGGCTGGAGATCCTAGGGGTACCAGGGCATTGAGCCACGGTTATGGTCTGTCTATTCAAACATCTGTCGATCAAGGCTCCAGGCACGCGTGTTATTCTGGTGGTGGGGATGTGAAGTTAAAATAATTAATCCAGGCCTATATTCTGGGGCCATTGAGTTCATAACCCCGCTGATGCTTGGAGGTGCTGAGTCACTAGCTAGTATTAGGGGTAGCTCTATGGTATCCATATTGTCTACGTATTGTAAAAAGAGTGTATGAAAGTGTCCGTGAAGGACTACAGTGTTGGTTTGCTGCCTTGGCAAGAGAGGATGATGATGTTTGCCAAAATTGGCCTTGTCTGAGGACGTGTGAATGCGGTGGCCGACTAGCATTGCGGTTTCGTGGGGCAGGTTCTTTCCCCCAGCACAAGGATCCTCTTCAAAAAAAATTTCGCATTCACGAATTTGCAGATAGAAATACGTATCGACTGGAGTCAAGGCCAAGGTAACCTGCTAAGTGTTGAAATTGCTAACACAAATAGCAAACTTGGCCTGGTGAAAACAGACGGAACTTGGGAGGATTCTATCTTTATTGATAATACTTATGGCCGCCAAATAAGAGCGAGGCAGGTGGAAGCGGTGCTCCCTCGCACTTCCCACCCGGATCAAGATCCAATGTAGACATGGCCAGATGTTTTCCATTTGAATGAAAAACTCATACAAACATAGTTCGCATGAACTTTTCCCTCAAATGAAAAACATCAACGTGGTAAATTTATGTTATAGTCTTATATGATAGGATCACATAATACTATACCATATATGGGTACGCGAGCGGAAGAAGACTCTACCCTGCAAGAACATCTAAAATGACTTAGAAAGGCGTGGGTAGCTCATTACTGTGGAGAGGCAAGCCAACGAGGCAGGTCCCATAACCGGTCACAAAACCAAATGAAAAAGCCAAGGTTTCAATTTAGTTACAAAACATTTTTTATTACTTTTCCAAAAATTCTCGTGTCATATAAAATACATACTTGTCGTCGTCCGTGAGCCGTGATGACCCAAAATAAGAGCTACGAGTCATCATACCAGATGCTGGCTCGTCAACTGCTGTCCTATAGCTTTGAACTCCTTTTTTCTTATAGATATGAGCGAACCATGTGTGTGGTTTTATCAACTGGAATGCCCATTTGATATGCTTTTGAACGTATTTAAGTCCAAGAACTATTTCACGCTGTACGATAAAGTCAATGCGGACCTTGTATTTTACACCTACTTTGATTGTGAAAACCAATTTCTTAAGTGACGATAAGTTCGAGTTCAATATCATCACGCTCATCTACGCATAATGCTAACTTTTTCACTATGGCTTTTCGTGAATTGTTTGGTTCAACAATAATCAATCCCGCTTGAGCCTCTCCTAACAATGCTTCCTTATAATACCGAAGACTTTCATTTCTTGATGGGCAGCTAAGATTTCTTCATTCGTTTTTTTGTGGCTGAGGTTGATAGTTTGAGCCATCACCATTCCCACGGGGATTGACTTCGACTTCTCTTTTTGTTGACATGTTCTAACGGTGGATTTTTTCTTTAGTTATCGAAAAGGGAGGCTACGCAAGTAATCCAAGCTGTAAATTTATCGTGTTACCGCATTATTTAGAAAACGAGACTTTTACAGGACACTGTACACACGAGAAATTATAATACGTGTAAACGAGATAGTCTTATGGATTTTCAATTGTGGTGAACTCGATCTATCACACGTATTTCGCACTCAAACTTCAACACTTTATTCACTTTTTGTTTGTTTTATTGAACAATTTATTGGTTGTTTGGAATGAATTACGATCCTTCTGCAATTCTACTAAATTTCGCAAATACATTTTGCTATTCCTTTTTTTTCTCGTCTCGCGAGAAACTCAATTCAACTTCCTTTGCGACACTTCACAGCCGTCGCTTGACTGCCAATCCATCCACTTCGGACATGATGTTGTGCCTGTAAAAGGTAAGAGAGGATTCACGCACGTATTGTTTTGAAGTGACCGTCAAGCAATATTTTAAAATCGCTTTACAATTTCAAAGCCAGCACGAAATTAAAACTTTTTTACTCGCCGTAGAAGTTAAATTTTTCATTTGCCGGCGCGGTTCTTGCAGCGTGCTTGCTGTGGTGATCCGTCATAGACTCTCCGATCCACCCAAACAGATCTACTCACTTGTTGCAAACAGCCACCGTACGGTACATGACGAGCCCCTCATCCATCCAATGAAGATTGCATTGCGACAATGTAAGTTGTGGATAAGGTGTGTTATAAAGGGTTTGCCGTGTCCATATTTTATTTGTAAATTTAAATAATTATTTTTTAAAATTTGAAATTAAAATTGGATCAGCATTATGATGATTTTCGAGCAGTTTGCATAGGTGACTGCTCGATTACTACATACCCTTGATGGTAATATAGAAAGCTGTGCCTGGGGTTGTGGGACAGATAGTTTCATTTGGTCCAAACTGGAAGCCATCGTTTGCATGCCCAGTAGCTGTGTCATTACGGAAGTCGATGATGAGGATTGAATCATAGGTCAGACTGGTGGTTGCAATCCTGTTCAATCTGTGTTGCTGAGCGTAACTATTGGAATCAATTGGTTGAGCCCACTTTTAGGCACTACTCCACAAGCGATGGGGGCTGATTCTGCCCTGACTCGGCAGTTGTTGGTTGTAAGGGTTGAAGGCAGAGAGGGCATGTCGACGATGTCTGACGTAACTGGCCCATACATATTTGGTGGAGACGATGACCACACGGCAACGTCTGGTTGGATAACTCGTCCATGTCCTCATGATATATTGAGCACAGAACTATTGGTCCAGCATACAACCTAAGTTTATTCCTCTCTGGGGTTGTTTTGGTAGGTATCTTTCTCCTAAAGATGCTCTAATATCTTAAAGAAACTAGTATTAAATTACTAAAGTGCCCGTCAGTAGCGAACTATGAAACGACTCTCACAAAAAAAAAGGTTAAGTAAATCTTTTAATTATATGGATAGCAAGTGATTATCAATATAAATTTTGGTCTTTCCATTTTTCTTTCCCCCGTCACAGGCATGCACACCATTGGTGAGCTCTTCCTTAATGTTACAGGTACTACTCTCTTTAGGCACCGTAAATATTACAGTTCGGAAATATTCTCTTGCTATCTTGCATTAACCAAGGATAGTTTTTCAGCCTAAGGTGGATTCCGATCTGCAAGCAGCGCATGTCTTATCATGAGTAGTCATGGACAAGCTAAGCAGCCAAACTCGTGAAATCAAGATCCATGTACTGAAGAACACTAAGGCACCGCTTGGTTTGGGTTACAGATCAGAATCCGCCACAATATAATGTAAGGTCACAACTTCCGAATACATAAAGGGACTCCAATATCATTTGTCCTTGCTAGTCGTACAATGGTAAAAAACCACCAATGTATAAATCAAACATAAGTCCAAACGATATTGATATCTGGAGACAACTCGAAGTCCGGAAGTTGTTATGGATGCTGGGGCACGTTTAGTGCAGTATCCTTCAGCAGTTACCTACCCGCCAAAAATTTGGACACCAAGTAGGATATCCTAAAGACGATGGTCTGTCTCAGGCTCTCGACTGTTGATACAGCCGCGCTTTTTGGGCTCTACGTTGGAAACCGTTTCGTTGTGAATCTAAAGTCATTTAAATGTCCGTTAAGGACTACTGCCTCAGCGAGTGAATATTTTGGTTCTCATCGGAATCAGTCTTGTCTGAAGATGCGCTGATAGGCTAGCATTGTGGTGCCGTGGGGTCAGTTTTTTCCCCCAATACAACAACCCACTGCTAGCTTCGCTACGACTATTCACCTCAAATGTTACCTCTATTTATTTGCGGGTTTATGTTTTGTTTTACGTTTCTTATCTGCCTCTCTTTTATTCCTTGATTTTTTCTTTGAACTTACTAAATTTTTTTTATTTACATTTTATAATATTTTATTAATATTTAAATTATTTCATAATTTTAAAAACAAAACTTAAATGGTTTTATTCAAAAGGCTATTTACCCGTTCCTCCAACGAGCGCTCGTTGTTTGGGGCGTAAGAGCCTGCAAGCGCAGCGAGCACCAAAATCTACGCTCGCTAAGGCAGCAATCCATCGCTGCAGTCCTTAAAGGACATTTAAATCACATTAAATTTACTACAAGTTTGTCGATCTTATGAGATGCCATTTGAAAATCAAATTTCTATGAATTTATAAGTGCTCTGACTATTTTATTCAAAGAAACGTACAATTTATAAATCATACCATTACTAACAACGTTTAGCGAATTTTCACTTCTCAGGTATGTGTCACTGTTGCACTCATAGAGGGCTACCTCCATGTTTTTTTCAGATTTGTTGGTCCACAGATGTTCAATGGCAAAGTAGGGGGTACAATATGTTCGAGCTCTTCCGCTTCCCTTGTCGACTCCGTTATCGATATTCAATAACGAATATCAATAAATCTTATTCATTTTAGACCCTTCACGACTATCGTCGATGAAAAAAAATCTATATTTATATGGGAGACCCTCATAAAAGCTTTTGAAATGTATTTTGACTATTGGACTTTCATTGGCCGAGAACGTCTGAGTTGTTCACAAAATTTGATGACTGAGAGAATTTGCTGTGAGGTACTGACGAACAGACGAACGGTCAAACAGCCAGGTACAGATTTTAAAAATGTATTGCAAACAATTTTTATTGTAAAACGCTGAAATCATGGTTTCAAAACTCATCAAAAAAACGTTCGGTGAGAATCAAACATTTTTTAACTATAAAAAAAAAATTATTTGTTTTCGCAAGTTTATCAATTTTCACAATACCTATATGTATAATGGTAGTTCGCGAAAGGTATTATTTTGATCTAGATTGGAAAAACACAAAATATTTTCGATTTCTATTATGATATTTTGAAGGCTTACTATTTAGTGAAGTTTTGAAATATTTTACCATTGTTAAAGCGTGTATTTCATGACCAGTATAATTAGTTGAAATACCTGAAATATTAAGGTGATAAAGCATTTTATATCTCTATAAAATTTGGAACCGAAAACAAAATAACAATTTTAGGGTTTTGTACTAAAATACAAAATCCCGTGCGCCTGTCCGTCCGTCTGCCGTCCGTATATTATAGCAGTTTTTCTCCGAAACTATAGAAGCTACAATCATGAAAGTTTGTGAAAAAGTCAGAAGTTATGACTTCTAGAAAGTTTTGGGGTGAAAAAAATGTCCGATGAGTTTTAAGGGGGTGCTCCCATATAGAGGAGTCAAATTAGATATCATATGAAAGGTCTCATTGAGATCTTTTCAAAACAGGTGCATTAATCGAGCAGTCACACAAGCAAACTGCTCGAAAACCTTCGTATCTCTTGCTCGGAGTTTTGTGGCAGATTTAAAAAAAATATGTAATTACTTTTACTCAATATTCGTAATTTGTAGAATACTGTTTCTTCTTATTATTTTTATTAAATGTTAGTTCATATCAATTTCCCTTTACATTAAATGTTAATTTATATCAATTTTCCTTTATATTAAAGTTTAAATGTTTCCCTTTAATTATGTTCATCATGAGATTTAACTTCTATTACTATTTTAAATTTTCATTTCTGGACTTGATTTTAATTTTCTTTACTTAGATTAAATTTTGTTTTAAAAAAATTTTAAGTCTGCTCATAAAATTTCGAGTTTGGGAGCGCTGATCTAATACGCCCCAACGGTGTATTGCATCTCGCAAGGCAAGCTAACTGGGCTGATAGAAGTCAGCTGATTCGATTTTACCGGTTGCGACACCAACAGAAGACAAGTTTTTGGAACGGCTCGAGAGTTCGCGATGGACCACGATAGGGGATACCACGGAAGCTTCATAATTATTGCTCGAGTCATGAGTGTTTTATCATGTAGATTTGAACCCATCAAAAAAACAATTCTCGAGAACCTTAGGTGCTAATGATATCAACCGAGAATGTAAATTTGGTACATCGATTGTAAATTGCTCGCCAGCAATGTTCGTTTGTGTTGTGTGTTAAAGCTGAGTTCGTTTGCGCTGCTTATTTCGGTTTTTCTCGCATAAATCATGTGCAAGAGGTTATATCCATTGTAAATTGGCCGCCAGCAGTGTTCGCTTGTGTTGTGTGTTAAAACGTCTCATTTTTGAATAAAAGCTTCGGTAACGCGAACTGATTTCTAATACCTAATGATTCATGCATCGTTTAAAGTTGAAAGGAAGTCAGAATATCTGAAATACTTTCCCAGCGTTCAATCCAAAGTCATTATAGTTTGAATTTCGGTATTTATTCGTGTAACCGGTAGGGATGTTTTGAGAGTTGACCTACGACCGTGACACGGGAAGCACGCGGAGAACGGAGTTTTTATATCAATATTCGGGGGTGCATAAGAGGTGTTCAAGTTTTGTTATTTAACTCCCTTTGACAAATTGCCAAATGCATAAAATGAAATTAAATAGTAAGCATTTCGACCAATGCTATCGAAGAATCTTGAAATACAGCATTATAAACGTTGCTGTCGATAAACCTTCAAACGCAAGGAATACAGCCTCCTTTTGAAAGTGAAAATTTGAGGCCCCATTTGTCTTCCATTCCGCATATAGGATCTCGACACTCCACACTTGAAATCAATTCGAAGTTGAATATGTGGTTTTCCTCCAGTTTTTGTTGATAGTATATTATAACGAGTGAATGTGATATGGCAAGAGAAACAAATGGAGTGCAATTCTAACTGACAAACATGTAACTCTGCAATGCATAATTCCTCCGTAGTCGCGGATTATTTTGATAGTGTTCCTACCAGTTCAGTGATGGTGTTTTCTTGAAAGATTTCATTTTTTCACGAAATACCTACCCACTAACAAGACTTTAACAGAATGTGTTCCTTCTCTTCCCATCAAAATTTCAAGAGAAATAATCATGAAATACCTTCATATAAATTCGGTGTAGAATGCACTCGTTATCTCAGAAATGCCGTATTCTGGGGCACATGCGTTCCCGCGAGAACCCTCACGATGAGCATTTCGTCAATTTAATTACGATGGATTGTCATGGTTAGAATGCCGTCAGCAGTTGTTCCCGTTACACGTGGACGCCTGATCCGCTGCCAAGGAGCAACGTAGAATTGAAATTTTGCAGATTGTTGTTCGAGCAGATTTTGTTAAGCAACGGGAGACCGACCACTTTACTCCGGCTAGTCGATGTCCCGTTGTCGTTTCGGCATCTTCAATGCAAAAGAATAGTTCTTTGAAGCGCCGATCAGTGTCCGAGAAAGATTCAACATTAATAAAGAGGGGTTGGCATCTGAAATGTTCAAAAGAATTTGACGAGATGGATTGTCGGCATGGTGGTCGTTGTTTTGATTGCACCCTAGCTAATTATCCATCATGCGAATGCAAGGAAGGCTACATGGGTAAGATGGGAAGTGAAATATTTTTCAATGGTTTATCCACTGCAAAAAGTAAGGCTCCATGTTGCCAGTGTGTGTTTCAGTGCAGCAGCTGCCTCTTTATTCTCTGCATTTCTTATGTATTATTGCTAAGTTCGTCGTCTTAACTTCCTTCTTAAAAATAACTTTGAAGATAGCTCATAGTTTTGTCCCTAATATTTTTCAAGTAGTACCAAAAGTTTTTTTCACTCATAAAGCAATTATCACAAACAAATGACGCTATAACTTTTATATATTCTGTAATGAGTATTAAATCTAAGACAACAAATGAAAACAAACAACAGTTATATAGTCCTAATTTTGCAATATTAGAACCTAATATTGGGCAAGTCAAAAAAATACGCTAGTTCCAAACAAATAAGATTATGTTTTCTTTTGTTTTATTGTTAATCGATAGAATAAAATTTTAGCATTACATACTGAAACAGTATACAATCAATTGTTAATTGAACCGTAAAAATAAGAGTAAAAAATATTTTTTTTATACTAAGGTACAAAAAATAAAATGAATTGTTAAACGTACACCTCGGTCTTTCCATTTCGGTGCACCTGACCGGGTATAGGAAGCGCAACGATGGCAGGCTTTTCATCTACTATCGGCTAGCCGTCGAGCGCTTTCCTTCGTTTTTTCTTTGCTAGCAGGGGCTCTTACCGGGTAAAGTGGCCTTCCGCTTGCGTGCTCTTTTATGATATAGGCTTATGTGATTTCATTGCATAACTCTACAGCATAAATTGGTTACATTTGTGCTTCTCATTTGAGGACAAGAGTCATACAAAGAGCTTTTGTATGAGTTTTTCACTCAAATGGGAAACACATGGCCACGTCTACATTTGGATCTTGATCCGGTTAGGAGGGTGCGAGGGGGCACCACCTCCATCGGGATGCCCCACTCTTATTTGTGGGCCATAAGGATCGTCGTTTATGACGAAGTCTCCACCAGTCCGTCCATTTTTGCTCGTCCCAACTTGTTGTCCGAACAAGCAATTTCAACCCTTAGTAGGTTACCTCGGCTTCGACACCAGTTGATCGGCATGTTGGACACTTCCTTATTCGTGAATGCGAAATTTTTTTGTAGTGGGTCCTTATGCTAGGGGGGGGGGGGGGAAGATTTTGCTAATAATTTTGCACAATAATCTGTATAAGTATGATTCAATTGAACTCCGCCGTAGACGGTCCCAAGCCCGTTTGAGGAAGGAGGAGAGAACCCCTTGTTTCCCCATCTCATAACTTCCATGATTCCTCATCTCGAACCCGCCAATTAAATGGTAGTAAATGCTCTCGGGGTCGCACATTGGGTTTACTGGTTCCCCAATAATGTGACATTAAATGCCGAGAAAGGCTAAAAACTGTAAATAAACTTACAGCTCTGCTACTAAATCCTACTTATACCTCCTTTGTGAAGGCGTAAGAGGGTGATAACGGAATCGACGTAATAACCATGCCGCCGGAATAAAGGTTGGGCGACGGGCTTGCTCCTCGTCCTTGGAAAACCTTTAAATGTTTCGAAACCTGCAGATGGGCCTCGGAATGGATTGGACTCATGGCAACGACCTCGCAAATGGAAAAGGGACAATGGCATTGGATCCTGGAATGTCAGATCACTCAATTACTCTGGTGCTGCTAAGGACCTTTTACAAGAGGCCAGTCAATATCAATTCAAAATACAGGTAGTCCAGGAAACGAATTGGACTGGAAACAACATTCAAGACATAAGATCGCACACAATATTCAAAAGTGGGAAGCCTACTGGAAAACCAAAACTTGGAGTGGATGTGTAGTTCAAATCGCACGCTATTGATTTCAAGGCAGTCAGTGAACGTTTGGATGCGGTTGATATCTAAGCGAAATTCTTTAAAATCTGGCTGATGAAGGTTAGCGCCCCGACCGAAGAAAAGAACGAAGAGACGAAGGAAATGTTCCACAATCACTTGGAAAGACTAGTCGACTCAATGCCTACAAACGACACAAAAATAATTCTGGGTGATTTGAACGCTAAGGCTGGCAATGAGCTATCTCATCGGGGAACGACTGGCGGATAAAGCCTCCACGATGAAACAAATGACAACGGCCAGTGCCTAGTTGACTTTGTATGTAGCAGAAATTCAGTCATACGTAGGACTTGCTTCGCACATAGACGCATTCATAAAATGACCTGGGTACCACCGTATGACTACACACAAAACCAGATCGAACATGTTCTGATCCAACAACGTTGGGCCTTGAGCATACTCGACGTCCGTTTATACCGAGGAGCCAATTGTAACTCAGATCATTACTTGATCAAATTAACCTATCAATGTCGTCTTTCAAAGGCATATTTGCCAAAGACCAGTCCGCTGCAAAAATTTGACATCGAAAGGCTCCAAACGGCGTCTGTGGTCGAAAATTTCACGGAGACCCTTGACAACCGGCTGCCTCCCATCTTAGCAGACGAATCGTTAAAGACGAGCAATGAGCTCTGGGTGGAAGTAAAAGCGGCTATCAGGACCGTGGCAGAACAGACGATTGGACATCAAGCCCGGCGCAAGAGGAATGATTGATTCAATAATGAGTGCCAGAATGCGTTGGATAAAAAGAATCAGGTGTACAAAGAAAACGTAGGTAGGAAAACTAGGACGAAGAGAGAACACTATGAAAATCTCAGAAGAGTAACGAATAAGATAATTAGGATTAAGAAAAAAAAATACTATGACGACCACTTGAGAACTGTAGACATAAGTAGCGAGCAACAACACAACACAAGCGTACAAAGTAGTGAAAAGCCTGAAACGTGGTTATCAGCCCAAAACCACGCTCTGTCGTGGTGAGATCGGCAATATCATCGCTAATGAAACGAAGATTGAGGAAAGGTGGGCATTATATTTTAAGAACCTCCTTAATCCTCCGCACAGTTCCAGAGCACTGGAGCCTATAGATGTCTGTGGAGAGCGTCCATTGGCCCCACCAAATCTGGATGAAGTTTGTTCCATCATCAAAGTCCAAAAGAACAATTAAGCGCCGGAGCGTGGAGCTCATCAAGTATGATGGCAGTAGTGTTCATCAAGATATTCACAAAGTCATCCAGCACTTTTGGCAACAAGAACATATGTCAAAAGCGTGGAGCCAATGAATTATGTTCCCTATCCACAAAAAAGGTGACAAGCTACAGTGTGAAAGTTATAGAGGCGTATCACTACTGTGTACGGCGTACAAAATATTTTCAAAGACCTAAGAAGATAAAATCGGATCATACGCCAACAGTATTATTGGGGAGTATAAAAGTGGTTTTAAGCAGGCAGATCGACGGTAGACTAATTGTTTACAGTAAAGCAAGTAATTGAAAATTGCTGGGAGTTTAACATAGACATACACCAAATTTTCGTTGATTTTAAGCAAGCATACAACAGTATTGATCGTAACGTACAGTACCAAACAATGCTTGGTTTTGGCATCCCAGCCAAATAAGTCCATCTTACCAAAATGACAATGATGTCGACGACTTTCCAAGTCTGCATCAATAACCAACTCACTGATGCCTTTAACACAAATATCGGACTAAGGCAAGGAGATTAGCTGGCCCCTTTGCTATTCAATTTGGCTTTAGAGTACGTCACAAGGAAGCTACCTGTCGATACGCGAGGTGCATTACTGTTCAAGTCGAGTCAAGTAGTAGCTTATGCGGACGACATAAACATTTTGTCACGCTCGTTAACAACTGCCGAAGAACTCTTCCTAAAACCCGACAGTGAAGCAAAACTAGTAGGGCTACAAATCAATGAAAAAAAAACAAAGCTCATGACGCAGTTGAGGAAAAATAGCCCAAATATACAAAATATAACACATGGCGGGTACAGTTTGGAAAATGTTAGCGAATTTGTGTATTTAGGCGCCAAAGTAAGGAAAACGGGTAATGAAAGAGATGAAATACGCTGTAGAATGCAACTCGCAAATAAAATATTTTATTCAGTATTGACGATCTTGAAGACCAGCTGCATACACAGGAAAAAAAGCTTCAAGTATACAAATCTGTGATAAGACCTTTGTTATGCTATGGGTATGAAAAATGGACTCTAACCCAAGCATTCGCAATTATATTGAACGTCTTTGAACGACACGTCCTGAGGTAAATAATCTGAGCAAAGGTAGACGGGGACCAATGGAGAATTTGATACAACCATGAGCTGTATGAAATTTTGACGACCCGGAGGTCTCAACGATTTTAAGACTGCGGAAGCTGCAATGGGCTGGCCACATGAATCGTGTGGACGAACAATGAATACCCAAAAAGGTATTCATTGTGAGAACTGAGGGCCGCAGACCAGTAGGAAAACCGAGGAAACGCTGGTCTGACTCGGTTGACGAAGACAGTTCATCGCTGCTCGGGTTTTGAAATTGGAGGACGCGGTCAAAGGACCGAGACAGTTGGAGGCGCTGTTTGCAGGAAGCGAAGGCTCGAGAGGGGCTGTAGTTCTAAGAAGAAAAAGATGATTAAACTGAATGAAAGTAGATATTTAAGTAGCCCTTTAAAAGTTTCTTGTATTCTATAAGGTTTAACAGAATGCACAGAAGTTATTGCCGTTTGGTTTTCCTCCGATTACAACAATCACATATGGTTTTTCTACTACATGGACTTTCCATTGAACCAGACACTACCGAATATAACACAAGACATTTAAGATTTGGCTTCGTCAATGGTTTTGGCAGTATTGCAACAAAATGTCGGCCGGTTAAAAATCAATAACACTGGTTTTTCTTTTAAAGCAAAAATATATTTGTTGTGCATGTCGTTAAAGTTTTTCTTGAATCGAATCACGTGTGCATATCGTAAGTTAAGTACAAAGCCCTTCTGATATGAGGGTAGTTCTGTCCACCCAACTTGTTTTATATATTATTTCCTTATTTTTTGTTATACAATAATACCACTTTCATAAGACACCAATATCATTGGCGGCCACCAAAGGACCAGAATGCCCATTCTACTTAGCGTCGTTTTTCTTCAATTCAAGGATACACTGAACATTATATTAAAATGATTGACTGAAAATGATGGTTAGTATTTCATAGATTGGATATAAAACTCATAAGGCGGGAGCTTACTTCTACCTTTCTAACTTCATTTGATAAAACGAAACAGATTGTTTACGATCTTGCCCAACGCAAACAAGATGCAACCGCTTTGTAAATTTGTATATTATAAAATTTTTAGGCAATATGCGGCCACTAGCCAAACAATAAATCATGTCATTTTAAATTAACCCATTTGGCAATTAGAGGAAAACGGGAGTAAAGAATAAGCCAATGTGAAACTTATGGTTTCAATTCTTAACCAGTATTCGAGAGGAAAGCCTTCCTTCAGCAAAGTTAGCCATCAGTAAGCTCAGCTTCGCTTCCAACGCATCAATTGAGTGAAAGGCGAAACCGACCCCTAAATTGTAAGTTTCCAGCTCTGGGCGCACATTAGACAAGTAGGTGTAGTAATTCTCCTCCTCGGAAGTTTACTTCCCCGTACAAATAAAGCCAACCACCAGCTCTGAATGAATTGTGCGTTAGACGCAAGAGAATAGTCATAAAAAACTATACATCTTCTAATACAGCACCGAGTCCTTTCGCATTGCGCCTCGTTGCTGTCCACATGCCGGGGAATCCAAAAAACAACACAACTTACGTTAACGCCGAAAAAGTAGAGGACATCCCCATTGTAGTAATGGGGTGGTGCACCCTTCGCCTACCCTTTCTATGAATTGAACCCGCGAAACTTAGCGAGCTGCCAGTCTATGGATGGTAACAAGCTTAAACGGGTGGCGCGAGGCGAGAATTCACTAAGATTTCGCCGCTATCATGGAATTCGGTGAGAAGGAAGAACAGAACCCACGATGGGGTGAGCGAAAATATTCGCATAAAAGCACAAGTTTTAAATACAAATTCATAAAAGGTAGATGGTACATAAAATATAGAAAGTAATAGAATACATAAGATGAAAAGTCGTAAAAGTCGGCTGAACAGGCAAAGCCGCGGTGGAGGTAGCTCAGTAGGGCGATGAATGTGAGTAGTCCTTGTAAAGGAATTGAGTTGAGCGCGGAAAAACTTTCGCCAGCAAGACTATATCCCATCTGCGGCATGACGATGCCACCCTCTAACCATTCGCGAAATACATAAAACTTGTAAGTGCTTTAGAGGATATCAAGTTGAAAATAGGATTCGCATTTTCTTTTGGCATTTTTTGGTCTTGTTCGGTCTTAGGAGACGAGCGATTTGATGCGCGGGAGAGTGTCCGGGAGCGGGGTTGGCTTAGGAACAGTGGTGGAGAGCGGATATAGAAATCCCTAAAGTTCCGCTCGGAACGGTGCGCTACCGCCACCCCGCGCCGTTCTCTAGCTCAGAACCTATGGCACCCGTTAAAATTCTATGTAGTTTTTGAGCAAATGTCTCTAATATATTGCACAAGTAATGGGGTAGTTTGCGCGCTTACGAAAGAGTGCCGTTATGCGCTGTATTACTACTACAAATGATATTTTTTAGAGGATATCCTCTAAGACGGGATTTGTTAGCTCGAGCATAGGAAGGAAATAAAATGAGATAGAGATGCACAGCTCGATGGTGTGAGGGGTGCTGAAGAGGAAATCGGATCCTACAAAAATCCGCGGGTCTCCGTTATACAATAATAAAAAAATTCTAGGAATTCTTTATTTTAGAGAGCACAGAACTTTCGCAAAATTTACGTACGCTGACTATAAGTCCTTAACCTCGTTATCCTGTTATTCGTTTTGCGCTTGTGTTTCCTAATACAACCTACAACTACTTTGTACGGGAATGGGATGTAGGTCGTGGTAGGAGCCCAAGCGCGAACTGAACATTCGGGATTTTCTCTCTAATCAGATTTTTGCTTTTCAGGATAAACTTTTCATGATACCGCCCCTATTTTCAGCCGAAAAAGGGGGCCGTTCTAGATGGCACACACACGATAGTGTGATTGGTTTCTATACTTTCCACGTACGTGTAGCACATTGTCATTTTAATATGCTAAAATAGGTGTCATAAGCGAGCAAGGAATCCTTCAAGGCGCACGGGTGTGAGTTGCGGGATGGGAGGAAGTTTAATTCAGATTTGGGTTTGATTGGATGTTCTCAACTCATTTTATGCTAATGTGTTTCAGATTGCTGGATTTGAGTTTCTTATGTTGCTGCGTCGTTAAAGATACCGTGAGTAGTTTGATGTGAAAGCAATGCGATACGATGCGGGTTAGAGTGGAAGTTGTGCGAGACCTGAAACATGGAGGGATAATTTCACTTTAATTTGATGGTTTTAAAATATTATGCTTTGACGAAGACTTGATTCTATAGGTTTGGCAAACCCATTCCTTGCATAAGTACACAGGACTGCAAGCAACTACAATACGAATATGCTTTGACATTAAACACATTGACCGGAGTGCGTAAATAAAATTGTTAATTATTCCTGAACGTGGGTGGTAGTAAACTCTCCGCGATAAAATACCGCAGAAAAATAAAATAACTTACTGAATATAATAATTATTTTTTTTTTGATAACCATGGTTAAGTTGAAGGATGGCCAACGTTGTAATGAAAGAATATTTGATTGAGCACAACTTTGAAATACTAGAAATCTCATTTTTATCAGAAATTCCTTTCAATATGGAATATCCAAATGCAACGCTATCAATATTTTCAACGATTTTAAGGGGATCGCCTGATTTATTTAAGTAACCCAGACGCCATTACCGTTAAGAATAAAGTAGTACGTTTCCAGAATAAATGTTTTAACTAGAGCTCATAGGAAATGAAACTTAAAACAATTTGTCTTCATTAGGGGTCTAAAGGATGTAATAAAGTATGGAAAATTCTTTGTGCCCATTATTCGCAATTGAACACCTTTAAGACAAAAATCTGAAAAACAGCATTACGAAGATAGGTCTTTATGAGTTTGAGGTCAATTAATTGGTCAAACATGAAAGTCTATGATGATGATTATAACAGGACCGCTAAACTCTTTGAAAGCTCATTGACTTATGTGTATACTGGCACACGGTCCATTTATTTAAAATTGGAGCGTAATTAAGTAAAGGATAGCCATTTTCTCTTATGCGTATATCCTTGTCAATGGTGTAAAAAACTCAAAAGCCCTAAGATATAAATGTAATCATAGGACAGCAGGAAACTTTTCAAAACGAACAGTCTACGATTGTCTGCTAATAGAAGGACTGTTGACAAAATATCAGCATATCGATATTTTTGAAAATATAAAGCAACATTTATTGCTGATATTTTCTGATGCAATCTATCGGTATTCAATTAAAAAACAAGTTGGGTAGACAGACCTATGCTCATGTCAGAAGGGTTTTGTACTCAACTTGCAAAATGCAGTAACCAGCAATGAATAAAATCAAGAAACATGTCAAAGACGATTTTATTGGAGAAAATGTGAAATTCGAGGATCATACTATTATTAACAAAGTTGAACGAATTTTGACTTCTGAGGTATTTGTTATAGTTATACCTATAAATATCTCCTTTGATACTTTTTTCAGATTTTTTAGATCACTGGTGTCCATTCGCGAGGGAGGAAACACATTTTTCATGTATTTCCCCCCCTGTGCTCCCACTGAAGCAAAAACTGTCAGTTTAAGAACTGTTTTGAAAAGCTCTCATAGAGAAGTTTCATTTGATACTCATATCGGCTACCTTTCATGAAATTTTTTCTCAGGGGCCACTCCTCTGTACTGTAATCATCGATTCATGGCCTATTTTTTCGACTCCTAGAATGGTTACAAAGCCCTTTTGCTAGGAGCTCTCTCCTGCCTCTTCGACTTGTTTCAATTGTATGTACTCATCGTCATGAAACCTATCACTCCTGAAATTTTCATGCAAATTCTAGCAAAGCTGTAGTGTCTAAGTCGGTAAAAAGCGCATATGGCTCCATAGCAATATGTTTCCATAGTAATACAGGGCATATTGCTCCATAGTAATACATGAAAATTCAAATCACTATAACTTCGGTAAATACTATTCGATCTTTATGAAACTTTCCGAAAAGATCAATCTTATAAATAATCATCTCTTTGCTAAATTTTATTGAGTTTAAGGGTACCGTTTAGATTTTATTCAAGAAAACACAAAATCGATAAATCATACTATTACTAACAAAGTTGAGTGAATTTCGACTTGTTATGTATTTGTTGTTGTTGTACTCATTAAGGCCTACATTCATGATTTTTTTCAGATTTTTCGGATGGAAGGTGTCCAATCGCGAGGGGGGGGGGTACGCGAAAAGTTCGTACATTTCCCCTTCCCCTGCCCCCCTCGGTACTTATAAGACAATTTTAAGACTTGTTTTGAAAAGATCTCATTGAGACCTTTACAATGACACCCTACTCGACTACCAATGGTGAAATTTTTTTTTTGAGGGGTCACCCCCTTATATGGGGAGACCCCCCTTAAACGCCTTTGAAAAATTTTTCCGCCCTTGAACTTTCGAGAGGTCACCACTTCTGACCTTTCTACAAAGTTTCATGGCTGTAGCTTCTATAGTTTCGGAGAAAAAGTGCTGTGACATACAGACGGACGGACGGACAGACGGACACAGGTCGTGATTGCAATAGGGTTTTGTATTTTAGTACAAAACCCTAAAAAATGTTTTGATATTTTCTTTTTATTTGAAATACTGGCTTCTAGGTGAACTGCATTGTCCTTATGTTCAGTTTTCGGTGTTCTTAGAGGTAACATTAATGTTAAATGTATTTCCAAGCTTATGCCGCCGAATAACACTCCTAGAACTACCAGAAATACTTCCATGCTCACCACAATTACCCACCGTACCACACATGCGGACAATTACTTAATTGATAGATGTAGCAAGGCATTTAACGAATTCAGCAATCATTATTTTTCTACCATTTCCAAGTCTCTTTTCAAATCCAAAATTATACAATCCTTCTCTTCCCAGATATAGTAAAGCTTAAATTTACAAAATTTATAATTGTCATAATTTAATTTTTACAGCCCCTTTCGGGCCCTCGCTTCCTGCAACAAGTGCCTCCAACATTCATGGTCCATTGATAGCGTCCTCCAATTTCAAAATCCAAGCAGCGATGAACTGTCTTCGTCGACCGAGTCAGACCAGCGTTTCCTTAGTTTGCCCACTCATCTCCATCCTTTAATTCTTCTAGCGAGTACAATTTCGGACGACTGTTGTTCATCCATACGATTTATGTGGCCAGCCCATTGTAGCTTCCGCTGTGTCTTATAATCGGTGCGACCCTCGGCTCGTCAAAAATTTTATACAACTCATGGTTGTATCAAATTCACCATTGGTCCCCGTCCAGCATCGCTCCAATTATTCACTTCAGGACCCAATTTTCAAAAGCCTTCAAAATGTTCGTGGATGCTTACGTTAGGGTTCTTGTTTCACACCCATAGCATAGCACAGGTCCTATCACCGATTAGTAAACTTGAATCTTTGTTTCTTGTGTATGCAGATGGGCTTATAGATCGTCAAAAGTGAATGAATTTTATTTCCGTGCGGTATTTTTCAGCGTATTTCATCTCTTTCATTACTCGTTCTCGTTATTTTGGCCCCCAAATAAACAAATTCGCCCGCATTTTTGATATTGTATTCGCCAAGTGTGATATTTTGGGAGTTTGAGGTATTTTCGCTTGACAGCGTCATGAGTTTTGTTTTGTTCTCGTTGATTTGTAGCACTACTAATTTTCCTCCACTGTACAGTTTAAGAAAAAGCTTTTTGCAGGTTGTTAGCGGCTATAACATACTGATGTCGTCCGCATAGACTACCACTTAGCTTGACTTGTATAGTAACGTAACTCTTGTATGGACAGGTAGCTTTCTGATGACATATTCCAGAGCCAAATTAAATAGCAATGGGGCCAGCCCATCCCCCTGCTTTAGTCAGATATTTGTGTAAAAAGCGTTATTGATGCAGACTTGGGAGGTTGTCGACGTCATTGTCATTAATTTTTTTTATACTTATGCTTTATTTGGCATTAAATAAATAAATAAATAAAATAAATAATTTATCTATTTATGCAAAAAGAAATTAATATATAGGTATGAATAACATTTTAGACTATGAAA
Organism: Odontomyia ornata; assembly: GCA_963969285.1. Classification (NCBI taxonomy): domain Eukaryota; kingdom Metazoa; phylum Arthropoda; class Insecta; order Diptera; family Stratiomyidae; genus Odontomyia; species Odontomyia ornata. Next base: position 267,174,235 of record OZ017739.1, read on the forward strand.
TAATTCTTGAAAAAAGTTTAAGTAAAATATTTAATCTATAAGCGTCGTAAGCAAGCTTTAAAGTTATGAAATGGAGAAGGGTTAGGAACAAGACAGAGGCTATTGTGGTTCCGCTGAAAATGTACAGATGGAGAGTGAACAAACTCTTCTCTGCTAGCAAAAGGGGTGCTGAGGGCTGCCAAGGATCTACTAGCAGACTCTGATTTTTTGTTTGCTTTAGCACTACAGGCCTTTATGGGCCTTTACATAGAGATATTTAAGGTATCTGATTATCTTGATCAAGTATATCGGGGCTTGAGGAGGTAATATGGTTAATACTATGCTTTGTTCCTACGTCCACCTATTCAGCTACGGCTAATTCTGATTTTAAACCAATGTATAGTCTCGCGTAGAGAGCGCCAGTCCACAAGAGTATTCTTTGAAGTTTGCATTCTTTGGGGAGTACCATCCCCACGTACCTTAGGAAGTTTCCTTAAGGATACCGCAGACAGTATCCAAATACAAGTATTGGCCTTACTTTTAATGACATTTCAGCCAGGAACAAGAATGCTATATCCATCGAGGAAAGGCGGCCAGGGACAAAAATGGCTATCTCAAATGGAGCCTCTAGGCTTGAAGAACCTTTGAGTATGCAAATATCTCTGGCGGTAGGTAGGTAAAGGAACGCAGAAAAAAATGTAGATCAAATTCGGAAAGGAGAAAAAACTGACGGTTCAGGGGTCGGACTCCAGTACTGGTGGTAGAGAGTAGTGAGTGAGCAGGTTCCCACCCATTATCATCCAATGCCTGCAATGTTATGTAAGTGGTGAACTTGGCCCCTATAACAGACATATCTACAAGCAATCTCGGAACAAACAAAGAAAATCCATTCAAGCATAAACCCTTGTCAGCGCAAACACCGTTTAAACAAAAATACCGACGCGGATAAATTCAGCAAAAATCTTCAAAGGACAATGCAGGCTTCGATAGGGAAACCAACAATCTTGGCGTCATCATCAGCTAAAATATCAGAGACAAAACAGAGAGCAACGGTTAGCCTTGATTAGCTTTGAGATTCCTGTGGTGCTCGGGTGCAGTTAAAAAATAATTCGAATGGCAAAGCGTCCTACAAGGAAGAGTGGGAAAGTCTGTAGGATGCACCAGGTCTTTGCGCGATGGGGGAAATCACAAAGAACAATGATAATTTGATGGTGACTGCTGCAATTGCTACGAAAAAACCGAGGTCAGGGTTCTGAATCTTGAAACCATGAACCGTCCTGAAGTCAACAAAGTGATTGGAGTGAGAACAGAAAGAAGTAGCCATACAAATAAAATGCCATTGTGTGATCTCACCACTTTAGTTGAAAATACGGGCGAAGCACTATACTCAGAAATGGAAACCGATAACGTCTTTCAAGAAAGGTGGTCGCAAAGTACAATTGAACAAAAGGAGCTACTAGAATATATAGAGCATTACCAGAGAAGCTAGTTAAAGCCCAAAGAGGACAAGAAGGTCAAAGAAGAGCACAAGGCTAAAGAAGTGCTGAAGGCTAAGACTAAATGGCATACGCAGATAGCTTCACCATCAAACACCAATAAAAGAATGGCATCTAGCCCTATCAAAGGAGATCGGGATATAAGGAGGTAGAAGGAGGCACTTCGTGTATGAAAAACTCCATATCAGGGATTCTTGACAGTGCTGATTAAAGAAGGGAAGAAAAACGCAAAAAATTTCTTCAACAAGTGTTCGGATGAACGCCCAACAAGAAAAAGGAACTGAGACAAAATAGGAGAGCAAAACGCCTCGACGAAGACCCCGGTAGCAGGCACTGCTCATCAATTCTAAGCAGAATAGTTGCAGGATATGATGGAAAATGTAAGACCCAAAAACACTTGCACTGCCACTAAGGCGCTACGACTAACATGGGCCACATACTGGTCGAAATCGGAGCAGAGACCAACAATAAAGAAGCATTTTGCGATTTAATACACTCAAGCCGATGGCAACGATCAAAATAAGAGACATTGACTTCGGCATGCACCTGGCCGTGGGCAATGTCTGCAGATGCAGATGCAAATATCTCCCCCAATAGGAGCGTTCAACGCTAAAAGTAATCGAATAGAGCATGCTTTTAACAGGCGACATGGGTGGCACTCGTCGTACTGAACACTGGAAAAATGTCGACTTTCCACTGTATTGGCTATGAAAGGAACCATACCAGGCATAATATTCTCCTTGAAGTCATTAGTATGGATGATACACAATTGGAGAGTATTAGAGGACTACTCAACCAGTGATTATCAGTACATTCTACTTCAGATCCATGATATTCTCAGCTGACGTCCGTGCTCTCAACCTTCCACAATTGAGCGGATCATAAGCAGGGTGGACGATGAGTAGTTCGTTGAGGTGTTCGCGACAAGCACTCCACCGCAGAGCTTCAAGGGAAGGATTGTTCTGTTGTTGACCCTTGATGTTAAGAACGCCTTCAACTCTACTAGATGGGTGGATACTCCCGATACGCTGGAAAGGGTTTTAAGTTCCAGAATATATTTTGTTGCTTCTGAGGGACAACCTGAAGGAATGAAGCTTGCTTCACGATGCAACATAGGGCGAACGACGGATGGAAGTTACATCGGGTGTTGCGCAGGATTCTATCCAATGAACTTGAGTTTCTCCAAGCAAATCGGGGCAACGGCTGAGAAGGCTGCTTTGGGAGTATCGACTCTGAGCCGACTTATGGTAAATGCATGGGGATCCGGACCATCAAGAAGACGCCTCTTGATGAGTGCTGTAGGGTCAGTGCTACTGTACAGCGCAGAAATATAGGGCGACGCTCTCAGTAAGGAGGTGTACCGAAAACACTTGGTACAGGCAGAGAGAAGAAGAACACTGAGGATTGAATCGTCATAATCGGCAGTCTCTGGTTCAGTGGTGAGAGTTATTGCAGGCGTGATACCTGATGCCCTCCTGACTAGAGAGTAGCGTCCTATTTAGCTGCCTCAAAGTGAGGACGCGAGGGAGGCGGTTGCCCGTGAGGAGAGACAGCGCTCACGCAATGATTGGCAGCAGTATTGGGTGAGCTGCATGAATAAAAGGTAGACTGCGTGGATCATCCCAGATCTGAAATAGTGGCTAAATTGAAGGCATGGCGAGACTGACTTTTATCTGATTCATGTTTAAAGTCAGCATGGGTATTTTTAGTCTCACCTCCATGAGGCTACTAAGTCACGGTCCTATGACTATCCGTTTTGCCCAAAAGAGGAAGACAATGCCTGTCACACATATTTTGTGAGCAATAAATGCGACGCACTTCGATGGGACCTAGTATAGCCATGATAGTGCTTGGATTTATTGGCAAATGGAAACATGTGGCATATTATGTTTGAGCAATCCCAAACGATAAAAGGGCTCATGCTAGCGGGAGACTCAGGGCTAGACGATCGCTTGTTTAGCAGTTCCTCGTCCTCCCTCCCCTCACTATTGAAGGAATTCCCTCAGCTTTAAAGTGCCACACAGCGTAGTAAAAATGAATTCTGGCCCGAAGTAATGTGTCAAACGGTTCCAGGCTAGGTATTTTTGGCGATCACGGTAAATCCAAAAACGCTAATCAAAGTACCTTAGCATTTTAATTATAAACAACTTGGTGCACTTTACTTTAATAACCTACCGTCTTATTAAGAAAAGGCAGCTAATTTATTTAAAACACCACAAACTTTAAATTTTACTCTATTGAGAAAAAAAACACTTTGTATTTTAATTCAAACGCAATAAAGTTTTAAATAATTAAAACGCCTAATGTTGAGCAAAATATTTTAATTAAAATGTTAGGCGTGTTGATTGCAACAGCCAAAACTCTATAGTTAAATAACCCAGGTTTTATAGGCATGTGTATGACTTAGAAAGTTTAGTGAACATTGAAAGTGAAATTGTTGCAGACGTTTTATTTGGTTGTAATTTTGTGAGTAGATGCGTGATAATTACCTCTGGTGCCAAACTACTTGATTCTTTTGAGCTGGTTTGATTTGTCACCTTATAATTCTTGGGCTTAACATCAATATGTAGCATGCGCAAGCTATTTTGGAAACTTTTTTGAAGAATTTTTTTTTTGTCTGGCTACTTGATTATCTTTACAGCTAGTTATTTTGAATTTCCCTAACCTTTTTTAGGAAATAAAAGTTTTAAATTTACCTAAACCGACCAATTGTATCAATTCAAATGTCAGATGTGCCTAAAACGCTAGACATTTTAATTAAAATGGCAAGCGCCTTAATTAAAATGTCGGTTGTTTTAATTACAATGTCTAGGCATCTTCATTCAAATGTTTCAGATATTTTGATTATAAAAACGTTTAAAAAGTGTCTTAAACACGAGATGATATAAAAATATTTTAGCGGATTATCTTAAACGTTTGGATTTGTAGTGAACAATTTAGTTTTCTCGGTATTCGAACGGGCAGCTCAACAGGTATCTGCTGAAAAGTATATGACAATGAGTATGGTCATCTCACTAGCAAATTTTTTAAGCTAATCATGGGTATAGCCCAGTCATATTAGGTAAAACAAGTTGGGTAAACAGACCTACGCTCTTGTCAGAAGGGTTTTGTATTCAATTCACAAAATGCAGTCACCAGATCGAATCAAATCAAGAAACATGTCAAAGACGATTTTATTGGAGAAAATATGAAATACGAAGATCATACTATTATTAACAAAGTTGAACGAATTTCGACTTCTGAGGTTTTCGGTATTGTAATACTCATAAATATCTCCCTTGATAATTATTTCAGATGTCCATCCGCGACGGAGGAAACACATTTTTCATGTATTTCCCCCCTGTGCCCCCACTGAAGCAAAAACTGACAGTTTAACAACTGTTTTGAAAAGCTCCCATGAGAATTTTTATTCATACTCATATCGGCTACGTTTGATGAATTTTTTTTCAGGGGCCACTCTCCTGTACTGTTATGATCGATTAATGGCCAATTTTTTCAATTCTAGAATGGTTACAAAGCCCTTTTGCTAGGAGCTCTCTCCCACCTCCTTGACTTTTTACACTTATGAGCATTAATTGTAGGTACTCATCTTCAGTCATTCATGAAATTGAACTAAGTGTTCAAAGCATGCACCTTAAACGTTGAAGTTGGAAAGAATAACTCAAAATTATTCAATCTTCGCATTTAAAACAGCCACTATTTTGTTTTACGATTACTGATACCACTAGCTGAACCGATTCTCAAAGATATTCATGACACCTATCATTCCTGAAATTTTCATGCAAATCCTAGCAAAACTGTAGTGTCTGAGTCGGTAAAAAGCGCATGTTGTTCCATAGCCATATGTTGCCATAGTAAAAAATGCAGCGCATATTGTTCCATAGTAATACGGGAAAATTTAAACCGCTATAACTTCGCTAAATATGATTCAATCTTTATGAAACTTTCAGGATAGATCAATCTTATAAATAAACATCCACCTACTGAATTTCATTGAATTTAAGGGTACCGTTAAGATTTTATTCAAGAAAACATAAAATCGATAAATCATACTATTACTAACAAAGTTGAGTGTATTGCGACTTCTCACGTATTTGCTGTTGTTGTACTCACCAAGGCCTACATTCCTGATTTTTTTCAGATTTTTCGGATCACAGGTGTCCAATCGCGAGGGGGGGGGACACAAATTTTTCGTGTATTTCCCCTCCCTGTGTGCCCCTCGAAGCAAGTTTTGCCAAACTAAGACCTGTTTTGAAAAGTTCTTATCAAGACCTTTCATTTGATACCCATATCGGCTACCTTCAATGAAATTTTTTTTTCGGGGGGTCACTCCCCTACATGGGGAGACCCCCCTTAAATACCTTATGAATTTTTTTTGCAGCTGAACTTTGAAGAGATCACCACTTTACACCTACACACAAAATTTGATGTTTCTAGCTTATATAGTTTCCGAGAAAAACTGCTGTGACCCACGGACGGACGGACGGAGGGACGGACGGACAGACGGACAGACGGACAGACTGGTCGCGAAACTAGTAGGGTTTTGTAAAATTATTTTACAAAACCCTAAAAAGGGGTCAACCTCGGAATAAAAGATAATAAGCTGCAAATTGGTATGAACCTTTGTTTTGTCATTCTAAATGTTGTCTCAAAAGTCACAATCGTTATCGTGTTTGCGTCTCAAGATATTCAAGGTCAAAGGTCACAAAAATCGGTTTTTCGCGAATATCTGGCTTCCTATCGGTTAAATGAGATTTGCATTTATTATAAAAGTTGTAGGCTATAAAATTCCCTACAACTTTTGTTTAAACTTTTTTTTCATACGACCAACCGTTTTGAAGGTAGAGCGCGAAGAGTGCACATCGTACAGTCATATACGGCCTAATGCAAGGTCAAGCGTGAGTTATGGTTATCAGTACGTTATAAAGTCAATTATTTACTTGGAAATTATAATTATTAAACAATGCCTATTATTTATGTACTAACTATTAATTATTTATATTTAATTAAAGTCAAAACACAAATATATTCTACTAAAAGTTTTGACCAATATCCTCGTACTAAAAAGCACATTTTATTTTTACACGCATTCAGTGGCTGTGACACGACTTCTGCGCTATTTAAAAAAGGAAAAAAAACTGTTACTAGAGCATTGGAAAAAATTCCTGATTTAGATAAACTGGTGGAAGTATTTCAACAAGAAAACTGCCCAAAACAAACATTATTAGAAAATGGAGTGCGCATCTTGTTGGCATTATATAATGCTCCAAAATCTGAGGACAACATTGATCATTTCCGCTACACGCAATTCATCAAATTTACAAAACTAAATAAACCTGTACAACTGTCAACACTTCCACCAACAAGTGTAGCAGCTCATCAACACATAAAACGTGTCTACTACCAGATTCAAACGTGGTTAGGGAAGGACTTAGAACCTAAAGAATGGGGCTGGATGCTTGAAAATGAAATCCTGGAGCCCATACGAACGTTATTACCTCCAGCACCAGCCGAACTACTAAACGTAATATTTTGCAATTGCAAAAATGGTTGTGGTTCCCGCTGTGGATGCAGAAAATCAGGGCTACAATGTTCTTTAGCTTGCGGCCAGTGCAACGGACAAGCTTGCCTCAACGCTTCACTGTATCCAAGTAATCCCGATGAAGAAAATACATATGATCCCGATATTCTGGAAGGTTTGGAGATGAACATGACAGATAATGAGGATGATGACAATGAATCGAACATTTTTGAGCGACAAGAAGAAGAAGACGACGAACAAGAAGAAGATAATTAGCTTCCATTTCCAATTTCATTACAATTAAAATCAACAAAGATACTTTTGATATTTGAACTCACATTTTGATAAATGTATATTATGCCGTATTTAATAATAAATAAAAATATGTGTAAAATATATACTCTTACTATCATTTTAACTTAAAATAAAACTAAAATATATAATCCAGAATTAATAATATTTTATACTTAAATAGTTAAATATGAATAATTATATATAAATAATCAAGTTACTTACTTTAATTAAATATAAATAATTAATAGTTAGTACATAAATAATAGGCATTGTTTAATAATTATAATTTCCAAGTAAATAACTGACTTTATAACGTACTGATAACCATAACTCACGCTTGACCTTGCATTAGGCCGTATATGACTGTACGATGTGCACTCTTCGCGCTCTACCTTCAAAACGGTTGGTCGTATGAAAAAAAAGTTTAAACAAAAGTTGTAGGGAATTTTATAGCCTACAACTTTTATAATAAATGCAAATCTCATTTAACCGATAGGAAGCCAGATATTCACGAAAAACCGATTTTTGTGACCTTTGACCTTAAATATCTTGAGACGCGGACACGATAACAATTGTGACTTTTGAGACAACATTTAGAATGACAAAACAAAAGTTCGTACCAATCTGCAGCTTATTATCTTTCATTCCGAGGTGAAAGCCCTAATATGACTGGGCTAGTATAAAAGAACGTATAATGAAAGGAATTGAAGAGAGACTAGTACCAAATATTTTCAACTGGCCCGAGCAACTTTTATGGATCCTCTCTTCAAAAACAGATATAGGTGTATTTGGTTTTACAGTGTCTATTAATAATGCAATATTAGATCTACAAAAAAAACAAACTATCGATGAATATGAACGTGGAGGTACTCATAGTATACTCCCTGAAACATAAACTAAAGTAATAAATTAAAGTAATATTTGAACCGACCTAGTATCCCTAGGCCATTTAAAAACTTGATATTTTGAAAATATTGAAAGCGTTTGACTGCTGCACAAGCATTTTAAACCAGCTTAAAGTACTGAATTTCATCTGCTACATCTGTAGAATCCGAAAAAAGTTACAACGATATATATATATATATATATATATATATATATATATATATATATATATATATATAGATATATATATATATATATGTATATATATATATGTATATATATATATATCTATATATATATATATATATATATATATATATATATATATGTATATATACATACATACATGTATATATATATATATATATATATATATATATATATATATATATATATATATGTGTGTATATATAGATATATATATAGATATATATATATATATATATATATATATATATATATATATATATATATATATATATATATATATATATACGTATATATATATATATATATATATATATATACATACATATATATATATATATATATATACATACATATATATATATATATATATATATATATATATATATATATATATATATATATATATATATTTATATATACATATACATGTATACGAGGTGTTTTCAAAAAGTTAGGTGACTTTGTATTTTTAGGAAAAAATATTATTTATTCGACAATATTTATGTTGTATCCTTCAATAAAATCCCTTTTTCCCTCGAAGTACTACTTATAAGCACTTTTCGGTATAGTCTTCAGCTCTTCCAGCAATGCGCGCGATATTTCCCCGAGCCAACCCGTTACACTACCTGAAAAACAAACTTGTATGCTCCAAACAAGTTGATTAAACACACTTCAAGTTTTCTTTATACGAAAGGAATTTAATTTGAATTCGTTTAGTAAAGAGAAAAAAGTTTATCAGCAAAAATTCTACCAATTTTAACCAACCTCTGTCAACTTACAGCAACTGATAAGGAGGCCTCCTTGTAGAACTCCCGTCGTCGATGGCACGGCTTAAAAATCCCCGTTGGCAGCACCAGCCGGAAAGATAAATTTCTCGTATGTAGCGTAAGGTTTCGAAAAAGAATTTGGCTTGCCTACTACTGGACTTCTTACTGCAATTTCCGTAGCACCATACGGGTATTTATTAGCATAAAAAGAATCTACCGCCGTTCGTATTTGGAGACCCTTCATAGAGGTGCAAATATTTTGCTAATTAAATTAAGTTGTACACGTATGGATCACATATTGAAAATCGGTGGGTAATAAATTGTTATAAACATATAAATTCAGGTTTTGTTCTTCTCACATTTGCTGTTTATACATTTCACAGTGGTTACCACACAAAGGTAATAACTTTTTGGCTTAAATAGCTCAAATAGTGAATTTCAAAAGATTTCCATAAAAGTTTAATCACCAGTTTAATCACCACTTGCATTGCCATTAATATATACATTTTCGATTTTTTTCTGAACCATTAGGGGCCACCATTTTGAATTTTTATTGAAAACGGCTACTTAATATATTAAGCTGAAAACTTGGCTACAGAAATAAAAAAAAATTTTTATGTCACCCCCATGTATGGGAAGACCCCCTTAAACACTTTAAAATATTTTCTTACACTGCAAATTTCAAGACGCACTACGTTTGACTTACGTAGAAAATTTCCTCATTCTAGCTCATGTGGCTTGCGAGAAAACTTGTTATGACGCACGAACAAACGGACGGACAGACAGACAGTCGCGATTTCATAAATTTTTGGGGTATTGTTAAAAATATTTTACAGTATTTAAAAAAAATTTTCTGATTTATAAATACTTTCAAGTTAAGTCCTTTAAAACGTTTCCATGAAAAAAAATCATTACGTCAGTCGCTACTAAAATAGCGTATTGCGCTTGCCTTCTGACCTTTGGGGCCGCCATTTTGAATAAATGCATTTGATTTTGGACTATTTTGAATCTTTGTGTGCTAGAACGCCATCAATCAATGTGCCAAATCTCGTTCAAATCGAAGTTTCACTCTAGACAGGGCAAAATTTTAGTGAAAATGGCAGCTAAAAATATTAGGTTTTAAACATTCAACTTATTTTATTTTTCATTCAATTTTAATAATTTTCTGCATATTACAAGAACATAGTACAGAGATCCATAACCTAAAGTTTCATCAAAATCCACTGAAAAATGTGACCACTAGAGGGCCACAAAAATCTGAAAAAGTCGCATATTTAAACCGCCGCCATTTGGGGATTTGCACATGCATGATCACCAAAATATCAAAGTCTGTAGATCTAAATAATGTCTATGTTGGAACTGAGTTTCATATTGCGACTTTTAGAAGCCTTTGAAGTTTTGAGCTTCAACTGGCCGCCATTTTGTTTTTTGCCCCCTAACCTCCAGTTTTTTCACGTTATTCTTTAGATACTTATAATTTCTATCTAACTGCTGCATTTCATGGACATATGTAGAAAGCTTTGCCCACTATTACAACAGCAAAATTTTGCACGTTTTTCGACCTTCGAGCAGCCGCCATTTTGTTTCTGCGGTACCGAATTTGGATTTTTTATTGTGGGGTTCATCACATACATCAGTGAACCTTTGTACCGAATTTCATCCAAATCGGAGCTATACTTTGATCAGAACAGAAATCACGATTTTTAGTCTAAAATAGCCGCCACATAACCGAGATATTTACCCAATACACCTTTCCTGTAAATCTGGTGAAAATTGGAGCAAAATTGCAACCTCTAGCGTGGTCACAAATTTCGTTGTATCCCATATGTATATATATATATATATATATATATATATATATATATATATATATATATATACTATATATATATATATATATATATATATATATATATATATATATATATATATATATATATATATATATATATAAAAGATACTCTCCGCAATAGGTAAATTTCTCTCGAGAAATTTACCTAAAAGACTCTGCGTTAATTCCGCACACTCTTCCCAGGTCGTACTCGTGCATTTGCCAATTGATTTTTTTAAATCTTGCGAGCAACCTACCGCTCTCCGGTAGTAATTGGAGTGGAAAACAATTTTTAATACGCTTTCCTTTGGATTTTTTCCAATTTCTTGTTAAAACTCCGCACTTTTTTAGAAATAAAAACTTTCTTGCCTTAGCCACTTCTTAACGTTTAGACACCAAAGCAGGACTTTTCATTTGTTCCTCGCCCTTTTATTACTTTGTTCCCAACAGAGCACCGCTAATCCCAGAGCGAACCTTATAGTTCTCCATTTCTTGCAAAAATTTGAACCCAGTTCGTGTGATCGAGCAATTCCATCGCAATTTTCACCACACTTCAACCGGTGTTCCCGAAATTCGGAATATTAGATATTTTTCGGAGTTGTCGCTGTGACGGACATTTGACGTGGCATAGTTGTGATGTTAATGTTTATGTTCGATACAATTTTGAGAGGGTGCTGGAGTTTTCGAGGATTTTCAGCGGCTGGACTTCACTGAGTGACGGGATTGTTAGATAAGTAGTGCTTTTATGTTTTCTCCTTGGGCAAAGCACTTAGTGTGCCTTTTTTCCCTTCTTTTCTAGGTATCTTAGGTCACTGCTTGAGGCAAGAGTTGGTATTCGGCTGGTTATTCTTGGCCATAAGAAATTGTCAAAGGACACATGGACAACTAATTAGATGTGAAGCACAACCTTGAGTGAGTTACTATGTAGAAATTGGCATGATTCCGAATGTCAAGTAATATGTGATAGATTTAAGATGTTTGCAAATGTGTTTATTGTTTTGGAAATCATGTCTACTCCCGGTTCTTCTACCACCAACACGTTGATTTGGTCCGCCACTGCCGTTGCCTTGATTTGCATTAACAAATTGTGGTTTACCATTTAAACCAATAGCATACGGCATGAAACCCTGTTCCACATTTTCAGGGCCCATTTTATCACCACTGCTGCCACCTCTAAATCTACGATTCATGTTACCGTATTTTCCTGTTGCCTATCACGAATTTCTTCACCTTGTTGGTTCATACAGTTTCATATCTTCCTGCCTTTGACGTAAGATTTCTTCCTCACGCATCCTTTTGACTCGTTCTCTCCGTGGTTGTAGATGATGTCGCTGTGGAGTGCACCGTGCACAAACGGGAGTGGTATCGTAAACTTCGTCGAGCCTAACTAATCTAAGTTGAGCTGCATTAATTTACATTGAGAAAATAAAAGTCTACTCTATTGCAGTCATTAGTATTCGAATTTCTACTTATTTCTAACTTTACTAGCAGTATGTACAATACATGGTAAAGTTTCCTATCCCAGTTTGGCCCAAGGATGCATTCCTTGTACCACGTTACCCGGTGGTGGTGTTTAAGTGGTGTTTAAGTCGGCAAGCTTAAGCTGTTCTCAAATTCCCTGTAACACGTTAAGGTCGTTAACAACCAGCAAAAAACTTTTCCTGAAACTGTACACGAAGCAAAATTATTAGAGCTACAAATCAATGGGAATAAAACAAACCTCAAGACGCAGTCGAGGCAAAATACGAGTACCTCAAATATCCAAAATATCACACTTGGCCAATACGATTTCAAAACTATGGGTAAATTTGTGTATTAAGGCGCCAAAATGACGAGAACCGGCAATGAAAAAGACGAAATACGCCGAAAAATACAGCTCGCAAATAAAATATTTTATTCACTACTGACAATCTTGAAGAACAGCTGCATGCACAGGAAAATAATGTTCTAAGCATACAAATCGGTGATTAAGACCTGTCTTTTGCTATGGGTGTGAAACATGGACTCTAACCCCAGCATCTGCAAACATATTGAACGATTGAACGCCTTTGAAAGGCTGATCCTGAGGGGAATAATCGGAGCGGAGCTCGATGGGGACCAATGGTGAATTCGATGAGCTATATGAAATTTTAGACGAGCCGAAGGCTGCAATGATTGTAAGATTATGGAAGCTGCAATGAATGCCCTGACCACATGCATCTTATGGTAGAAAAATGGATAAACGAACGGGTATTCGTTGGAAGAAATGATGGACGGAGATCAGTAAGGAAACTGAGGTAACGCTTGTCTGAATTGGTTGACAAAGACATCTCATTGCTGCTCAGATCTCAAAATTGGAGTTGGAGGTGCTTGTTGCAGAAAGTTATAACCCAAGAGGGGCTGGAGCGCTAGGAACAAGAAGAAAAGTTCCTAATCTCGCTTCTAGTAACAAAATTTTCATTTAAATGCTGCCCCATTAGGCTCGTATTAGATTTGCAATTTAGACAAGCGCCACTGTTTCTGTATTAGACTCTAGTGCCCGCGGGACTTAACCAAACAGAATTTTACTCAGGAATGAAATTCAGTAAGATTTATTTAATGAGTTCAATCGTTTGGTACTCAACATACGATATGCAGACATCAATTATGAATAAAATCAATAAAAGCTTTAATGACATCTGCAACATATACAGGTACATACAAAAAAACTCAAATGCTATTTCATTTTACGATACCGCCCTTTTATTGCAATATCCTAAATAAAGACGGGTCCTGAGGCAAATAATGGAAGCAAAGCTAGACGGGGATCAAAGGTGAATTCGATATAAACATGAACTGCGTGAAATTTGATGAGCCGGGGGTCACAACGATTGTAAGATTACGGAGGCTGCTATGGGCTGACCACATGAATCGTATGGACAAGTAATGGATACCCAAAAAGGTAAAAAGGTATTCGTTAGAAGCACTGAAGGACGGAGACTAGTGGGGAAACCAAGGAAACGCTGGTCTGACTCAGTTGACAGTTCATCGCTGCTCAGATTTCAAAATTGGAGAACGCGGTCAATGGAGCGAGACAATTGAAGGCCCCAATAGGGGCTATAGTGCTATAAAGAAGATGAAGATTTTAAATATCATTGACCGAGTAGAATCTTAAAGACATTTTTCGAATTCAATTTATCTGAAAATTTAGAGACGATCTAATCAAAAGTATAGTATCGTGCTTGATGGAAAGCCTGAATGGGAGAAAAACTGTACATTGTTTTTGCTGCAATAGGATAATCTTCAAACGACTATCACTTTCGTAAATACGATTTGATTTATTTTAACTAAAAGACTATAAGAACATTTTATTGGACTATTGTAATACCATTTTTCATTGATTTCAAGTGTACCCATAAGAATTTACTGGAATAAATGCTACATTTACAAACCCTACTATTATTGTTAAAAAAGTTGAATAAATTTCGATTTGTAAGGTATTTTGTAGTAAAAACCTACTACCGTATGAAACGTACGCATTCATCAAGAGCCACCAGCCTGTATATACTTCAAATATTGAAAATGGGGAAAAATTAAAGAAATTTATTTATTTATTTGACCAAACAAGGTATATATTTTTAACATTCTATTAAAATACATATCACAGTTTCTTATATTTTTTTTCAAAAAGATAAATTTACATTTGCAGTGAAGGATTAGAAAGCGAGGAACTTCGATAAATTAGATTTAAATTGGGATCTGAATATGGTTGGGGAATAAAGATGAGTCATATTGTTGAAATTATCATTATCACCATAGATAGTATTATGTTTACTTTCTACTAGCAAAGGCGACTGTCTCTTAAATCTTACTGGATCATTTAAGGTTATTTTTTCGATCAGATATTGGACTTTAACGGTTCCTCTAAGGACATCAAATGCGAAGCAAGGGCAAAATTTGGTTCTACGGGAGGCAAGTGGTGTCATATTGAGAAGGGATAGCCGGTTATCGTATGATGGCAAATTATGGAAATTTTTCGGATCATAGAGGGATCTCCGAGCAAACAGTAGGAATTGTTTCTGAATGGACTCAAACCTCTCTGAGTGAACATCAAAGAATGGATTCCGAATGACACAAGCGTATTCCAGAATTGGCCGCACTAATGATGTGTACAACGTCTTCGCTACCCACAAGTTCTTAAATTCTTATTTGCCTTGCAGAGAACTTCATCGTAGTGCAAATTAAAGCGGAGTTTCGTATCCAAGTGAACTCCAAGATCTGCTACACTATCAACTCTGGAAAGTTTTGTATCATTGAAGTGATAAGTAGATAATAAAATTGTACTTTTCCGAGAAAACTTATCACCTGCGTTTCTCAAAATTCAAATAAAGAAGATTTTTGTTAGACCACCCTAACAGAGTATTTATTTTGTCCTGCAGGAACAAAGAATAACTTGAGGATGCTATCACATGATATAATTTGAGGTCATCCGCATAAAATAAGTGTGGTATACCGGATAACATTTCAGAAAGGTCCGTTATGAAAATGCTGAAGAGAAGTGTTCCGAGATGACTGCCTCTTGTTTTTTGTGGTAGGGAGGTGAATGCTATTTATGCACAGAGTGTGGGACTCCCATCGTGACTTGACTACCCGCTAAACACCTCCCCTGTCAACCTGAGAACCCGGCCTGGAGCCGTTTGACACATTACTTCGGGCTAGGTCTCGTTTTGTTACGCCGTGGGGCGCCTTCAAGCTGGGGAGTCCCTTTCCTAGCGGGAGGGGAGAGGGGAAGAGGAAATGCCAGAACAGCGATCCCCTAGCCCCAGTGCCCCTGGCTGCTGTGAGTCCTTTTCATATTTAAGGACTGCCCGAGCATCACCGCAACTATGTTATCCGGGGTGAGGTCTCCCGTCTCCCTGTAGAGTTCCCTTCGCAGCTTGACCCATTTTCTAGGCACGAAAATTGTGTGACAGGCATTGTCCTCCTCTCCTGGGAAAAACCGACAATCGGGAGACCGTGACTTACCAATATTGTGCAGGTAAGACTGAAAACACCCGTGCCCGCTCAAAAACTGGGTCAGATAGAAGTCAGTCTCACCATGCCTTCTGCTCCGTAGAGTAGCACTGACCCTACAGCACTCATCAAGAGGCGTCTTCTTGATGGGCTGGGTCCCCCTACGTTGGCCATAAGTCGACTCAGAGCCGATATTCCCGAAGCAGCCTTCTCAGCCGTTTCCCTGATTTGCTCAGAGAAACTCATCTTCGAGTCGGTCAGTAGCCCCAGGTACTTCACGGCTGGCTTCGATTCGATTTGTATATCTCGGATACTGATCATCCTTACTCTAGGGATTCTCTTTTTTGTCAAGATGACCACTTCGGTTTTCTCCAGTGTTAAACTCAGCCCGCGAACAGTCATCCAGTCCCTCACTCGGCGCATTAGCATACCTAGCCTAAGTTGCGCTTGTTCAACGGTGCGTTCAGCGACCAGAGCTGCAACATCATCCGCATAGCCAACCAAGCACGACTCATCTGGCATCTCAAGTCTCAGTAGCCCGTCGTAAGACATGTTCCACAGGTCCGGACCAAGAATAGATCCCTGGGCAACACCCGATGTAATTTCCATCGTTCGTTGGCCCTGTGTCGTGTCGTAGAGCAGGCTTCGGTCCTTTAGGTAGTTCCTCAAAAGCCGCATTAGATATTCTGGAACTTGAAAAGAGTTTTCCAGCGTATCCAGAATATCCATCTAGCGGAGTTGCAGGCATTCCTGACGTCGAGTGTCACCAACAGCACGATCCGTCGCTTGGTGCGACTATATGCCTCTCTGCAATCGTATCAATGGTAGAACGTCCTGCTCTGAAGCCGTACTGCCGAGGAGATAGGTCCCCAGCAGCACGAATCGCGTCAGTGAGTCTTCCCTTGATGAGTTTCTCTAGCACTTTCCTAGCCGTGTCTAGCATGCATAACGGGCGGTATGCAGACGGCGATCCGGGATTTCCCTTCCCCTTGCTGATCAGCACGAGCCTCGCCACCTTCCATCGTACCGAGAAAACCCCGTTCCGTAGGCAAGCATTGAGTGTGCTGAGCAGCAAGTCAGGACAATGGTGATAGACGAGCCGCAACACCTCAGCTGGAAAACCATCTGGACCTGGAGCCTTCCTCGCTTTCAATGAGAGGACTGCCTCCTCCAGTTCCAGCTGTGTGAAGAGTGGACACTCGACTGCTGTTTCATCATGGACAGTGTCAACATGGACGGGATGGGCGGGGAAGAGTCCCCGCACTATCACGTCCATCTTTTCCGTGTCATGTATACAAGGCTTCCGTAGGGCACCAAGTTTCCGCACGACCAGCTCGTAGCCAAGGCCCCACGGATCCTTGTTCACATTGTCCACTAGGTCTTGCCAGCAGCGAGCCTTGCTACTGTTGATCAGTTTGCGAAGGCATTTCCTGGCCGACTAATATGCTGCCACCTGGTTGCATGCCTCGTCACGGTTCCGCGCCCGAGATGACTGCCTTGAGGAACACCGGAATAGACATGAGTTCCGTTTGACACATATCCCTGAAATTTAACGGTTTAAGTCCGATTTTTGAGATACAAGTCCAGTCAATGAAGTAGGGACCATTGATTCCAAATTTATTCAATTCATGAGACAAAATCATATGATTGACACGGTCAAAAGCCTTACTGAAGTCAGTATAAATTGCATCAACCTGGTGTCCATTTCCCGTTGCACAAAGGATGTTAGAGATCAAAACTCTTAAGTTGGTGGTTGTGGATCGATTCTTTTTGAAGCCATGCTGTTGGTCATTGAGATGCTATTTAATAAAAGATGATATTTTGGAACATACTATTTTTTCAAATAACTTTGAGGTGGTGGATAGTATGGCAATCCCTCTATAATTTTCAACGGCTCCTTTGCTTTTGTTTTTATCGATTGGAGTTAAGTCGGAGGATGTCCAGTAGACTGGGAATACGCCACTTGATAGTGACATGTTAAAAATGATGCAAAGAGGTAAAACTAATTGTTCTCTACATTGAAATGAAAAGTATGGAGGAAGTAAATCAGGGCCAGGTCCATGATTAAAATCAAGAGTTTCAATTGTGTCGAATATGTCACCCTCTGAAACTGAAATTTCTTGCAGTACACGCCCACATTCTGTGTCTAGTGGTGAAAAATTATGGAAAATGTTTGCTGAATAGCAAGCGGATTGAAAATGGTCTGCAAAATAATTACTGATTTCTTCAGGGAAAGTAGAACTGCAGTCTTTAAAGGTCATTTGTTTAGGATAGCCATGAGCAAATTCAAAAAAGTTTCTTGGGGTTTTTGATTATGTTTTCACCTTTAACATTAACATATAATTCATAGGCCTCGCGCGACTTCAATTGAAATTCTTATGACAGTTCATCATGCTCTCTTTTAATTTCGTCATTCACTTCAGATCTACTTTGCATAATTTTATACAGTTTATTTCTTCTGCTCCTTAAATATCGAAGATCACTATCCAGCAAGGGCTCTGATAATTTGTCCTTGTTCTTGATTTTAGGAACATGTCTTTCAATGGCGTCATGGATATGCTGATAGAATAAATTTACTGCATCATTTATATCTAACGTTGAAAGCATGGCAGTCCAGTCTATATTAAAAATATGCTTTCGAATGCTCTCGTAATCAGCATTGCAAAAATCAAATACAGTCAAGTTATTGTACGAGAGAGTGTTTGTAGCTTTAGCAGTGGAAAATACAACCGAAAGTGAGGAATGGTGGAGGGTGTTTGAGAAAAGATTTTTCACCTCCCTGGTTGGATTAACCACCACATCGCCATAACCATTGGTAAAGATAAGATCTAGCCAATTACCATTGCAAATGGGTGTCGGAGCTACTTGCTGTAAATCATTGCCATAAAATGTAGAAACAAGGTTGTAATCACTGTCGTCCAGAAGATTGACTGGAAGGAGACGATTATCAAGTTTGTCGACTATAAACGTTCAATTGGGCCTATTTAAGTCTCCAAGCGCAATAATTTTATGTTCTTCATTAGAAAGGCCAGCAACTGAAGAAATAACTCCACATGCATCATTGTAAATGACCTCATTGGACTTTGGAGGAATATAAAATGCACCAATGTACAAGTCAAATTTTTTAAGTTTGATTCGAACTATTGTATACTCGAAATGTTTATATGTGGTCGTAGCGACGAGGTCACTCAATATCGAGTTGTGTACAGCGATTAGGACTCCACCACCTCGTGACAACCCGGTACTTTGATAGTCTCGATCATACCGATATATAGTCCAACTACTATCGAGAATCTCTTCATTTCGAAAGGAGTTATTCAACCAAGTTTCTGTTAAGCAAGGACAGTAAAAAAGGACATGATTTAGCGTCAAGAAAAATTTTGCTGAGTTTACGTCTCATACCACCACAGTTATGGTAGATCATTTTGATGCATTTGAAGAAAGTATTTTTGTTGCGGACGAACAAATTTATGATGCTGTTCTCGTGTCCTTTGAAGCGAAGATATTTGATTTGAGCTTACATGTAAAGCGTACGTCTCAAGATCTTTTTGTGCCTGTCCTGGATTGCTACCTAGTTGCTTGTGATTTTTAAAATATAATTTGCGAAGAGCATCTAATTCTATAGGAAGACCTTCTCTTTGTATCAATAGTTTAAGATTGGTCTTCGTTTTATCATCAATGCATGTTGTATGTTTCTGGCGCTTTATGCATGTAGGCCAGGTAGAGTCGAACAAAATCATATATTTTCTGTTCTCGCAGTCTTGATAAGAGATACCTACTTTCAAGGTCGTTACTAGAGTTATTTGTTGCTTTTACAGCTGGAGGTAAGAGAGGGTCTACAAAGGACTCCTTTTCGACTAACGAGTTATCTGATGTGCTAGGTAACTGAACTGATCCTTGTGTGGACAAAATTTGAAGACCAACACTTACAAAATTGGGATATTTGGCGTGCGGTTTCATAGTCTTCAGCTCGGGAGTGAAAATAGAATGCTCATGTGAAAAACCTGTTTGGTTACTATGACAAACAGTACTGTTTGCCACTAGACTACCATCTGAAGAATCTGAAGGACTTACAGTTATATTAGTAATCTTTGAGTGAATTTTGTAAGTCATGTTTGTATTGGTATTTTTATCATTAGTGGAAGTTATTGTTACACTATCCATAGATTTACTTGGTCGATCCTTGTTGTAAACAGGCTTATGTGATTTCCACTTTTTGAAGATCATTCCATTCAAGTTGACAGTATCGTTTTCAGATTGATGGTTGGAGAAAAGCCTGGCATACTTATGTGGGACGGAGGCCTTGATCAAACGCTTACGCTTATTTCCCTTTGATACGTCCTCAACTCTGAAACCTTTGAGCATGAGACTATTCTCTAAAAACGTTCGAACTCCAGCGGCGCTAGTATTTTTTGGTGCTTTTTGTAGGAAAAATGATTCATAATTTGCTTCAGTAGCTATTTTGGCGTTAAATGCTGCTAACTTATGGAGCCTTACATTCCATTCATCCACTGACCAAAACATACCTAGCTTGAAGGTGCGTTTTACGACTTTTGGAGCTTGAATTGACGCTTTCGGTTCCGGACATCTCGAATTTAAACCATTTGCATCACTCTCCAAGATTGTCATTAAAAACGACCGCCGACTCGTTTCATAATTACTCATATCACTCTTTAAATAAACTCTCAAATATATCCGTGACAAATGTCTTTTCTGAGTTTCTCATGCAAATCGTAACAAGCTCATCTATGCTAGAAAATATAAAATTGATAAATCATACTATAACTGACAAAAATTGGTGAATTTTGACTTTTGAAGTATTTGGCTCGTTATCGTTCTTAAAAAGTACTTTCCTCCATGATCTTTCTTCAGATATTTTCCAATTGCGAAAGGGGGTGACATCATTTTTTGTGTTCTTCCACTTTCCTTGGTTACACCATTAGCAATATTAAATTATTTAACAACAGATTTTCAAAGATATCAGTAAGACCCTACTTGATGACTTTATTCAGTGAATAAAACGTTAAGGGGTCACATCCTTGAACGGGGAGACCCCTTTCAAATCCTTTATAATTTTTTTCGACTATGAAACCTTCATTAATCAAAATTTTCTGAGCTGCAAAAAACATTTGATGGTTCTAGCTTCTCTAATTCCTGAGAAAATTTTTGCTGATACGCACTGACGGATGAACCGTCAGGTACCAATATTAATAGGGCTTTGTAAAAAATTTTTTCTTACAAGACCTTAAAATATGGGCTAAGGCATTTAAACGTAAATTAAACTACCAAGCCCAGCAGCAAACTCAACTGAAAACTATCTTTGCATCGACAAAGGATGACCAACAATATTAAGTAATTTGGCATCTACTGAGTTTAAGGCCACTACCAAACTGATAATCCTCTTCAAAAAGACAAGACTAGTGAATCTTAGTGCTAGAACATCAAAGTGTAACAGCAGTGAAGAAGGAGAGAAGTAGGAGCAATTTTAATTCTGAAGTCAGAAAAAGCATGGAAGAAAAATATTGAGGTAAACCCAAAAATTACAACATGGCGAGTGCCAATGAATGCAAAATATGATCAAAATTTGTTTTTCAAGGTGCTAAGAATGCCACTTTTGAATGTGATTCACACAATATTTTATATTAAGATAGAGAAATAGGCTTCAAATGGAGGTTATAATATGGTGGCGGTTCGAATATTCAATATTTTTTTCTTTTAAACGTAAAATTTAGTGGTGCATATGCTTGATGCAAATTTTAAACTAATATATATATATATATATATATATATATATATATATATATATATATATAATATATAAATATATATATATATATATATATATATATATATATATACGCATACATATACATTTATATATATACATATAAATGTATATATATAAATGTATATATATATATATATATATATATATATATATATATATATATATATATATATATATATATATATATATATATATATATGTATATATATATATATATATATATATATATATATATAATATATTGGGTATCCTATGTGCACATCCGACAACTTTAACCGCACATTTTCGCGTAAATTTATTACCAATTCGAGGTAACCTCTGGCTTCAAGTATACACCTCCCATGGCAGCCTCAAAAGCTAAACTATATGAGGTCCTATTTCTAATGCTCAAAATTGTATCAGAATTTAACTGAAACATTAAAATTACAGCTTTTAGCTGGAAATAAAAACTTACAACCATTAGACATGTAATACTAAAGTTTTTAAAATGATTGAAATGTAATGCGTAACGTGAAAACATTAAATATTATCGATAAATCTTCTTTGGGAAAGAAGCGTTCAGTACCCGAAAGCTGTTAAATGCAATCAAGAATTTCACTTTCTTACTGGCAAGACAACCAGGATTTTCAAAATTTTTTGGTCCTACCATAAATTTTCTGTAGTCTTAAGCATAGAATATAGATACCTAGAAAATAAACAGATCCTTTTTGGGAGTAGACAACTGGTGGACAAGGTCGCGCAACGTGATGATTGGAGGGGATTAATCTTGGAGGCCAAGGCCGGCTTGGGCTATTGCCCTACAGATGATGAGAAAATAAGCTTCGCATTTCACAAAGTCAACCACTAGGCTTTAGCTATTATAAACTCACTTACTTGACATATATCGTTTTCAGTTAGAATAACTTTTGTATGTGGCTGCAAGCATACCCGACGTGACATTCACCTCGGAGTCCTTAGTATGAAGGGTACACAATTGGAGAGAATTAGACTATTCAGCCAGTGATCATCAGTACATTTTGCTTAAGATATGTGATGATGTCTCCCAACGCCCGTGTTTCCTACCTGCCACAATTGGATGAAATATTGGGAAAATGGACGTCGGGAGGTTCATCAAGGTGCTCATGGCAGATGCTCCGCTGGAGGGTAATTTGCAGGGGATAGAACAACTGGAAGCTCAAAATTTGGTGAACTCAACTATGAGCATCATCAAGACTGCTTGCAATGCTTCCGGCATTGCAAGCCTCCAGTGCACTGGTGGTCGGCTAAAATCGCAGAAAAGCAAAATGAGCGTCACAAACCTCGACGTGAAGCTCAACGAGCATGGAGCAGCAGATAAGTTAGCCAGGAAATACCTTCGCAAAATGATTACAGCAAGGGTTGGTGCTACTCGTAACAAGATCTAGTTGGCAATGTGGATGCGAATAGGGGGTGTAGAGATTTGGCTACAAGCTAGTTATTCGGGAGCTTTTTTCATAAAGGGCAGTTACCATAGATTGGAGCCATTCTATTCAAAAAATAGACAGTTTCATGGGGCTATCCATGAGTCCCAGACTTCGTGCCTAAAAGCAAAATGATAAGTTGTCGTCAAGTGGGTGCAGGCTACAAATTACTTAGTAGAAGAGGTTAGAATTTGATCGCATGGGTAGTGTTTTCTACCAACTAAAACTTGCCACTGTGGTGGGTTATCCAGCTTATATAATTAGGAAGATTAAATTGCATCATTCAGCCTAGTCGCGCTAATTTTGACCACTGAAACAGCGCCAGATGAGTCTGTTGCAGTTGGTTGGGCGAAACTAGGCATTTTATATAAATGGCAGCCACCATAGATAGCAGCCACTTCTATTAAAAAAACATTCCTGGGATAGCTGCTTGATTCGAAGATGAGTTTCTCCGAGTAAATCAGGGCAACGCCTGATAGAGCTACTGCCAGCGTATTGGCTCTAAGTTGACTTTTGGCCAATATGAGGGACCCAAATCATAAAAAAATGACTTGATAAGATCCGTAGAGTGAGTACCACTGTGTGAAGCAGGAATACGCTTATAGCAAGGAACCATACCCAAAACACTTCGCACAAATCCAGATCCAGCAACGGCACACATCTTCATATCTGACAGTCTCTGATTTGGTGGTGCTAGTCATTGCAGACATGATACCTATCGCTCTCCTCACTAGAGAGTGCCGTACTATCTACCTGCAACGAAACTAATACACGAGAGAGACCGTTATCTACAATAAGAGACAACGCCCACTCAATAATTGCTAGTGGTCCTAAGTGAACAATACGAAGGGAAGGTTAACTGCGCGCCTCATTCCTGGTTTGATACCTAATCCAAGCTCTTTGGCGGGCATGCGCACTTTTAGTCTTCTTTTTTGTAGCACTATAGTCCCTCTGGGACCTTCACTTCCTGCAAATAGCGCCTCCAACTGTTGTGGCCCATGAACCACATCCTCCAATTTCGAAATCCTATCATTATTGAACACTCTTCGTCGACCGACTCAGATTAGCGTTTCCTCACTGATATTTCAGTTCTCTCAACGAATACTTTTTGGGTACTCGTTGATCGTACATACGATTTATGTGTCCAGCTTACTGCAGCTTCTGCAGTCTGGCTATCGTTGAGACCTCAGGCACGTCATAATTTCATACAGCTCATGGTTGTATCGAATTCGGCATTGGTCCCTGTCTAGCTTTGCTCCAATTATTTGCCTCAGGATCCGTCGCTGAAAGGTGTTCAATATATTTGCGAATGCTTGGGTTAAGGTTCATGTTTTACACCCATGGCATAGGACAGGTCTTTTCACAGATTTGTATACTTAGAGCTTTGTTTTCCTGTGTATGCAACTGGTTTTCAAGATCGTCAAAACTGAATAAAATATTTTATTTGTGGGCTGTATTTTTCAGCGTATTTCATCTCTTCTATTACTGGTTCTCATTATTTTGGCAACTAACTACACAAATTCGCCCACAATTTGTGTGCTTAAGGTATTTACTTCGACTGCGTCATGAGCTTTGTTTTATTTTCATTGTTTTGTAGCCCTACTAGTTTTGCTTTGCTATCAAGTTTCAGGAACAGTTTTTTGGCAGTTTTTAATGACCGTGACAAAATATTGATGTCGTCCGCATAGGCTACTTCTTTGCTCGACTTGTATTGTAATGTACCTCGTGTATCGACAGGTAACTTCTTTATGATATGAAGACCAATGGCGAATTCAATACAACCAGGGCCTGAATGAAATTTTTGACGAGCTGGTGGTCGTAACGATAGGAAGACTGCGGAAACTGCAATGGGCTGACCATGTGAATTGTATGGATAAACAATGGATACTCAAAGAGATATTCGTTGGGAAAACTGAAGAGCGGAGACCAACGGAGGCCGAGGAAACGCTGGTTAGTTTATCGCTGATTGGATTTCAGAATTGGAGGATGCAGTGAATGGAATGAGTTGAAGACAGTTGTTGCCGACAGCAATAGCCCAAAATAGGCTGGAGCACTACCACGAAGTAAAAGAAGACTTTATTTTCAAATTTAAAGGTGAATTTCCCCATATATATATATATATATATATATATATATATATATATATATATATATATATATTATATATATGTGAACATTTATCTATATATATATATATACATATATATATACATATATATATATATATATATATATATATATATATATATATATATATATATATATATATATATATATATATATATGTATATATATGTAAAAATAAATATATATTTACATATATATATATATATATATATATATATATATATTGTTTTTTTACTTTGGCACTACAGCCCTTTCGAGCCTTCGTTTAGAAATAGTCAGAGTATCTCATTATCTTGATTAAATATATCGGTACTTCGAAAGGTGATTTGGCGAGTACCATGCTCTCGTCATGTGCCCGTCCACCACCAGTACGTTTCATAACTGAATGGGCTTACAGCGTGTCTGAAGGCCAACTCGAAACAAATCTCGTTCTCACCAAAGAACTTGAACCAGGGACCCTTGGCTTACGCAGCCAGCAATCTAACCATTACATAATGCAGACCAAATTGAAGGTAAGAGAGCGCATGCGACAGAAAAACAGATAGGATCCTGCTTCGATAATTTCTTATTCATCGATTCACAATTTGTTACAATATTCTTTGAAGCAATATTTTGCTAAAAGAACGTTTCATTATAATTATATTCGTTTTTAGGTTTTGTAAAATCAAAATTGCGTGCACAGGAAGGGGACATACACGAAAAATGTGTGTCCCCCCTCGTGATCTGAAAAAGATGAAAACAATTATGGGCGTAGGTGTTTATATGTAAAACAACAACATATATTAGCTAGACTTTAATTGGATCATTTCTCCCTTTTCACATCAATTTAATGTAAATCTATACAACAGAATTTGCTCCACATTGAAGCTTTTTCATTACGTGGCACGGATATCGATAACTCTTTCGGATGGCTCCGATAGCTTTTTTAAATTACTCATGGAAATGTTTTATAGCTGCATGAATGAGTTGAATAATAATTTTTCTGAAATTATTAGAGAAGAAAAATGTTAGAAGAAGGTGGTTTCGACGTGTGTACTAATTCTCCTCAGGCCATCAATGATCCAATTAAAGTTTAGCTAATACAAGTACTTACAAGTGAAATTTAACTTGAACATAACTTGCAGTTACAAAAACGTATTGAGTTCGCATAAGTAGAAAAATTAAAATTAACTCTCTCACCTCTAAGCATGGTGGTCGCCATCACCGGTGTGTATCTAAGAGTCATGGCCTGAGGAGAATTATTACACACGTCGAAACCACCTTCTTCTAACATTTTTCTTCTCTAATAATTTTTTTAAAAAATTATTATTTAACTCATTCATGTAGCCGTAAAACATTTTCATGAGTAATTTAACAACATATACTTCAAAAGTTAAAATTCACTCAACTTTATTAATAATAGTATAATCTTTGAATTTCAAATTTTCACCAATAAAACCGTAAGGACACCCTTATACTCAACGAAGTTCGATATTTAAGTAGCACTATAAAAGGTCCTAGTATTCTGTAAGTTTGATGGAAATCAAATGGCATTCGCGGAAGTTATAGCCATTTTAAATTTTGCGAATAACAACAAAAATAACACATTATTTTGGTATTTTATGGAATTTCCATCGAATCAGACACGACCGTTTTGAATTGATCTTTTTAAAAATTTTCCGATTAGATTGATACCATAAATATTTTTGCAAATTCGTGATTTGAGTGATTTCTGTTCGTTTGCAACAAAATGGCGACCCTTGAAAATGGAGGAACAGTGGATTTTCTTTTAAACGTGCAGATCTCTTTGACAAGTTTCTTGACTTTATTCTTTGCCGGTGACTGCAATTCGTTAGTTGAGTACAAAAACCCCCTGACATGAGCGTTCGTCTGTCAACCCAACTTGTTTCAGGAGCTATTCATAGTCGTGCAGTTTTTTTATAATGAAAGCTTCATTTGCTAGAAGTCGTCACCAGTCATATGAAAATTTCTTATCAAATAAAGAGTCCTTATTATTATGATCAACTCTTTCCACAATACAAGTTCAAACGCGTAAAATGTGTTTAACTTGTTCCTGTTTCACCTTCTGCCCACGACGCAGTGAATAACAAGTTGGGTAGACAGACCCATGCTCATGTCCGAAGGGTTTTGTACCCAACTTCTCTGAAATGTAGTCACCAGCAAAGAATAAAGTCAAGAAATATAGGGTTATCCATTTTACGCTTTGGAAAGTAAAGCTGAAGAAAACACATAAAATATTCAGATGGACACAAAAATTTTTATTTAATATAAAGATTGAATCTTGCCATCATACGTGAAATATAACATCATTCGAATGCCCTCCACAGGATCTCTTACATGCCTCAATCCTTTTGAGGCAATTTTCAATGACTTTTCGGCACATTTACGGCAATATCTCGGCCATAACTTCACGAATATTGGTTTTCAATTGCTCAAGATTTTGAGGATTGTTTGCGTAACACGATCTTTTGCATAGCCCCATAAAAAGAAATTCAAAGGTGTTAGGTCGCAGGATCTTGCGGGCCAATTGGCATCACTCAATCTCGAAATTACGCGTCCTGGAAATTTCTCTTGCAAAAGTGCTCGATTGGCCTGTGTTTTGTGGCTTGTGGCTCCGTCCTGTTGGACCTACATGTTCTCCAGATCATAATCTTCAATTTTTCTCCAAAAATAGTCGGTTAACATCCGTCCATAGTGGTCAGAATCGACTGTAATGGCTCTTTCTTGATCGTTTTCAAAAAAATACGGGCCAATAACACCACCAGAGCATAATTCACACCAGACGGTCACTTTTTCCAGACGCAAAGGCCTTTTTGAGATCACCTGAGGATTTTAAGAGCCCCATATGCGGAAATTCTGTTTATTTACGCAACCACTAAGCGAAAAATGAGCCTCATCACGAAAGAAAATTTTGTTCGAAAAATCGTTATCAATGGCTTGTTGTTCAATCACCCAATTCGCATACATTTTGCGTTGTGTATGGTCTTGAGGCTTAAATTCTTGAGTGAGTTGGATTTTGTACGGATGGGGATGCAATTCCAAATGCAAAATCCGCCACAATTAGCCGTAAGACAAGCGCAAATGTTGAGCATGTCGAGGAATCGACAAATTCGGGTCTTCCTCCACACTTTGAGCAATGACAGCTTTATTTTCAATATTGCTGTGTACGTCGATTATGTCAACCGTAATCGGCTCGTAAAGTCCTAAATGTTGATACAGCAGAATAAACATTTTTATAATAAAATTTAATAATTTTAACGCGTTTTCCGACTGTTAAACGATCCATATTTCTAAATGGCAAACTTTCAGCTAAAAAATTCGCCTTGCAAGACATCTAATTTGGTAGATGTCAAATGGCAGGGTTATACTATCCCTACTACGAAATGGATAACCCTGTATGTCAAAGAGATGTGCACGTTCAAAAGAAAATCCATTGATTTTCTTTTTTGAACGGTCGACATTTTGTTGCAAATCAACGAAAATCAGTCAAATCATGTTTTTTCAAAAATATTAATGTTATTGACCTTATCTGAAAATTTCAAGAAGATTAAATCAAAACTGCAGCGACTGATTCAATGACAAGTCCATAAAATACCAAAATCATGTGTTATTATTGCTGTAATTGGAGAAATTTCAAATGACTGTAACTTGGATTTTCATCAAACTTACAAAGTTAAAGGACCTTTTATCGGACTATTTAAATGTCGAATTTTGTTGAGTTTAAGGGTACTAATACGATTTTATTGGGAAAAATGTGAAATTCGAATATCATACTATTTTTAACAAAGTTGAGTGAATTTTGACTTCTAAGGTATTTTTGATTGTTGTACTCATAAAGACCTACCTCCATAAATTTTTTTCAGATTTTTCGGATCACAGGTTTCCAATCGCAAGGGGAGGGACCCAAATTTTTCATGTGTTTCCCCTCCTTGTGCGCCCCTGGAAGTAAAAAGTGTCAAAATCAAGGCCTTTCATTTGATACCCATATCGGCTACCTTTGATTAAATTGTTTTATTCGGGGGCCACTCCCCTGTATGGAGAGACCCCCCTTAAATACCTTATTAATGTTTTCTTTGTTGTTGGACTTTGAAGAGAGCACCACTTTGCATCTGCTTACAAAATTTAATGTATCTAGCTTAAGTAGTTTGCAAGAAAAGGTGCTGTGACACACGGATGGACGGACGGACAGACAGGACGCCATTTAAGTAGGGTTTTGTAAAATAATTTTACAAAACCCTAAAAAAACAATACAAAAGATAAATTCAAAAAAATTTAGTTAGTTTGAATGTTTAATTACAAATCATACCTGCGAGTATTATCATCAGCATTTTCTACATTAAAAACAAACGGTATAAGCTTCCGATACTCTACGAAAGATGGTTCCGGCATAAATTATATACAGCTTTTTTTAGTTTTGAAGTTCTTTCTTGCCATACAATCCAGAAAATAAAACAATTGCCCTATTCATTTTTATTTGCAATTAACACTTTATACACTGCAATGTCGTGTGAGTGCTTTCACATCACTTTATCCTGCTAATAGGCGTGAAATTATGAGTCATATTCAAAAATGTGAATGGTTTCAAACGTATTGTGTCCATAACGTGAAAAGTGGAATGTGTAATGCAACTAGTCCGCTTTATATGCAGCGAAAGCAAAGTAATAGTTTAATAAGATGCGGGACAATAACATGTGAATTGAAAAGTTGAAGGAAGTTGAAGTGTTGCATTTGCGTAAATTAAAAGTTAGCATTAAACGTTGGTCTTTTATGAAATCATGTTATAAAATTAAATGGTTTTTACTCAAGCCTCGTATAAAAGAAAGAATGGATTTTATTATATTTTCAATGACTTTGTATGGAAGCATCATCCTACTGGAATTGGTGAGGAAATATGAGATTGAAGTTGTTTAAGGGAAACATGACTTGAGATACTACATTCCTTACTATTTTCAAATCTGATCTATGAAATTTTGACTTTAAACAATTCATACATAAACTCAACACACAGTTTAACACTAGGTCTAGTGCACGTTAAAGTTCTTTATAGTATGTTTGTTTGTATCAAAACTTTCCCTAAATCTTCGTGCTAAATAATATACAATTTATAATGTCATTCATTGAGTAATTAAATAATACTGGAGTGGACAACCACGTGACAATATGGTTGCAACAACCCCTGCGACCACTTTTCCTACTGCTACGCTCTTGTTTACAACCTTAGAGAGAGCCAAATTGCACAAGCAAACATGGCTGCTGCTCAATGTAAACAAATTTTCATACAATACCAAAAATTTGCTTTCTATTTGTAAAACCTTCAGCATTGTATGAAAAACATGCAAAACATTAATATAATAACTACTCACTTGTGAAAGGAAACACCTACAGATCCTTTTCCACTATGATTTTTTCAGAAGGTACTACACATTTCATTTTGAAATTCTAAGTTAATTACACAGTGTCACACGTTAAAGTCACTTGAATCACAAACTCCAATCGAATATTTAAACACTTGGAACGAATTTAGATCGCGAACACTTTCCACAGTTTTAATATCGGATAAAATTCGCGACGAAACTTGCAAATTGGCCAATTTGGCGTCCAATTTGCATCAGTCAACTTGACAGTCAGTTCACACCTAGTCAGCTTTTGGAACAAGAAAGTGACCAGCAAGAGGCAGACGGGGAGGAAATGACAGACTGTTCACTTGGAAGAGAGCAGAAACCGGTCACACGCTCTCTCATGCATTTTATATGAGCTTAGCCCATCCAGTTCTTATTAATCTTAGATGTCATTAATTTAAGAGCTTTTTTGAAACTTCGTTAATTTTGAAAGGTTTAAATAACTTGACGCATTTCCATTTGTTTCAGAGGAAGAAGTCACTCTCGATTAACGTTGAACAAGATTAATTTTAAAATTTTTTTCATATTGAAAGAATGGCCATGGCAGAAATACCTTTATGCGAAGAAATATGAGCCGAATAGGATCAAGAAACATTGTTTTCAGTAATTGAACGTCTGGCATATTACATAGAGAAATTTAGGCAATAATTTCTATTATAATGTATTACAGATTTACCAACGGCAGTGTTTTAAGAATTTACTAACTGCCCGTGAAGGCCTGCAGCGATGGCCTGCTGTATCGGCAAGCCAGTTGGAATCGCTCAACTGTACGGACCTTTCCTGGCGGCACCTCTGAGTGCTTGCAGCTATCGCCAGTGGTGTTATGTGGTGGGATTTTACCGTCAGTGGAGTCACACTACGAACCAATTGCACGTATATAAAACTGAAGGGTGATGATTATGGCATCTTTTGTCCTGCATTGTCTTTATTGAAAAATGTCAGTTACTATGGTCACTGGCATAGGAATCGATAAATATTTAGAAACTTTAAGTAGCCGGATGGGATTGGCGCCCCCATGCACCCTTCTAACAAAATTATCGATCTTGATGACCGAAATTGCATGCGAGAACTCATTATTCCTAGCTGGAGCCCCTAAAATTTCATAGAAACCTGAAAAAAGACTGCAGCGTGATGGCTGGTATCAATAACGGAATAGCCGGTCATCATAGGAGTTGACATACCCAGTCAACTGCAGGAAATCACAATACCTGCTATCCATTCAATTCAAGCATTTCATTGTTTATATTGTGGAAGCTTTCGGTCCCACGTCGGACGTGTCCTCTAGTAGCGGAGAGAGAGTGCCCCAATCAGCTAGCTGGCTGGTATGTGGGAAATACAATATTACTCGTGGACCAAAAACAACTAAATCAAAGCTCCTTTTAGCATTCACTTGTCATGGAACCAGTACCATAGCCTTGGATCAGATTAGATAAACGGCAACAACTATCGAAACATACTCGTATGAAGGACTATTCTTTTGGAACTTAGAATATTCGATCATTAAACAGACCAGGTGCACTGCGTCAACTTCTGGATGAAATAAAGAAATCGAGAATCAGCATCCTTGTAGTGCAAGAAACCAAGAAACATATTTGACTTGCGAATGAGTGCCGTGCTTAAAAGTGGAATACTGCAAAACAGCCATGAGTTTGGAGTGGCTTTCATTATTGATAGCACATTTAAACAAATTATCACCGACTTCAAGACCGTTAACGAAAGGCTCTGGATGATAAATATCAACAGCCTAGTTTTTAATGTCTTCTTGGTCAACTGTCAGGCGCCCTCATAAGATGAGAAAGAGGCAATCAAGGACGAGTTTTACAGCACCCTGGAAGGCACTGTCGATGCATTGCCGTCAAACGATAGTAAAATTGTTCTTTGTAACTTCAATGTAAAAATCGGCACACAGAGGAACCACCAAAGGATACAGCCTCCGTGCACAGACCAACGGACAATGACTTATAGACTTCGCGACTACTAGAGGCCTTACAGTCAGTTTCACACTCTTTCCCTATTGAGACATCCATAAGAGAACCATCCCCAGCCGGTCGCACATTTAACCAGATCGACCATTTTCTCATACAAAAACGAGCCTCCACCAGCATTCTTGACACGCGTTCCTTTTGTGGCGTTATTTGTAATTTGGATCACTACCTTATAAGGGTCAAGTTCCAATGCCGCATCTCCAAGAGCTGTAAACAAGGAGCATCAGTTGCTCCAAGGTACCAAATATACAAGCTAGCTCAGTAAAGTCCACATACTGTAACTGCATCAATATGTCCTCGCAGGCAAGAAAAAGTAATAATGACATCGTAACCACGTGGAAAACTGTAAGAGATGCGCTAACAGAAGCAGCTGAAGAAGGTTTGGAACAGCATCCAAAGAAAAGTAAGAACAACTGCTATGACAAAGCATGCAAGAAAGCGATTGAAAAAAGGAACAAGGTGCACAAAAAGTGCATCAAACGACCAACTGAACAAAACAAGAACAATATAAAAAGCCTTCGACGTTAAGCTTAAAAAAATCTGCTGAATAAAGAAACAAATGACCATCGTGTTGATGGACAAATAAACTAAAACATGACTCAACATGAGGTCAGATCGGCGTATGTCTCTATCGAATAACTGAGACACGGCTTCAATGCACAAACAAGCCTTTGCAAAAGTGTACAAGGAGCAATCTTAGGCAAATCAGTCGAAATCAATAACAGATGGCTTCAATATTTTCAGAATCTATTCACAGTGTCCCAAACAGCAGCTGAAGCTGTGAACATTCCACAAGCAGAACAAGAGGTCCCGCTTTCATCACCATCCACTGATGAAGCACAGATAACACTACGGGACCTCAGAGAAAAAAAAGGCTTGTAGTAATCAAGCAGTCACCTAAGCAAACTGCTCGAAAACAACCATAACACTTATCTGAAATTTTAATTGCAGATTTGAAAAATTTTATTATTTCAATTTATAGGTACTCGTATAAATCATAAAATATTATTTTTTTTTTATTAAATATAAATTTTATATAATTTTTTTCCTATATTAAATTTAAACTTTTCTTTATAATTATATTCCTTATGATATTCATCTTTTTCTAGTATTATTTAAATTTTTGTAACTTGTTAATAATTGAAATCTGCAATTAAAATGCGGACATGGCAACCCATGCACGCATTGCATTGCTGAAGGCAAGTGTGCAGGGGAATGAATGAGAGGCTCACCAAGTTCCTTTGGACATCTAACAAGTGGACGATTGATAACCAAAAGGGGAGTCTATCATTGATCGTCACCGCGAACACGTCGCGAGAACAGCGCCAGCAGAGTAGAAGCAACTGCTGTGTTTTGTTCGATTTTCTATTCCTACGCAAGTAGTTTTTCCAATAAAACTCCTCTACCCGTAATAATTAGACAAGACTATTTCCCACCTAAACATTAGGTTTCTTTGACTATTCTCTGTTATCATATAAATTCCCTCAAAACGCATCGAAACGGTATAAACTAAACGGAGTGTACTTGTATGTGTGTGGAGTGCGAAATTTTGATCACTTGAAATCGCTCTACATGAAAATAAAGTTCCCAAGCAATCAGCGACAAACTTTCACTTATTTGTTGCTGATGCATTTCTATTGATTTGGTTTGAGACTCGTTACATGAAGGTTTGCAGGAATGGACAAACACGCGAACCAACCACCAGCGATTTCGGCTGTGCACTACGATGTTGGAATTTTTCAGACATTTTTTATTTCTTACATACCATGAGTACTTTAGTATCATTATCTTTTTGCATTCAATTCAATTTTCTTGCATTGAATTTGTGGGATTGTGTCGGTGTTTGATTTGCGAACTATTGCTAGCAGCTGCTTGCGGGTTTCGAGGGTGAATTAGCTTTTGATGCAAGAAACTTTGCTTGAACATTAATTTACCTTCTCGCGGCGAAGTAGATACAACGCTAAACGAGTCGTTACTTCCAACTATTGTAACATTTTGCAAACTTTTGGTAGCATAGACACTAGTGAGAGTAACTGGTGGTTTTTGGTGCTAATCATATGATATAACTTTTGGAGTAAAAGATTAAGGGGACCAATTTCCTGACTTGTTGCCGCTTTCCATGCAACAAGCTAGATCTTATAGATTGCCCGAGCATAGTGGATTATTTATGGTAGATTGTTATTGATAGTAAATTAACAGACTCCTGCCTATCTAGAAATGTTTATTAGCAGTTTTAAAGTACAGTTAATAGGAGTCGTATTTGAATAGTAGTTATAATGGCCTTAAGTATTGCGGCAAAATTGTATCACCCAAAGTCATCAGCGGGCACTCGGCGAGGATGTTTGATGAGTACTCGTTTGTTTTTCATTATTTATATATATTTGTAAATAAAAATGAAGGTGAAATATCCCAGAGGATATGAAAAATAAAATTTGGTAATTTGCCAATGTGAACTAAAAATAAAATTGAGCCGTAACCTATTTCTCTTTCAATGTAATTTCCTTGAACGACGAGTATGCAAACTGTTTAGAAAAATATCAATTGGTCTCTTACGCTAAGCAAATGAAAAAGTATATAAAATTCAGTTTGTAATAATCACAATTGTACGATAAAGTTCTATTATTAATTATTGTTTTTGTGAGGAACAAAAAAACTAATGCAATGAATTATTAAAATTATACCGCTGGTCTTTCATTTCGTAAAATCTGACTGGGTACGGGACCCGAAATGTTGGTCGGCCCCTCCGCTTCAATGAGCTAGCCATCGGACGAGCTCACCCCTTTTAATATATTTCAGGTGCTCTTTCCCGGGTAAGGTGGTCTTCCCGTTGCGTGCTTATTTATGGCATACTGTTATGTGATTCCCTCACATAATACTAGGACATAAATTTGCCACGTTTATATTTGTTATTTAAAGGAAAAATTCATTCAAATTATGTTTCTATGATTTTTCACTTAAATGGAAAATATGGCCACGCTTACATTTGTATCTTGATCCGGTTGGGAGGTTGTGAGGGGGGCACCGCTTTCACATGGATGCCCCACTCTTATTGGGGGCTATAAGTATTGTCGGTAACGATGAAGTGCTTCTAAGTCCGTAAGTTTTCACCAGGCCCGGTTTGTCATTTGAGTCAGCATTTTTGACCCTTAGTAGGTTACCTCCTTCTTGACTTCGGTCGATTTTCTTTTGACCCTCGAAATTCATCGATGCAAAATTTGTTATTGTTGTGGGTCCGTCTGTTGGGGAAAAGAACCTGCCCTACGACACCAACGCTAGCCTGCCAGCGCATTTACGCGTCCTCAGACAAGGCCAATCTCAGCGAATCTCACCACCTCTTTCGCCGAGGCAGCAGACCATCACTCCAGTTCTTTACGGACATTTGTAATATACCTAGTTTCACTACAGGCTCCTAGAATACATGAAATATCAGCAGAACTGCTCCAGTCCGGGGTCCCCATCTAAATACTCTTTTGTATCGACTGATATGTAGAAAAAAGTCAAAGAAGCAGTTACCAAAGGATTCAAGAAAAAGAATAATATGTCCTGTATACAAATCAAGGTACAAGTTAAGGTGTGAAAATTATAGAGGCATCACTCCACTGTGCACATCTTACAAAGCTCTCGAAATCATAGAAAGAAAATTAAATCAATACTATGAAAGTGTTGTAGGAGTGTGTCAGGGAATATTTCGATGTGAATGGTCTACAATAGACCAAATACTCTCAGTAAAGCAGGAGCTCAAATGTACTGGGAATAACCATCAATGTGCGCCAACTCTTAGCAGAATTCAAGCAAGCATACAATAGTGTCGATGGAAACGTGCTGTAGAAAATAATGCTTGATTTTGGCGTTCCAACAAAACTAGTCCACACGATACAAAACACAGTCTCAGGCCAAGGTAAATGGTGAACTAACTGATAGTTTCATAATAGAATCAGGCTTTAAACAAGAGGGTGAATTCGCCTGAATGCTCTTTAATATTGCATTGGAACACGTCATCAGGAAGACATCAGCTGAAACCTCGGGTACACTAATGTTGAAGTCTACACAATTGGTAGTATATGCTGATGATGTCAACATTATGACATGTTCAATCTTAGATGCCAACGGAGCATTTCTTAGTCGAAAATCTCAAACAAAACAATTGGCCTACGAGTTAATGAAACTTAAACTAAATTCATCAGTCGAACCAGGAAGAAAACTCCAGTCTGAGAAAACCTGACCATTAGTAACTACTACCTTGAAAGTGTGGATAATTTTATCTGCCTTGGAGCCAATATGAATAGAAAGGGTTCCAAAAAGGACGGGATTGGACGCTGCATAAATGCCGCAAATAAAGCACTCCGCACTTCCCGTTCTAAGGTTCAGAGTGGTGCACAGGCAAAATAAACTCCGCATTTTAAAACACTAGTCAAACCTGGGCTGTTATATAGAAATAAAACATGGACCCTGACGAGCGAATCCAAAAAGGCAGTGGACATATTTGAACCCAAAGGGCTCCAAAAAATCTGCGGTCTGGTAAAACAAGGAACAGAACGAAGACAACATTACAACGATGAGTTTTATGAACGATCCACCTGTTCCCTCTTGCGTTTGTAAATTGCAATGGGTGGATCATGTTGAAAGAATGGAGGGAAACCGGTTACCCAAAAGAACATTGATGGATAGAGCACAAGGTACACTTCCAACGAAAAGACTAAGGGCTCAATGCGAAGACACGATAGAAGCTGACAGCAGATCCTTTATCAGATCAGATCAATTATCTAGACATGATTCCAAAGAACAAAAATCAATCTTAGCAACAACGCGAAATTTGGCTGATAAGACCGAACGGGTGATTGACAAAGTAATTCAAAATAAATTGATAAAAAAATTTCACAATGAATTGTCTTCAGGACAATTAGGTACACGAAAAACATTCTTAAAGTTGAATCAAAAGTATATCTAGGAGAACATGTACAAACTGATAAAGCAGTATGGGTCTCATTGGTATCCATGCCTTAAAAATAAACTGAAACGCCCCATAAAAGAATGATTTAAAATGACTGAAGTATAACATTCGAAATCATCTCTATACGAGGGTCATTCAACAAGTACTTAGCCTCACCGCCCGATGGCGCTGCTATTACAAAAGAGTTTTTCCATCGTGCAGTACATTCTTTTAGTAGTCTACTGTCAAAGTCTCAGTCAATTACCTACATTAGTTTTGTTTTGATAGCCTTTCGAAGCGAGCGTGTCGGTCAGGTGTACAAAAATGGAAAAAGAACGATATTTTTCAGTGATTAGATTCTTGTTTTTGGATGGGAAAACGCGCAGCGAAATCAAAGATCACTTGGACGCTGTGTACGGTGACTCTTCTCCTTCGATGGCGACCGTCAAGAATTGGTTCAACGAGTTTGTTTATGGCCGCACGTCGGTTTTTGATGAGCCAAGCCCAAGTGCCCCGAAAACGGCTGCTACGGAGGAAAACGTTAAAAAAATCCACGATCTCGTGTTGGCAGACCGTCGATTGAAAGTTCGCGAGATAGCTGAGACTTTGGGCATCACAGAAGGAACGGTGCATCATATTCTACACGAAGAACTGGGTATGTGACATGGATTCACTGGTACACACCAGAGACCAAGGAACAGTCGAAACAGTGGACTTCACCCGGCGAACGTGCTCCGAAGAAGGTGAAGACTGTTTGATCGGCCAGAAAGGTGATGGCCACCGTTTTTTTAGGATTCACAAGGTGTGATCCACATCGATTACCTCGAGAAGAGTAAAACAATCACAGTGCGCTACTATGCAGACTTATTGGGCCGATTTGACGTCGAATTGAAGAAAAAGTGACACCGCTTGGCGAAAAAAAGTGCTATTCCACCACGACAACGTGCCGCTCACACCTCCGCCGTTGCCATGGCCAAATTGGTCGAATTGCGCTACGAATTGCAGCCCCATCAACTGTACTATCCAGATTTGGGTTCCTGTGACTGCTTTCTGTTTTCAAACCTGAAAAAATTGCTCGCCGGGAATAGATTTGGGTCAAATGAAGAGGTCATCACCGCCACGGAGGCCCATTTTGCAGCCGTCGAGAAAATGTATTTTTTGGACCGGTTGAAAAAGTTGGAGCATCGCATCAAGATTGAAGGAGATTATGTGGAAAAATAGATTGCCACCTTTCCAAAATTTTCGTTTTTCTTCTGTAGGCTAAGTACTTGTTGAATGACCCTCGTAGATACAGTAGGCGCCTTAAGATTGTGCAATAATTTTGGATATATTGTTACAATACGATGCGAGCTAGAAAGTAAAGATACTGAAACCATTGCAAAGATTTTAGTAGAATAGATTCTATTGTTCTGGTTTCTTTCAAGTTCCAAAATCTGACATCACAGATATAACAGAGTTTGCAAACACATCATTGGACAACTTTATGTTCATTCGGAAGGAATCACGTTGTTCTAAATGAGTACTCAATGGATATCGCCAATGATTACGAGTTAAATAAATGGATACCCTACTATACATGGCACCGCAAGTTGACACTCAATATCCACCCAATGAACGCATGTTTGGTTAAGATGCTTGCTTACCTAGCGCAACATTGCAACAAAATGCAAAAAAAAACTACAACATCGATGACTTTGAGAATGGATCAATAACCAGACTTAACAGAAGCCTCCAAATGGTTAAAAATATGATTTACATAGCCAAAAAAGCAAGGTTAGAAAATCAGAAAACTTTAAACCTACGATTCTAATTTAGTACTAGTAAAAAACATGAACTTACTTTAGTTCATACAGAATAATAAGTACAGACAACATTGATCATTCGGCACTAAGCGAAGATTGCAAAAGGATATATCATAATAACTCGTTAACAGGTTGGGTAGGTAGAGCTACGTGTATGTCAGAAGGGTCTTGTACTCAACCTTTGATATGCAGACACCAACAATGAATAAACTCAATTGAAATTCTAACGATATCTACTACAAAAACTCGTACACACTCGCTTAAAAATAAAAACTATTGCTGTTTCATTTTCACCAGCCCCGAGCTTGTTGCAATATCACTAAAAACAATTGACCGAATAGAATCTTAAAGATGTGCTTTGTTATTCATCCTTCCTGAAAATTTTTATGTGATCCAATCAAAAGCCCAAATGGTAGGAAAAGTGTAGACTGTTTTTGTGGTAATCGGAGAAAATTCAAACAGCTATAACTTCCGCAAATAAGATTTGATTTTATTGAAACTTACAGAGTATAAGGCTCTTTTACAGGACTACTAAAATTGAACTTGAATTAAATTTAAAGATACGCAAATAAATCTACTAGGAAAAATGTATGCTTTCGTCAAGAGTTAATGGTCTCTAAATCGTACAAACGATTATCAATTATCTGGTAAAATGAGACAAAAGCAAACAACACTTTTAAAAATCAAATGGTATGCAAAAACACAGCAGAATAGACGACTAATTGCTTATATCATTTTTTCGTTCAAAGTGATCTACATTTCGATATGATTTCAATGTAGTCTTTAAATGAACATATTGACTCTTGTTACTTTTTCAGATTGATAAATTCTTCGATTCGATGTATAGTGTTTAAAATCCACCTCAGGCTTTTTATAGAACCTAGTACATACAGAAAGACACGTCGTTTCAAAAACTCTCAACCTTTTGATTGTACTAGTGCTCTGACTGTACCCATCGGGCGTCCATATGTCAAGCCTGGTCTAATTGGAGTCCTGTAACGAATAACTTTGATCTTTTGATCAATATTTCTGAGGTAAAAGGATCATGACTACTTTTTGTGCTTTAATGAGCGTAACTTTAACATGTTCAGTATAGTACAGATGCTGATCAAGATGAACACCGACGTATCGAACACAGGATTTATATTGAACACGCTCTAAACTAACCTCCCAGCAATAATATGGAAATCCTACCAATTACGTGTCAGTTCCTGACTAGCCAACCGAAGCGTTGCCCAAAATGGATTTTTACGCTTTAACATCCATTCGCCAATAGTTCATGTAGAGCTCCATATCATTAAACTTTTTTGTGGAGTGCTTTAAACTACTAAAGCTTTTCTATCTGCTACATTTGTTGTAAGATCATCAGCAAACATGGTATAAAGAATAACAAGGTATGCTCGCTCACGAAAGTTCGATCGCCATTTAAAGCTTTTGTGACGTCACATGGATCGAATCGGTTGGATCGGCAAATGTTGATTTTTTTCCAATAAGAGGTGTTATTTTAATATTAAAATAAAAATGCCATTTTTTTAACATAAATGATCGGATTTTTATTTCAGTATAAAGAAAAAGGTATGCCGTTAATAGTAAAAAATAGCATCAGGCAAATGACCACCACGACCACGCCTTAAGGGCCATATCCTTTTCATGAAATTTTCCATAACCAAATCCAATAAGAGGTGTTATTTTGATATTAAAAGAAAAACGCCGTTTTTTAACATAAATGATCGGATGTTTATTTCATTATAAAGAAGAAATATGCCGTTAATAGTAAAAAAAATAACATCAGGCAAATAACCACCGCGACCATGCTTACAGGACCATATCCTTTTCATGAAATTTTCCATAACCAAATCGCAAAATGGCTGCCGTATGTCCTCAACAGCCTCACGAATTCCATCTTTGAGGTCTTGAATCGACGCT
Source organism: Odontomyia ornata (assembly GCA_963969285.1). Classification (NCBI taxonomy): domain Eukaryota; kingdom Metazoa; phylum Arthropoda; class Insecta; order Diptera; family Stratiomyidae; genus Odontomyia; species Odontomyia ornata. The sequence continues at coordinate 267,215,585 of OZ017739.1, forward strand.
GGGCTGTTGGCGTAGACCTTCTCTTTCACGTGGCGACAAAGGAAGAAGTCGCAAGGTGTTAAATCACAAGATCTATTCAAAATAACACCTCTTATTGGAAAACCCTATATTCAGAATTCAATAACTTAATCATCCGATATTGGTCTTAATAGTAAAGCCAACAGAGTGTTTCATTGAGGCAAAACATATTTTCGACTTAAATTGAATTTAGGCATGCGCAAGATTAAATAGAAAGGAAAATATAAAAAGTGAGGAAAACATATTCATGATAGCAATGTGATATTTATAATATGTAGTAAAACCGAATTACCTGCATTAAAATAAAATTGCCTGCAACTTATTCTTGCAATATTTGAATTCATAAAAATTCCATAGGATTTGTCAATGAGAACGTTACGTGTCTCGTTGATTGTCCATGAATTCGAATTGAATAAAATTTCATAATTAACGATCCCCTGAAAATCGTTTATGCTTGCTGAAAAACGTCACATTGAATGAAACGTTTGTCTCACAATTGTAGGATTGAAAAAAATTCATTTTTCTACATTTGTGTGCATCACTTACTTTGTTGCTTAAAAATGAATTGAAATGTATGGATAATTAAAGGTAATGTATTGATACTCCAGAGAAGAAAACTAGTTAGTGTATTTTGCTAAAAGTGTACCTTAATCAGATCAGATTATAATATATTCGACATACTATAAACTAAAAATGCGCACCTATACCGAAGCAGAGCAATTGCTTTTATCATAATATGTATCCCTTGAAATTGAAGGTTTATTTAAATTAGTATGAGCATAAAATTAATTACAAAGGTAAAAATCAAGCAAGAAAATGGATTTTTATGAGAAATCTCTAATTTTATTTCAAACAAATCCTGAAATCCATATAAAATTCATTAACAAATGCATTCTATCTGAAAGTTCCAATCCATGTGACGTCACATAACAAGTTTTTTTCATGAACGAGCAAACCTTGTTATTCTTTATACCATGATTGTGCAAATTTAATCATTGACCGCGTGTGATTGTTGTTTGAATATCAAATTAAGATGGTGTATTGCAGTGTTCGTGGGTGTAATAATAATAATGGCGCGAGGTCTAAAGTAAAATTTTCGGGACAATTACATAGATTTCCAGAATCAGATTTGTGTAAAGAGTGGATTTTTGCATGTAATAAGGACATTCCAAATGTTAAAAATGCAAGAATCTGCTCGATACACTTTGAGGAAAGTTCCTATACAATAAGGAGCAGACTCCTCAATCATAGCACGTGTAAAAAACAGTTAAATAGATGTGCCGTGCCGACACTTAATCTACCGGTAGAAAAAATAATAACAGAGAGATCGAAACGTGCGAGTAAATACGGAAGAAAAAAAGAAGTGCAAAATATTTTAAATGAAACAATCGTGTGAGTATATTTCAGTATAGTCCAGTCGATGAGATTAAAGATAGTGTTTTGCCCCCAATTTCCATCCAAATTAGCTCTAGTTACGATCCACTTCAAAGTCTGCGGAGGTGTGCTTATTGTTTTTAGAGGTGAAGACTACCCATTATTGCAAAAACTAAATAAAAGTTATTATAACGTGAATTAAATTACTTTGCAGACTTAAATAACGAATGGTAAAGCATACTTCGGCATACGTTAGATTTTGCATCTTAAGCTATCCCTACCTACTGTCAAAATTTCAAGTGAATTGCTGCATGAGAATAGAATTTGGAGCCGAATACCCTCATTGACAGGACTAGTCGAACTTTTAGAAAACTATGAAGTTAAAATTATTGATGGGTTGTAAAATTTAGGTTCGACAACCAATCCGATAAAGAGTCAAGGCTGAAGGCGTGTTCTACATCGTCAATATATATGGATGCTAGTAGTCAAACTGAGTAAATAATCATTGTGAGAAGATTAAATTAAAACACTTATCTCCATCAATTTACTTTCTAGAGGAAGCTTTGAGTGTGAGCTTCAGTTAGAAATTTTTAAATTAAAGAAGCAATTGCAACTCGTCAACCAACAAAATAATGATCTGAAAATTGAAATAGAAAAATATAAAGCCGAACGGGAGGAATTTGATAATTCCTTAAAAAATATTTTCACTCCCGGTCAGATTAAAAAATTGCGGAATGAATCCATATGTATGAGATGGAGCCTTGACGATATTTCATCTGCCATAAGTCTGCATTCCGCTGGAGCACGAGCATACAAATATATGTATAAGAAAGGCTTCCCTTTACCAGGAATGTCCACCCTTAGAAAGTGGGCAATTCAAATTAACGTCAAGCCCGGTGTTCTAACGGGAGTTCTCAAGTTGGTGGAAAAATCAAACTTGAATGAAAGAGAGAGGTTATGTGTCCTGTCATTTGATGAAATGAAGATCAAAGCAGAGTTCGAGTACGATCGTGCAAATGACAGTATAATAAAACCGTCTAACTACGTTCAAGTTGTGATGGTAAGAGGGCTAGTCGAAAAATGGAAGCAGCCCATTTTTTACAACTATGACTGCAATGTGACAGCTACGATTTTAATGCATATAATCTCGCTTTTACATGATGCTGGATATATTGTAGCTGCAGTTGTTTCAGATATGGGACCTGGTAATCAAGGCCTGTGGAAAAAATTATCCATAGATGTTGAAAACACATTCTTTCCTCACCCTAAAATACCGGAAGCAAAAGTATTTGTGTTTGCGGATGCGCCTCATTTGCTGAAACTTGTGCGGAATCATTTTGTGGACACTGGTTTTGTCCTAGATGGGAAGTGTATTTCTATAGATCCAATCAAAGAAATAATTGATACATCGTGCACATCTGACTTAAAAATTTCGTATAAAATAAACTACGCACATATAACCGCAAAAGATGCTACAAGACAGAATGTTCGATTAGCAGCACAGCTCCTATCACATACAGTTGCTTGCTGCTTGAAGCGATTTATGCAAAGTGGTAGGCTGAAAAGCGACAATGCGATTGAATTTGCTGACTTCATTAAGTTGGTGAATGATTGGTTTGATATATTTAATGCTAAGGTTCCAGAAATCGATAAGAGGGATCGTAGAAAAGCATTCGGCTTGGCATTGGAAGAACAGGAGCGAGTTTTAACAGCTGTTGATGAAATGGTTGCAAAACTAAGGGTTCCCAATAAGTTTCATCTGCTTCCTTTCCAAAAAGCCATTCTTATTAATAACGAATCCTTAAGAGGGCTGCTTTCATATTTAAAAACGACCAAAAATTTGCAGTATATTTTAACAAATCGACTTAATCAAGATGTATTGGAAAACTTTTTCAGCGTAATTCGATCGAAAGGAGGGCTAAATGATCATCCAACAGCCCTACAGTTTAAATATAGATTAAGATCCTATTTACTGGGTAATTGACTTCCATAATTTACATGTCCTTTGTTCGTGATGTCTGAGTACCTTTTCCCGTGTAGTTGCTTGCATCTTGCATTTTATAATATTCCGACAATTAAATGTAGTCTAACTTCATTTTTCAATATATAGGAAGAAGTGAAACAATTTTGCAATCTTCAAATATTGAAAAAGACAATGATTGCTCGTTAAATTTAAATTACGCTGAACAGCAAGAACCAGTAATCAGTCAGGAATATTTACAATCAATTTCCAAAGGCGAAATGGCTTACGAAATGGAGGACAGTGACGATAGAGAATTCGATGAGCTGCATTTAGACGCTCTCGAAAATTTAGCCGGATATATAATTAGAAAATGTGGATATGCCGATCAAAACAAATACTTAAATAATAGTAAACATTCATTTACATGGGTAGATGAACTTTCAGAAGGTGGTTTGATAAAGCCATCTGAGCGATTTTTAGAAGAAATAACAAAATTAGAATCCATTTTTGCCAGTGTGAATTATAATAATATTACAATCAGACCCGGATTTATTCAGAACTTAATAGCTTCATCTGCCAATGTTGATCTTAGTTGTAAAGCCAAAGGACTGTTTTATAGATGCAGAACATATTTTAGACTCAAGCATTTGAATTTAAATAGGCAAGAGCTTAAATATAAGGGCAAATCTAAAAAGATGAGATAAATATGTACCTAATAGCTATGTGATGTTTATAATATTTAAAAAACCAAATTACCTTTTTTAAATAAAATTACATTTAATTTATTCTTGGAACATTTGAATTCGAAGAAATTTGGTAGAATTTGTCAATGAGAACGTTACGTGTCTCGTAGATTGCACTTGAGTTCGAAATTGAATTAAATAAAATTATAAAATTAACGATCCCCTGAAAATTTTTTAATTTTATTTCTAAACAATCTACACAGTACAGGTTTGTTGGGATTTCCAAAAATTATCAGAAATGATGAGTAACATTGATATATAAGCGTGAGTACTCAGACAATGGGGTCCATAAGGCTGAACTAAAATGGTAGCAAATTTAAATACGTGAAACCTACGTTTCTACTGTTTAACGCATTTGACAAATTTTTTGTATGAACCCAATTGTATGTATTCAGCGAAGATTGCCTGATTTAATGATTTGTTTGATAAACACTTCTGGCAGGATCACTCTCCTGCTATTTCAACCTGTTTACATTGGAATGCATATCTGATTTTGCTGCCTATTATCAATTGAAATGTATGTAAAATTACAGATAATATATTGCATACATTTTATTAACTGGAAATACGCACCTACACCGAAGCAGAGCAATTGCTTTTATTATAATGGGTATTCCTTCAACAAAGATTTATTTATATTGGTATGAAATTAATTACAAACGTAAAAATCAAACGTTAAAATAAAATCGATTTTACCTTAAACCACAGAATTTATTTAATAAAAAGGTAAATGTACATTTCGGAAACAATCGTGTTCCTTCTTCAGTACCAACTGACTTATTTATCTAAAACATCAACCTTATATACAAACAACATTCAATGAACGAGAAAACCAATTAAATAGTAATTACAAAAGACAGTCATAAAAAACCTAATTGCTGAGGATATACTCAAATGAACTTGAATAGGGGTGATGACGCGTTACCTGTATCATGATTCATTCGCTGTTGTTGTGGAATTTTTTGAATCTCAATACTTTCGATGATATCTAGCTTCCGTATGTCGCTTACCTGGCTTATGACCTTCAAATTGTCCGTCTTGATCATATGTCCTGATTCGACAATGTGTTGCGCGACTGCCGATCGTATGTCGTTATTCCCTCTTCGCTTTTTAATAGCATTTTCCGCCTCGCTCAGATGTTCTTTGCACCTTGTAGTTGCTGGACGTCTTGTTTGTCCGATGTAGACCATGTTGCATTCGGGACAGTTGATCTGGTACACTCCGCTTTGTTCGTTGACTTTGCGAGGATCCTTGACTGACCTGAGAAGGCTTCCTAATTTTAGTTTCCTGCTAGATGGTACCATTTCGATGTTTACAGATTTCAATATCTTTTTCATTTTTGTTGTTACGTTAGTGTGTCTCACTGGTGCGCGTTTGATGGTATCCATGTGTTTGTTTTGTATACCAAGTGTCGTTAATCCGTTACGTTTGAGTTGATTTTCCTTTTTTCTGACTATACTCCGGATCGTGTCACACTTGTATCCGTTCATTTCTGCGTTCTTGGTTATGTAGGATTCCTCTTTGCGTCGTTCGTCACTTGATAGCGGGATGGTCAGCATACGGTGAATCATAGCATGATATGGTGCCATCTTTTGAGAAAAACTGTGTGAGGACGTTGCTGGAATTGTCCTCTGAGTTTGCGTTGCTTTTCTATGAATTCCAAAACTCAATGCCCCATTGTTCCTGAATATATTTATATCCAAGAATGACAGCTTGTTTTCCTTCTCCTGTTCCATGCTGAACTGTAAATTTTTGTGGATCGAATTGATACTCGTGAGTGTATGCTCCAATTTGTCCTTATCTACGATAGCTAAGATGTCATCAACGTATCGGATCCAAAATCTGGGAAGGAAACCTAGTTCTTCTAGGGTCATTTCAATATTGGTCATGAAAATGTCACTTATGAGCGGTGATTCGATCCACAAAAATTTACAGTTCAGCATGGAACAGGAGAAGGAAAACAAGCTGTCATTCTTGGATATAAATATATTCAGGAACAATGGGGCATTGAGTTTTGGAATTCATAGAAAAGCAACGCAAACTCAGAGGACGATTCCAGCAACGTCCTCACACAGTTTTTCTCAAAAGATGGCACCATATCATGCTATGATTCACCGTATGCTGACCATCCCGCTATCAAGTGACGAACGACGCAAAGAGGAATCCTACATAACCAAGAACGCAGAAATGAACGGATACAAGTGTGACACGATCCGGAGTATAGTCAGAAAAAAGGAAAATCAACTCAAACGTAACGGATTAACGACACTTGGTATACAAAACAAACACATGGATACCATCAAACGCGCACCAGTGAGACACACTAACGTAACAACAAAAATGAAAAAGATATTGAAATCTGTAAACATCGAAATGGTACCATCTAGCAGGAAACTAAAATTAGGAAGCCTTCTCAGGTCAGTCAAGGATCCTCGCAAAGTCAACGAACAAAGCGGAGTGTACCAGATCAACTGTCCCGAATGCAACATGGTCTACATCGGACAAACAAGACGTCCAGCAACTACAAGGTGCAAAGAACATCTGAGCGAGGCGGAAAATGCTATTAAAAAGCGAAGAGGGAATAACGACATACGATCGGCAGTCGCGCAACACATTGTCGAATCAGGACATATGATCAAGACGGACAATTTGAAGGTCATAAGCCAGGTAAGCGACATACGGAAGCTAGATATCATCGAAAGTATTGAGATTCAAAAAATTCCACAACAACAGCGAATGAATCATGATACAGGTAACGCGTCATCACCCCTATTCAAGTTCATTTGAGTATATCCTCAGCAATTAGGTTTTTTATGACTGTCTTTTGTAATTACTATTTAATTGGTTTTCTCGTTCATTGAATGTTGTTTGTATATAAGGTTGATGTTTTAGATAAATAAGTCAGTTGGTACTGAAGAAGGAACACGATTGTTTCCGAAATGTACATTTACCTTTTTATTAAATAAATTCTGTGGTTTAAGGTAAAATCGATTTTATTTTAACGTTTGTACGTACCGCAGCAAAAAAAAAAAAATTCCGACAATATACATATTAGTAAAAATCAAGTTAGAAAATTAATTTTTATGAGGTGTCTCTGATTTTATTTCAAACCAATCCTGAAATCCATATAAAATTCACTCCCGAATGCATTCTATCTGAAAGCTCCGATCCATGTGACGTCACATAAAAAGCTTTTTTCGTGAGCGAGCATACCTTGTTATTCTTTTCACCATGATCAGCAAACATCACTAATGATTGCGTTGGCGAGACGTCAAAATCAGAGTCTTGTCTTAATCGAGCTGTTCGTCCCCCGCGAAATACTACGACCAGATGGCAAGTGTTGGATGACAGATCTCTTCCACTGAACCGCCACTTGATATCGGCAGTGTGGTGAGTTAATTAACACCTTAATTTCTGTCACTAAACCGGCACTTGACATCAACTGTGTGGTGAAGAAAAAACCTAGTATTTGTGTGAGCACATCTGATTGTTCCGTGAGGTTAGCGTAATTTATGTCAAAAATTTCAGTTATTTCGTGTAAAAGACTAGTAACAAATCCATAATTGATAATACGTAGCTTGAAGGAAATTGAACCTGCGATGTGAGGCAGCTCGAAATTTGGTGTGGACGTGATGGGTGGTGTTTCTTCATTGGTAATATTTTTTTCTATTCGTTCGGATCGTTTAATATCTTCAAATTTTCTGAAGAATACACACAAGAAAGTTTTGGATGGACGTCCACAGTACTTGCATGCACAGGCCATGACGCCATTGGATTCTTGTGTTCTAGACGCTATGCTTCCTTATTGAACGAGCTACTATGGAAATCCACATTCAAGAACACATGCATATGGTTGGGAAATGGAAAGTGCTGTTGAAAAAGCTCGTAAATAAATACTTAATCTTATCTCAGCTGATCCTCGTGAAATAGTTTTCACATCAGGCCTTACAAAATCTAATAACCTTGCAATATAAGGTGTTTTCAGGTTTTATAGCATGTAAAAGAACCACATTATCACCACACAAACGAAATATAAATGTGTGTTAGACTCATATCAAGCTCCAGAAGGTGAGAGATTTGGAGTAACATATTTGCTGGTCAGGCAAGAGAATCGAATCTCGCGTGTGCTAACTGCGTATAACAACTTTTAAGTTTTTAAGTGCGTGTACGACATCGATACTCCCGCCCCTTGATAAACATGGAAACACCTATCCTTCACGTGCGAAATGTGCATACCATATCCAGGATCGGACTAGTGTTGAAGTTCTCAAAGAGGATTTGGCAAGTAATCTTTACAGTCAGAATGTCGTGGTCTAGCATCTTGTCCAGCGTTGTGAGCACAGGCGGATATAAGGCAGACACCCACAAAGCCTATAGTTGTAACTTTTCATGGCACAACTAGAGCTAGTAAATAGGTATATAAATTTGTTGACTTCCATTAGATTCAAGAGGTGAAATCTATTGGAGTGAACCTAACAAAAGAGTAGTGAAGCTGTAAGTAAATATGCTCGCTCGCTTTTATTTTCAATAACGTTGATAAGATACGTTTAGGCATTTTTTAAATCAATAGTATTTTTGTTGGGTCCTCACACACATTTAGACAGAGTTAATACAAAACCTGTATGTCGCAGCAGTTTTCTCCGAAACTATAGAAGCTACAGCCATAAAACTAAGTGGAAAGGTCAGAAGTGGTGACTTCTTGAAAGTTTTGGGGTGGAAAAATGTTTCAATGGGGTTTAAGGGTGGTCTCTCCATATAAGGACGAGTGACCCTTAAAAAAAACTTTCACCGTTGGTAGTCGAGTAGGGTGTCATTGGAAAGGTCTAAATAAGGTTTTTTCAAAACAAGTCTTAAAAATGTCTTATCGGTACCGTGGGGGCAGGGAAAAGGGAAATGTACGATCTTTTCACGTACCCCCCTCTGGATTGGACACCATTCATCCAAAAAGTCTGGAAAAATCATGTATGTAGACCTTCATGAGTACAACAACAACAATTGCATAAGAAGTTGAAGTTTACTCAACTTTGTTAGTACTCGTAATAGCATGACATATTAATTTTACATTTCCTTGAATGAAATCTTAACAGTACCTTTAAATTCCGGGAAATTCGATTGATAAGTCTGCCCTGTCCTGAAAGATTCACAAAAATCAGATAGTATTTAATGAAGTTATAATGGCTTCTTGGGCTCAAAATCAATTTTCTGATGCTTTGAATCGATGATTCGAATTGTTCACCTAATACTTGTTTAAGAAATCGCTCAAATTCATCCAAAAGATGCAAAGTCTCGTCCATAAGCACATAACAGCCACGATTTTGTTCCATGTTCCGGCTCATTGAACATATTTAAGTAAACCACTATTCCTTAAATTTTCATGAAAATCTGAAGAAAATAAGAATACATTGATCGATTTGAAATCTATATTAACTATCAACATGTGTTATTGTTTTTGTAATTCCATACAATTGAAATGGCGATAACTCACTTAGTTATGATTTGATTTCCAATAAATTTTGAAGGCATAAGGATCTTATATCAATCTACATAACTGTAAAACCTTAACAAGTTTAAGGCACCGTTTCTATTTTTGTAGAAAATGGAAAATTTACAAATCATACCATTATTAACAGAGTTGAGTGAATTTTGGTTTTGAGGTGTTTGTTGCCCTTGGAGTCATAAATGGCTACTTTCGTGAATTTTTCGCATTTTCGGCTCTAAGGTGTCCAATCATGTAGGGAGGGGACACAAATATTCATCAAGCAGAACCAGACACTACACTTTTGATTGAATCTTATCCAAATTTCCAGATAAGATGAATAACAAAAATATATTTAAGATTCAGATCAGTCAATTATTTTAGTAATATTGGAACAAAAGTTTGCCCGGTTAAAATGGAGTTCTTTTAAAGCAAGTTTTCCTTGAATTAAATAATTCTATTTATCCAAATATTGTATGTTAGGTTAAGTATTGTACAAAACCCTTTTGACATGAGCGTAGTTCTGTCTACCTAACTTGTTATATTTTTATCTAATACAGCAGGGGTTGAAAAAGGAAATCCCCTAACTGAACTTATGGGTGAGAAAATTCTCGAACTTATTGCATATAATTTAGACAGTCTTTTGAATAAACCTGGAATTATAGAACAAAGCTTAATTGATCTCTATAGACCATTTTTACTACTCGAATAAGCACACATATGAAGTTGTTTACGAGCTGAACTCATCCGTTTTGGGGTTGGCCCAGATGTAATATAAAATATTTTAGACAGTTTTGTAACATTCAAGAGACATGCAGGTTTATTTGCTGCAACAGGTTGCAAGCGATTAAGAAAAAGAGTGTAAGTGGCAGTGAACAGTTGAATAGCTATAAGTGCTACAGCTTTTAATAATAAATTATTTTACTTGAAATACCGTATATACTTGTCGATGTATTAGGAAGATAGCTAAAAATGTTACAAATTGTTGAGAACTCATGTAAGTTTTCTATGAGGTTGCTGTGAATGATGCACGAATGGTAACTAAAAGTATTATACTTCTTTTCTCTAGAACGTTGTGCATTATCACAATTTAATACTGACCTTATTCATATCAAACATAATATGGCTTGACTTTTGACTTGTAAGTTGAAGTCATTCTAAATCAAATCTGCTGTACAATTATTTGAAAATTGGAAAATTCTATTCTACTTATATTGAGAGTATATACGCTGAATTTTCCGCGTGCAGCTGATGAAAAAAAAAACTCAACAAAAATTTTCTGTAAAAAAATGAAAATAACCTGATCGATATAGTACAGTAAATATAGCATTTACGGTCTAAGAAATGACCTACTTGGATTTGACTTGATAAATCGATAGGGGGGCATAAAAAAAACGTAACTTCAGATTTCCGAAGTGATCCCCCCCCCCCCCTGCTTTTGAGAAAACCAAAAACATTTTGAAACGCGTTTTTCTCGGAATCTATGGGTTTTAGAGAAAAGTTTATTTAACAAAAAATGCTCAGGACACTGTTATCTACATTATATCTCATTGGTGCAAAGTCGTCCGACTTAAAATACAAAAAGTAGGTGGCGCTAAAGTATCAAAAAGTGGGTTTTTTGGCATTTTCAATAAAAAAAATTATTTTTTATAATAATGTAAATGGAAAAGTTGTTCGTCATAAAATTATCTACAATTTTTGTTTAAACAATTTTTTTGTGAAACTTACCGTTAACGAGCTGTAGGCTAAAAGATGCAGTGCAGCATAGTTAACGGTTCCTTTCACTTTCACCGGGCCGGTCGGCATAGTTTGGACAAAGGACCGGCTTCTCGCATCTGCCTAAACCCTCACTGGCGTACATTTTTCAGTTGCCATGTGCGTTTTGAAGAGTAAAGGCATCTAAACTTTGCTCTCTCAAAATGGAAGTGTGTTTCGTTTGTGAGAAAAGTGTTGATGTGAATGATAAGAGCACCGTGGGGCCAAACGCTCGAAAGACGCTGATAAGAGCAAGCAAAATCAGAGGTGATTCTGACATCCAAAAATTTCTTGAAAATGAAAGCAACGCGGTCGTGGTCCACATCCATTGCCATAAGCGTTACTCAGATTCACGTTGTGCTGCAGCTGCTGCTGCTCGACAAGAGTGGAGAAGGTATTTAAATGCAATATAAATTCTTATCAAAACTTAATAAAAAAAAACAGTATAAATATTTACCAATACGATAACGATAACTTAATTTGTAAAATGAATGAGACGGACGGACAGACGGACGAAAACAAAAGTGAATTTAAGTTCTCTTCCACCTTCGGTTGATGCAGCGAATTTTCATAGCCGACGAGTTCACTTTCAAGTACAATCGTGGTTGGAAAATTATTATGAACCAACGATCTGGGGGTGGAAAGAAACTTCTCGAGGATTGGATCCAATAAGGATGTTACAAGAGCCAGCACCAGAAGAACTCATGAAGCTCATCTCCTGTGGTTGTGATACCAGCAACTGTGGATCAGCTTGTGGGTGTAGAAAGGCAGGTCTCCACTGCTCGATTACTTGCAAACATTGCAGCGGAGAAAGTTGTAGCAACACACCACCCATTGAAGAAGATGCAATTCCCTTTGAAGAAGATGACTTGGATTTCCCCTCTCAAGTCGTTCACTGGCGACCGATGACAAGCAGCAACATTGATGACAACGGAGGAAAAAGAGACGCAGAATCGCTGAATATAACATGTACAGAAAAAGAAAGCAATTCTCCAGCCGAACCAAGGGTAAAGAGGGCCCGGCGCAGTACAAAATAATTTAGAACCTTAATCATAATTGACAATAAAATATAATTGTTTAATAAAACATATAGAAATGAAATGTATAGCAACTTTTTCTTTACATAACCCAGAATTTTCTTACTTCAAAAAGAAATTTAATTTTATCACATGTAATTAATTAAACTCGTTCCTTTGAGTCATAAAAAGATGCAAAAATGTTGCAAAAATGTTTACTACAACTAAAAGAAATAGTTAAATTAAGTTTGCAATAATATAATTTTGCATTGACTTGAAACATTTACACAACTTCAAAGAAAATTCAATTGCATTATATGTAATTAATTAAAATCATTACTTTGAGTCATAGAAAGAACCAATTACAATTACAAAACTGTTCCCCAAGAAGTTACATTAAGTTTGCAATAATCCAATTATGCATTTTCTTCAAAGATTTACATAAATTTGACTTGAAATGAACATTGCATTGGACGCAAAACCAACAAAGGTAAAATTGTTTTATCGTAAAATATGCAAAATACAAATTGAATTGAATGCCAAATCGACGAAAGCTAAATTTCTGTCATAATAAAATCACACAATGTAAAGTTTAATGCTTGAAATTAATAAATAAATAGTTACAAATTTTAAATTAAAAACATATTAGTCTCCACATTTTGTGTGAATCTTTTACTAGTACCTTCAGTTACATTTGTTTTAATTCAATGTTGACCGTTTACAACAAGCAGTACTAAAAGGTTACTATTATTAATTGTTTATCAAAATTATTGTTAAAAATGAGAATATTAAGTAAACATAACGGTCTATCACTCGAAAAATAATGTTTCGATAAAATGAATGGAATACACGCATCGGCGCGCCACATAAATGTACGACTTTTACACTTTGGCAAGCTCCAACTCGTTAACGGTAAGTTTTACAAAAAAATTGTTTAAACAAAAATTGTAGATAATTTTATGACGAACAACTTTTACATTATTATAAAAAAATAATTTTTTTTTATTGAAAATGCCAAAAAACCACTTTTTTGATACTTTAGCGCCACCTACTTTTTGTATTTTAAGTCGGACGACTTTGCTCCAATGAGATAAAATGTAGATAACAGTGTCCTGAACTTTTTTGTTGAACAAACTTTTCTCTAAGACCCATAGATTCCGGAAAAAAACGCGTTTCAAAATGTTTTTGGATTTTCTCAAAAGCAGGGGGGGGATCACTTCGGAAATCTGAAGTTAAGTTTTTTTATGCCCCCCTATCGATTTATCAAGTCAAATCCCAGTAGGTCATTTCTTAGACCAAACCTATTTTTAAGGGTTTTGTACTAAAATACAAAACCCTATTGCAATCACGACCTGTGTCCGTCTGTCCGTCCGTCCGTCCGTCCGTCCGTCCGTCCGTCCGTCCGTCCGTCTGTATGTCACAGCACTTTTTCTCCGAAACTATAGAGGCTACAGCCATGAAACTTCGTGGAAAGGTCAGAAGTGGTGACCTCTTGAAAATTCAAGGGTAAAAAAATTTTTCAAAGGGGTTTAAGGGGGGTCTCCCCATATAGGGGGTTGACCCCTCAAAAAAAAATTTTCACCATTGGTAGTCGAGTAGGGTGTCATTGGAAAGGTCTCAATAAGATCTTTTCAAAACAGGTTTCTAAATTGCCTAATGAGTACCGAGGGGGGCAGGGGAAGGGGAAATGTACGAACTTTTCGCGTACCCCCCTTGCGATTGGACACCTTCCATCCGAAAAATCTGAAAAAAATCATGAATGTAGGCCTTAATGAGTACAACAACAACAAATACATGAGAAGTCGAAATTCACTCAACTTTGTTAGTAATAGTATGATTTATCGATTTTATGTTTTCTTGAATAAAATCTAAATGGTACCCTTAAATTCAATAAAATTTAGCAAATAGATGACTATTTATAAGATTAATCTTTCCTGAAAGTTTCATAAAGATCGAATAGTATTTAATACAGTTATAGCGATTTGAATTTTCCTGTATTGCTATGGAACAATGTGCCCTGTATTACTATGGAAACATATGGCTATGGAGCCATATGCGCTTTTTACCGACTTAGACACTACAGCTTTGCTAGGATTTGCATGAAAATTTCAGGAATGATAGATATCATGAGGATGACTACATACAATTGAAACAAGTCGAAGAGGCAGGAGAGAGCTCCTAGCAAAAGGGCTTTGTAGCCATTCTAGGATTCGACAAAATAGGCCATGAATCGATGCTTACAGTACAGAGGAGTGGCCCCTGAAAAAAATTTCATGAAAGGTAGCCGATATGAGTATCAAATGAAAGTTCTCTATGAGATCTTTTCAAAACAGTTCTTAAACTGACAGTTTTTGCTTCAGTGGGGGCACAGAGGGGGGGGGGGGGGGGGGAAATACATGAAAAATGTGTTTTCTCCCTCACGAATGGACACCCGTGATCTAAAAAAATCTGAAAAAATTATCAAGAGAGATATTTATGGGTATAACTTTACCTCAGAATTAAAAAATTATTTCAACTTAGTTAATAATAGTATGATCCTCGAACATGACGTGTTTCTTAATTTTATTCGTTGCTGGTTACGGCATTTTGTAAGTTGAGTACAAAACCCTTCTGACATGAGCATAGGTCCGTCTACCCAACTTGTTTCGTGCTATATTTACTGTACTAATAGTTTCTTGCTTATTTTGTTTGAAAATGTTGAAAACTAGTTATATTTAAAAATTATGATTTCTGTAATTTTATGTTGCCACTTCAAACTGAAATTTGTTCAAATATAATTTTTTGGGCTTGTACATTTTAAACTGGAAAAAGATAAACGGAATATTGAAAATGAACACAACTTTCAACTCTTTCCGAAACTTTCGTTATACAAATTTTTATAAATTTTTCTTTAATGGGAGAAATGTATGAAAAATTATTTTTGAGACTTCGTCATCAAAGTACTCATCAGCTGCGAGCCCTGCCGTCGATGAATTAGCATCATCTCAATTTAGGTGTTGTGTAATGCCCATAACTTTTTAATTTTTATTTAAGTCAATTACATTTGAGTTTTGCATTTGCTAGTTGTATCGAATATAAGTGATCGTCATATGTATTAACTATTTCTTACCGTAGACTATTCAAGAACGTAAAATCGCACAACGCCACCAGATTTGCATCAGTTATAACAAATAATTTCCGTACAACATACAGGTATTACATATCATAGCGACAAGGTGCCTCGGAAACTTGTCCTCAAGGAGCCTAAAACTTAGTCAGTTTGACCAAATCGATTCAAAGGCTTCCCTCATACGAACAAGACATGTACCAATCATTCTCTATTGTTTAGTTTCCGATATCATATGTATAGTCGTTATCATATGTATAGTCGTATGCGTGGTACGAACTCCAAGCTGGCAACTTAGCACCAACTCATATTTCTCAAAACGGGCGTTCAATGCGTGTTTCAGTAGCACTTCAAATATCTTAATAATACAATACAAGATAGCAAGCTGTTTGAGTGATGGCATTTAGACCTTGAAAATTCCTTTCCTTCCTTCAAGATGGAAAATATCTTGGCGTTTTTTTACTGGTTTGGGATATCTGAGTAGTTCAACATGTTGTTGAACAATAATTTCTAATAGTAACCTGAGGTAAATGTTGTAGTATAGTTTTATTCGAATTGCCGCTAATGGCACATCATTTATTATTGATTATTCTGCCCAAAATGAGACAAATTTGTTCATAGCTGAAAAAAAAATCGAGAAGATCTCGGATCGGTATGCGGTTTCTGCTCAATATTTAAATTGGGATTCACCGTTCAGACTTGATTTGAAATCGAAAAATTTTTCTTCAACGACTTCTGAAAGTATTTGGCTTTTTTTAGGGTTTGGTAGATAGACCTGCTCAAAATGAGTTCAAATCAGAGCAACCAAAATGAGTTCCAATCAGAGCAAGCAGTAAACAATCACATAAAATCCAATTTACATCTGTATTCGGACTCATATTTATTTCGATATCAGCCCTATCCAGAAGGTTTCTCTCATTACTAATGACTTTAAGTTTCAACACATTCACGCGAGACCTTTTACGAAACATAGAGTGTTTTTTTAGAGGTACAGAACTTTAAGTTGAAAAACTTTTTAATGCTACGTGACAGCTGTCATACGTCCCATGATAAGTTAAGTTTGCCATCTTGTAATAAATAAGATGGAATGGAAGACAACATTCACCGTGTTATTGGCGAGATATGGCCGTGGTTATTGGTTAAATCAGTCCAAAATCATCCCTTGCATTTCTCTGCGATAGTCGTGGTACTCACATGCTCATAATTAGATTCAAATCAAAATGGCAACGAACTATATTTCCAATAAAAACAATTTTATGTCAATCAAAATAATTTATTTGTACATTACTTCACTCTAAAGTTCTTCTTCGTAGCACTACAGCTCCTTGCAGGCCCTCGCTTTCTGCAACAAGCGCCTCCAACTATCTCGGTTGATTGACCGCATCCTCCAATTTCAAAATCTGGAGAAGCGATGAAATGTCTCAATCAACCGAGTCAGACCAGCGTTTCCTCGGTTTCCCCACTGATCTCTGCCCTTTAAGTTTTTTCAATGAATACCTCTTTGGGTATTTGTTGTTTATCCATACAATTCACGTGGATAGCCCACTCAGCTTCTGCAGTCTTGCAACCGTTGAGACCTCCGAACAGTCATAAGTTTCATAAAGCTCTAGCTTCACTCCGATTATTCGCCTTAGGACCGGCGTTCAATATAATATATTTGCAGGTGCTTGGGTAAGAGTCCATGTTTCACATCCATAGGATAACATAGGTCTTATCACAGATTTGTACACCTGAAGCTTTGTTTTCCTGTGTATGCAGCTGGTCTTCGAAATCATCAAAATTTAATAAAAATTTTTATTTGTATGCTGCATTCTTCGGTGTATTTCGTCTCTTTCATTGCTGGTTCTCATTATTTTGCCGCCTAAATATACAAATTTGCCCACATTTTTGATATTGTATTTGCCAAGTGTGATATTTCACGCATTTGAGATATTTTTCCTCGACTACGCCATGAGCTTTGTTTGATTCTCATTAATTTGTAGACCTAATAGTTTTGCTTCGCTGTCAAGTTTCAGGAAAATTTCTTGGGCAGTTGTTAATAACCATGACAAAATATTGATGCACACCGTATAGGCTACCATTTGGCTTGACTTGTAAAATAGGGTGCCCCTTGTATCGGCCGAAAGCTTTCTGCTGACATATTCCAGAGCCAAATTGTATAGCAATGGGGCGCGTCCATCCTCCTGCTTTATTACGATATTTGTGTCAAAGACGTCGGTGAGTTGGTTATTGATGCAGACTTGGGAGGTCCTTTTAGTACGACGGACTAACCTGGCTGCGATGCCAAAGCAAAGCATTATTTAGTATAGTACGTTACATATGGCGGTTTAAGTTCAACGAAAATTTGGTGTACGTCTATGTTGAACTCCCAGCATTTTTCAAATACCTGCTTGAATTTGAACAATTGGTCTATCCTCGATATATCTGCTCTAAAATCACCTTGATTCTTCCCAATAATACTGTTGGCATATGATCTGATAGTATTTTCGAAGATCTTTGAAAATATTTTGTATGCCGTATATAGCAGTGAAATACCTCTACAATTTTCGCACTGTAGCTCGTCACTTTTTTGTGGACAGGGAAATTGATTGATTGGCGCCACTCGTTCGGCATATGCTCTTCTTGCCAAATGTGCTGGATGACTTTATGGATAGCTTGTTTAACACCTCTGTCACCATATTTAATGAGATGCAATGGAATCTCATCGATGCCCGGCGTTTTATTATTTTGTTTTGTTTTTGTCTTTAATGGTGGAACAAACTTCATCCAGAGTAGGTAGGGCCAATGGAAGCTCGCCGGAAATATCGGTAGGCTCCGATGTTTTGGATTAAGGAGGCTCTTGGAATATTATTTATTATTTATTCATTCACCAAAACTAGACAGATCGATTATACTAAAAATTTACATGCATTTAAACTAATCTAAGGTGTTAAGAGAGAAATTGATTTTATTATTTTGACTTTATACAGGACCTTGGAAGTGGATGAGGAAGAGTGTTTACTAAACCCGTTGTAATTTCTACATCTATTAATTGGCTCATTGTCTGCAAAAATACTTTGGTGTCTGTTAATAGCAAGCATGGATGTGTCTCTTGCGCTTCTAGCAGGCTCGTTCATATGGATCTTATCCGATATTATTTTAACCTTAATATTACCCCTCAAGACATCGAAAATCAGACATGAGGACAATGCGATTCTCCTTGAAGATATTGAAGACAAATTTAAAAATTAGGGTCGATTTGTATATGGTGTTAAATTATGGAAAAACGTGGGATCATACAGGGACCTTAGAGTAAAGATTAAAAACTATTTCTGCACTGACTCCAACCTATTGCTGTGAGCATCAAAAACAGGGTTCCAAATTAAGCAGGCATACTCCAGGATATGACGCAACAATGATGTATACAAGATTTTGTTGCCCAAATATTCTTACATTCTTTAGTTCTCCTTTTGATAAAGCCTTACGTTTTATACGCTCTAGAAAGGGCTTCACCATAATGATGGTTGAATCGGAACTTAGTATCTAGGACCACGCCAAGGTCCACAACGCTCTCGACTCTACTCAGAAGTGTATTACTAATATGGTAATCGTAGAGAATGATATTCTTTTTCCTAGAAAAACTTATTACCTGGCATTTGTGCAAGTTCAGTGAAAGTTGGTTGGCATTGCACCACTGAAGGAGAGTGTTTAATTTTGGCTGGAGGAACAAACTGGTATGATGTGATACACCTAGAGACCATCGGTGTAAAAAAGGTGTGATATATCGGACAATGCCTCTGGAAGATCAGATATGAAAATATTGAAAAGAAGTGGACCGAGATGGCTACCCTGTGAAACTCCAGAGTGGACATGAATTTCTCTAGATAAACGCCCTTGAAACTTGACAAGTTGTGTTCGGTTCTCCAGGTAGAAATAAATCCAACTAAGCAATGGACTGGTAATTCCGAAGTTGCGGAATTTTTTTTTCAATATGCCATGATTCACACGATCAAATGCTTTGCTGAAGTGTATATACAGTATACGGCATCAATCTGGCTATCTTTCTCCATATTGCAGGGAATGTCTAAAGTCATAACAATGTGATTGTTAGTAGTAGCTCTGTTTTTTCGAAAACCATGTTGCTTTTCATTTAGATATGGTTCGACAATATTGCATATAATTTGCTCAAAAATTATATGTTTCGGGATCGCGATAAACTCCTTGAAAAGTTCACAGAGGGTTGACAGATCTGCTCTGAAGAAGTTAAAACAGAACCCTTATTGTCTTTAATGAAGGATAACCATGGGTTTTACGTTTGGCGTTTACAAAATCAAAGATTGTGGATAATCCTTTGACTAGACGTTGACGCAGGATTCATATTTATCCTAAATTCTTTGGGAACCCCATTATATTTTCTTTCAAGTTCATCGCCAGCATTATTTTTTCTTTTAATAATTTGGTATAACCAGTTCCTTTGATTTTATAAGCATCTAAGGTCAAGTATTCAAAAAGCTTATCTCATTTTTTTGATTTTAGGTACAAATCTTTCAATGACGTCAAGGATTGCTTGATGAAAACTAGTTAGAGTCTTGTCTAAATCTAACATTGAAAGAGTGCCAGCCTAGTACCAGAAAGTGAATAATATGCTATCGTAGTCAGCATTGTGAAAGTCAGATACAATTTTACTATTGTATGAAATGAAGTTGAATTTATCAGTAGTCAAAAATTCCAGGATCCAATTCCATAGTCCTTTCTTCGGTTTCGGGGTCCTTGCCGTAAATTCAATCCATTCCGAGGCTCTGTTACAGGTTTTGAATCAATGTGGAATTTTACAGGGACGGGCAGTTATTAGGCGGTTTTTACGTCCAATTCCATTAGCAGGCGTGGAAGACTCGCCTTCATCCTCTTACGTCAGCACAAAGAAAGTGTAAGTACCATTTAGCAGCAGAGCTGTTAGTTTATTTGCAGTTATTGGCATTCCTCAGTATTAAATATCTCATCATTGGGGAACCAGTGAACCCAATGTGCGACCCCAAGACCATTTACTACCATTTATTCGGGGGATTTACAATGAGGGATCATGGAAGCAGGGGGTGTAGAAAACAAGGGGATTCCTCCCCCTTTGTCAACTGGGCTTTGGACCTTTTACGGCGAAGTTATTTGAAAGTTGAGTACCTCTAAGAAAACCCCTGTTTCGATGATATACACAAGCTTATTTAATAGGAGACAACTGCATTGGAGAGTGCAAAAGGTTTCCGTGACTGGCTTAATCCAAGAAATGTTTTGGGGGTCGGAAAATTGTTTAAAAGTACTAGGTTTTCTCTAGAGTGCCTCAGAGTTGGGATCGCGAAAAAGGACTGCGTGAAATCGTGGTTGAAAAATTATCTAAAAGTATTAGATTTTCTCTAGTGCGCCTCAGAGCTGAGATAGCCAAAACAGCCTGTGTGAAATTGGGAGATCTTCTATTTTCACATGTTTCCATTCTAACTTTGAACCACTCGAACTCCCTTGCGAATGCGGATTTCAAAAAAAAGTCTCAGGAGTGATTAAAAACGCAATTTTCTTATTTTAAATTGCATGGTAGACCAAATAATGATCTGGTCAACGAAATGGCCTAGGCTTAGTAAAAGACACTAGCCAGCAAAGTCAATACTTTAGTCCACATACTAAGCCCCAACGAGGGCGTACAAAAAACTTGTTAGCAGTAAGGGTGAGGCTCGGGTGATGTTAGTATGATAGTTAGAAGACCAGGCAAAGGAACAAAACAAATATAATTTTCTGGGTGAAAAGTCAGGGTGTAAAAGCACTTTGTGAAATGAATACGCATATAAAGCCTATGAAATGAGCATCTTTTGTGCCTCTACACATTGGTGTGACTTGGTTCTGATAAAAAACGAAAAACTTCCCTATAATTACAGAGCATGAAGTTTTTATCCGTCGAAAAGTTAAAGTCTGTAATGTGAGCTGTGAGCGGTAGTTTTCTTGGAAGGAAAATGTTAAAAACTAAAAAACAATAAACAAGGAAACAAAAATCATCCTTTCAATTCTGTTATGCGCTGATACCAAAGACCGTGCCGTTTTTTAAATCTTAATCTATCCAGTGCCAATATATGTATGTTCCAAACTGGCAAACCGTTTGAATTTACTAAAAACACTAGACTCTTTTTGCTTTGCATGTACGAGTATCACATCTAAAATTTTTTTGAATATACGTATTTTGCTTTAAACAGCCTCAAGTTGTTGTAACCTTTGTTGACCAGGATTTTATTAATGGACTTGATAGTAGAGCTGCTTATTGCCAAAGTGTGGAGCCATAGTTTGTCACTTCTCAACCGGTGGGCTCTTTTCCAGGTACACTCTGCAAGTCCTATTATTTTGTCCAGGTAGCCCTATTCCTTTCTCCAGGTAGCTCTATTCCTTTGTGCAGTCACGTTTAATGCTTCAAGCGATAATATCCCTGATGTCATCGTATGCCAAGCGGATGTATTCCAAAAGGCCTCTCTAAGCCCCTTCTTTAGCATAATACTCAACTTACGCAGCTGCTTCTATCCCTTTGTGCCCGGAGATCCATAAGAAGTTGAACTTGACGTTCAGTTTGGTGTTGATGACCTGCCAAATGCCACCAATTACTGTTTTATGATTTTTGTTATTTTCAATGTCCCGCAGTGCAACCCTGGAATCTGAGAAGAAATTCAAAACGGTGGTTGAGGTTACAGCAGGATCCTTCAGGGCTACCAAAATGGCGTGCGTTTCAGCGCTTGGTGCAGACGTCTCATTTAGACTAAAGCAGGAAGCCTCATTATTTGTGAGGTTTATGTAGACACCACCAACACCGTCGAAGAGACGAAAATCAAATTTGCGTCTTTAGAAGTTCTGAATCTAATAACTACGCCTTTGTGTTGATGCACATTTATATCGACAAAACTCATAAGAAACGTCTTCCTTGGAAGATAATCAAAAGCTATCAGAAGAATATTTTGTAATGTAGTCCATTGCGCAAAATTGTTTGAGTCCTCATTCTCCGTACAAATTTATCGGAGTCCCATGATTGCTATAAGTAATGGCTTACAAATATAACATGGAATCGAGTGAAAATTGGATCATCGTTTGAAAACATATAAATTTTAGGCACATATCCGAAATGCAAAAAAGCGTTTATCGGATATTTCATTTCAAAGAACTTTAGAGCCCGAATAGGTGACCATGCAAGCAAAAGGGGTATTTTGATATAATTTTCATGTTAGTGTCCTTTTTCAAGATTTTTTTTTCTCTATAAGTAGGTGTTTGATACAAAGTGGGCGGGGTTTTTCATTTTTATTTCGCATCATGTGTGTCCAGCATTTCCAAAAGTTTGCAAGACGGGGGAATGAGTGCCAAAACGGAGAGGGAGGAGAAATGATGCGATCGCGAACCATGCGAGAGCCGCTGTGCTCACTAGGTGTGGGTAGAGATAGGAAGGAGAGACAGTAGTTAATGTTGTATTTTCATTGGACTCATTCTACTTAATTTTTTATATTTTTTCAGCCTGTTCACGTCTTTTTTGTTTTGCACGGGTAATCTCTTTTTTGCAGTGTCGAAAAAATGAGAACATTTTTTCGCCTAGCATTTTCGCTTATTTTTAATTTTATACGAATTGATGTTTCGGGCGCGTGGATTGGGAGCATGCAAGCCCACAACGTGCTTTATAATATATAATATATATCCTTGGTTAGCTTTTTATTTTAAACTTTCGGATTTTTTCACATCGTCGTTTTCATCCTGTGGGTAGCATTTTTTCTAGCCTGTGTTTCGTGGTAGAGCAATGCACATTGACATGGGAAATGGATTTAGGATGTGTTTTGGCGAGGTATCGATGCCGCACATGCATATGGTGAGGCGTTCGCAATTTTGGAGTAATGACGGCATTTTTATTGGCTGATTGAGAACAATGTATTTTTAAGTAGTTGCGCCTATAGTCCTAGCGAGTGCTATTTACAATTACCAAATCAAGGGAAGAGATGAGCTCCGACGGGATGAGAGTCCTGTTTAAGTCATGCTATTAGGAGCTATTCCTTTTTATTATGTATATTGGCTTTTGTTTGCTTTAGAGGGATTGCAGATGACCTTATTGCAGAAATGGGCAAGCAGATTTTGTTTTGTTCCGTTGAACGTTTTGGAAAGCAAACCAAATGGATTGCATGTAACACCCCCTACTCCTTCCAAGCGCATCAAAACTTGTTATTATTAATTTGCAATTCTTTTCTTTTATTTGGCATTAAAATTTGTTTTAACGTAATATGACTAGCGTTAACAAGATTTTTATAATTTAATGTTGCGAGTCCACAAATGCGAGAACACATCAGTAAGTCTCTTTCCCTCCGCGTTTATCAATGCTGTTTTGTTATAATAAGATTTCTGAAACAATTCATTTTATCATTTTTCATGATGTTACGAGGAAGGTGTTATAAGATCCAAAGAAAATCTTGCACAAGGCTTTTTAAATCAAAATATTCACTAAATATTTTTTCCTGTTGCAACAAAAGTTTCATGTTATTGAAACTCGTGAAATGAAACTGTTGAAATTAAACTATTTGCCACTTCTCGAATACTATCCAGCTATACTCGTATGTGAAAGTCCACTTTTTGAAAATGATTGAATTACTTGTAAATTTGTTCATTCAAATACATTTTATTGATTTGATCGTATAAACTATACAAAAAAATAAAGCAAGGTCCACAAAATTAGCCCAAAAGAACAATGTCATATGTTATCAAATGAAAACTACTCAATATTATCAAGTTTTGGAAAAAAAGAGGAAAGCCGACCAACATATAACTAAAAACAACGGTCACCGTGTATTTTGAGCTTAAAACGAATGCGTATAGACCTAATTCTAATAAATGCTATCAATGAAACTTTAACCAATCCTTACAGTACAATATTGCAACATTCCTAACATACATGTTAAAGCAAACTCTAGTTATTTAAAATAACGAACACAGGCGAATTACCATACAAACGAACGTTGTAATAATGAGTTGCAACAAAAACGAAAAATTACGAATAATTTAATGATTGCCATTAAGCCACCAAAACCAAGCCTGCTCTATCTCAGCTCGACCAGCCTCAAAATATCTAGTAAAGGAGTATCTCCATTTAAACCTTTGATCCTGCGATCTCAAATTTGGAGGATATTGATGGCTCATCAAAAAATATGGTATAAAGGGTGTTTTTTTTTAGAGGAAAACAATTTCAAAGTGGCCACACTGATTCCAGCCGATGTTGTTTTGAGGTAAACTCAGTTTGGAAATTCATCATGAATACATTCGTGACCCCATATATTTGGCAAATGGGCTGAACGAACGATTGCAATCCATCCACAATTTAATTTGAAAATTTTGTTCAGTGATGAAGCACACTTTTAGTTGAATGGCTACACCAACTAACAAATCCACAAATAGTTGTCAAATCATCATTATATCCCGGAAAAGACACTGTTTGGTGTGCTTTATGTGCCGGTAGAATAATTAGTCTATCTTCAAAAATTATTATGGCCACAATGTTACCATCAGCTGTGAGCGATACAGAAACATGTCCTATTTGTCCTGCTATTATTTTTGATAAGGCATTGTCAGGGTTTTTCCTTTCATTTGTCTACTATTTGCAGCTGAATGGGGGCATTTTCATTAGGGGTACAAAAATGTTGTATCTTTATATGAACGCACCCTTAAACTTTTTTAAAATAAACTATCAAAACGTTAGTTAAAGTCAACATCTTTACCGCGATAAAGTCCATGAACTAGCAAGATTTGAAAATTATTAAAAATTACTACCGAAATTCGGAGTCGGTGGTCGAAACTCTAAGAGCAATTACTCCAATTTTCGGCCGTAATAAGAGTCCCACCCGAAAGGCTATGCGTACTAAAGTGGATAAGTTCAAGCTCAAATTTTCACTTTTGGAGGTTCCGGTGCCAAAAATATGTCGTACCGCTCGAAGAAAAGGAAATATCGCAGCAGTAAGTGCATCGATTCAAACTGAGCCTAATCAGTCGATTCCACGTCGTATTCAAGAATTGGACATCGCTCAAACGACACTGTGGCGTATTTTGCGAAAAGATCTTGGCCTGCATGGTTACAGGATCAAACTGACTCAAAAACTAAAGCCATTTGATTATTCAAAACTTCTACAATTGGGCTTTGGCAATGCTTGAAAAAAATGAAGGATTTCATCGAAAAATCGTCTTCAGCGATGAACCTCATTTTTGGCACAATAGCTTTGTTAATAAGCAAAACATGCATTATTCGTCAGCAACAAACGCACATGTGCTTCTTCAAACATCGTTGCATTCGCAGAAAACTACTATTTCGAGCGGTTTTCATGCCGGAGATGTGATTGGGTTGCATATTTTTCGTGGATGAAAACGACCGTCATGTTCCCGTCAATGAAGAGCGCTATGTGTTATGTTGGAAGATTGTTTGTGGCCAGGGTTGGATGAACTTGACATCAACGATATAAGGTTTCCACAAGACGATGCTACTAGCTACACAGCATGACTCACAATCGATGTATTGAAAGGTAAATTTGGTGAATGTGTTTCCCCGAGAAATAGTCCGGTCGAATAGCTACCACGTTCATGCGATCTAACGTGATTGGATTTCTTTTTTTGGGCTATATCTGGTCACTGGTCTATGCCAATAAGCCAGCATTTTTTTTTGTGGTAGGGAAGTGAATGCCCATTTACGCACAGAGTGTGGAATTCCCATGTTCGTAAAAAGGCAACCGGACTACCCACCAAACACCTCTCCTGTTAACCTGGA
This sequence comes from Odontomyia ornata, assembly GCA_963969285.1. Classification (NCBI taxonomy): domain Eukaryota; kingdom Metazoa; phylum Arthropoda; class Insecta; order Diptera; family Stratiomyidae; genus Odontomyia; species Odontomyia ornata. The sequence goes on from OZ017739.1 coordinate 267,241,813, forward strand.
AGCCTAGCCTGGAACCATTTGACACATTACCTTGGACCAGGTTTCATTTTGTTACACCGTGGGGCACCTTCAAGCAGAAGGATCTCTCTTCTAGCCGGAGGGGAGAGGGGAAGGGGAAGTGCCAGGCAAGCGATCTCCCAGTCCCAACGCCCCGGCTGCTGTGAGTCGCTTTTATCTTTTAGGACACCCGAACATAATGTGCCACCTGGTTCCATTTGTCAACCGATTCGAGCATCACCGCGACTATATTATACGGGTTGAAGTCTCCCGTCTCCCTGTATAGGGCTCTTCGCAGCTTGTCCCATTTAATGGACGCAAAAAATGTGCGGCAGGCATTGTCTTCCTTTCCTGGGCAATACCGACAACTGGAGGACCGTGACTTACCGATCTTGTGCAAGTAAGACTGAAATCGCCCATGCCCGCTGAAAAGCTGGGTCAGATCAAAGTCAGTCTTACCATGCCTTCGATTAAGCCACGGTCTCACATCAGGGATGAGGCACGCAGTTCACCTTCCCTTCGTGCAATTGACCCAAAACTGCTGCCAATCGTTGAGTGAGCGCTGTCTTTCCTCACGGACAACCATCTCCTTTGCATTCTCGTTTTGACGCAAATAAATAGAGCGGCGCTCTCTAGCAAGGAAGCCGATAAGTAAAATGCCTGCAATGACTCTCACCTTTGAATCAGAGGCTGTCAAAGATGAAGATGCAATCCTCAGTGCTCCTCTTCTCTGTGCCTGTGCCAGGCGTTTTCGGTATACTTCCTTACTGAGAGCGTCGCCCCAAACTTCTGCTCCGTACAGTAGCAGCACTCATCAAGAGGCGTTCTCTTGATGGGCTGGGTCCCCCTACGTTGGCCATAAGTCGACTCAGAGCCGATACTCGTGAAGCAGCCTTCTCAGCCGTTGCCCTGATTCGCTCAGAGAAACTCATCTTCGAGTCGATCAGTAGCCCCACGTACTTCACCGCTGGCTTCAATTCGATTAATATGTCTCCAATACTGATCATCCTTACTCTAGGGATTCTCTTTTTTGTCAGGATGACCACTTTGGTTTTCTCCAGTGTTAAACTGAGCCCGCGAGCAGTCATCCAGTCTCTCACTCGGCGTATTAGCATACCTAGCCTAAGTTGCGCCTGTTCAACGGTGCGTCCAGCGACCAGAGTCGTAACATCATCCGCATAGCTGATCAAGTGCGACTCATCTGGCATCTCCAGTCTTAGTAGCTCGTCGTAAGACACGGTCCACAGGTCCGGACCAAGGATAGATCCCTGGGTAACATCTGATGTAGCAGCCATCCTTCGTTGGCCCTGTGTCGTGTCGTAGAGCAGACTTCGGTCCTTAAGGTAGTCCCTTAAAAGCTGCATCAGATATTCTAGAACTTGAAAAGGGTTTTCCTGCGTTTCCATACATCTAGCGGAGTTGAAGGCGTTCCTGCTGTCGAGTGTCACAAACAAGACGATCCGTCACTTGAAGCGACTATCTGCCTCTGCCCATTGGACCACGCTCACCACTTCTGCGATCGCATCGATAGTGGAACGTCCTGCTCTAAAGATATGCTGTCGAGGAGATAGGTCCCCAGCAGCACAAATCGCGTCAGTGAGTCTTCCCTTGATGAGTTTCTCTAGCACTTTTGCAGCCGTGTCTAGCCTGCATAACGGGCAGTATGCAAACGGCGATTCGGGTTCTCCCTTCCCTTGCTGACCAACACGCGCCTCGCCACCTTCCATCGTTCTGGGAGATCCCCGTCCCGTAGATAAGCGTTGACTGTGCTGGGCAGCAAGTCAGGACAAAAGTGATAGGCAAGCCACAACACCTCAGCCGGAACACCATCTGGACCTGGAGCCTCCCTCGCTTCCAATGAAAGGACTGCCTTCTCCAGTACCGGTTGTATCAACCAACTTTAAACGAGCTTAAAGACAACATCCAACGTTAAGTTGCCAAGTTTCCAGCCGAAATGTGTGCCAGAGTGGTGGAAAGTTGGGTCCAAAAAATCGATTGCTGTCAACGGGCTCGTGGTGGTCATATGACTGAAATCGAATTTCATTCATAGAATGTACTGCTTGCACCACACCCAAAATAAATTTGAACTCAATATCCCAAATATTTCTGTGTTTTATTAATAGATGAAATTGTTATGTCCTTAATGGATGTGTTATGTAATTTAACATGATGTTTTTACCAATTCAAGATAAATATTTACATGTATATATATATATATATATATATATATATATATATATATATATATATATATATATATATATATATATATATATATATATATATATATACGTGGGTCATTCAACAAGTACTTAGCCTCATCCCCGATGGCGCTGCTATTACAAAAGAGTTTTACCATCGTGCAGTACATTCTTTTAGTAGCCTACTGTCAAAGTTTCAGTCAATTTGCTTGATTAGTTTTGTTGAATGTACTGCACGGTGGTATAACTCTTTTGTAACAGCAGGAGCAGCGGGCGGTGGGGCTAAGCACTTGTTGAATGACCCACGTATATATATATATATATATATATATATATATATATATATATATATATATATATATGTATGTATATGTATTTGTATATAAGGTGGTCCTACCAAACCGCCCGATGTTGATTATAAATAAAACAAAAAGTTTTATTCATAATCAACATCGTATTATTTATAATATAAATGTTTTTTATTATAATACTTGTAGAAGGATTTATGACAATTATGTGTGAAACAAAATATAGTCTAAATGCTCGCCACGGCTACGGTGGCAATGAATCTGAGACATATTTGAGGTTCAATGTCGTGAATGTGCTGAATTATCGCATCATTTAGCTCTTGAATTGTTTTTGGCTTATTGGCGAATGCTTTTTCTTTTAAATATCCCTAGAGAAAAAAGTCCAACGGTGCCAAATCACATGATCGTCGCGCCAATTAACATCGCCACAACGTGAGATAACACGGCCATTGAATTTCTCGCGCAAAAGAGCCATTGTTTCGTTGGCTGTGTGGTAAGTGGCACCATCCTGTTGGAACCACATATTGTTCAGCTCTATAATCTCAATTTCTGGCCACAAGAAGTCTGTTATCATCTCACAATAGTGAACACGATTCACTGTAACTGCTTTGCCGTCCTCATTTTTGAAGAAGTACGGCTCGATGGCGCCGCCAGCCCATAAGCCGCACCAAACAGTTACTCTTTGTGGCCGCATCGGCTATTGAACAATCAATCGTGGATTCTGATTTGCCGAAATGTGGCAATTGTGCCTGTTAACGAATCCACTCAGGTGAAAGTGTGCCTCTTCACTGAAGATGATTTTCTTTATAAAGTCACCATTCCCTTCTGTCTGTTCAACCAACCATTCGGCGTATTGTCGACGCCTGAAATTGTCAGTACGCTTCAGGTCTTGAGTCAATTGTAAGCGTGTAAATTCAAATCTTTTTTCAAAATTCGCATCAGTGATGTTTGTGAGATGTTCAATTGTTGGGCACGACGACGAGTCAAAGTTGACGGCCACACTATCGCAAGCAACAGCATTTTTTCCGTAGAACGAACTGGAGGAGCATACACAGGTGATTTCACATTTCCTACCGATCCGGTTGGCAGAAATTTGCGCACAATTCTCCGGATTGTGGACACATTTGGTCGATTATGCTGACCAAAAAAATCACGAAGTGCACGAAATGCATTTTGATTTGAACGCCCCAAATAGCCACATAACAAGAGGTTGACTCGATCTCATCTCCATTAACTCATTACAGCGCTTCATTGGTGTATGAATTGTCTCGATATTTTTGTCAGGCAACAGGTTCATATTGTTCTTCTTTCTGAAATAACTCTAAACTCTTGGCAGCCCTTGATTTTCAGGGACTATGAGTTTCTAGGGAACGATAGGAAAACGGTAAAGGGGTAGGTTCATGAGTATATTGGTCAGAAGATTATACAGTTTCTAAACAATTGATGAAATGAAATTATAAAGCTTTGAATGTCTTGAACTGTTCTTTATTAAAATTTCACAGCAAGGCCTCTACTTTAACTTGTTCTATGCTACTGGAAATAATCAGCTTAAACTGAAGGAGGACGTTGACTTTCAGGGTTTTGTAAAATAATTTTTGCAAAACCCTACTAAAATCACGCCTGTGTGTCCGTCTGTCCGTCCGTGTGTCACAACTCTTTTTCTCGCAAAGCGTATAAGCTATAAACATATAATTTTATATATAGGTGTAAAGTGATGCCCTCTTTAAAGTTTCACAACAAAAACTTTTACTAGGTGCTTAAGGGAGTTTCCCCCATACAGGGGAGTGTCCCCTGAAAAAAAAATGAAAAGTCTCGATGAGAACTTTTTAAAACAGGACTTAAATTGGTATTTTTTACTTCAGGAGGCGCAAAAGAAGGGGAAATACATGAAAAATTTGGGTCCTCCCTTTGCGATTGGACACCAGTGATCCGAAAAATCTGGAAAAAACTATGGAAATAGGTGTTTATAAGTACAACAACTACAAATATCTTAGAAGTCGAAATTCACTCAACTTTGTTAATAGTAATATGAATATCGAATTTGTATGTATACCTTTAAATTCAATGAAAGCCAAATTTTAAGTAGTTTTACATACTCACGGAAGTTATAGCCATTTGAAATTTCTCCAAATATAATAACAATAACACACGATTTTGGTATTTTACGGACTTTCCATTGAATCAGACACTGCAGTTTTGATTTGATCTTCTTGCACTTTTCAAAAAAGATCAATAATATAATTTTTTGGGAATTTATGATTTGAGTCGTTTTTGTTACTTTGCAACCAAATGACAACTGTTGAAAGCACAGAAGCAATGGATTTTCTTATAAACGTGTACATCTCTTTGACAGGTTTTTTGCCTTTATTCGTTGCTGGTGACTGCATTTCGCACGTTGGGTACAAAACCCTTCTGACATGACCATCGGTCTGTTTACCCAATTTGTTTATTTCAAATACTGGAATCTCAATGTTAGGCATGCATCATTTCCAAATGCCAGCAATAAACCCAAGAATTGTCTTCCTTCAATTGTGTATAACAAAGATCCAAATTGAATTCACAAGTATATTATATGGCTTGTGCACTATTAGCGCTCACCTTGAATTCAGATTTCTTAGTTCCCCAGAAAACTGTAGGTACTTCCCTATACTAGAACCTTGATGCCCTAGTCAATAACATAAAACATCAAAGAAATGATATCTTCCTGATTCTAGTCAGCAATTAAAATCACAGGTTTAACTTCAAAGCCATGGTTTGGAACAATTGTCAAAGAAAGTTTAATGAAAATTACTGGACGCAATTCTCTGCTTCTGATGATGTATGTTTAATGGTGCAAAATGGCAAAAATCGAACTGACGGTCAAATAAATTTATATTTATTGCAACTAGAAAAGCTAACAATAGAAGGGATTGAGAAAGTGGTCCACGAAGTTAAATACAGAAGCAATATGGAAGGATATGGGACACCAAACATAACAAGGTTGAAAAATTGAAAACTCTTCCCAATCAAATCAATAATATTTATTGGTGATTTCTGGACTACCCAAAGTTGAACATGGTGAAATCGTACCTCAACAATATTTGGAACAAGATCCATCCATGCTACTACTACAACAATCAATGGGCGAAAACACTTAGGAGTACTAGCCCACAGGGCTCAAATGGTCCTTTTATGAAAGTGAACAGATTCTTTTTCAAGAAATTTTGAGTAAATGCGGCAAACCTTAAAGTTATTTGTAACAAGATAAGTCTTCTAGATAAACCAGGCATGGGTCCCAACAGTGCGACTACGAATATACAGAGTAATAGGATTGCAGGTGATGACACATAAACTTGCCATAATTGGAACTCATATCGAATTGGTTTGTCTATCAAACCCTTGGAGAGGGATACAATTGCTTTCTCAAATTGTCGAAATGAAAGTTTCCAATTCAAATCAAACCTAAATGGCCAATACCTTCTTCAGTTCAATGTAGTATTGACCTCTGGACCAAAAACTAGTTATAATCTTCTTGATTGTTTTGTTAGCTATGAGAATTTGTATCTTATATTTCGAAAATAAACAACAAGAAATCAAGTGGTATCGACGTTACTCGTAAGAACGCCTGCATATTGTTCAAAAATATGTTGAACAATTCATTTTTTCCAAGTATGGTAAAAGGTTATAGTCTTCGCAAATTTAAAGAACGGCAAGAGCTCTTCATACCTTAAAAGTTATCACCCAATCAGCTTGCAGCCTAACATCAGTGAGATTTCTGAAATGTGATACTAAATCAAGTACTAAATGCATCCATTGAGACATATGAGTTGATGTTGAGCTATTAGTTTGGGTTGTGCACTAGGCATACGACTATACATGCGATAGCGAAAGTAGCCTCAAACATTTGCTCAAAACTTAACATTAGATAGTATATTTGAAAATACTCTCATTGATATGCAGAAAACTTTCCATATAGCTTAATCAGATGGACTAGTTTTTATAAGCTCTTCCAGTATAAGTTTCTCTTTTACATTGTCACAATGGTGTGAAGCGTGTTATATAGATTATTTTTACTTGTAACAAATGGAAAACTGTTAACAATGTGTACCTTCAGGTGTGAAATAATCAACAGCAAGCAACAGAAATCACGCCTCTGCTTCATTCAATCCTTATTCCCAATTTTTTACACAGCTTTGATTTTAATGGGTTGCTATCGAGATTTGCTGATAATTCGATTGTTTACTAGAAGAAAGAAAGGATCTGTAGATAAAAAAAAGTCTACAAGAAATGTTCGATGACATTCAATTTTACATGATGAATAAGTAATTGAAACTCAATGCGCAAAAAAGTGAAACGATTTTTTTTGAACAAAACAAAACTGTACAAGGACTGAAATGCGATTGAAAGGACTCCTACATAATGGTTGGAAACGGCAGTTTACAGTGAGTACATCATAAGCACTGTATTCAATGCCTAGGTGTTCACCTGGATCTAATGACTATAAATAGCGTTTTTTTGAAGAACATGCTAGAACCTAGTGACTTTTTCATTCCCGATACATTGACCAACATATCGAGGTTATCTTTTTTAAGATTTTAGTTAATTAAGACTCTAGTCTAATTTAAGTGCTAAAATAATGGAAATGCTAACATTTTTTTTAAAAGAAATGTCTTGGTGCAAGTATTGGTTTGTATAGAATGCCTGAAACAAATTGAAAATGCTATCCATCAAGTCACTTAAACACCAAGAATTGTTTCCTTAATATTGAAACTTATTTGGAACCTCATGGTGAATTTGAAGCTGTCTGCCATAATTCTTGTATTTCACAGCCATTCTACATTACTGACGGGTACATCGACATATATCGTACAGCTGATAAACTAGTAGGTAAAAAAACATTCCTAGAGACAAAAAAAAACTAAAAAAAAATCTTGCAGGTGATTCTCTATGAGTACAACAACAAATACCTCAGAAGTCAAAATGTTAGTAATCGCGTGATTGCATTTTTTCTTGAATAAGATCGCGAAGGTACGCATAAATTCAATGAAATGCCAAGATGGCTGTCTATAAGACTGATCAATCTTAAAATTCAAAAAAAAAAAATTGATTAGTATTTAATAAAGTAATGGTAGTTTAAATTTTCGGGTAAAACATTAACAACGAGGCATGGCTGTGGAACAATATGCACTTCGAATCAGACACTACGGGATTGCTAGGATTTTTATAATAGTTTCAGGAAGCATTCGTAATAACATTTCTTTGAGAATAAGTTCTATAAGTGATATAAAAGGTCATAAAACAAAATGGTGACCGTTTGAGAATATTGAATAAATTTGGATAAGGGCGTACATTTTCTAGGTGACAAAATCATGTTTTTTGGGATTGGGAGGTGAATGTCATTTATGCACTAAGTGTGGACTTTTGTGCTCGCAAGCAACTGGACTGCCTCCTAAACACCTTCCTTGCCAACCCGAAAACCCAGACTGGAACTGTTTGACGTATTACTTCGGGTCAGGCCTCGTTTTCGCATGCCGTGAGGCACCTTCAAGCTAGGGGATCCCTCCTTTAGCGGGAGGGGAGAGGGGAAGAGGAATTGCCAGAAAAGCGATCCTCTAGGAACGATGTCACGTTTGTATCAGTACAACAATAAAAAAAATAACCAGTAAGTTGATATTTTATTTATCATAATAGTAAAAATTGTAAAATCAAAAATTTCCCCAGTAAATTTTTATTGGTTCCCCAAAACTCACTAGAATTCGGTCTATAAAAAGTCCCGGGAATTCTTCTTAAGCTATGTTATTTTAATAAAATTGAATCGTACTTATTGATGTTCCGGCCTTTTGATTGTTCTCCAATTCCAAAAAAATATTTCTACCCTTTGGGCTTTTAATCGAACCAAACTATACTTTTGATTGGACCTTCAGCAAAATTTTGGACAAGACAAATAAAAATATAGTATGTCTTTTAAATTTTAACATAGTTGATGTTAATTTGTAATATCAAAACCAAGTCGCGGCTGGTTAAAATGGAGAACGAATTGGTTTTTCTTTTAAAGCAAATAGGTGTTTGTTAAAGATTTTGTTAAGATTTTTCTTGAGGTTTCCATTATTTGTGTCTGCATATCGTAGAATGAGTACAAACCCCTTCTAAGAAGAGGGTAGTTTTCTCTACCTAAATTTTCGGTAATTAGTTTAGTTTAAGTGATGAGACGTAAAGTTAAAACTGTTGATATGTAGTCAATTATTTTGTTTATTTGATATCCACAGGCCAATTCTCTTTTTTGTTTTTGAAAGCCGTCGGGCCTTGCTTTTTTGAGTAGGCAGACGCATTTCAACACTATTGAATCATTTTCAGTGGCTAAAATATGTGTGGAAGAAAATGACTATATGTTATGTATATAAGTGTAGGATGGGCTCAGCTGTTTCCATATGTTTGTCTATGTTTATATCCTTGAAAGACCTGAAACATCTAAACGTAGAAAAAATGTCGAAAAATTACCAACAAACAACTTATTACAAATTCACACATAATTTTCCCAGTACTTAACCATAATCTCTGACAAAGACGGAAATGAAACAAGTCAAAAGAAATAATCCAAAAATAAAAACCTAATATCCCTTTTTCTGACCTAACCTAAGGCCATCCTACTTGACACATTCTACACCTATATAAAATAATTTGAAGATGACCCAAGGGAGCAATATTGAGCTGTAGAGAAACGAAAACAAGCACAAACTACGAATAGCTACAAATAATGTAGCTATTGAATTTCAGCCATCAATGCCTAAATTGCTGCGTGCTGGCCCAACCAGCCTAAAAAATGCGTATTTCCATTAGAATTGAGCTCAAATCTGGAGGATGTCTTATTTTCTTATCGGTGATCCTTTCATATATAAAATCTATAACTCGAACACTGTCAGAATCAAAAATATACCAATTCATATCTCAATACATGAATGCATCTGGAGGAATGAGGCCAATGGTGAGACAAGTTTTAATCTTTCTGTTTGTAGGGTGGAATGGCAGCAAAACCCAGGAATTTGCGCTCACAGTTATATATTTTGCAGTATGTTGTCAAAAAACTCCGTAAATGAAAATTTCGACTATTATTACTTTAGCAATTTGATAAATTCTCTCATTTGATATATTGTGTTTTCAAATTTTGGGTACATTTTGCCTTCCCGTGGACCTCCTAATTCATCAAATGATTTTTTTATTTCAGATTCTAAAAGTTCTAATCAAGACTATCTTTGATTAAAAAAAAATTTTAAGGGCCAATTCGTTATCAGGGGGGACCCCCCTTAAACATTCTTTAAATTTTTGTCAAGGCCTTAACTTTTGAGAGACCATCACTTCTGACCTTTTCACAAAGTTTGAGCATTCTAGCTTCTATAGTTTCTGAGGAAATCAGCTGTGACGCACGGACAGACGGACAGACGGACGGACAGACAGGTCGCGAAACTAGTAGGTCTTTGTAAAAAATTTTTTACAAAGACCTAAAAAGCATGAAAATTAATTAGTTGAAACCTTTTGTTTCACGCCTTATGGTAACGTTTTTCCATTTTTCCACAACATCTATGTTATTTTCCGTTTCAATATTTATGCTTCAATTTTGTTTCGAAAGATTTTATTTAATTAAAATTTGCTGTAAGATAAATATTCAATTAAAAAAAACTGGTTTAAAGTTGAGGTTAAATTAAGTAATGATATTTTAAACTGATATTTCACATCCAACAATTTTTGTTGTATTATATGTACTTGTATTTATCTTATAAAGTGTGGACATTTTGTACAAATTTTTTTATATTTGAAAAAATAGAAGTGTAAAGAGCCATCAAGCATACAATTTCTCATATGTGTAAATTCTGATGGGTAGTAACAATTTGTGAAAAATGTTCGGCTGAACTAGGTGAAGCACCTGCACTTAAAGTACTTTTAATTCCAAGAAGACCTGCAATGAAAGTGTAATCTTTTGTCACATCATCATCATTTCCTATGCCATCTGGGACAATTTAAGCCGGGCCTTAGCCGCCAAGATTAATTTTCTTCAATCATCACGATTCTACGATCTCGTTCACCATGTGATCATTTCCAGCCAGCATCTGCTATTAATTCATTTCGTGTCTTTCCATAGAGTCCTGGGTCTTCTCGCTGGATGTTTACTTTGTGCTCTACCCTTTAATATTCTGCGGGGTAGCCGGTCTGATTCCACTCTTTATAAATAGCCCGCCAATTGCGATTTGTGTAACTGTTTGTATGTAGATGCAGGTGGTTGGCCAAATAGTTGACACATATTTTCGTTGTAGCGTAGTCTCCACTCTAGTCCTTGTTTCATTGAGGCATAGATTTTCCGGAGCACTTTGCTTTCAAATACGTCCAGTGCGTTATCGGATTCACTCTTCGGATTGCATGTTTTATTTTCACGTAGCAGCACAGATTTGACTAGTGATTTGCAAATACGAAGTTATTTTGCCTTTGCACAAATCTTTCTTTGCAGCGTTTATGTGCATTTAATCTCATCTTTTTCAACACCTCTTTTATGCAAGTTGGCCCCAAGAGGAACCATGTTATCCAAACCGTCAAGGTTAGAGTCTTCTATGGTCAGTTTTGTTACATATCCCAGATAAATATTCTTGAACAAAGACTCAATTTGAAGAAATGGGGACGAATGATTTACAAATAAGTTGGCAGAAGGGGCTTCTACTCAACCTACGATGTCCAGACACAAACGTTGTCCACAGCAAAACATACTCGCTCTCAAAGAAAACCCATTGTTGCTCCATATGACCCAGCCGCAATTCTGTTGCCAAGTTAATAAATATTGGTTGAATGAAATTTTAAAGACTTTTTAATTTTTTTTAACCCATCGGGCCTTGCTTTGTTGTGTGAGGAGACGCGTTTCAACTACTTTGAGTCATTTTCAGTGTCTGAAGGATGTGTTGAAGGGAATGACTTTACATAGTCGTAGGATGGGTTAGGTCAGGTGGTAAATTACGTCAAGTACTAAATTAGGCCAGGTGAAGTGATGTTGGTTTTTTGTTTTATTGTTTGTTAGAGGTCCGTTTGTTCTGTTTCATCTCGTTTTCGTTTTCGTCTAAGAGTGTGGTCTAGTAGTTGTTCGTTGTTCGTTGATAATGTTATCGTCTGTTTTTCTATGTTTATATATTTCAAACCTTTCTAGGATATTAAGTCTCGGCCCTTTGCTTGTGTAGCAATTTTATATAGTTTGTCATAGTGTCAGGCTCAAGTACGTGATTTTGTATGTTCGTCACAAAATTGGAGTTTGCCTTGTTGCGTAAGAAAGATCGTAAGTGCTCTTTGTATCTTGTCGTTGGTTTTCGTGTTGTACTTCCTATAGATACCATGTCGCAGTCCTTTAGTTTCAGTTTGTTTCCAATGTTGTGTTTCCTAAGGAAGTTTGATAGTTTGTATATATCTTTGCTTACGTATGTTAACTAAATCCACTGTTGATCGTTCTTATGAGTTTCAGTTGGTTAGTGTTCTTGTTTTTGTTTATACTGTCTAACATGTTTGTCAATGTTGTATTGTTTGCATCCATTATTATTAGCTATTCTGTAAATTTTGTTTATTTCGTTGGAGTAGTTAGTAGGAGCCATGGGGATGGAGTGTAGTCTCTGCAACATTGATTTGTACGCTGCTAGCTTATGTTGCGTGGGGTGGTTAGATGTTCCTTGTATGGTATGATAAGTTGTGGTTGGTTTCTTGTATACTTTGTAGGCTCATGGTATTTGTTCGCGTGACACAGTTAGGTCCATATAGCCGAGTTGCCCGTTTGTATCTTTTTATATAGTGAAATTTATATTCGGGTTAATTTCATTCGTTTAAGTAAGTGGTTTGTCTTCTTAATTTTCCTGTGAGTCAATAACAATGAAACAGTTATCCACATATCGTCTGTAAAATATTACATTGAAGCTTTTGACAATTTTGGGTATGAAGACTACTGCCAAAGATTTTAAGAATATATCTAACATTAGATGTCCCATACCCAGACCGTCCTTGGCAATGTATGTGTTGTTATTGAACTTAAAATAGTTCTGCTTGATGGTGCTCTTTATGAAATTGAGCAGTTGATCTGTAAATCGTCGGCTGTTGTTGAATGAAAGGTTTTCGTTAAGTATGGCCAGTGTTTCATCGACGGCTATAGACATATAGAGCATGGCGATGTCTAATGATAAAACTAGACAATTTCTGTCAATGTTAAAGAGGTGGAAGAGCTCGCTAGCTCACGGCTATTCTTTAATGCGTCATCAGTCGATATCGTTGCCAAGTACCATGCTAATTTGTATGCAGAAGCTGAGCGGTAATTGATGACGGGACGAATAGGAATATTGGGATTGTGGAGATAAGGTTGTGCTTTAAGGGGTGGTGTCCGCGGGGAAAACGAATCCTGGAAATGGCGGCCAGGATGGCCCTCGTCATACCAAGCTCCGGAAATACGCCAACTTTCCGCCGTATTGGCTGTAAGGGAACCATACCGGACGTGACATTCGCCTCGAAGCCCTTAGTACGGAGGAAACAAAACTGGAAAGTATTAGAGAACTACTCAGCCAGTGATCATCAGTGCATTCTGCTTGAGATAAAAGATGCTGTCTCCGACGCTCGTGGACGTCGAGAAGTTCGTTGAGGTGCTCACAGCAGGTGAGCCGCTGCAGGGAGCTTCGGAGAGGACGGAAGAACTGGCAGCTCAAGACGTGGTGAGCTCTACTATGAGCATAATCACGGCTGCTTGCAAAGCTTCTATGCCCCACTGAAGACCCCTGCACGGCAAGCCCTCAGTGTACCGGTGGTCAACTGAGAATCGCTGAAAAGCGAAGGGAGTGTCACAAGCTTTGACGTGAGGCTCAACGGGCACGGAACGGTGACGAGGCATGCAACTGGGTAGCAGCATATAAGTCGGTCAGGAAATGCCTTCGCAAACTGATCGACAGTGGCAAGGCTCGCTGCTGGCAAGATCTAGTGGACAATATGAACATGGATCCGTGGGGCCTTGGCTACAAGCTAGACATGGGGAAACTTGGTGCCCTACGGAAGCCTTGCATACATGACGCGGAAAAGATGGACGCGATGGTGCGGGGACTCTTCCCCATCCATCCCGTCCGTGTTGACGCTATCCATGGTGAAACCGCAGTCGAGTGCCCACTCCTCACACAGCTGGAACTGAAGGAGGCAGTCCTCTCCTTGAAAGTGAGGAAGGCTCCAGGTCCAGATGGTGTTCCAGCTGAGGTGTTGCGGCTCGTCTATCATCATTGTCCTGGTTTGCTGCTGAGCACATTCAACGTTTGCCTACGGGACGGGGTTTTTCCGGTACGATGGAAGGTGGCGAGGCTCGTGCTGATCAGCAAGGGGAAGGGAAATCCCGAATCGCCGTCTGCATACCGCCCGCTATGCATGCTAGACACGGCTGGGAAAGTGCTAGAGAAACTCATCAAGGGAAGACTCACTGACGCGATTCGTGCTGCTGGGGACCTATCTCGTCGTCAGTACGGCTCTAGAGCAGGATGTTCTACCATTGATGCGATCGCAGAGGTGGTGAACACGGTCCAAAAGGCAGAGGCATATAGTCGCACCAAGCGACGGATCATCCTGTTGGTGACACTTGACGTCAGGAATGCCTTCAACTCCGCTAGATGGACGGATATTCTGGACACGCTGGAAAACTCTTTTCAAGTTCTAGAATATCCAATGCGGCTTTTGAGGAACAACCTAAAGGCCCGAAGCCTGCTCTACGATACGACACAGGGCCAACGAAGGATGAAAATTACATCAGGTGTTGCCCAGGGATCTATCCTTGGTCCGGACCTGTGGAACGTGTCTTACGACGATGTTGCGGCTCTGGTCGCTGGACGCACCGTTGAACAAGCGCAACTTAGGCAAGGTATGCTAATGCGCCGAGTGAGGGACTGGATGACTGATCGCGGGCTGAGTTTAGCACTGGAGAAAACCGAAGTGGTCATCTTGACAAAAAAGAGAATCCCTAGAGTAAGGATGATCAGTATTGGAGACATACAAATCGAATCGAAGCGAGCGGTGAAGTACCTGGGGCTACTGATCGACTCAAAGATGAGTTTCTCTGAGCAAATCAGGGCAACGGCTAAGAAAGCTGCTTCGGGAATATTGGCTCTGAGTCGACTTATGGCCAACGTAGGGGGACCCAGCCCATCAAGTAGACGCCTCTTGGTCGGTGCTACTGTACGGAGCACAGGTATGGGGTGACGCTCTCAGCAAGGAGGTATACCGAAAACGTCTGGCACAGCTACAGAGAAGAGGAGCACTGAGAATTGCATCTTCGTATCCAACAGTCTCCGACTCGGCGGTGAGAGTTATTGCAGGCGTGATAACTGTCGCCCTCCTTGCTAGAGACCGCCGCGCTATTTACCTGCGCCGAAACGAGGATGCGAGGGAGATAGTTGTCCGCGAGGAGAGACAGCGCTCGCTCAACGGTTGCAGCAGTTTTGGGTCAATTTCACTAAGGGAAGGTGAACTGCGCGCCTCATCCCGGATGTGAGACCGTGGCTAAATCGAAGGCATGGTGAGACTGACTTCTATCTGACCCAGCTTTTGAGTGGGTGAAGGTGTTTTCAGTCTTACCTGCACAAGATTGGTAAGTCACGGTCCCCCGATTGTCGGTTTTGCCCAGGAGAGGTGGACAATGCCTGTCGCACATTTTTTGCGTGTAGTTAATGGGTCAGACTGCAAAGGGAACTCTACAGGGAGACGGTAGAGCTCACCCCGGATAATATAGTAGCGGTGATACTCGAATCGGTTGACAAATGGAAACAGGTGGCACATTATGACTCACAGAAGCCGGGGTTGGAGGATCGCGCTTCTGGCATTTCCTCTTCCCCTCTCCCCTCCCGCTGGGAAAGGGACTCCCCAGCTTGAAGGCGCCCCACGGCGTAACACGGCTGGGCTCTCAGGTTGACAGGGGAGCTGTTTATTGGGTAGTCCAGTCGCACATGGAAGTCCCACTTTCTGTGCATAAATAACATTCACCTCCCTTCCAGAAAAAAAGGGTGGTGTGCATGAATTTGGGTTTATGTAGCATCGCTTAGTATTATGAGCAATGATTAGTGGGGATTGTATAAAAGTAGTACGTAAGTCCTCTTGGAACTTGTTGGTGGGTTCTTTGTTTACAAGTTTTTATACGTTGGCATTAATGAAGTTTATTGTGTTTTGTAACTAGCCCGTTGTTTTTAGGATCACCGTTGTATATACTTTGTCAGCCTTTGTTACTGTTGTCCGTAAGTACGTTGTCCGTAAGTTTTTTCTGAATGTGTCTTACTATCTTATGGTCTTCATGAAAATTCGTTTTGTTTCTGCTAGTGCGTATTTTTTGTAGTATGTCTACTGCAATATGGTGCATGTGTCTGTTGTTACTGCGACAGTTTGTTAAAGGCTACTTCAATGTCGATTACTAGTTGTTCTAGGTCTTTGTTTCGGTTTATGATTTATAAGTTGTGTCTCAGCCTCTTATCTAACAGGTCCATTTCTTGTGTCGCAAAAGACGTATCTGAGAGGTTTACAGTCCGTGGAAAGACGGCTCTATTTGCTGGTGTGGTCATTTTGTTTTGTTGTTTTTCATAAATTTGTCAAGTTTCTTTGTCATGGTCTCATATTTAGTTTTGACGTTTTTAATTGTTTGGTTTATATGAAAATTCAAAGAGGACCCAATCAAAAATATAATGTCTGATTTGATGGAAAGTCCAAATGGTAGAAAACCCGTAAATTGTTTTTGTTGTAACGGAGCAAATTCAAACCGCTAGAACTTCTGCAAATATGATTCGATTTTATTGAAACTTATAGTGTAAGGACATTTAATAGCACTACTGAAACGAAATTTCAATAAATTTAAGGCTATCAACATGGGTTTAGTGGAAAAACTGTTATATTTACAAATACTACTTTTTCTATTAACAAATTGAGTAGATCTCGATT
Source organism: Odontomyia ornata (assembly GCA_963969285.1). NCBI lineage: Eukaryota > Metazoa > Arthropoda > Insecta > Diptera > Stratiomyidae > Odontomyia > Odontomyia ornata. The sequence continues at coordinate 267,258,254 of OZ017739.1, forward strand.
TATAAGGATTTTTTATTGTTTTATTGTATCATTAAGTAGTTGTATCAGTTATAAAATGTACGTTTTCAACAATGGTTGAAAGCTTGCGGTTTTAATGTTGAAGTTGGGGGAAAAATAACACATATTTACTCTAAAGTCTCATGTAAAACGACCGCAATTTTATATAACGGCTACAGTTGTGACTAGTTAAATATATCTATATCCTTCCTGAGTCTTCTATACAAATCGAAATAAGCTCGTAGTGTCTGATTCAATTGGAAGCGCAAATTGTTTCATAGTCATGTAACATATTTTTGTTGTTGTGATACTGGAAAATTCAAACCATCACAACTTCGTCAAATATTATTCTATGTTTCCTTGCAAGTAGCCATCTGAATATCAAATTTAACGGTACCTTCTCGACTTTATTTGAGAAAATTTAAAATTGATAAATCATTCTATCACTAGCGAAATTGATTGGATTACGGCTTCTGATGTATTTTTCGTTGTTTAACCCACAACGAACTACCTGCATGATTTTTTATAGATTTTTCAGTCAACTGGTACTCAATCACGAGGGGGGACGTTTTTTCGCTTTGGTGAATAATATTGCAATTTTAACTACGGATATTAAAAGAACTTATCCAGGTCTATTCAACCATCTTCAGTGGTAAAAGTGTAAAGGAGTCGTATCCCTTTCTGGAAAGACCCCTTTCAAATCTTTTAACGTTTTTCCCACTACGAAACTTTCATTTACTACAAACTTCTGAGCAGTTCACAAATTTGGTGTTTCTTGTGCTGTGACACACTTATGGAGAGAAGGGCGTACAGACAGGCACCGATTTTCATAGGGTATCACAGAAAATATTTTAGCGAAACCCTAAGCAGAAGAAAGCCGACTTCAGATGGTTCTGAAAAGGATGAATAAGATTAACAAGTCAGGTAGACAGACCTACGCTCATGGCAGAAGAGTTTTGTACTCAATTTCTCAGAAATGCAGTCACCAGCAACGAATAAAGTCAAGAAATATGTCAAAAAGATGTGCACGTTTATAAGAAAATCCATTGTTTTTCTATTTTCAAAGGTCGCCATTTTGTTGCAAACCAACAAAAATCACTCGAAATATTTTCTGTTATTAACCTTATTTGACAATTTTCAGAAGATCAAATCAAAACAGCAGTGATTGATTAGATGGAAAGTCCATAAAATACCAAAATCATGTGTTATTGTTGTTGTAATTGGAGAAATTTCAAACGGCTATAACTTCCGTGTATATAATTCGATTTTCACTAAACTGAAAAAGTATAAGGATATTTCTAGGACTACTTAAATATCGAATTTTGTTTAATTACCCTTAGTACCTATACGATTTTATTGGGGAAATGTGAAATCCGAATATCATAATATTATTGACAAAGTTGGACGAATTTTGACTTCTCAGGTATTTGTTGTTGTTGTATTCATAAACACCTACCTCCATAGTTTTTTCATATTTTTCGGATCACAGGTAACCAATCGGGAGGGGGTGGGGGGTGCACAAATCGTTTGTGTATTTCCCCTCCCTGTGCGCCCCTCGAAGCAAAAAGTGTCAAATCATTTTGAAAAATTCTCATCAAGACTTTTCATTTGATACCTATATTGGCTACCTTTGAGGAAATTTTTTTTCGGAGGCCACTCCCCTGTATGGGGAGACCCTCCTTAAATACCTTATAAATTTTTTTTATTGCTGAATTTTGAAGAGAGCACCACTTTACACCTGCATAGAAAATTCGATGTTTTTAGCTTAAATAGTTTGCGAGAAGAAGTGCAGTGACACACGGATGGACAGACAGGAGGCGATTTTAGTAGGGTTTTGTAAAATTATTTTACAAAACCCCGTAAAAATATGGAATCGGAGACAAATTTGTTTTTTAGAATTTAGGCCCTACTGATTAATATCTGGCTACTTCTCACTTTCTCAAAATGTTTATACTGGTTTGGCTCCAATTCCACAAAAATCTAGTATATCCTTTTCAGTGTTTTCAAGGTTAGTCGTCCTTTTTTCTACAAGAGTGTAGGGCTTTGTAAAAAGGTAAGAAAAAGTGGTCCCTTAAAAGTTTAGGTCTTATCAAACATTTCGAAATGCTGCAGGGGAAATGCTGGCCGACAGGAATACGGCAGGCATTCTTTTGGGAATGCCGCCCCACGCACCCGAGCATTTCAGGCAAGGCGAATATAGATCGACTGGAGTACTCTTGGAGGATAGCATTTTTAGGTAGCGCCGCCCCCACAGTCCTGAAGATATGTGGCTTCTGAGGGGCTACCTGAAGCTTCGAAGCCTGCTTTACGACACAACACAAGGCCAACAAAGGATGGAAGCTACATCGTTTTGCCCAGGTATCTATCCTTGGTCCCGACCTGTGGAACATATCTAATGACGGGCCATTGAGCCTTGAGATGCAAGATGAGTCATGCTTGATCGCCTATGGGAATGATATTGCAGCTCTGATCACTGTGGGCACCGTTGAGTAATTGCAACTTAAGCTAGGTATAGCACTGGAGAAAACCGAAGTGGTCGTAGGGATTGGAAAACGCGCACCGGTACAACCGAAGATCGTTTTTTTCTGGCTAGAAAAACCGATTTTTTCTTCCAGGCTTGAACTAATTTTTTTTTAAACTCAAGAACTGGATTAAAAACCGGATAAAAAGAAATAGAAAAATCCCGCGGGCAAAAACCCCGGAAAATATTTTTTCCACCACCGTACATAGGTAGTATGAATGACCAGTCACCAGAGCAAAGTAAATTTCTATGTTTGATTGGTTCTTGGTACTGCAATAGTTATTTATATTTCGTTTAAGTGTGGGAGACTCTACGTAGGGTGCAAAGTCAAGTAGCACACGGTGCACAACAAGTACATATGCCAAGGGACTGAAATGAAGGTTTTCTTGTTCTCATATTGTAAATGAATGATTAAACTTAACAGTACTCTATCCGCTTGGATTTCAATACGTGATTCTTTCATTTTTAGCACAAAGGTGAAATATACTTCAGTTCATTTTGATTTAAATAATTTAAAAACCATTTACACCTTAAGTTAATCAGTGGGCATAAAATACATTTAATTCCAATTGGAGTTTTTTGATTTAGAAAGAAAAAGAAAAAACTAAAAACTTCCAAAAACCGGTTCTTTGAATGTAAAAAACCCCGGTTATATCAAAGATGACAAAAACCGAAAACCGGTTTTTTTATCAAAAATCGCCATCCCTAAGGGGGACCCAACCCATCAACAAGACGTGCCTTGAGAAGTGCTGTAGTACGCTCTCAGTAAGGAGGTATACCAAAATCGCTAGGCGCAGGTACAGAAAAGAGGAGCACTATTGCCCTCCTTAATAGAAAACACCACGCTTTTTACCTGCGTCAAAACGCAGGTGCAAAGGAGACGGGACAACAGCAGCCTTTGCATCCGCAATCTTGTATTACGACAGAAAGACACTGCTCACACAACGATTTGCAGCAGTCTTGGGTGAATTGCACGAAAGAAAGGTGGACTGCACACCTCATTCTGAATGTGAGACCGTGACTGGATCGAAGGCATGGTGAGACTGACTTCTATCTCTTTCAGCTTTTTCGTGAACATAAGTGTTTCGAGTCTTAGCTGCACAAGACTGGTAAGTCATGGTTCCCTGATTGTCGGTTTTGCCCAGGAGAAGAAGGCGATGCCTGCCCTAAATTTTCGCGTGCACAAAATGGGACAGGCTATGACGAGATCCCTACAGAGAAACGGAAGAGCTTATCCCGGGAAGTATAGTCGCGTTGATGCTTGAATAGTTTGACAAATGGAACCATGTGGCACAACCATGTGGGAGCTGATGCTTAAAAAATATAGACCTTTATGAGTACACCAACAACAAATACGTCAGAAGCCGAAATTCTATCAGCCTTGTTAGTTATAGCATGATTTATTAACTTTAAATTTTCTTAAATAAAATGGTAACAGTACCTTTAAATACATTAAAATTTTATACACAAATTCCTATATACGAGTTTAAGGTTAACATGTTCTTAAAGTTTCAAAAAAAAATTAATAGTATTTAACGAAGCAAGAGCAGTTTGAATTTTTCTGTATTACTATGCAACAATATACAATATATTTCTATATAATCATACGGCTTTTCACCAATTAAGACGCCACAAGTTTGCTAGGATTTGCGTGAAAAATTCAGAAATGACAGGTTTTATGAATATCTTTGCGCATATATACAACTAGTGATATCAGTAATCGTAAAACAAAATGGATGCTGTTTTAAATGAGAAGTTTGAATAAATTTGTGTTACTCTCCCGCGGTTCAACATTTTAAATACATGCTATTAATGCTTGATTGAATTTATTAATGAATAGCTGGGGATGAGCATCTACAATTTAGAGGTGAAGCAAGTCTTGTAAGTAGGAGAGTGCTCCAACCAGAAGGGCTTTGTAACCATTCTAGGGTTCAAAACAAGTTTTCTGATGGCATGAATCGAAGACTTGTGTTATTTATCCAGCATTTGCAAGGCTCGCTGCTGGTAAGATCTAGTGGACAATGTGAACAAGGATTCGTGGGGCCTTGGATACAAGTCAGTTATGTCGGAGCTTGATGCCCTACGGAAACCTTGTGGACATGATGCGGAAAAGATGGACGAGATAATGCTGGCAGTCTTCCCCGCCCATTCCGTCCGTGTTGACGCTGTCCATGGTGAAACAGTAGTCGAGTGTCCACTCTTCACACAGCCGGAACTGGAGGAGGCAGCCTTTTTTCTGAAAGCGAGTAAGGCTCCAGGTCTAGATGGTGTTCCAGCTGAGGTGTTGTAGCTTTTATATCACCGTTGCTGCTCAGAACATTCAACGCTTGCCTACGGGATGAGGTTTTCCCGGTACGATGGAAGGTAGCGAAGCTCGTGCTGATCAGCAAAGGGAAAGTAAATCCTGAATTGCCGTCTGCATACCTCCCGTTATGCATGCTAGACATGGCTGGGAAAGTGCTAAAGAAACTCATCAAGGGAAGATTCACTGACGCGATTCATTTTGCTGGGGACCTATTTCCTAGGCAGCACGGCTTTAGAGCAGGACGTTCTGCCATTGATACGATTGCAGAGGTGGTCAGCGTGGTCCAAAAGGCAGAGGCAGATAGTCGCACCAAGCAACGGATCGTCTTGTTGGTGACACGCGATGTCAGGAACGCCTTCAATTGGATATTGGGGATACGCTGGGAACCCCTTCTCAAGTTCCAGAATATCTAATGCGGCTTTTGAGGGACTAACTAAATGACAGAAGCCTGTTCTATGAACGACACAGGGCCAACGAAGGATGGCTGTTAAATTGGGTGTTGCCCAGGGATCATCTTTCCTTTGTCATGACCTATGGAACGTGTCTTACGACGGGCTACTGAGACTGGAGATGCCAGATGAGTCACGCTTGATCGGCTATGCGGATGATGTTGCGGCTCTGGTCGCTAGACGCACCGTTGAACAAGAGCAACTGACGTTAGGTATACTAATGTGCCGAATGAGAGACTGGGTGACTGCTCGCGGGCTCAGTTTAGCACTGGAAAAAAACGAAGTGGTGATCTTGACAAAAAAGAGAATCCCTAGAGTAATGATGATCAATATTGGATACATACTAATCGGATCGAAGCCATCAGTGAAGTACAGGGGAGGCGTTTAGTGGGTAGTCCAGTTGCCTTCTTGTTAGCATGGGGGTTTCACACTCTGTGCGTAAATGGCGAGATGCAGAGTTTTGTTCATGTACATAACAAGTGCGATTTTGTTTCAGCTTTAATAATTTTACTCAGCCAATTGAATATGTTCAAATTAAACACTATTACTTTTATTTTTATGGAAACTCTAAGAAAATAAGAGTTCCTAGGTCGATTCGAAATATATATCAACCGCCAACACGTGTTATTGTTTCTATAATTCCATAGAATTGAAAAAGCGACACCTCATTTGATTACAAATTGATTTCCATCAAATTCCGTGTTCGTAAAATTCTTATGTTAACATATATAATTGTAAAAAAATATCATTGATGCACTGGGCCCGAGAGCCTAATTTCACGTACAGTAAATTGGCCGCCTAGGTTGTATAATATCGCCCCTTTCGATTATTTTCTTTAGGGTGACATGTAATCTCTGGTCTTCAGGGATAAGCCAGCTTCAATTGACGCTTTAGAAGCTGACATTACTCGTTTCATTCGCAAGATACCGGTTGCTATGCTATAACGCGTCGTTCAAAATTGGACCCTCAGGATCGATCATTTACGGCGCAGTCTGTAATGAATCATGCGACGCCGCTGGTGACCACTACCGACATACTTTGCTGCTAGGTGACTTGTCATTTTACGTCGGTTTCGACCAGTTCACATCCCACGTCTATTTTATCATGGGATGCCAACAGAATTTTGACAGCCACATAGCAGCTGTGTGGAGTAGTGAGTGCCGTTGAGAAGTAACTGATTGCGACGTGTTTTAAGTTAGCCAGCTAGTACTTTCAGAGCATAATTTTTAACAAAGGACTTCTTTTTAAGTAAATTATTACATAAAATAGAAAAACGCACGTGCTATATTCGCAAAAACGCTAAAATTTACTTAAACATCTGATCGTAACCAATGGTGAAGACATATCTCGTGAACAAACTTCCTTAGGGAATCGTCACGCAACATTAGCAAGACTAAATACTACAGAACCTATAGCGTGCCCATTTACTTTCCGTTCGTACTGTATGTCACGATCTTCATGAAGCACCGTTGAGATATTTCAGTTACTCCACCGTGTCAAGTCACAGCTAGGTAGTGCTCGTCAACAAAAGACAACCGTGCACTAGTGCACCAAGATAACGACAGGCTACGTACTGATTTGATTCGAGGACTAGATAAGTTTAAGAAAGTACGCTCTCACTCAGCCGATGTGGGGACTTGTTCGTGGCGCTAGTTCCGGTTTAAGTTGTACTATTCGCGATTAACAGAAGCGCTAGGCACGACGTCTTCTACGCTCGAATCTAAAATAAACAACTGACGGCACAGCCAAAATTCAATTCTCTGATCTCCACCATTCGGTTTCACTTACACGAAGAGCCAGCAACGCGGCAAATTTACAAAGCGACCGTGGACGTTCTACACAAGATTTGCCACCCACACGGCCAAGTACAGAGAATTGTTATCTTCAAAAAGAATGGAGTACAAACGATGGTTGAATTCGACAGTCTTGAATCAGCACAAGAGCACGTGAAATTTACATGGAGCCGACATATATTCAGGATGTTGCACTTTGAAAATTGAGTATGCAAAGCCCGAAAAACTTAACGGATACAAAAATGATTCAGATACGAGTTGGGATTACACTTTATCCACAGCTGCCAAAGAATTGAGCAATGGTCGTACTCCACTATTACAGGAGCCAATTTACGGCGGTTATCCACAGCCATATAGTGAGTACCAAAGTAGGATTTGTTTTTCATTAAAACCAAGCGCATTAAAATAAACTAATCAACCGTTTAGCATAGAAAATAAACATCACACAAACATGCATACACATAAACTATACATTTAAAACGTATTAATCAAAATTGACGAGTCGGTTAGGAGTAAAACTGATCAAAAACTCAAGAGAAAATGATTCCTTAATTTTATCTCCGAAAGTAGTAACTTACCTCTCATACTGTGAGACTAAAATGAAACAATTATATGCTTGTCTGACAAGTTCTTCATAGCGACAAGTTCTTCATAGCGACTTTATATTGTATAATTAATATCCAACATCGGTAGTTGGAAGCAAAAGGAAATGTACAAATTATAAAAATCAAACTGTAGTATATAAGATTACGATTAATTACTATCTATAGATGACCTAAGTAACGATATAATTTCTATGACGGCACGTAAGCTTTAAATAATATTATGCTATTACTATTTGTATATTTATGCTTGGCCGAGAAGATGGGAAATTGTCAATATTTTTTGTTTACCACAATTTAATGAAGAATATCTACGGAAAATTAACTTCAATGAGAGAGGTGCATCCATTTTTGGGGAGTGAAAGCATTAAGCAATTAAAAATAGATAACTGATATGGACTACTCATGCCCAGTTAAATCAATTAAATATCGATTCATGAAATAGGAATGAAAATGATAACCAATAATAATAAGAAATAATGCGACCTATGTTAATAAATAGCTCATAACACAAATAATTATACAAAATAATACGAACACCATTAATATTCAACAAATAATACAAAAAAAATGAGAAATAATACTACAATCATAATAAGTGTCCAATAATAATAAAACTTAATATTAACCATATAAATGAATAATAAAATAAGATAAACAATAATAATTAAGACATAATAGATATCATAATAATTAATAATAACCAATGATATAAATAACAACAATAAGGATCATGAAAGCTGCTACAATAGTTAAAACAGATTCAACCTTTTTTTTTACAAAATTTTGATGTTTCCGACTTATTCGTTTTAAAAGAATTGGTTGAAAGACAAAACCAGAAAGAACCTTAGATTCAGTAACACAAACTAAAGGACCCAAATAAGTCAGTTTTATTTATGGCAGCAGTA